>CP092863.1:137080120-137185940 GCA_030710605.1 Cordylochernes scorpioides
TTGCAAGTGTTTACGAACTTTTGGGATAACCTTATACTTAATTATCTTATTCTTATTAAAATTATCTATATGATCCGTAGAGAGTTCAAAGAACTATTACACAAGATGTATTGAAAAGTAAAAATGACGAAGATCTTAGTTCAACAACTCAAAACCACAAACATTCTCCATATTGTCAGGATCACGGGAATGTAGCCAAAGAGAGATCGCTCGACTCCAAGTCCCCTATCTACGTTCTGTTTACATTTCAACTTAATTGCAGTAATATCAATATGTCTTATCTACTCTTTCACTCGGCGGCTCTTTTTGTTATTTCAGTATCTTACTTCACTGGTAGAGCCGATGGTATCATTTCACATCACTGGTAGAGCCAATGGTGTCATTTTACCTCACTTATATGACTGATAGTGCCATTTTACCTGACCGATAGAGCCATTGGTGTCATTTTACATCATTAGTAGAACCAATATGACCATCTCTCCTAATTTTTTGGAACCAATGTTGTCTTTTTACCTCATTAGTAGAACCAATGTGACCATCTCTCTCTCCTCATTTGGCGGAACCAATGGTGTCATTTTACCTCATTAGTAGAATCAATGGTGTTAATTTACCTCATTAGTAGAATCAATGGTGTTAATTTACCTCATTAGTAAGACCAATGGTGTTATTTTCCCTAATTACTACAACCAATGTGACTACCTCTCACCTCATTTGACGGAACCAATGTTGTCTTTTTCCATAATTAGTACAACCAATGAGACCATCTCATCTCATTAGTAGAATCAATGGTGTCAATGTTACCTCATTAGTAGAACCAATGTCACCATCTCTCTCTCCTCATTTGACGAACATTAAAAAATATTTTTTCGTTTCAAATAAAACAAATCCCTAATCTCTTTACTGCGATAAACAACTATTTGATGAGATTAGCCCATAAGTAGTGTAACTCTCTCTAGAAACTTATCCCCGAGTCTACTTATCTGTTATCTCAGAGTGGATTTCTCAAGTCCGTACTTTGGGCAATCTAACATTCTTTGAACAGCCTTGGTGGCATGTAGCACCTTGGTACTTTGCTATAGTGCAGGGGTCGGCAAAATCTTTGTGTCGGAAGAGTCAAAATTTACAATTTACAATTTTTTTAAAGAGCCACAAAATGTTTTTATTGCCAACAATAATTAGTATAGATGGAAATTTTGCCGGGAGGATATTGATCTAAAAAGATAACCGGTCACCTCTCTCGTCAAAATAGACGTCAAATCTAGACGCCATCTGACGAGGGCCATTAGCTCGAAACCATTGTCTTTAGGTGAACGCTTTTAAGTTTGCCAAACCTGTTGTTGTGGCTTTGTTACTAACCCGAGACCGTTAGTTTTAGAGACGGTCAATAGATGGGGTAAAGTTTTGACGTCTATTTTGACGAGAGAGGCGACTATTGTCTTTTTTTTTTAAATAAATAGTATATAATCGCATAAATAATATTTACGTATGGAACTAAAGAACCTCAGCTTCACATACAAAGAGCTGCATGTGTCTCTCGAACCGCAGTTTACCTGCCCCTGCTATATTGCATTACTGTTTGTCTGCTTGCTACATCCATTTTTTTTTAAAGAGCCACAAAATGTTTTTATTGCCAACAATAAATAGAATAGATGGAAAATTATTCCGGGAGGATATTGATCTAAAAAGACAAAGGTCGCCTCTCTCGTCAAAATAGACGTCAAAGATAGACGCCATCTGACGAGGGTATACACTTTGGTTTAGTAGCCCGTAAAACCAGATTCTCTCTCCTGTCCGGCGCTGGGTCAATCAACGTTGTCCTTCGATCAGTTGAGAGCGGTTTGTTTATCCTGAGTCGGCCCATTGGTCGGTCTATTGAAGGACGGAGATAACAGACAGGAAGTCCTTCCTTCCTCTATCTGCTCTATCTGGAGATCTAGCTGGAGAGGACGATCCTAAGTGTTTATGTCCCTACATCCTATTACATTCATGGACAATACTTAAGGAAGTGGAATGCCTTTCATGTCACCAGTTGTCTGTTTTTTGAAGAAGACATAGGCAATTTTGTTCATACTTGGTTATCTCGTGTGTCTTCAATAAAGGTCACTGTAATATCTTTCAGAGTTATTGTCTGAATCCCGATATACATGCTGAAAGGTACAACTTCCTTAAGTTTTGTTCACACTTGGTTATCTCTGTCTTCAATAAAGGTCACTGTAATATCTTTCAGAGTTATTGTCTGAATCTTGATATACATGCTGAAAGGTACAACTTCCTTAAGTTTTGTTCACACTTGGTTATCTCTATCTTCAATAAAGGTCACTGTAATATCTTTCAGAGTTATTGTCTGAATCCCGATATACATGGTAAAAGGTACAAATTCCTTAAGTTTTGTCCATGAGTGTATTTATACTATTATACAAGAATCTTTGGTTTTTAATATTGTATATATGTTCCTTTATTCTTGTTGAATAATATATATACACTCATAAACAAAACTTAAGGAAGTTGTACCTTTCAGCATGTATATTGGGATTCAGACAATAACTCGGGAAGTTATTACCGTGACCTTTATTGAAAACATACATTAAATTATGGGATAAAGAAGGATCTTGTTTGTGGTTGCAGGTACTATGTTTGCCCTTCGGATCTTTGGTCCATCCTTGGGATTCCTCATCTCATCGCTCAGTCTTAGTTTCTACGAAGATCCATATTGTAAGTGTTACTCATGGTAGATCATGTCCCTATAAATATGATATAGCCATATTTTACAATTTAATAAAAGGGAATTCTTAGATCGTACAATTGAAAGTTGCTGATGGCTTACGCCATCTTTTGGAATAAATATCGATTATATATTTCAGATATTTATTATTTATTATTCTGGAATAATTAAATGATTAGTTGATAGTGTTATCTATAAAATCAAAGATCGCGCGCGCGCGCCTCTCTCGTCAAAATAGACGTCATCTATTGACCATCGCCGCAAACTAACCGCCTCGGGTAGGTGACAAAGCTGGTGTTGTGGCTTTGTCGCCGACCCGAGGCCGCTAGTTTGCGGCGACGGTCAATAGATGGCGTCTAGTTTGACTGGACAGGCGACTTTGTTTTTATAGATCAATTTCTTTCCGGGCAAAATTTTATCTAGTTGATATTTATTCCGACAGATGGCGCAAGTCATCAACAACTTTGATATAGGTAGCGTGTTATTGATTTGTATAAAGAAACCTTTCACCGTTAGTTTTTGTCTCTTCTTAGAAATGTTACCCGGAGATTTTGATCTTATTGTGAAGTAAATTGATACCTTAGCCTGATTGGATGTTTGCCAGTCGATCCTGGTTTTCCTACTACGGATCCTCGGTGGATTGGTGCTTGGTGGATTGGATTCTTGATCCTTGGAACGGCTCTGCTCATCTTCACCCTGCCCATTGTGCTCTTCCCTCGCCGTCTCCCGGGCAGCCCTGCCGATCAGGTGGCGGATACCAAGCCGCCCGCCTCTATGCCTCCATTGAAAGGTGGGCGTGACTTCACGTAACCACGCCTCTTTTATCAAAGTGGGCGTATACAACTAAGCCCCTCCTACTTTTATCATATAGAAGATGAGTCAAACAACACTAACAAGATTTAGAACAGGCCATCTCAAGCCATTTAAGATAGGAAATAACAAAAAAATCTACCCCACGTTCCCAAAATGTAGCTTGGCACCTGCAGCACCAGAACACATTTTGGCTTGCATTAGATGTACTAAATAGGACTTTTGGGAGAGGCCGCTGCTCATCATAAAACAGCTCGAGGAGCATGAACTCATGGAATTCGTGTAATCTTTACACAAGGGGATAAGAAAAAACAAAGATGACTTTCAACACTCGCAATCTGTAGACGAAATAGGGAATTTGTTTCACGGAGGGATCAAATGTTAATTATAATTTCCAATATTTCTAGGGAGCTGGGCATTTATATTGTTTCAAGGAGGGGGTCAAATTGGAAGTAAACCACTAGTGTGTCTACCTGTGATGACGTGATGTAATGGATGTCTACAGAGATGCCTGCAGCTATCTACAAGCTAGCCAAGAACCCTGTGTTCTCCTGCCATGCTGTGAGCGTCACACTACAGATCATCGGCTATGCTGGCTACTACATCTTCATGCCCAAGTATTTGGAGAGCCAGTATCGTCAATCAGCTTCTCAGGCCAGCCTTTTCTCTGGTACTGTTTTCTTCTCTCTTTGTCGATCTCACACTTTCACCCCTTTTACTGATGATATGTCCCTTTTAACACAAGTTTTTTTTATTAAAAAGGAAGAATTGAGTCTTTTAATAGAACATTTATATTATGATGCATTAGCGCGCCATCTGTTATGAAAATGGTAAACTATTATAAACGCGTATGATTCTTTTAAAAATTAAACAATTTCTACTGCCCTTACATTACAGTATATTCTATATACAGTTACGAGCGTCATGCGTTCTTAATTCTTCAGTTTTCATCTCTCACCGTTTGCTTTTTTTTTTTTGGAATGGCGCTCTCCTATTGGTTGGCTACGATCACGCCACCTTTGCCCCCCCCCCCCCCCATCATGCCCCCCCCCACTCGCTTTTTGGTTTTTGTAACTATTGTGTTGGAGCGGGTCGCACCTTAAATAAATGCATATATTAGATAATAACCAAGTGGAATCCTCTCTTTCTTTTTCCCAGTAAGAGACGCCTACGGAAGCCAACAGTACATAGACAGATAAAGCACATAGGCTATAGTTATTAACTAATATATGCATTTATTTAAGGCGCCAATTTATAATTGTAACAAATAGTATTTGAATCAAAACATTCAATCGGGTAAAACACGGGCGTTGCCCGGGTCATTCGGCTAGTATATATATAAGAACTAGCGTAGAAAGTCCCATTCTCTACACACAGAGAGCCCAATGTGAATTGTTTACAGGGTTTTACTGGGAACAGGTTGTGTTATATCTATCGGAATGAATTTCAACTAATCGTTGATTTTTTAATTATTCCAGAATTGGCCAAATACCAATTCTTTAGTAGTCAAGAGAAGCTAACAATGTATGCGTTTCAGGCTGTTAACCCATATCACTATTCAATATTCATCATAAATCATCATTTAGTTGAGCCTGTTAAAGAGGGATTATCGCTTGATAGGTGCCATTATAATACAATAAAAAAAGAAAACTTATTGTAAGAAATGTTTGTAGTTTTGAAGAACATTGACACTCTCTCTATATATATATATACACCTATCCCCCGATTTACACGGTACTTCTTTTACACGTTTTCGTTTTTACACGGTTTTCCAAATAAGTTTTTGTCGCACTATACTAAATGCTACTGTGATTGAACACATGCGCTGTGTACACATCTCACGAGGAATCCCGAGCTTATATGTGCTGACTACATATTTTAACCTGTCAATGCATTTTATTTTTATTTCTGTGTACACCTATCCCCCGATTTACACGTTTTTCTCAGGAACGTATCTACCGTGTAAATCGGGGGATAGGTGTATATATATATGTAGTAGTGTAAATGGATATAAAAATGGACACTCCAGAGGTTAATAGCGACAAGAAAGCTACGTCCCTAGAAAAAGGCATGTTGACATGGCTCCAGCAATGAGATTGTCCAGTACATTTCCTTTGAACTTTTCCTCCCAACAGTCTTCTAACAGCCCCGGCTCTGGAGTTCTCCCTACAGGGGCCAAAGTTCAGACCTTTCCTGTTCCTTGTTGTCCTGTGGTAAAGTTGTGTGGCACCATGTTGTCACGGCTATCTCTGGAACGTCAGCCTTTCTTTAACTATATTATTTCTAAGCAAGTTACAATAAAAGGGAATATTTCGATATATATATACCACAATCCGAACCTCAACAAATGGTTTATAAACCAAAGAGTTGAGATCAACTTACTCTGAAATAGGAAACATATCAGTTTACCAGGAACGATTTTCCTGGCTTGGCATCCGGGAAATCCGGGACATTTCAGTCATTTCCTTCAACGTAGCTTCTGTATGTCACTTGCTTACCTCTTCATTCACCTCCACACTGTCTATATCCTTTATGAAAATTCGAAACTATTATAGACGCGTATGATTCTTTCAAAAAATAAACAATTTCTACTGCCCTTACTGCAATGTAAAAATTAATGGGAGGGCCTGGCTCATCAATGGTGAACCATACCAGCGGTTTCGCCAGTTTAATCTACCATACCGCTGTTATATAGCATTTTTCGATCTTCCTTTTATAGTGATACTGATGCTTAGACTCTTGGAATGGGTATTTTAGATGAACTATGGACATAAGCTATGAGGACAATAGAATTATATACAATTATAAATATATAATATGCTTCGAGCAATCGCTCTTCCGCAAACATCAATTTGTGTCTTTATACCTATCTAAAGTTTATGGATTGTTTGTGGTGTTTTTAAAGGATAAGGAGTTTTCCTGGTAGTTAGAAATGGACTTGTGTAGGTGATGATTGGGTAATGAATAAACGTATAGACGTATATGTTGAATTGAATCTTCTTTCTTATCTCCATTCAATCATATCAGGGTATCAAGCCTGTAGAGCTCCATCATGACTAGATGAAAAAGAATGTGTCTGTCATTAAGACTGGGAGCACTACTCAGTAGCAGGACGACTTAGCTCCAATATGAAATGGCCGCCTCTGACATGAGGAACAGACGCCATGTACAGCTGCTCCAAACATGGAGTACAGACTCACCCTGTATCCATGGAGACCTTACAGGGTACTATCAGCATGGCCAGCTGAGCCCAGGTTTTTTTAGCGAGGTTGTTACTGCTCCCCCTCCTCCCTTTTTATCCGGGCTTGGGACCGACAAAAGCAGAATTTTGTATTGAATCATGTTGATAAATAAAGAAGAAACCTTATTTTGTTCTATTTGTGTAACGCTTGTGGACGTTTATGTGGACGCTTCTCAGTTTGCCAAAGCTGGTGTTGTTGCTTTGTCACCGACCCGAGGCCGCTAGTTGCGGCGACGGTCAATTGATGGCGTCTAGTTTTGACGTCTATTTTAACGGGAGAGGCGACCTTTGTCTCTTTAGATCAATATTCTCCCGGCAAAATTTTCATCTATATTTGTGTAACAGAAGTATATAGATCTCCAATAACAGATGGGTTGATGCAGGTTCTACCAGTCTCATTACCATGTTGGTGGGAATCATGGCTGGAGGTGTGGCCATCAAGAAGCTGAAGCCCAGCCCTAAGGTGCTGTCAGGCTTCATGGTGGGCGTAGATCTCTTCACTGTAGGCGGTTTCCTAATCTACATGTTCCTGGGATGTGATCCTATACAGCTAGGAGGGACTAGCGTGGTAGATGGACAGTAAGTGTAGCTTCTTTCCATCCAACTGTGTCTTTCGAAAGCTGAAGTCTATATTCATACTTTGTGCATGGGACATATATTTGACATTGTTTGATTTAAATATCCTGGACATTAATTAAACAATTATAAAAAAGGTTTCCAGAGATGTTTTTCTTTTTATTTCAAATACCATCTCAAGTTTTCAGACCTCTCTTCCATTCCACAGTAGTATAAGTTCTCCTGTGTCTCTAGACCCATAACCCAATAGACAAATAAAATAAACGACACAATTTGGATTATAGATTAGAAACACAAAGTAATAAGTTAAACAATTATAAAAATGTTTCCAGATATTTTTTTCTTTTTATTTCAAATACCATCTCAAGCTTTCAGGTATCCTTGCCCTTTTACATGAGAACATGTACAATGAATAAAACATCTTTTATTCATAGGCGTTTTACTCATTGTTTATGTTATCCGGTAGAAAGGCAGAGATACCCGAAAACTTGAGATGGTTTTTGAAATAAAAAGAAACTCATCTCCGTAAACCTTTTTTAATTGTTTAACTTATTACTTTGTGTTTCTAATCTATATTCCAAATTGTGCCTTATCGTTTCTTTTATTTGTCTATTGGGTTGTGGGTCTAGAGACACAGGAGAACTTATACTACTGTGGAATGGAAGAGATAACTGAAAGCTTGAGATGATATTTGAAATAAAAAGAAACTCATCTCCGTAAACCTTTTTTAATTGTTTAATGGAAAATACATCCCTAGCACATGTAGTAGAGACCATAGTAGGTAGTTAATGACTGATGTAAGTGCACTACATGTCTACACATTTAGAAAGCAGTTCGACAACCTAACACTTACAAGTACATTCATGGACAAAACTTAAGGAAGTTTCATATTTTGATGTCGTCGGTTGTCTGTTTTATTCAAGGAGACAGAGGCAGATTTTTCTCACATTTGGTTATCTCGTGTGTCTTCAATAAAGGTCACTGTAATATATTTCAGAGTTATTGTCTGAATCCCGATATACATGCTGAAAAGTACAGCTTTCTTAAGTTTTGTTCACACTTGGTTATCTCGTGTGTCTTCAATAAAGGTCACTGTAATATCTTTCAGAGTTATTGTCTGAATCCCGATATACATGCTGAAAAGTACAGCTTTCTTAAGTTTTGTTCACACTTGGTTATCTCGTGTGTCTTCAATAAAGGTCACTGTAATATCTTTCAGAGTTATTGTCTGAATCCCGATATACATGCTGAAAAGTACAGCTTTCTTAAGTTTTGTTCACACTTGGTTATCTCGTGTGTCTTCAATAAAGGTCACTGTAATATCTTTCAGAGTTATTGTCTGAATCCCGATATACATGCTGAAAAGTACAGCTTTCTTAAGTTTTGTTCACACTTGGTTATCTCGTGTGTCTTCAATAAAGGTCACTGTAATATCTTTCAGAGTTATTGTCTGAATCCCGATATACATGGTAAAGGTACAACTTCCTTAAGTTTTGTTCACACTTGGTTATCTCGTGTGTCTTCAATAAAGGTCACTGTAATATCTTTCAGAGTTATTGTCTCAATCCCGATATACATGCTAAAAGATACAACTTCCTTAAGTTTTGTTCACACTTGGTTTTCTCGTGTGTCTTCAATAAAGGTCACTGTAATATCTTTCAGAGTTATTGTCTGAATCCCGATATACATGGTAAAAGGTACAACTTCCTTAAGTTTTGTCTATGAGTGTATTGTCAGAGTTCAATTTTGTTTGCATACAATTGCGAGGTTTAACTTCTGAAAGAATCAAGAATTATTGAAGCAATTTTTTCTTAAATAAAAAAAGTTGACTAATGCGGGATTCGATCCTGGGTTGTGGCAATCGTAAATTTATTGTTTATACCACTGCTCCACGAATTGAAACTTTGTAAATAGTAAAAGTTGGATTATAAAGTGTCTCTAATGGATGTGCAGATTCAGCATCAGTAACACCTGCAACCAGGACTGTTTCTGCAGCCAGCGAGTGTTTGAACCCATCTGTGCTCCTGATATGACTACTGTGTATTTCTCACCGTGTCACGCCGGGTGTGGGTCCTTTAATGGAACAGGAAAAAACACGGTGAGTTCATTTTGTAGAAATCTCTTAAGAATAATTTAAATTGTGAAATGTAACAAACTCCCCTCCTGAAAACCAAAGTTTTGTTCACACTTGGTTATCTCGTTTGTCTTCAATAAAGGTCACTGTAATATATTTCAGAGTTATTGTCTGAATCCCGATATACACGTTGAAAGGTACAACTTCCTTAAGTTTTGTTCACACTTGGTTATCTCGTTTGTCTTCAATAAAGGTCACTGTAATATATTTCAGAGTTATTGTCTGAATCCCGATATACATGCTGAAAGGTACAACTTCCTTAAGTTTTGTTCATACTTGGTTATCTCGTGTCTTCAATAAAGGTCATTGTAATATCCTTCAGAGTTATTGTCTCAATCCCGATATACATGTTAAAAGGTACAAATTCCTTAAGTTTTGTTCACACTTGGTTATCTCGTGTATCTTCAATAAAGGTCACTGTAATATCTTTCAGAGTTATTGTCTGAATCCCGATATACATGCTAAAAGGTACAACTTCCTTAAGTTTTGTTCACACTTGGTTATCTCGCGTATCTTCAATAAAGGTCACTGTAATATCTTTCAGAGTTATTGTCTCAATCCCGATATACATGCTGAAAGGTACAACTTCCTTAAGTTTTGTTCATACTTGGTTATCTCGTGTATCTTCAATAAAGGTTACTGTAATATCTTTCAGAGTTATTGTCTGAATCCCGATATACACGTTGAAAGGTACAACTTCCTTTTGTCCATGAGTGTAGCTATATAGATGGACAGTATTAATTTGTCGTGGTGAGTCCAGACGTTCCTTGATTGTTCCTGCGAGTCCAGCGGACCTACCTTCACATCAGGATACTGCCCCGAGCTCTGTAACATGTTCCTGCCCTACATTGTCGTCATGAGCGTCATCAAAATGATTTCTTCAACAACCAGAGTAGGGTCAACGCTTATTGTCCTCAGGTATGTAACTCAAGAAGTTCTACACATGTATAAATATCTTTAAAAAACCAGATAAAATAACTCCTCTGAAACATAAAAAATCCTCAGAAATATAAATTGTAACACAACACTACGACCAAGGATAAGTTTCTTGCTTTATTTAAACCATCTCTCAAACTTTTGGTTATTACATACC
Source organism: Cordylochernes scorpioides (assembly GCA_030710605.1). Lineage (NCBI taxonomy): Eukaryota > Metazoa > Arthropoda > Arachnida > Pseudoscorpiones > Chernetidae > Cordylochernes > Cordylochernes scorpioides. Next base: position 137,090,697 of record CP092863.1, read on the forward strand.
CTTCTACAGGAGTATATATGTATAATCTTTTTGCATTCCTGTAGAAGGGATACCTGAAAGTTTGAGAGATTGTTTAAATAAAGCAAGAAACATATTCTAGGTCTTAGTGTTTTGTTACAATAAAATAACATAGTATTGTTTATAATACATGTTCATCCTTGACTTTACAATTTAATAAAATAAACAAGAAATTCAGGTTCCTTTAACTATTTTTATTTCTCTAGCTTTCGGGTCTACATGCCCTTCAACAGGAGAATTAGAAGTATGACTTCAAGCTAACTATACATTGTTAATAATTAGCTGGAAGTCATACTTCTTGTTCCTCTGTTGAAGAACATGTTGGCCCGAAAAATCTAAATAAATATAAATATTCAAAGAAACCTGAATTTCTTGTTGATTTTTTTAAATTGTAACGGTTAAACACGAATGTTTCTTTTATACATAAAGCAAACTTCTACTGTCCTTACTGCGATGAAAAAAATATTTGGAGGGCTTGGCTCATCAGTGGTTAACCCTCCCAGTTGTTTGCTTATTTTAATACACCATACCGTTTTTTAGAGCTCTAATACTGTTTTTGAACGATCCTGCTTATACACTCATGGATACAATTTAAGGAAGTGTAAAAGTCTTTGATGTCGCCGGTCGTCTGCTTTTTTTTTTTTTTGAAGGAGACAGAGGCAATTTTGTTCACATTTGGTTATCTCGTGTGTCTTCAATAAAAGTCACTGTAATATCTTTCAGAGTTATTGTCTGATTCCTGATATAAATGCTAAAAGTGTAACTTCCTTAAGTTTTGTTCACACTTGGTTATCTCGTGTGTCTTCAATAAAAGTCACTGTGTATTTTTTCAGAGTTATTGTCTGAATCCTGATATAAATGCTAAAAGGTGCAATTTCCTTGGTTTTGTCCATAAATGTAAAACAAAGAAAGTAAAAACAGCTCAATAAATTCAAAGATATACCAATTTGCATATGTGTTCACAATTTTTATATATATTTTGAAGGATTAACAATGAAGAATGTTTTGATCCAGAGCTGTAAGTCCTGATGAAAAAGACTTTGCACTGGGAGCATTTGGAGCTTTACTAGCATTATTTGGTAAGTACTGTTGTATTTGATAATTAATATAAAATATGTTTTAATTCTTCATCTCTCAGTAAACCTATGTATTTAGTGAAAAAATAGCACAAATGTGATATTGTAATAGGATAATGTGCATAAATTATGAAAGAGGAAAAAGGGGGCCAACAGCCCGAAACGCGTACGTAGTTAGCTTTTCTTGATTAATCAAGAATGGGTATTTGGCCAATTCTGGAGTAATTAAAAATCAACGATTAGTTGATATTTAATCCGATAGATGGCACAAGCCATCAGCAACTTTTAGTTTCAGTTTTCTTTCATAATATATTTAGCTTTCCAAAGAGCGTAAAGAGAGCCATGGACATCTAGAAAGTTTTGTAAATAGCATTATCAATCTTTCGTCTTCTGGGAACTTTTCAGCCAATCATGGAGGATCTGTGTTTGGAAGGAAGATAAAGGACATAAATAGATAGTAAGAAGAGACAAAGAGAAATAAACTTGGCAATGGTGAACCCTCCCAGCAGTTTCACCAGTTTAATCTACCAAAGCGCTGTAATATTGTATTTGGCTGTTTTCCTTTTATAGTGATACTGAAGCTTATATCTTAGAAAATGTATTTTAAATGTACTATGTGGACATAACTGTAGAAATACATATAATTATAAGTATATAATATGCTTCGAGCAAAAAAAGGAGGGCCTGGTTCATCAATGGTGAACCCTCCCAGCAGTTTCGCCAGTTTAATCTACCATACCGCTGTAATATTGTATTTAGCTGTTTTGGTTTTATAGTGATACTGAAGCTGACCTCTTAGAAAATGTATTTTAAATGTACTATGGATATAGACTTTGAGAAGGACAGTATGTATACATATTTATTGATTTATTTAATATTGTTTTCCTTTTTCTTATTGGACTACAGGAAGAGTGGATATAAGAAGAGCTGTCCTATTGAAGCGTAGGACGGGTTTAACCAAGTCCAAACGAGAGGACAGCAACCTGGCCATGAAACTCTCGTAGACGTCTGTGGGCTGACCCCATGGAGCTAGACCATAAAGGCGGGAACGAGGGGCCAAACCAAATGGCCGCTCGGTTCATGGATAATGCACCAGTTCCAACTGGCTGGGTGACTGGATGGCAGTTTCGACTCCAGGTGTTCAATCAATACTAGCTTAGGTAGTCATTCCATCCTATGATGTCCTCAAAGCTTCAAACGTACAGACTTCGGTCAAGGTAGCCCACTATCATATCCAATGGTGTCCTCAAAGCTATGTTTCATTTAAAACACCAGTATTTCTACCACACATGTCAAGATGAAGCAACGAGGTTATAGATGACGTACACATCCCACTATATCCAATGGTGTCCTCAAAGCTATGGTTCATTTAAAACACTATTAGTTATACCACATGTCAACAGCGAGTTTAAAGGTACTGTAATGTCCAGCCTTCATCCCCTACCCGCTGGTATTCGGAGCACTAACAGACGCCGCCTGTCTTGTCTGGGAGGAGAAGTGCGGGGAGACAGGGAACTGCTGGTTATATGACAGCGACAAGTTCCGATACTATCTCCACGGCTTAGCTGCAGCTTTCATCTTCTTGGGTTCTCTCTTCGAGATAGGGGTCTACCTCAACAGCCACCGTGTCACCAACTTCTACACTGACGACGTGCCTGAGAATATTCCAGCTAAAGATAAAGAAGCTTCACAGCCTCTTAACCCTTCTACGTCATATGATATGATCCCATTAAAATAACAATTCCTATTTAAATAAAAATTACGTTTTTTTTAAATTAGATTTTATTCTATTGTGTGCCCTAATATGCAGAGAGAATATGTAAATATTATTCACATATGTAACAATAAAAATAATGTGTCTATTTCACTTTATATAAAACCCAACCTACAAATATACTCATGGTGAAAGCTTATAGAAGTGGAAAGTTTTTGATGAGGCTGGTCTTTTTTTTTTTTTTTTTTAAGGAGACGGGCAATTTTGTTTACACTAGGTTATCTCGTGGGTCTTCAATAAAGGTCAGCGTGCATCAAATATCTTTCAGAGTTATTGTCTGAATCCCAATATACATGCTAAAAGGTACAACTTCCTTAAGTTTTGTTCACACTTGGTTATCTCGTGTGTCTTCAATAAAGGTCACTGTAATATATTTCAGAGTTATTGCCTGAATCCCGATATACATGCTAAAAGTTACAACTTCCATAAGTTTTGTTCACACTTGGTTATCTCGTGTGTCTTCAATAAAGGTCACTGTAATATCTTTCAGAGTTATTGCCTGAATCCTAATATACATGCTAAAAGTTACAATTTTCTTAAGTTTTGTTCACACTTGGTTATCTTGTGTGTCTTCAATAAAGGTCACTGTAATATCTTTCAGAGTTATTGTCTGAATCCCGATATACATGCTAAAAGGTACAACTTCCTTAAGTTTTGTTCACACTTGGTTATCTCGTGTGTCTTCAATAAAGGTCACTGTAATATCTTTCAGAGTTATTGTCTGAAACCCGATATACATGCTAAAAGTTACAACTTCCTTAAGTTTTGTTCACACTTGGTTATCTCGTGTGTCTTCAATAAAGGTCACTGTAATATCTTTCAGAGTTATTGTCTGAATCCCGATATACATGCTAAAAGTTACAACTTCCTTAAGTTTTGTTCACACTTGGTTATGTCGTGTGTCTTCAATAAAGGTCACTGTAATATCTTTCAGAGTTATTGCCTGAATACCGATATACATGCTAAAAGTTACAACTTCCTTAAGTTTTGTTCACACTTGGTTATGTCGTGTGTCTTCAATAAAGGTCACTGTAATATCTTTCAGAGTTATTGTCTAAATCCCAATATACATGCTGAAAGGTACAACTTCCTTAAGTTATGTCTATGAGTGGATATAACATAAAGTTGCAGGAAGATGGTAATATACTAAAAGAGGAACATCTCCCTTTAAAATGCATTAAAACAATACTTTCAGTTTATCACCGAAGTACAAAACATAAAGGTGGTGATGAAGAATGAGCTTTAACACCATTTTTATGCAAATTCAGACAAAGGCCAACCTGTATATCATAGATTCGGGCTATGGCCCTTATCAGTACAGGAGTGGCTTCGATTTCATAACATCCTACGAATGGAGTTATGAAGCCAGTCGAATTTTCCAAAAGGTGTTTATCTGGTGAAGTGGGAAGGGCTGATTTGTGGATAGAATATAACATGAGTTGCGGGAAGATGGTATTTAGGTACTGTAAGAATTAATCAGCCATATCTATTATGACATTAGGGAAGTCGGTAGAAGGGTGGTCTAAACCACTGGTTTTCGATCGCTACAACCCGGGATCGAATCCAGAATTGGACACTTTTTTTCTAATTGAAAAATGCTCCAATGGCCTCTCGATTTTTGGAAAAGTCTAATCCCACCAACGAGTGCAAGTAACCAAACGGTGTTCTGGCATATTTGTAAGTGTAAAAGTAGAACTGCTTTACACATGTGTAGACTTGTGGTGCACTTACAGTAAAAGCAGTCGCTAACTTCTATCCACCATGATTATCATGGCCTGTACCACGTATACTAGGAATAAGTAAAAAAAATGACATTAGACATGTCTATCTGATAATATTCACGTCTATCTCACTGATAGGCTACTTGATATGTTCAAGTAAAACGTAAAGTTGAGTCATATGTCTTTGTTCTACAATTACTTTACAACTCATTTCAATTCTATGACGTTGCTTTATAGAAGGGCCATTCGCAAAGTTTCACAAAGGAATGAAGATAAACTCAGACATGACTAGATCCTACAGGAACTACAATGACTGTCACAATACCCAACTCACTCCGGACCATATATACCCGGCCATCCTTGCAGCCCTCTATATGGCAGACATAAATCCAGAAGAGGACATCCATACGGACAAGACACCTCAGTTGGCCGGTATTGTGATCAGAGTGCACGGACTGATCTCATTTGCTCCATGGACAAGACACCACCACCAGAAAGCTTCGTAATCTATATAGATATCTATAAAAAACACAGGGCACCTCTCCCGTCAAAATAAACGTTAAATATAGACGCCATCTATTGACCGTCGCTGCAAAATTGTCGGCTTTGTCACTTACCCAAGTTCGCTAGTTTGCGGTGACGGCCAACAGATGACGTCAAGTTTTGACGAGAGAAGCGCCCTATGCTTTTATAGATGAATTTCCTTCCGGAAAAAATTCCATCTATAAATTTATATATATCTACTAGCCAAATGACCCGGGCAACGCCCGGGTTTTACCCTATTAAATGTACCCTATTCAAATACTATTCGTTACAATAATAAATTGGCGCCGTGGATGTCACTTTTGTGAAACGTCCCGCTCCAAACTTTGTGTCTGAGAAGCGATATTTTTATAGAAAGATGATCTGGCTTTTGTTTTCTGCTCGAATGAATGTTTTTCTGTTAGAATTTTGTTCCTGTATACAAAATAATGAACTGGTTTCACCCGTGGTCTCTGCTTTTTGGAATTTTTCCCGATATAATTTTGTATCTGATAATCAAACATGATACAGCAATATCGTCATCATCATTTTCTGACTAAAAATATATAGTTTTAATAATTGATTTATATATTTTTTAAAATAGACTATCGTCTTCCCCGTATTCTTTTACCTATGTATGGAAATTTTGGTTTGAATTAGTGAACTATTGCGAATTTGTATACCGGACATACAGACAGACAAACATACAAACATTCATTTATATATATATAGAGATATAATATATATAAAATAAAGATAACATCTCCCGTCAAAATAGAGGTCAAAACTAGACACCATCTATTGATATTCTTCGCAATAATAAATTTAAAAAAATGTGTGTCACAGACCAAAAAATATAGACATAAAAATAAAAACACATTTAAAGCATAAATAAAAAATAACATTATCTTTTTATTATTAAAACAGTTTATAACATGTGAATAGATTATATGAATTATCGTAATATTCAAATTATATATATATATGTTATATTCAATTTATTTATTTTTAAATATATAAATATTTTTTTCTAATTTGACCAAAACAAAAAGTTATTATTATTATTTTTTTGTTCTGTTGTGTATAAATAGATTTGTTTTTTTCTTTTGGGTTGGTTAAATGTGTTTTTTTAATAAACTCATTTGCCAAAAATATAATATTATATAGTTAAATGTGTTTAAAATAAAATAAGCATATTTGCTAATAATTGATATTTCATTCTTTTTTTTTTGTAAGTAAAATTTGCATTCGAGAATCTAAACATTTACTTAATAATTTATTACTTTTTTATTCTCTCCTCACGAATAATAAGATATATATATATATATGTAGTAACATTCAAATCATATATGTAAATATGTGTGTTTAAATGCATAACAATTCTACCTATTCAAAACATTTGTATTAAATGGAGTTGAAATACATCTAGTATATCCATTATGGGATCTTTATGCTTTAATTTTCTTCCTATTGTAAAATTCGAAAAAAAAAAACCTTATAAAGCCATAAATAATAAAACTAAAAGCGGTATTAATGAGGTTATTTATTTAAATATAAGGTTTATAAATTTATTAAGAAAAAAAAGGCATCTCCTTATCGTGTAACTGAAAGTTGCTGATTGCTTGCGCCATCTATCGGAATAAATATCAACTATTCGTTGATTTTTTAATTATTCCGGGGAATTAGCCAAATACTCATTCTTGATTAATCAAGAATATTTGATATTTATTCCGATAGATGGGGCAAGTTATCAGTAACTTTCAGTTACACGATAATGAGATGCCTTTTTTTTCTCTTAATTTATTCACCTTATCCCAGTATAATTTCACATTTTGAAAATAGAGCAATCCATAAATAAATCTTTAATTAAAAAGGCATAGATTGGATCAAAATATCATTTATTTTACCAATATTTCAGTTGGCTGAACGCCAACCTTTATCAAGGTATTATAACATTTTAATGTAGCGTTGAGTTTGTTGTTGACACACATTGTTATAACACCTTGATAAAGGTTGGCATTCAGCCAACTGAAATATTGGTAAACTAAATGATATTTTGATCCAACATATGATTTTCTATTTAAAAATTTCACATTTGTGCTATTTTTTCACTATAAATTTATGTTGTATATCAAATTCTTATTAAATAAGGAAAAAGGGTAGTTATTGGAATACGACCGAAATGGTCTTGTAAATGTAAACTGTTTTATAATGATTACTTAAAAAGAGAAAGAAATCAAGATATATAAGTGTTCTTTTAGTTACTATAAGATAGATAAATAGTTTTAATATATTTAATCAAAATTTATGGTTTGTGTGTATGTCTATGGCAGTTTCAGATAAGCATATGTTGAAAGATTGATATTCTAGATAGAGCATTATGGCTGTGGTTTGGATATATCTTTCTTAGTTTGTGACATTTCAACAGCGTCTTCATCCTTGTAGAAATCTCGGATCCTATGGCTGAGCAGGAAGACTCCGAAGTGACAGAGTGTCCCCAAGGTGACGAAGACCAACGTCAGCCCGTGGACGTAGTATCGTAGACGATCTACATCGTATAGCCAGCAGTTGCCGAACTTGCCACACTTCTCCTCCCACACCAGACACGAGGCGTCTGCCAGGGCCCCGTACACCAGCGGGTAGGGGATGAAAGCTGGGAATGCCAGACATGCTTCAGATATATACCATTTACCTTACAAGGAATCACATACAAACATCACTGAAGAGTTCTTCGCTAGAGGTAAACACATGTTAGAACACCAGTCTCTAATCAGAAATAACATCTACAATACAAGAAATTACATCCTAACATCATTGAAAGATTGCTTGAGAGAAGTAAATATGGAAGAACAGATGCCCTTCAGAAAAATATACCATTTACCTTACAAGGAATCATATTCTAACATCACTGAAGAGTTCTTAGCTAGAAGTTAACACGTTAGAACACCAGTCTCTAATAAGAAATAACATCCACAATACAAGAAATTACATCCTAACATCATTGAAGGAATGTTTGAGAGAAGTAAATATGGAAGAACACACGCCCTTCAGAAAAATATACCATTTACCTTACAAGGAATCACATACAAACATCATTTAAGAGTTCTTAGCTAGAAGTTAACATGTTAGATCACCAGTCTCTAATCAGAAATAACATCTACAATACAAGAGATTACATTTTACCATCATTGAAGGAATGCTTGAGAGAAATAAATATGAAAGAACAGACAAGGCCTACACAGGAATAAAATCTACATTACATCATAAATCACATTCTAACATCACTGATTGGATCTTGGATAGAAGGAAACATGTTAGAACACCAGTCTCTATTCAGGAATAACCTCCACATTACATCATAAATCATATCAATGTTTGAAGGAATGCTCAAATGAAGTACATTTAAAAGACCATCAGTCACTCTTCAGAGATAACATCTACATTACAAGAAATTACATTCTAACATTACTGAAGATATGTTCACAAGAAGTAAATATGAAAGAACAGACGCCCTTCAGGAATAGAATCTATCTTACGAAGAATCGCATCCTAACATCACTAAAAGGTTCTACGCTAGAAGTAAACATGAAAGAACACCAGTCTCTAATCAGAAATAGCATCAAAATTACAAATAATTACATCCTAATATAATTGAAAGAATGCTTACAAGAGGTAAATATGAAAGAACAGACGCCCTTCAGGAATAGAATCTATCTCACGAAGAATCAAATCCAAACATCACTGAATAGTTATTCGCTAGAAGTAAACATAATAGAACACAAGTCATTTTTCAAATATTTCATCTACATTACAACAAATTATATTATACTATTATTGAAGGAATGCTCAAAAGAAGTAAATATGAAATAACATATCAGACATTCTTCAGGAAGAGCCTCTACATTGCCATAAATCACATCCTGAAGAGACCTTCGCTAAAGAGAGAAGTAAACATGATATAATACCAACATATATTCAGAAATTTCATCTAAATCATAAAATTACATTATAACAGCTTTTAAGGAAGGGGATTACAAGAAGTTTACATGAAAAAAAAATCAGATTTCTTCAGGAAGAGCCTCTACATTTCAAGAACTCGCATCCTGAAGGGACCTTCGCTAGAAAGAGAGAAGTAAACATGATATAATACCAATTACTATTAAGAAATTTCATTTAACTTACAAAATTTTAATCATAACAGCATTTAAGGAAGATTTTCACAAGAAATTTACATGAAAGAATATCAGATATTCTTCAGGAATAGCCTCTACATTGCAATAACTCACATCCTGAAGAGATCTTCGCTAGAGTGAGAAGTAAACATGATATAATACCAATCTATATTAAAAAATTTCATCTAAATTACAAAATTTTATATCACATGAGCATTAAAGGAAGGTATTCACAAGAAGTTTACATGAAAGAACATCAGACACTCTTCAGGAATAGCCTTTACGTATTACAAGAAATCACATTCTAGCACAACTGAAGGAATATACACAAGAAGTATACAGGAAGATCATTTACTTTAAGCGAAATCACATATTTCATCACTGAATAAATGTTCACAAGAGGTAAACTTAAAAGAACATCATACACGATACATAAACACCACGTATACATTACAAGAAACCATATTCAAACATCACTTAAAATGCTCAGAATACTGCGTTATACAAGGTTGTCTCAAAAGTTCGTAAACACTTGCAAAAACTGTAATACCAATATTATTCGCCGTTATATATAATGTCTTTGTATTATGTATAAAGTAATTGTATATGTATTATTATGTATTCGCCGTAATAATATTATTCTCCAAGTAATAAGAAAACACGAACTTTTGGGACAACCTTATAGAAAAACTTAGAAGGACGCTGAGGCCCGGAAGCTTGAGTTAATTAAACATTTTTTTGCAAGACACTTTTCCTTGTATACATTTTCTCTCAAATATTATTATACAAAAGGGATTGTTATTTATGGACACACATCTCTCTCAATTATCATATGTAAAAAATCAATCTATAAACAGTATAAATAACCTTTAAAGAAGGTATAGGTACGACAAGTACTTACTAAGGACACACAGAATGGCCTCCAGCATTCCCATGGCGAAGGCTTTATCTTGAGGTTCCACACACCTGCCATCAAGAGCTCCATGTTATGGGCGCCATTATACCAATAGAACAGTTTTTTTGCTTATCCCTAGTACACGTCGTAAAGGCCATGAAAATAATGGTGGGTAGAAGTAGGCAACTGCTTTTTCTGTAAGTGCACCACATGTCTACACATGTGAAAAACAGTTCGAATTTGCACTTACAAATGTACCAGAGCCCTGTTTGGTTACTTGCACTCGCTGGTGGGGTTGGATTTTTGCAAGAATCGGGGGCTATTGGATCATAATAGAACAGTAATTCCACTTACCTTAGTGTTGTAAGGATGGATCCGACCTTGGAAGAGCTGACTATACATTTGCCCACCGCCAGAATGGCGATGTAAGTGATGATAAGCTGACAGTTATCATCACAGAAGCCTTTCACGGCATCACCCACACGGTATCCTCCACCGCTGTCTAGATTCTCGAGAAGACACGAACAGTTGGAGAACGTCTGCATCACACAGAGAACACGATTCAGAAAAGAGACAAAAAACATCTATGCATATAGCTCTCTGTTGAAAAGAGCGAAATACATTTTGAAGATAAGAAATTAAAACTATTACTGACAAGTATGTTTCTTTTAAAAATAATTATCTAATACCCTTACTATAATGATAAAAATAATGAGAGGACCCCTGACTCATCAGTGATGAACCCTCCCAGAGAATAGTTAAGGACAGATCTTGTCGACAGTGGACATCTACAAACCTTGTCGACCGCAGATACGTTGAGACACCCGGCGTGACAGGGAGAGAAGTAAGTGAGACCGTTGTCACAGAGAGGAGTAAACACTTGCTGGCTACATCCACAGTCCATGTTGCAGCTGTTCACCAGCTCTATCCTGCACAGATACATACCATTGGAACATAGATAAGAGATAAGTTGGCAAACAAGTAGTAAAATCCGTCAATATTCGACATAGCCATAACAAGATATCGAATTCTGTATTAGACACTTACACTCATGGACAAAACTTAAAGAAGTTGTACCATGTATATAGGGATTCAGATATTAACTCAGAAAATATTACAGTGATCCTTTTTGAAGACACACGAGATAACCAAGACTGAACATAATTGCCTCTGTCTAATTAAAAAAATAAACAGGGGACCGACGACATCAAAGAGGTTTCGCTTCCTAAAGTTTGTCAATGAGAGTATGTACGTAGATCACCAATGAAAGTTGACAGCTGATAACAAAGAAATATGATACTCTCATTTCATAGATGTCAAATTCTTTCATGTCGTGGAGATTTCAAACAGCTTCCATACCTTGAATTCCACTGGCATTCCTTTACGTGAAGTTCTTTCTCTGTAAATTCTGGTACCTATTAGTTATAAAAACTCTAATATACACTCTTGAACAAAATTTAAGGAAGTGTAAAGTCTTTGATGTTGCTGGTTGTATGTTTTTTAAAGGAGACATAGACAATTCTTTTCATACTTGGTTATCTCGTGTGTCTTCAATAAAGGTCGCTGTAATATCTTTAAGAGTTATTGTCTGTATCCCGATATACACGCTAAAAGGTACAGCTTTGTAGCGGCTCCCAAATAATAACTTTTCATATTTTCATCAAAGTTTTAATTTGTTCAATAACTATTTAATTCAAATAGTAAATTAAAATATTCGTCTTATAAATATATAATGCACATAAAATATATACTTTGTCAAAATTATATAAATTAACATTAATATAACATTATTTGTTATCATAATAATATAATAAAAATAATTATACATCATTCTAAATATAAATCATATAAATATTTATCTATAATATAGGTTTTTAACTTTTAATTAGACAATTTAAATTTATATTTAGACATTTTTAATTTTAATTTAGACAATTTCATTTTTATTTAGACATTTTCAATTTTAATTAGACACATGGGCTTTTTATAGAAAAGTCCATGTGTCTAAATAAAAATGAAAAATGTCTTAATTAAAATGAAAATATCTAAATATATATTAAAATTGTCTAATTATAAAAGTTAAAAACCTATATATCAAACACATATATCTAAACTTTTATAATATTGAAATGATATTTGACCAACACACACACAAAAAAAAGAACATCAACATGTAGTATACGACAATTTAACCCCTTCTGATAATTTGTTTTAAATAAATGTAATTAAAAGTTGATTTTACGATAAATAATTTGTTGTCTGGCTCCGCTTAGAATTTCATACCAACTAACAACAATTGGAGAGCCGGAATTCAAAAGGACAATTAAATCAAGAAGATCAAACGTTATTATTAAAAATTCAAGATGGCGACCGAAGAGAAGTTAACCAGCGGCGGTGGAATGGAACCCTACCATGAAGCCTGCAAGGTAAGCATTAAAATACCCCCATTTTGGCGCGAAAAAACCTGAGATTTGGTTTTACCAAATTGAGGCTCAATTTTCTATTAATAACGTAACTAGTGAAAAAACTAGGTTCAATTATTTGATATCGCAGTTAGAACCTAAATATGTTGGAAACTTGCTCTCACGTGTTTTTGAGGATCGACAGAGTGAAGAAATCACTAGAACTTCCATATCAGGGGCCTTACCGAATATTAGAGACATGATAAATATTTTGTCCTCGGTGTTAATGGTAGAAATGCCCCAATTTCAATCGATAGACTTAAACCAGCTTACCCTTCCTGCAGCGGATTGCAACACAGACACTGTTAAGTCAACTCCTTCCCAACGACGCCGGAACATCCCGTTTCGGAAGAACAATTCGGCACCCTGTACGATTTATGGATTGTGTAGCGTAACGAAAGTTACCGAAGAGGGAGTGATGTAGCGGCTCCCAAATATTAACTTTTCATTTTTCATCAAAAGTTTTAATTTGTTCAACAACTATTTAATTCAAATATTAAATTAAAATATTCACCTTATAAATATATAATGCTCATAAAATATACTTTATCAAAATTATATAAATTAACATTAATATCACATTATTTGTTGTCATAATAATATAATGAAAATAATTATACATCATTATAAATATAAATCATAATTCATATAAAATACATATAAATATTTATCTATAATATATCAAACACATATATCTAAAATTTTATAATATTGAAATGATATTTGACCAACACACACACAAAAAAAGAACATCAACATGTAGTATACAACAATTTAACCCCTTCTGATAATTTGTATTAAATAAATGTAATTAAAAGTTGATTTTATGATAAATAATTTGTTGTCTGAGCTTCCTTAAGTTTGTTCACACTTTTATCTCGTGTGCCTTCAATAAATGTCACTGTGTATCAAATATCCTTCATTGTTATTGTCTGAATCCTGATATACATGCTAAAAGGTCAGCTTCCTTAAGTTTTGTTCACACTTTGTTATCCGTGTGTCTTCAATAAAGGTCACTGTAATATCTTTCAGAGTTATTGTCTGAATCCCGATATACATGCTAAAAGGTACAACTTCCTTAAGTTTTGTTCACACTTGGTTATCTCGTGTGTCTTCAATAAAGGTCACTGTAATATATTTCAGAGTTATTGTCTGAATTCTGATATACATGCCAAAAGGTACAGCTTCCTTGTTCACACTTGTTTATCTCGTATGTCTTCAATAAAGGTCACTGTAATATATTTCAGAGTTATTGTCACAATCCCGATATACATGGTAAAAGGTACAACTTCCTTAAGTTTTGTCTATGAGTGTATTTGAGCATCTCTGCTATTAGGAATCAAGATTGTGTCGTCAAAATAGGTCATGGTACCTGTTGCCTTGGTTCCCCGCGATGTTGGGAGCAGGACAGGCCAGGAACATACAAGTCAGGAAGAGGACAATGTTCATGAAATCAGTGAAGGTGTCGTACAGTACTACCCAGCGTGCCCGTGGTCGGACAAACTGGATCACAAGTCCACCTGCCAGGATCCCAATCTGGAGACCTAGGATGGAGATGGGACCTTGGGACATCACGTACAACATCTTAGATAAAAGGTACCGAATTACAAAATTCATGAAAATTTTATAATGCAATTGATCTAACATATTTTCAATCTAAAATATTCCTTAAAATTTTCTTCAATCTGTAAATTGTTTTTCTCGAAAATACACACAATACTTTACAATTTGATTTCATTTAACTAAATTTGCTTACTAACCTTTTGTACAAATTTCAATTGTGTTGATATTTTTTTTCTCTTTTCATCTAACTAACTTGCATACTAATTCTTGTATATATTTCAAATATCTTTTTTTTTTCTTTCAAAATTTTGTTCATCTTTAAAGTGTAAGTGTCCCTAGGGGAACATGGCGTTCTAAGTCGAAATAAAAATTTAAAAAATGCAAATTTTCTGTAAAAATAGACACATCGGCCAGTTAGAGTTTATTTTCTCAACGTTTCAACAAAAATATTTTGTTTTCGTCAGGAGAAATAAAAATATAGCATTTGGCAAGGCGTTAAAAATTGACAAAGACAAGATTTTTGTTGAAACGTTGAGACAAATAAAACTTTAACTCGCCGAAGTGTATATTTTTTAAAAGAAATATGAATGCCGGCCAGGCAACCTCTATCTTCAAGATTTATAATGAAAGTTTAAATTTTGTTTATAACTTTCCTAAAACATAATCTTGCCTTTTTGAAAATAGAGCAATCCATAAATAAATCTTTAAATAAAAAGGCATATATTGGATCAAAAGATCATTTATTTTTACCTTAAAAGATTTCATCCAGTTTTGGTTATGACGCTCTCCGCCTTGCAAGAAGGTAAAAATAAATTATTTTTTGATTCAATATATGCCTTTTTATTTAAATAATCTTACCTATTCTAAACTATACAGAACTCTACCATCCACCTACCTGAGTAGAGACTGGCATCAGAAGCAGACTGTCTGAACTGAGCCTCCATATATCGAGGGTTAGCCAAGAAGTACCCCAGGATTCCATTCAGGTTGAACACGTGTGCAAATGTGTGTAGCATCAAAACTGGATTCTTAAACATCCTTCGGAATCCTTCTGGAAGATCTAAAAACAAAAACAAAAAACCTTAAAGATATATTAAACATGTAAAAAATACAAGTCTTGTAGTATATAAGTGAATTCGTACTTGTATCAAGTGAATATATTAAGAAAAAAAGAGAGGTCTTTTTAAAAAATATAATAAACATAATTGAAAATTGTAATACCAACAACAACAACAACAAAAAAATACTTTTGCCTTAATGTGTTAAATTTTGAAACAAACACTCTTTAACAAAATACTTCATTTATGGGACTGGAGGAGTCACTGGTATAAAAACGGTCGATTGTCGACAGCCACGATCTGGGATCGATTCCCGTAATGGACAATTTTTACCGAAAAAATTTATTTCATTGGTATCCGATTCTTGAAAAAATCCAACCCAACTGCAAGTAACCCCATACTTGTAAAGTTAAAAGGTGAACTGCTTTCTACATGTGTAGTACAATGGCAGTAAAAGCAGTCGCTTACTACCTAACATGATTATCATGTCCTGTATCACGAGTACCTGGGATATGGAAAAAAAACAAAAGCTGTTTAATTACACTCATAGACAAAACCTAAGGAAGTGGGAAGTCTTAAATGCCGCCTGTTTTTTTTTTTTTTTAAGGAGACAGAGGTAATTTTGTTCACACTTGGTTATCTTGTGTGTCTTCAATAAAGGTCACTGTAATATATTTCAGAGTTATTGTCTCAATCCAGATATACATGCTGAAAGGTACAACTTCCTTAAGTTTTGTCCATGAGTGTATATTTCTAAATACTCTCATGACAACACTTCGAAACATAGGCATAACTATTCGTATATATACACAACACACAATAGTAAATTCATATAAATGATAGGAATATGAGGGAAAAAACGAATAGAAATCAAATTGATAAAAGAGAAAGGGTGATGTAAAAGTGTAATAAGATAAAATCCATTCAAATCTGCGTGTTTGGTGACAAAAGGTGACATCGCGACAGGGAAGTTCCACAAGGGCACAGAGCCAGCTGTGTCAATTGTTTGTCCTATTGAATAGATGTCGTATAGACCATGTGGACAATTCTGGAACTCTGATTGTTTGTTAATGGGTGCGACCTTCTATTTGATATAACAAAGATGATGATAGCTCAAGGATCTTTCTATGTATTTATTATATATTTATAGAAAGATATAGAGGTTTGGTTAGTGGAGGAATGGTATAAACTGTTGACTATCTACAGCCACAACCTCCGCCTTTGCCGGTCCCAAGCCCGGATGAAAAAGGAGGAGGGGGAGCAGTAACAAGCTTGCTAAAAAAACCTGGGCTCAGCTGGCCCGGTTGATAGTACTCTGTAAGGACTCCAGGGATACAGGATGAGCAGCGTTTGTACTCCATGTTATAAGCGGTTTTACATGGTGTCTGTTCCTCATGTCAAAGGCGGCTATTTCTTTTGGAGCTAAGTCGGCCTGCCACTGAGTAGTGCTCCCAGTCTTAATGACAAAGGCAGACGCATTCTACTTCACCCAGTGTAGAGATAAGGAAGAAAAAGACGACCTAGGATCGAATCCCGCATTGGAAACTTTTTTTCTGAAGAAAAATAATGCCTCATGAAGACCAATTCTTTCAAAAGTAAACACCGTTAATGAATGCAAGCAACTAAATCGGGCTTTTCTGGCCATACAAGACCACTCCTCTTCCAGGATGGTGTAAAGACACAATGTACCATCTACAGGACCAAAGAGACCTCACCAGACCACCTCTTGGAATGTATGGGAGCCTCTAAACAGGACCAATATAACAACTCTACCAATATTGTGAATTTGATCTATGGATTTAGTCTCCATGACCTTGTATAATTATACAATGGGATAATAATAAAAAATTGGGCTATAAAACTCTTGTAAGTGCAAGATTCAGTATAGACATGTGGTGTACTTACAGTAAAAGCAGTTGCTAACTATACACCATGATTAGCATGACTTGTACCACGTGAACTTTGGATATGTGAGAATAGCACGAGATATACACGCATAGACAAAGCTTAAGGAAGTGGAAAGTCTTTGATGTCGCCAGTCGTCTGTTTTTTTTTTTTTTTTTGAGGGAGACACTGGTAATTTTGTTCACACTTGGTTATCTCGTGTCTTCAATAAAGGTCACTGTGTATCAAATATCTTTCAGAGTTATTGTCTGAATCCCGATATACATGCTGAAAGGTACAACTTCCTTAAGTTTTGTTCACACTTGGTTATCTCGTGTGTCTTCAATAAAGATCACTGTAATATCTTTCAGAGTTATTGTCTGAATCCCGATATACATGCTAAAAGGTACAACTTCCTTAAGTTTTGTTCACACTTGGTTATCTCATGTGTCTTCAATAAAGGTCACTGTAATATCTTTCAGAGTTATTGCCTGAATCCCGATATACATGCTGAAAGGTACAACTTCCTTAAGTTTTGTTCACACTTGGTTATCTCGTGTGTCTTCAATAAAGGTCACTGTAATATCTTTCAGAGTTATTGTCTGAATCCCGTTATACATGCTAAAAGGTACAAATTCCTTAAGTTTTGTCCATGAATGTATCACACTAATAATTTTATAACGACGCTTATAATCTTTGGAAGGATTTCCTTTTATCAATCAAAGAAATAAACATACACAAATAGCTGACGGTATGTTTTAAGTTCTTCCAATAACTGATATAAGTCTGTTTATATATTACCATCGCACTTGATAGAAAGGAAACTCTAGACGGCTTCTAAACTTCCTGATAAATTTATTAACCTTAATATATCAAGGAGCCACCAGGAGAGGCCATAGAAAGACTGCTGGAGAGCTGCAGGACATCAGGGACCATATCTGTGAGGGCCACAGCACTGACCAGGAGTCAAGATAGCAAATGTAAATATCTTTGTTTACTTTTACTGTTATTATTTATTGAAGTTGTAAATAAAAATTTGTAAATAGACTGACCATTCGTTACACTTTTTAAGAGAAAAACTTGTAAACTTTTTGAAAAATAAAGTTTTTATTATAAAACGACGTTTGACAAGTTTTACCGCAAATGTTTCTTTTGAACGAAAAATCGTAATTTATTTCAAGGAGAAATAACGACTATTTCTATCCTTAGGGATGAAGTATGAAAGGATGAATTGTGAAGAGTAATGATAAAGAGAAAAATAAAAATGTCCAGGGATGGGGGGGGGCGGGTAAGCGGAACACTGTGGGTTCGATTCCCATCCCTGGACACTTTTATTTTTCCGTTTATCATTACTCTTCACAATTCATCCTTTCATACTTCATCTCTAAGGATAGAAATAGTCGTTATTTCTCCTTGAAATAAATTACGATTTTTCGTTCAAAAGAAACATTTGCGGTAAAACTTGTCAAATGTCGTTTTATAATAATAACTTTATTTTTCAAAAAGGTTAAAAGTTTTTCTCTAAAAAAAGTGTAACGAATGGTGAGTCTATTTACATATTTTTATTTACAACTTCGTAATAATAACAGTAAAAGTAAACAAAGATATTTAAATTTGTTATCTTGACTCCTGGTCAGTGCTGTGGCTCTCACAGATATGGTCCCCTGATGTCCTGCAGCTCTTCGCCCCATTATATTGTATTATAAAGTTATTATTATTATTCTAAACTAAAAAAAGGTGTTGATAAAGAATGTGCTACAACACCAGTTTAGGAAAATTCAGACAAAGCAAACTTAACTAAATTTTCAGGAGTAAAAGACGTGAGGATCACTGACCTTTCAGTTTTGGTAGGTCCCCCATGGACTCAGCGGCCTTCTCAGCGTGCTTGGAGTCCAGCTGGGCGGGGAAGAAGAAGAGAGGCAAGGAGAAAATGAAGGTGAGAGTCCCCAGGATCACAAATCCCAGCCACCAGGCTCCGACCCAACGTGGGTCCTTAAGTCCATATTCCGGGGTATCTGAGAACCACACACACAACTGGACTCTCCCATCACATCCCAGAAGACCCCTAGTTAAGAGCTAAGAAGGTAGAATAAGACAAATGGAGAGGAAAAATAGTAAATTATTGTTACGCTCTATAAACATCAAATATCAAAAGTTAATTTCAGAATATTTTGCATCTATATATCTATATATATAAAAATGAATGTTTGTATGTTTGTCTGTTGGTTGGTTGGTTGGTTGGTTTGTATGTCCGGTATACAAATTCGCAGTAGTTCACTAATTCAAACCAAAATTTCCATACATAGGTAAAAAATAACGAGGATGACGATAGGCTATTTTAAAAAATATATAAATCAATTATTAAACTATATATTCAAATTATTCTAAATAGCGCATCTAGAACGCGGTGGAACTGATGGCGGGGCGAGCCTATTGGCCGCCTGCGACACGTGGCTTCCCTGTGCGCGCGCATGCGCCGGGAAGCCACTCGCACGCCGGGAGCCGACGGGAGCAGTCGCTTGCTCACCGGGAGTCAACGGGCGCGCGCATGCGCCGGGAAGGCACTCGCACGCCGGCAGCCGACGGGAGCAGTCGCTTGCTTGCCGGGAGTCAACGGGCGCCGACAACCCTAGGAAGCAAGGTGTATTCGCACTCGGGTAAAACCCGGGCGTTGCCCGGGCCATTCGTCTAGTATGTTATACAAAAAATATCTAATTAAAAATTGTATTGTTATAGAATACAAAACATTACTCTGTAAAATTGACCGCCAGGTGTCGTATCTTTCCCTATATAAATCCATTGTTGTTGCTTCACGTTGGCCGGCTCAAATCTTTTGTAATTATGTAAATAATCTTTTGTTTTCTATATTCTTTTCGCCTTAAAACAGGTATTACTCTTTCAAATTCCGTTTCTTATATATTCCTTAAGATCAATTAAAGCTAATTCTGATCAAAAATATTTATATTTTCAATATTTTCCACGACTGCATACCAATACCATTTAGTACCAATGTACTCAATAGAACCAGCAAATATCACATTTTTTTTTGTAAAATATAAATTTATATATATTAAAAATAAAAAAGGCATATCCTGACCAGGCTCACAATAACATTTCTAGATGACAAAGCACCATATAGTGGAACAAAAATAAACTAAACGTTTATTTAATTTGTTCCGTGATATTTGTCCAACCCAATTTATTGATAAATCAAGAAAAGTCAACCACGAACGCGTTTCGGGCTGTTGGCCCTCATCAGCGTGGTGCAGACTGTACCTCTACAACCAAAATTGGTCCCATATATATATAATGTTTTGACTGATCTACAAACGTATCTTCTTTTGCTCTGAGGTTAACACACGAGGCACAAACTTACTTGCAGTTTTTTTCAGACCCAGATCTTTGTGAATGATTTCCTGGCATAGTCCAAATTATATGTTGGTCGCTTCTGAAAGCATTCTGATTGTTATCTGACGATTTTCCATGATCAAAACCTTTTCAACCTTATCAGCGGTGTGGACATCCTGTGGTCTCCCGTACCTTGGCTCAATATCCATTGCCTGTCACTTATGACAATATCATGAACGGAAAGATTGAGTTATCAACATAGTTTCTATCCCATTGAAGAAGACCATTGTACCATTTTCCTCACAGTTTATTAACTCTTGTTTCTCATGAACGTAATCTTCTTTTATATTCTTTATATTTTTTCATATTAAAAGCATATTTACGAAACTTGAATACCCATTTCTTGATTTCTCAGGAAGCCTCTGAGACCAAATCTTTAGTCGTTGAGGTCAGCCTGCACCACGCTGATGAGGGTCAACATCCCGAAACGCGTATGTAGATGACTTTTATTGATTTATCAAGAATTTGGTTTGGCCAAAATATCTTTGGAACAACCTAAATTAGCGCTTAGTTGATTTTTGTTCAACTAGATGGCGTTTGGCATCTAAAATGCTCATATAGAGGCCCTGTAGATATCCTATGTAGAGAAGTCCCGTGTAGATATCCTATGTAGATACCCTATGTATAGAGAGAACCTGTAGATAGCCTATGTATAGAGGAGTCCTATGTAGATACCCTATGTATAGAGAGAACCTGTAGAGGAGTCCCGTGTAGATACCCTATGTATAGAGAGAACCTGTAGATAGCCTATGTATAGAGGAGTCCTATGTAGATACCCTATGTATAGAGAGGACCTGTAGAGGAGTCCCGTGTAGATACCCTATGTATAGAGAGAACCTGTAGATAGCCTATGTATAGAGGAGTCCCGTGTAGATACCCTATGTATAGAGAGAACCTGTAGATACCCTATGTATAGAGGAGTCCTGTGTATATACCCTATGTATAGAGAGAACCTGTAGAGGAGTCCCGTGTAGATACCCTATGTATAGAGAGAACCTGTAGATACCCTATGTATAGAGGAGTCCTGTGTAGATACCCTATGTATAGAGAGAACCTGTAGAGGAGTCCCGTGTAGATACCCTATGTATAGAGAGAACCTGTAGATAGCCTATGTATAGAGGAGTCCTGTGTAGATACCCTATGTATAGAGGAGTCCTGTGTAGATACCCTATGTATAGAGGAGTCCTGTGTAGATACCCTATGTATAGAGGAGTCCTGTGTAGATACCCTATGTAGAGGAGTCCTGTGTAGATACCCTATGTATAGAGGAGTCCTGTGTAGATACCCTATGTATAGAGGAGTCCTGTGTAGATACCCTATTGTTGGCTTCCGTAGGCGTTTCTTACTGGGAAAAAGAAAGAGAGGATCCAATGAAATAATTTAGTAGTGTTTATTAGAACAAAATCATAATAGTGAACAACAAATATAACAGAGAGTACCGTCGTCTTCCGGGTATTCCTTCTACTGGGGAGCTCGGATTCTATATTCTGTGCGTTTATAATCTGTTTATCTGTGGCTCTCTGGTCGGGATGGCGCCTACATTCGGCCATTCCTGGATTTCAATCGTCCTCGATTGAACCTTGCGTTGCAGGAACGTCGTGGGTTGCGTCGGGGGGTATCTTCTACTTCTGGCTCCTCGTCCGGACTTTCTTCTGTAGCTGTAGTCGTTAATTCTATTTTGTTCTCCTACTGTCCTATCACACGGGTCCTTTCGAAAGATCTGGATCAGGTCTCTCAATTCAGGGTCGGAATGCTGAATCATCAAGATTTGTTCTTCCAGTGTGATTGTGAGGCACACTTCAAGGTTTTTCTCCACGATTTCCTCCATCGTGTCTCTAGGGTCGTCGACTGGAGCTCTACTCATTCCGTCTACGTGGGCCATCTTCTCCCCTGGTTTATGTCGAATTTCGAAATCGTATTCCTGAATCAGATTGTACCATCGCGCTATCTGAGGATTTGTAGTCTTCTTCGCGTTCATGTAGACCAGTGCTTGGCAATCTGTAACCACTGTAAACTTGATTCCTACGAGGAACTGACGTAGTCGATCCAAGGTCCACACTATCGCCATCAGCTCCAATTTGCTTGAGTGGTACATCTTCTCGGCCTCTGTTGTCTTCTTGCTCACACAGTAGACCAAGCGCCATTTGCCGTCTTCGTCCATCTGTAGCACCATTCCTGCTAATCCCTCAGCACTCGCATCGCAATGTACTTCTGTCTTGAGTTCAGGGTTGTAATGAGCTAGTACCGGATATTCGACCAGATCCTTTCGTAGTCCTCCAAATGACCTTCGCTGTTCTTCCTTCCATTCAAATTGTGAACCTTTCTTCGTAAGTCTGCTTAGCGGTTCTGCTTTCCTCGCGAAGTCCTTTACAAATCGTCTGAAGAAGTTCGTCAGTCCCAGAAAGCGTCGTATGTCGTGGACATTCTTGGGTTCTGGAAATTCTTCTATCGCCTTGATCTTTCTTGGGCCTGGCTTAAGTCCACCTGTACTGATGACATACCCTAAGAACTCAACTTCCCTCCTTCCGAACTCACATTTAGAGGGTTTCGGTGTCAACTTCGCTGATCTTATTCTTTCGAGGACTTCCCTCAACCTTTCGATCATCTCCCGCCAATCCTTTGCCGGGATAATCACGTCGTCGAGATAGCAGAATGCCTTCTTGTTCAGCAGCGGACCTAGGACAGTGTGCATCAGTCTTTGGAATTC
This sequence comes from Cordylochernes scorpioides, assembly GCA_030710605.1. Classification (NCBI taxonomy): domain Eukaryota; kingdom Metazoa; phylum Arthropoda; class Arachnida; order Pseudoscorpiones; family Chernetidae; genus Cordylochernes; species Cordylochernes scorpioides. The sequence continues at coordinate 137,113,957 of CP092863.1, forward strand.
AGCTGGTGCGTTGGCGAGTCCAAAAATCATCCTTTCGAATTGACCTGTATCATCTGGGGTGATGAATGCTGTCTTTAATTTTGCCTTATCGGTCAGTGGTATCTGCAGATATCCATGCGCCAGATCCAGAGTGGTGAAGAATTTCGCATTCCTTAGGCCTTCCAGAAGGTCGTCTATCCTTGGTAATGGGAACTTGTCCTTAACTGTTTGAATGTTGAGTCTCCTATAATCTACCACCAGACGATGATCTCCAGTTTTCTTCCTCACAAGTAGGACGGGACTAGCGTAGGGTGATCTAGTTTCCGTGACTATTCCATTGTCCTTCCACTCTCTGACAATCTCCCTGATTGCTTCGCGTTCACTTGCAGTCGTCTTATACGGTCTCAGACAGACTGGCTTGCTTCCATCAACCTCCTTAATGTCCATCTTGGTGACATCGGTGCACCCTAATTCCTCCATGCCAAGAGCGAAACAGTCTCTATACTCGTTTACTACATCTAGGATTTCTTGTCTCTCTTTCGAAGTCAGAGAATGATTGACGTTGATGTCCTCAGGCAGTATGGGGCGCTTACGTTTCATTTGGTCTTGTCCTTCCCTCTTCTCTTCATTTTTAGTCTGAAACGAATCCTCTGCGACGTCCAGGTTAACAACAATATCATCAAGGTTCAGTAGTTCAACTCGCCCTACACATTGGTTCTTCCTTACTCTCAACTTGCCCTTGCCAGCTGAGATGATGGGTACGGTCGTCTTTCCGTCGACCACTTCCAATAGGGAATCGACACAGGCGTCATCTACTCCTGTGAACAATACATATCCGTCCTTTACCTCGTCTGTGATTGCACTTGTAAAGTTAATGGAGTCGCTCTCCAACTGAACAGTTTCGGTTGCTCTCAGTTCGATGCGACGCGACTTGATTTCTTCTTGCAGATTAGCAAACGGAAATTCGGATGAATAGCCAATATGCAAGTTTTTACCAATTCTTGCGAAGGATACGTAGGGCAGATCTGTCCATGTTCTTCCAATTAATAGGTCATAGGGTTGGGCATCATCGTTAACAATGAATACAGCGATTTCTTTTCCGACTACGCCATCAATCTCCAGGTCGACTGTCGTCTTCCCAACGGTCCTGGCAGCTGGTGCAGTCTGGTTACCGATGCCGTACAGACTAGTCGAGTCTGGTTCGATGTCGACGCTGATCCTCCTTGCGACCGATTCTCTCATTAGACAACTGCTGCTCCCGGTGTCTATCATTGCCTTCACGGTTTCCTTGTTGTCGATCTTGACATCCTTCAAATATACATCTGGCGGGACAGTCTCCAGTCCTTCGACTTCCAGGTTGGCTACTTTTAGTCCTTCTTTGGGTCTTGTGCAATTCCTTTTCTTGTGTCCCGTTTGACCGCATCCTCGGCATGTCAACGTAGTCCTGGGTGCTGGGCAGTCTCTGGCAATGTGTCCAAACTGATTGCAGTTGAAGCACTTCGGTTCTCCCTTGTCGTTTCTGATTGCACGGTTGACCATTCTCCTCAAGGTGTTAGGGTACGTTTCACTGATTTCGTTCCTTGCAGCGTCTTGACCCGAAACATTCGTTCCTTGTTTAGTCTCTTTAACTTCGCTTTGGTTGGGGAATCTCGCAGATTTCTGCTGAAACGACGGTGGTATGAGGTGTTTCGCATTCCAATGCGGAGGTCCCATCTCGGTGCGAACATTTTCGTACTCGTCCAGTTTATCCGCCAACTCATCTGGGTTGTTTAACTTGGTCCAATCGTCAATGAGATGATTACGCAGCACATTTGGAACTTTTTTCTTTAGTTGGTTAGTGACGGACAAATCCTTTAGGGCGTCGAAATTTTCCACGTTCATTCCTTCGATCCATTCGTTGAAATATCCTCGCAATTCGAAAGCGAAGTCTCTCCAGGAACCCTTTTGAGATCTCTCGTGCTTCTCGAATTTTTGTCTGAATTGTTCGGGGCTCAACTTGTACCGTTTTAGGAGCAACCTTTTCACGAACCTATAATCGCCGCTTTGTTCTTCTGTTTCCCGAGCGATTAATTGAGTCATTTCGTAAGGTAGCAATCCTAGGAGGCTGAACGCCCATTGGTCTTCATCCAATCCTAGTCGCTTTGCCTGTCTTTCGAAAAGAATTAGGTAAAAACTCAAATCATTGTCCTTCGACTCGTACTTGGGCATCAGTTTACGTATCTCGTAATGTGCGTCATTGCTGGTACTTCGAGACGTATCGTTGTTTCCGCGTGTAGTCTGGATGCGCAGCTTCTCAAGCTCGAATTCCATTACCATTTGTTCTTTTCGTTCGATTCGTTTCCGATCCTCGATTCGTTCCCGTTCTATACGTTCTGCTTGCTCTGTTTGTGCTGTTTGTTCCATTCGCTCCCGTTCTGCTCGTTCTGTTTGTTCCCGTTCCTCGATCAGAGTCTCCAACAGTTGCTTTGCGAATTCTTCTTCGTAAGATTGACTATTCAGGATAAGGCGTTTTAAGTCGACGATCCTGCTCTCTGGCGGTACTACCTCGCCGAGTTCATACGCCAACTTGCTCAAATCGCATTTCCTTACTTTCGCTAAGTAAGTCATGTTTTTCAAAAGGAAAAATAAACAAGGCAAAGTTTTTTTTTTTTTTTTTAAAATAAAAAAATAAAACTGACTAAACCAGATACGTACTGTTTCAATTATTTCTTTAAACGAAATAAACTTTTCTTTGGTAATTTTGAGACAATACTCTTTTTTTTTTCTTTTTACCGCGATACTTTGCGATAATACTTTTTATTTGTTTCTTCAATTTACTTTAAAAATACTTTCTTTAGAATACTTTACTTTACTTTAAAATACTTTCTTTAGAATACTGTACTTTACTTTAAAATACTTTCTTTAAAATACTTCACTTTACTTTAAAATACTTTCTTTAAAATACTTCACTTTACTTTAAAATGCTTTCTTTAAAATACTTTCTTTAAAATACTTCACTTTAAAATACTTCACTTTACTTTAAAATGCTTACTTTAAAATACTTCACTTTACTTTAAAATACTTTCTTTAAAATACTTCACTTTAAAATACTTCGCTTTACTTTAAAATGCTTACTTTAAAATACTTCACTTTACTTTAAAATGCTTACTTTAAAATACTTTCTTATCGAGATGATTTTGCAATAATATTTTACCGAGGTGACTTGTAATAATACTTTTAGGAATAGGTAATTAAATTTCGTACATACCATGCAACTCCTCTTACGTTGATCGGTCACCGCGCCACGTCCTTCTCGTTTCCAAATTATTCCAGTGAATCTTCAATTTTCTTCAGGACTATCCCACTTCTGAATTTCTGTTGGCTTCCGTAGGCGTTTCTTACTGGGAAAAAGAAAGAGAGGATCCAATGAAATAATTTAGTAGTGTTTATTAGAACAAAATCATAATAGTGAACAACAAATATAACAGAGAGTACCGTCGTCTTCCGGGTATTCCTTCTACTGGGGAGCTCGGATTCTATATTCTGTGCGTTTATAATCTGTTTATCTGTGGCTCTCTGGTCGGGATGGCGCCTACACTATGTATAGAGAGAACCTGTAGAGGAGTCCCGTGTAGATACCCTATGTATAGAGAGAACCTGTAGATAGCCTATGTATAGAGGAGTCCTGTGTAGATACCCTATGTATAGAGAGAACCTGTAGAGGAGTCCCGTGTAGATACCCTATGTATAGAGGAGTCCTGTGTAGATACCCTATGTATAGAGAGAACCTGTAGAGGAGTCCTGTGTAGATACCCTATGTATAGAGGAGTCCTGTGTAGATACCCTATGTATAGAGAGAACCTGTAGAGGAGTCCCGTGTAGATACCCTATGTATAGAGGAGTCCTGTGTAGATACCCTATGTATAGAGAGAACCTGTAGAGGAGTCCCGTGTAGATACCCTATGTATAGAGAGAACCTGTAGATAGCCTATGTATAGAGGAGTCCTGTGTAGATACCCTATGTATAGAGAGAACCTGTAGAGAAGTCCCGTGTAGATACCCTATGTATAGAGGAGTCCTGTGTAGATACCCTATGTATAGAGAGAACCTGTAGAGGAGTCCCGTGTAGATACCCTATGTATAGAGAGAACCTGTAGATAGCCTATGTATAGAGGAGTCCTGTGTAGATACCCTATGTATAGAGAGAACCTGTAGAGGAGTCCCGTGTAGATACCCTATGTATAGAGAGAACCTGTAGATAGCCTATGTATAGAGGAGTCCTGTGTATATACCCTATGTATAGAGAGAACCTGTAGAGGAGTCCCGTGTAGATACCCTATGTATAGAGAGAACCTGTAGATACCCTATGTATAGAGGAGTCCTGTGTAGATACCCTATGTATAGAGAGAACCTGTAGATACCCTATGTATAGAGGAGTCCTGTGTAGATACCCTATGTATAGAGAGAACCTGTAGATACCCTATGTATAGAGGAGTCCTGTGTAGATACCCTATGTATAGAGAGAACCTGTAGAGGAGTCCCGTGTAGATACCCTATGTATAGAGAGAACCTGTAGATAGCCTATGTATAGAGGAGTCCTGTGTAGATACCCTATGTATAGAGAGAACCTGTAGATACCCTATGTATAGAGGAGTCCTGTGTAGATACCCTATGTATAGAGAGAACCTGTAGAGGAGTCCCGTGTAGATACCCTATGTATAGAGAGAACCTGTAGATAGCCTATGTATAGAAGAGTCCTGTGTAGATACCCTATGTATAGAGAGAACCTGTAGAGGAGTCCCGTGTAGATACCCTATGTATAGAGAGAACCTGTAGATAGCCTATGTATAGAGGAGTCCTGTGTAGATACCCTATGTAGAGAAGTCCCGTGTAGATACCCTATGTATAGAGGAGTCCTGTGTAGATACCCTATGTAGAGAAGTCCCGTGTAGATACCCTATGTATAGAGGAGTCCTGTGTAGATACCCTATGTAGAGAAGTCCCGTGTAGATACCCTATGTATAGAGGAGTCCTGTGTAGATACCCTATGTATAGAGAGAACCTGTAGAGGAGTCCCGTGTAGATACCCTATGTATAGAGAGAACCTGTAGATACCCTATGTATAGAGGAGTCCTGTGTAGATACCCTATGTATAGAGAGAACCTGTAGAGGAGTCCCGTGTAGATACCCTATGTATAGAGAGAACCTGTAGATAGCCTATGTATAGAGGAGTCCTGTGTAGATACCCTATGTATAGAGAGAACCTGTAGAGGAGTCCCGTGTAGATACCCTATGTATAGAGAGAACCTGTAGATACCCTATGTATAGAGAGAACCTGTAGAGGAGTCCCGTGTAGATACCCTATGTATAGAGAGAACCTGTAGATACCCTATGTATAGAGGAGTCCTGTGTAGATACCCTATGTATAGAGAGAACCTGTAGATAGCCTATGTATAGAGGAGTCCTGTGTAGATACCCTATGTATAGAGAGAACCTGTAGAGGAGTCCCGTGTAGATACCCTATGTATAGAGAGAACCTGTAGATACCCTATGTATAGAGGAGTCCTGTGTAGATACCCTATGTATAGAGGAGTCCCGTGTAGATACCCTATGTATAGAGGAGTCCTGTGTAGATACCCTATGTAGAGAAGTCCCGTGTAGATACCCTATGTATAGAGGAGTCCTGTGTAGATACCCTATGTAGAGAAGTCCCGTGTAGATACCCTATGTATAGAGGAGTCCCGTGTAGATACCCTATGTAGAGAAGTCCCGTGTAGATACCCTATGTATAGAGGAGTCCTGTGTAGATACCCTATGTAGAGGAGGCCCTGTAGATACCCTATGTATAGAGGAGTCCTGTGTAGATACCCTATGTATAGAGGAGTCCTGTGTAGATACCCTATGTATAGAGGAGTCCTGTGTAGATACCCTATGTAGAGAAGTCCCGTGTAGATACCCTATGTATAGAGGAGTCCTGTGTAGATACCCTATGTAGAGGAGGCCCTGTAGATACCCTATGTATAGAGGAGTCCTGTGTAGATACCCTATGTATAGAGGAGTCCTGTGTAGATACCCTATGTATAGAGGAGTCCTGTGTAGATACCCTATGTAGAGAAGTCCCGTGTAGATACCCTATGTATAGAGGAGTCCTGTGTAGATACCCTATGTAGAGGAGGCCCTGTAGATACCCTATGTATAGAGGAGTCCTGTGTAGATACCCTATGTATAGAGGAGTCCTGTGTAGATACCCTATGTAGAGAAGTCCCGTGTAGATACCCTATGTATAGAGGAGTCCTGTGTAGATACCCTATGTAGAGAAGTCCCGTGTAGATACCCTATGTATAGAGGAGTCCTGTGTAGATACCCTATGTAGAGAAGTCCCGTGTAGATACCCTATGTATAGAGAAGGTCCTGTGTAGATACCCTATGTAGAGGAGGCCCTGTAGATACCCTATGTAGAGAAGTCCTGTGTAGATACCCCATGTAGAGAGAGGACCTGGAAGTTACCCATTCGATATAGACCGTAAAGATAAGTGCTATGAAGGGTTATCACGGCAGGACGACCAGATCTTATCTGACCTCCATCCTGTGTAAACTGTCAGGATGACCAAGCATTCATACCTCTACTACATAGACCATCTGAACTGTGATTCAAACATGATGATTCTGCGCGCCATCTGTTGACGAGAATGTAAACTAACTAGAGCGCACGTATGCTTCTTTTCAAATAATAAAACTTTCTACTGCCCTTACTGCAATGATAAATATAATGGGAAGTACTTGCTCATCAATGGTGAACCCTCTGAACAGCATGGTAGATCAAACTTGAGAAATCGCTAGGAGGGTTCCCCAATGATGAACCAGGCCTTACACATAATTCTATCATTGAATTAAAGGCAGTAGAAAATTGTTTTATTTAAAAGGAAGTTTATGTGCTATACATTCATGAACAAAGGAAGTTGTACCTTTTTGCATATATATTGGGATTCAGACAATAACTCTGAAAGTATATTTACTCTGATTTATTTATGGATTACTTTATTTGAAAAATATATATTTATATTAGATAGTAAAAAGGCATATATTGGTTTGAATAAAAGAATTATTTGCCAATATTTCGGCTGGCTGAACGCCAACCTTTATCGAGGCATTACATTTTTGTATACACAAACTCAGCGCCGCATCTGATGATGCTGAATTTGTGTATACAAAATGTAATGCCTCGATAAAAGTTGGCGTTCAGTCAACCGAAATATTGGCAAATAAATCTTTTATTCAATCCAATATATGTCTTTTTACTATCAAATGATTTAAGTATGGATTGCTTTATTTTCAGAACAATATATATATATATTGTAACATAGTATTTATTAATTTTATTATTTTTTATTAACAGAGTGGTCATTTTTAGGTTTATATCTTGCGACTCTGTAAGTTTCCCTTGTGGCTTATCTTTTGTTTACAATTTATAGTTTGTCCTTCCCTGAAATAAATTGTTGTCTCCTCCTGAAGTTTTTGTCTTCCCTAATTTTCCACGTGGCAATATATTAAAAACAAAAAAAGGCATGACCTGACCAACAACAAGCGTTTTTTAGATGACAGAGCCATCTAGTGGAACAGAAATCAACTAAACGTTCATCTAACCTGTTTCTTGATATTTGGTCAACCTATTTTCTTGATAAATAAAGAAAGGCCCACACACAACCACGAATATAATATATATATTAATAAATTACTCATTTATTCGTTGTTTTTAGATTATATACGTGTCAAATTTGCATATTAAATGTTTTCAGGTTATAGTGGAGCAGAGGGCCAATGAATGAACTTACAGTTGATGTCTTCATAGTAGCGGAGACAGAGGGAAGAGAGCAGGAAGCCCATGGCGGGACCGAAGAGTCGCACAGATGAGAACAGAGCTGGAACCACAAGGTAAATATGTAAATAATAAGAAAATAGAGCAATCTTCATACGTGAATATTTAGATAATTCAATCCTATATATGATTTATAATTATCTATATGTAATTATACATTTTAAAAAGACGTACCTGGATCTGTGAATTAAAAAAAAAAAACAATTATTCAAAATACACTTATAGATAAAACTTAAGGAAATTGTACTTTTCAGCATGTATATCGGGATTCAGACAATAACTCTGAAAAATATTACAGTGACCTTTATTGAAGACACACGAGATAACCAAGTGCGAACGAAACTTAAGGAAGTTGTACCTTTCAGCATGTATATCGGGATTCAGACAATAACTCTGAAAAGTAATTGATACACAGTGATAACCAAGTGTGAACAAAATTGCGTCTGTATCCTTGAAAAAAAAAAAAAAAAAAAAGACTGGCGATATCAAAGGCTTTCTACTTCCTTAAGTTTTGTCCATAGATGTATTTCGAGAAAGGAATGTTACTCTTTATTTGAGAAAACTATTTTTATATTCACTTCGCATCTATTTATATGTAAATTCGATATTCAAAAATGGCGCAGAATATTAAGCACGTTTTATAAACTGATAAGAAGTTGTTGTTGTTGTCGTGTCCAAAGAAGAGTCTCAGATGTCTCCATGCATCTCCATCACAGCAGCAGCAATATCCACTATCTTGGGTGTGTAAAGCTGCTGCTCTGGGTCTAAGTCAATTTTCTGCAAGGCTGCGGCCATTGCTGGGCATGAGAATATGTGAGTAGGTGTTAGTTCCACACCAGGACAGTTGTTGCATGCTTTATAAGTTCTTGTGCCATCTGGATGTATTGTCATTCCTTTATAGTGTTTTGTTCTAAGTCTTGTTATAGTTTTTGTCAGTTTTCTCTCTGAGTTTATTTCACATATTTGATCTTTTCTTATTTTTTGTTTGATTATCTTGTATTTTGTCAAAGCATCAGCGTCAAATACTGACATTTGTTCTTTTTTTTTGGCTCAGCTTTCTGGCTTCCTTTGCCAATTCAACTGCCATTTCATTACCCTCGATCCCAACACGGGCAGGAATCCATTGTAGAATGCAGTTCTTCTCCAATGTTTCCAGTTGGGTAAGTAATGAGTGTATTTTCTGCGTGATTCTAGTATTGCCCTTCTGAATTGCTTCTAGAGCGGATCTGGAGTCGCTGTATATTATGATTCCTTCTGCTTGATGCAGAGATGGTTGGTTCAGGCATACATCAAGGGCTTTCCAGATAGCTGTCAGTCCACAAGTGAAGTTTGACGAAATATTTCCTGCTCCTTCTTTGATTTTGATGTGTGTTCCATCTTGGAGTATTATGTTAATTCCGGCCCCTCCATTACTCAGAGTAAGGTCTGATGATCCATCTGTGTATGCTAATAAATAATTTTTCTGATCATATAAATCAATTGTATCAAGTCCCTTCTTTTTAAGTATGGTTTTGTTCTCTTTTTATTGCAGGGTTCGTTCAGGTTGAGATTGATGATTATATTTGAAGGTAATGTGGTAGGAAATGTTGGTTCTTCTTGCATTTGAAAGTCACTGTTTTTCATGTTTATGCCTTTTCTAATATTGTTGTCATACTGAAGTGTTGAAGATCTTTTAGGTCTTTCTTTTTGTGTCCAGTTTAAATAGGTTCTATAGGATATGTGTAAGAAGTAAACACGAGATAAAATAGATATCATTAAGAAGAAAGATAGGGGTTCACCGAAACGTCTAAATAAATAATAAGAAAGTTAAAGTGTGTCTACGTTAATGGACAAAACTTAAGGAAGTGGAAAATCGTTGATATCGCCGGTCGTCTGTTTTTTTTTTTTTTTTGACAAAGAATTTTTTGTCACTTGGTCACTAAAAGGTCATTGTAATATATTTCAGAGTTATTGTCACAATCCCGTTATACATGCTAAAAGGTACAACTTCCTTAAGTTTTGTTCACACTTGGTTATCTCGTGTGTCTTCAATAAAGGTCACTGTAATATCTCTCAGAGTTATTGTCACAATCCCGTTATACATTCTGAAAGGTACAACTTCCTTAAGTTTTGTTCACACTTGGTTATCTCGTGTGTCTTCAATAACATGTGCAGGGTTGTAGCAGCTGTTGTATATAGAAGGCAACCATCAACTGGTTCAAAAACACATTGAAGAACCTTTTTACACCACATGTTGACACATGTAGAAAGCAGTTCGACTTTGCACTTAGTGTGTCAGAGCCCTGTTTGTCTGAATCCCGATATACATGCTAAAAGGTACAACTTTGTATAGTTTTGTCCATGAGTGTATACCAAATTGAGATAAAGGATTACTACTACATACCAGGTTATAGCGAGGTATTTATGTATTTAATTTCATCATACAAAATTTTGATTTAAAAAATATTCATAAAAAAATTTCAATTTCCAAAATATTTTAAAATTCAACCATCATATCTAATTAAGTATCATTTTAGGAGGAAACTAGAAACTTAGGTATTAATCTCTCCATTGTTTGTGTGTTATAAACAATGATTTACATTTTTTCCATTGTTGAAATGAATAGTAATTGTTGCCGATTGTTTAAATTTCTGGTATTTGTGCCTCAATTTCTATTGTTTCTTTTAGGTTGTTTGTAGAAAGAAAATATATGGAAACTATGACATCATCAATAAGTCTTTTACTATCAAATCTGTACTCAATATGTTTTATAGAAAGCCACTTTTGCATATTAGATTAATGAATATTGTTATGAGTCTATATTATCGCATAATGATATGACAAAGTTTTTACTTTAATTGGGTTTATACTGTAAGATTGGTAGAGCAGTGTTATAAACCTTCGATATTCAACAGCCAACGACTTGGGTTCGAATCCCACATTAGAAACTTTTTTCGAAGAAAAAATGCTTTAAAATGCCCGATTTTTGCTAAAGTCCAACCCCACCATTGAATACAAATAACCAAACGTAATTGTAGCACACTCGTAAATACCAAAGCCGAACTTCTTTCTAAATGTGTAGACATGTAGTGCACTTAAAGTAAAAGTAGTCGTTAACTACCCAGCATGATTATCATGGTCTATACAACGTATACTTGAGTATACAACGTATACAACGTATACGTATAGTTTTCAAAATGTTTTCTGGAACGCACATAAAAATAAACAGAAACGATCACTTTTGAATAACTATTTTTTAGGTATATAAAGCAATAACGCACCATCTATATAAAATTGAAAGCATTAAAGCATGAATGTTTCTTTTATACATGAAACAAACTTCTACTGTCCTTACTGCGATGCAAAATTTCGAGAAAGCTTGGCTTATAGCTTATATCAATATTTTTATCATCGTAGTAAGGACAGTAGAAGTTTGTTTTATGTGTAAAATAAACATTCGTGTTCTAATGCTTTCATATTCTAGGTATTTTGTACTCAGAATGAAAAAAAAAATCTTCAATAAAAAACAGAATGCTGTTAAAGGAAGCCTAACACTTCTTCTAGCAATCTTCTGTCTATATTTAATTTTTAGGTAGATATGTAAATAATCGGTAAAGTCGGAATCGTTATCGAAGTCTCAATCGGAAAAAAGACGGTGGACGAGTGGGTAAAACCCTCGATTCCCGACAGCCATGAACCGGAATCGAATCCTGCATTGGACCCTTTGTTTTAATATGTGAAAAACTTCACATATTATTCATTGTTGCAAATATCATAAACTAGGTTGTTCTTTTTTAACGGTACCTAATAAAGTGATTTTGGAACAAGGAACAAGAGAAGACAGCTTAGTGGTGTTTAGAGAACCTATGGACATAGGTTTGTAGAGGTACATATATAATTATAAGAAATTGCATCGAGCAAATAAATTGTCCTATGGAAGGTTGTATTTATTAAGCCCTATGGATGTAATCTAGGAATCCTTGGAAAAAATTATATTGCCCTCTACATCCGCAATGGATCCTTCAAGGAATCAATTCCCACAATGCCGATGTTTTGAAGGAAATCCTGAACGGGGAATAACTCGTGAAGACGACGCTCTTTTGAAACTCTATTTGTCTGCCTTTTTACACGTTTTTTAAAACATAATTTCCTCTTTTGACATGAAATAATATTTCTATAATTAGTGTCATGTAAGTTTCCACACATCCTACTTAGTATCTCAACTATTTAAAATCATTTACTTTGGTTAGTAGCCTGTAAAACCACATCACAATCCACATATCCTATTGATGTATTAAATTATGATACATTAGCACGTCATGAAACCGCTGTGAGCGGTAGTAGGAAATTATTGATTGTAAAGGCTATGTTTGATTGTGGAGAGGCTATGTTTGATTGTGGAGAGGCTATGTTCGATTGTGGAGAGGCTATTTTTGATTGGAGAGGATTATGTTTGATTGTGTAGAGGCTAATTTTGATTGTGGAGAGGCTATTTTTGATTGAAGAAGAAATTTCATATTAAAAAATGAGCTATTTTTGGGTGAAGGATTTGCATATTTGAAAGTAGATAATTTTGCTTTTTGAAATTTTAACATTTTTGATCCAACAAACAGGTGATATCTTGTCGACTATTATAATAAATATAAGCTAGGCCCTCCCATTAATTTATCATTGCATTAAGGAGAGTAGAAGTTTGATTTATTTGTGAAAAGAAACATACACGTCTATAATAGTTTCGGATGTATTAAAGTGTTTATAATGGAATTTGAGGTAACATCTCTTGTTTGATTTTGGTGTTCTAAATATCGTTTATTCTTTAAATAAAAAGAACTAGTTTAGTCAAGATACACTTCGAATAGTAAATACAGTTGGCTCTCGATAATTTGAAACTCGTTAATTTGAATCTCTCGATAATTTGAAAATATTTTTAACTTTCCCATGGAAAATCAAGTTGAATAAAAGTAATATTAATTGGTCTCCATTTGGTAAGTGGTATTTTGAAGTTGAAAGTATCTTGCCGCAAATGAACATTTGTGAATAACTGTATAAATGTTCAAAAAATGAATCAAGAAATTTGAACACAAACTCTTGTTTACTTGATTTTTTTCTCTCCCTCCCTCTTGATTGTTTAAACTTCTGTTTTTTTAACTATTGATAAATTGAAATTTTTTTATTGGTTCCTTGAGTTTAAGATTATCGAGACTCGACTGTATATAATCTCCATATATTAATATTATACATAAACGTTCGTCCTGTTTTTTTTTTTTTTAGCTTTTAATAAAAAATACAAACTTTGCAAGTCCTACTTGTAATACTAGTCAAATAGTCAATATATATTTTTGTCTTTTATTTTTGTAATCTTTTGTATTAACCTTCTTTTATGATTGGCCCTAACATGCCTCAACATACATCGCTAAACGTGAATTGTTTAAAACAGGGGTGGCGAACATGCGGCCTTAAGGCCGCATGTGGCCTTTTCTTGCCCAAGTTGTGGCCTTTTCATAAATTCTGTTCTGGATATATTAATTGAAGAATATAATAAAAGGTTCTCAGATTTTGAAAAACATGTTCTCACACTTAAATTAACTTTCGAACCACACCTTGTTGATATCGACGTAGCGCCCAAATAATATCAAATGGAATTATTTGAGATAGGAGAAGATAATATCTTTAAATCACAATTCGATTTAAAAAAAGATCCTATTGAAATATGGAAGACTGCAGTTATTTATCCTCTTCTAAGACAACACGCACGAAGAATTCTTTAATGTTTTGGAAATACATATTGCTGCGAGGCAACATTTTCATACATGACTCAAATTAAAACCCGCCTAAGAAGTCAAATAAGTGATGTTCATTTGGAAGATCAACTTAAATTACGTACCACGTCAATTGAACCAAATATTTCATTTTTTGTCATCCAATAAACAACCACAGAAATCCCATTAAATTTTCTGGATTGTAAAATTAAATGTCAATTTTTTTGGAATTTATTAATTGTGTGTCATTTTGAAAAAATAAACTATTTAATTGCAAAGATAATTATGTATTTTAATTTTGTATATAAATCCCTTTAATTAAATCGTACATATATATATATATATGGATGCGGCCTTCTCAAAAATGGTAAAATGAAAATTGGCCTTCTAATATAAAAAGGTTCGCCACCCCTGGTTTAAAAGATAGAAAAATATTGTTTTTATGATAAAATAAGATTTCTTTTTAGAAGCTTTTTTTTTTCAGGGATAACTTGGGTAGTAGACGAATGGCTAAAAACAGCACGGTGTGTCAATGGTCAAAAGTATTTATTTATTTTTGTCTGTGAGCGCTGCTGCTGAGTGACGCGTCATATCGGGGTTACATAACGAGGCCAAAGGTCGTCTGCACAAACAGCGATTTCTTTAATGGGTCTTTTCTCGTCTGATGGGTATTTGTTAGCTCCTTGGAACTCTGGTTGTAAACAACAATTGGACTTATTGTGTTGGAGCTTTAGTCGTAAACAACAATTGGCCTTCTTGTTGGAACTCTGATTGTAAACAAGGATTGAGCTTCTTGTTGGAACTCTGATTGTAAACAACAATTGGACTTCTTGTGTTGGAGCTTTGGTCGTAAAACACAATTGGCCTTCTTGTTGGAACTCTGATTGTAAACAAGGATTGGGCTTCTCGTTGGAACTCTGGTTGTAAACAACAATAGTGCTTCTTGTTGGAACTCTTGTTGTAAACAAGAATTGGGCTTGTTGGAACTCTGGTTGTAAACAACAATAGTGCTTCTTGTTGGAACTCTTGTTGTAAACAAGGATTGGGCTTCTTGTTGGAACTCTGGTTGTAAACAACAATAGTGCTTCTTGTTGGAACTCTTGTTGTAAACAAGGATTGGGCTTCTTGATGGAACTCTGATTGTAAACAAGGATTGGGCTTCTTGTTGGAACTCTGATTGTAAACAAGGATTGGGCTTCTTGTTGAACTCTGATTGCAAACAAGGATTGTGCTTCTTGTTGGAACTTTGATTGTAAACAACAATTGGACTTCTTGTTGGAACTCTGATTGTAAACAAGGATTGGGCTTCTTGTTGGCATCTGATTGTAAACAAAGATTGGGCTTCTTGTTGGCATCTAATTGTAAACAAGGATTGGGCTTCTTGTTGGAACTCTGATTGTAAACAACAATTGGGCTTCTTGTTGGAACTCTGATTGTAAACAAGGATTGGGCTTCTTGTTGGAACTCTGATTGTAAACAAGGATTGGGCTTCTTGTTGGAACTCTGATTGTAAACAACGAGCTTCTTGTTGGAACTCTGATTGTAAACAAGGATTGGGCTTCTTGTTGGAACTCTGATTGTAAACAAGGATTGGGCTTCTTGTTGGAGCTTTGGTCGTAAACAACAATTGGGCTTCTTGTTGGAACTCTGATTGTAAAGAAGGATTGGGCTTCTTGTTGGAACTCTGATTGTAAACAACGAGCTTCTTGTTAGAACTCTGATTGTAAACAACAATTTGGCTCCTTGTTGGAACTCTTGTTGTAAACAAGGATTGGGTTTCTTGTTGGAGCTTTGAATGTAAACAAGGATTGGGCTTCTTGTTGGAACTCTGATGATAAACAAGGATTGGGCTTCTTGTTGGAACTCTGATGATAAACAAGGATTGGGCTTCTTGTTGGAACTCTGATTGTAAACAAGGATTGAGCTCCTTGTTGGAACTCTGATGATAAACAAGGATTGGGCTTCTTGTTGGAACTCTGATGATAAACAAGGATTGGGCTTCTTGTTGGAACTCTGATTGTAAACAAGGATTGGGCTTCTTGTTGGAACTCTGATGATAAACAAGGATTGGGCTTCTTGTTGGAACTCTTGTTGTAAACAAGGATTGGGCTTCTTGTTGGAGCTTTGAATGTATACAAGGATTGAGCTTCTTGTTGGAACTCTGATGATAAACAAGGATTGGGCTTCTTTGTTGGAGCTTTGAATGTAAACAAGGATTGGTCTTCTTGTTGGAGCTTTGAATGTAAACAAGGATTGGTCTTCTTGTTGGAACTCTGATTGTAAACAACATGGTAACTCAAACATCAAAGACATTTTCAGGATATCTCAAGATAACAATAGCTCCCATAGAAGAAATCCTTGCAAGAAGACACGTCACATACATTGTCCACATACAATAAAGGATGTCATTCAACCTGTCAAGAAATCAGGAAACATGGCGTCACGGTATTGTGATTGAAGCTGTTGCTTTATTGCGCAAGACATGGGGTGAAGCCCGCAACTAGCACATCTTTAATCTTTAACCCGGCAGCGGTCGCGCCCTCTTTTATACCTTGAAAGGTCGCGGTGGGTAAAATTTACCCACTTTTTAAAACCTAAATAAATCAAATATTATTTTCAATATTTTTATTGTTTTCTATGTTAGAATAATGATTTGTCTATTAAATAACTTTACATAAAATCCTGAGATATAAAAATCATATTTTATTTATTTTATTAATAACAAATCAAAATATCAAATATTTATGATATATTTGACTATTTTGTGAAAATAAAAATATATATTGAAGATAGGTTATAAAATATAAATTTGTATGAAAGTTATCACTTCCTTTCATAGAAATTAGGACTTGTTTCGTCCTTTATGACATTCTTGACAAATTATTACAGAGTGTTCCTTACACAAAAAAGCAAAACAGTACTGGCAATGTTGAATAGTTTTTCTGTCCTTTTTTTCTTTCTGGCATTTCTTGCATCGATGTCTTTCTCCTATTTTTGGCTTTTAGATGGACCAGGCTCTAACAAATTAAAAATATCGGATGCCTTTTCCTTTATTTCACCTGGCATTCTTCCGCTTACTGTGCGAACTTTGACCATCTCTTCAATAAGATCTAAGGATAAGGTTTTCAAAAAATGACGTCTTGATTTAACCTTTGATGCGTTGCCATTTGCAAAATTAATTATCTGGGAATTTATTGCCCCAATATTTAAAAGTGAATAAAAAATAACCATGGGCCATCTTCTTGAATTTCTAGCACAGTTATATGTAGCTGTCATTTCGTCCATCATATCTACACCACCCTTTGTCATATTATAAAACATTATCATCTCTGGCTTTTTCAATTCTCCCGTTGAATCATCTATATTTGCATCGTGGTGCAGAGTTGAAAGCATAAGTACAACTTTATTCTCTTTAGGCTTGTATGAAAGAAATGTCATTTCACTTTGAAAGCCAAAAACACTAGTGTGTACATTTCTACCTCTGCTGATGACAAACTCTGAGGGGATTTCCTTTTTATTTCTTTTTAAGGTACCAACAATTATTAGTCTATATTGTTGTAAAAGTTTTAGAGCTAAAGAATAACTGGTGAACCAGTTATCCATTGTTACATTGCGGCCAGTTCCCTTGATTGGCTCACACAATCGTTCCACAACGTCACTTGGACTTTTGCTGACATTGTAAGGACCTTCAGGGTTTTTTCCTGAATAAATCTCCAAGTTACAAGTATAAAACATTTTTTGAATCCACGAGAGCAAATAATTTTATTCTATATTTATTGTGTTTACTCGGAATATACTGCCTGAAATTGCATTTCCCTCTGAAAGCGTCAAGCTTTTCATCCACCGTTATACACTGCGTGACATTGAAAATGGAACACCAAGAAATAGTGGCCAGAAAGTGATGATACTCGGCAGACAGAGAGAGAGACAGGGACGAACAATAAGTGATCTTTATTTCAAAATGATAGTCATAATACAGAGCGAGAACGGCGTCGGCTTAGTAGCAAGTAGGACCACCGCGGACGGCGATGCACGCAGCAACACGTCTAGGTAGAGAGTCAATCAGAGTACGGAAGGCGTCCTGAGGGATGGCTCTCCATTCCCTCTCAACCATTTGCCACAGTTCGTCTTCTGAACGCGGCTGTGGCAAGGCATGCAAACGGCGTCCAATAATGTCCCAGACGTGCTCGATTGGTGAGAGATCAGGAGAGTACGGTGGCCAGGGAAGCATCTGTATATCTTGCAGAGCTTGTTGGCTAATACGAGCAGTGTGTGGTCGGGCGTTATCCTGCTGATAAAGGGTATTGGGCACCCCCTGAAGGTAGGGGAGTGTCACCGGTCGCAGCACATCATCAACGTATCGTTGGGCCGTCATAGTGCCCTGAATACGAAGTAAAGGTGACCTGGAATCATACGCGATTGCGCCCCAAACCATGATTCCACGTTGTCGCACGGTGGGGCGTTCCACAATTGCTGCCGGATTGGACCTTTCTCCACGTCGACGCCACACGCGTACACGGCGACTATCACTGGACAAGCAGAAACGCGACTCATCTGAGAACACGACCCTGTGCCATTCCGTCATCCACGTCGATCTAGCCCGGCACCATTCCAAACGTTGGCGCCTATTCGGTGGGGTCAATGGCAGTCTTCTTAGCGGACGGCATGAGTGCAAGCCATTAGCAACCAATCGACGGGAAATGGTTCTGGTCGAGATGGAATGATCTAGGGTGTCTTGCACAAGTTGCAGGATGGCGGTATAAGTGGCTTGTGGGGCCGCCACTGCTTGTCGAAGGATACGCCGATCCACACGTGCTGACGTCACTCTGGTTGCACCGGCATTCCTATAAATTGCCACATTTCCTTGTTCCAACCATCTTCTCCACAGTAGGTGCACCGTGGACGCACCAAGGTGTGTATCAGCTGCGATTTGACGTATGGACCAACCTGCCCTTTTCAGTCCGATCACCATGCCCCTCGTAAAAGCGTCTGTCTGCTTGAACTGCCTCCGTTTACGATGACCTGGCATTCTCTGTTATTACACGTGTCTTTTGACACAAGAACAAAATTTCTACAATGATTTTCCTTGAAGAAATAACGACACGAATACTGTCCTTTCTGCAATTTCCTGCCTTATATCTTACTCCATGTGCGCACGAGAGCTGCGCATTTTACATCATTTGCATAACTCGGTTAGGCGCGTCTACCCTGAAATTTGCATAATTTTCTGGCCACTATTTCTTGGTGTTCCATTTTCAATTTCACGCAGTGTATATTCCGAAGGAGAATAATGCTTTTGGCAATTTTTACAGAAGTATCAAAAATCAATCTCACAGCTGCTAATTTATCTTGACGAAGTCTTTCATTTCTTGTAGCTTTGTCATCAAAACGAATTACTCTGAGAAGAAAACGGAATCTGTTTTCAGACATAGCTATTCTACACAATTCAAATCCAGTACTATCTCTTGCCCATGCATCATCTGTATTCAATTTATTCGCTTTCATGACCCCAAGAAAGTAAATAATTCCCAATAAAGCTTTAATTTCATGTAGGTTTGTCAAATTAGCATCTCTTTCTCTGCTATAGTTCTGCTGAATATTCCTAATGTAAATGTTAGTATTTGTAACTATGCATTCAAGTATATTGTCATCTATAAAGAGATTCCAACAATCTAATATCGATTTTAGCATTTTTTGCTTCACCCTTTACCCCTGGTAGATGGGTGATAATATTTTCACTGCGAGTTCGAGCATTTTTTGGGGGAAGAGCTTTCTTCCATTTAGTCTTTTGGTCCTTTCCTATATAGTAATTGAAGCTTGGATCCTCATTGTTTTCTTCTTCTGATAATGTTCAGTGTCTGTACTCCAATTCCTCTCTTCTATATGATCATCAGTTTCTGATTCCTCATCATCGGGATTTGGAATATTATTATCATAACGGAGAAAATCAGCATTTGAAAGCATTTTATGTAAAATAATGTAAAAAGAGGAAATAAAATATAAATCCTACATTATTGTTGGAAGAATAGATTGTATTATTGCACTTGGGGCAGCAAAACCAAACAACAAGAAGCCAGAAAGTAACTCGAAACTTATTTACGCAAACCCAAACCAAAAGCGTTAAAAGGTCGCGCTGGGTAAAAATTACCCATTGACGAGAACTCAAAAGGTCGCACTGGGTAAAATTGACCCAAACATGCTAATAAAATGAATATATGTCATAAAATTAAAATTATAGGTTTATTATAATATTCTTTAGATAGATTTAGAAAGGTACTGAGAATATATTTTAAATATATATATTTTTTAATATAGAAATATTTTCGAAAAGTTCCTTCTGGGTAATTTTTACCCATTGCGACCGCTGCCGGGTTAAACAAAATATTTGGTTTATCTATTATTACGGTCGAAGAAACAACTAAACTTACAAGGAAAAACAATACTAAAAGATAGTGCCAGAGTACGGTTTGGTTGTTTATTAAACTCATGAACAAAACTTAAGGAAGTGAAAGTCTTTGATGTCTCCGGATGCCTTTTTTTAGGGAGACAGAGGAAATTTTGTTCACACTTGGTTATCTCGTGTATTTTCAATAAAGGTCACTGTAATATCTTCCAGAGGTATTGTCTGAATCCCGATATACATGCTAAAAGTACAACTTCCTTAAGTTTTGTTCACACTTGGTTATCTCGTGTATTTTAAATAAAGGTCACTGTAATATCTTTCAGAGGTATTGTCTGAATCCCGATATACATGCTAAAAGTACAACTTCCTTAAGTTTTGTTCACACTTGGTTATCTCGTGTGTCTTCAATAAAGGTCACTGTAATATCTTTCAGAGTTATTGTCTGAATCCCTATATACATGCTAAAAGGTACAATTTCCTTATGCTTTGTTCACACTTGGTTATCTTGTGTGTCTTCAATAAAGGTCACTGTAATATCTTTCAGAGTTATCGTCTGAATCCCGATATACGTGCTAAAAGGTACAACTTCCTTAAGTTTTATCCATGCGTGTACATCGCATATAAGATTTTTTTCCTCCACACATACATACACAACTTACATATTTCTCTTACAATTTGCATATATTTCAAGCAAAAAATAATGCA
Source organism: Cordylochernes scorpioides (assembly GCA_030710605.1). Taxonomy (NCBI): domain Eukaryota; kingdom Metazoa; phylum Arthropoda; class Arachnida; order Pseudoscorpiones; family Chernetidae; genus Cordylochernes; species Cordylochernes scorpioides. The sequence continues at coordinate 137,134,637 of CP092863.1, forward strand.
GATAATAATAATCATGATAAATAAAGGCTTTCGATACAGTTCTTACTCATCAGAAAATAAGTCTATAACTTTATTTAGATAAAAAGAAGGATTGCAACTGCTGTGATAGAGATGTACGGGGACATCTGAGACTCTTCATTGGACACAACAACAACATAAAAAGAAGAGAACATAAACTTGACCTTGAAAGTTGGAAATGGTTCTGTGGCGACCGCACTTTGCTTCAGCGAACTGGGATAAAGCTTCAAAACACATACGGGCAGAAGCTTGGCGAGCACGTGTTGGGAGAACACTTCACTACGCATGCGCGGGCGTCATCCAGAACTTTCTAGCGGCTGGCTTCTTCCGACACACTTGATCTGGACTCAGCGGTAAACAACAAGGCTAAAGCTGGCGGCCGTTACTTCAACCGTTGTTTCTTTTCTCTTTATAATTTCTTGCTTTAAATAAATTAATTTTAATTATAATTTTCTCAGCAGCCTTTCCACAAGCCATACCAGCACTTCACGCAACAACCATCCCACAGTTCTAAAGGAGGATGAGCCAAGACTAGGTCAACAGCTAATGAAGGCGGAAGGATGAATGCAGTTCCTCAACGGAATATCTCATTAAAGATTGAAGGAGACATAGAAGGAAAAATAACTCCTTCGTACTACATTAGATAACCAATTGTAGATAAAAACCACAAGACAGCGTTTTACCATCACACTATAGCTATAGATTAAATATATTTTTAGAACCTCATTAAAAACGCACACCATTCCTAAAACTAATTCACAAAAATATATAAATTATATTCGAGAATTTATACCATATGTTATGATGCATTAGCTCGCCATCTGTTATCAAAATTAGAAACTATTATAGACGCCTATGAATTTTTTTAAAAGGACAGTAGAAATTGTTTATTTTAAAAAATTAGCATACGCGTCTATAATAGTTGCGAATTTTGATATACCATATGTGTCTTGATACGTTTATAAAATATCAGTTCAATTTTATACTTACACTCATGAACAAAACTCAAGGAAGTGAAAAGTCTTTGATATCGCCGGTCGTCTATTTTTTTTTAAAGGAGAAAGGCAATTATTTTTACAGTTTGTTATCTCGTGTGTCTTCACTAAAGATCGCTGTGTGTATCAAATATCTTTAAGAGTTATAGTCTGAATCCAGATATACATGGTAAAAGTTATATGGTCCATGAGTGTACAAGGTACCAGAGTCCCGTTTGGTTACTTGTATTCATCGCTGAGGTTAGACTTGTACAAGAGATGAAATATCTTACTTAAGCATTGCTTTTTATTATTCAAAAAGCCACAAGACCTGCTAATAGATATACACCAATAGAGAGCAGAGAAATGAAGCAGTAATATAAGTCATTTCAAACTATTTTTTGACGATTTATTCTTTATATAACAATTTTATACTGCCCTTACTGCTATGATAAACTAATGGGAAGACCTAACTCATCAGTGGTGAACTCTCACAGCGGTTTCGCCACTTTAATCTACCATTATTATACCATAGTTAACATTTCCTTATAACAGATCTTTTTTCTCGTTAATATTTAAAAAGCTTCATTTGTCTTTAGAATGTTTAAACGCTTAGATATTTTTTTCTATTCACTTTTAATTATAATGCTAATTGAACAATTTTGATGTTTTTAAAAATTATATATTTTTAATTTTCTCTTTTTCCCCTTGTTAATATCATATGACAATGGTTGCAAGGTTTTCCCACTATGTATTAAGTGCAATTCTCAAACTGCAACCCCAAAACACATTATTGACTGTATTGACTCATCCATTGATGAACTCTACTCTTCCCCGGCAGACACCATCAACAAGCTTTACAAGCTTGATACCTTAGTGTGATTGAGTGGAGATAAGAAAGAAGAAGAAGAATATATCATATGACTATTATTTATGGCTTAAAATTATTGTATATATATATATAGACAAATGTAAAGGCATACATGTATATCCCTAGGGAGACATAGCGCTTTAAATTGAAATAAATAAAAGTAATATAGGTAACATTTCGATAAATTAAATAAGTTTGACACTTCACTCTAACAACATGACTGCGCTAGGCTTCTAATAAGATAGATTGATGACAGCAAAGATTGGAAAAACCTCATGTATTATTTAGTTGGTAATTAGTGGAATGAACCTAGAATTTGTACATCAGAGAATCTTGGAGCTTCTTTGCTAATTAAGTGTAGAATGCGAAACAGCTTCTCATGGAATAACGGTCTTTTTAATAAAATTTGTACCAAATATATTTACTAAGAAAAAAATATTTTTTTCAATAATATTGTAAGGTATTAAGAAAGTGGCATCTCCTTATCGTGCAACTGAAAGTTGCTGATGGTTTGTGCCATCTATCGGAATAAATATCAACTATTCTCGTTGATTTTTAATTATTCCAGAATTGGCCAAATACCCATTCTTGATTAATCAAGAAAAGCAAGTTGCACGATAAGGAGATGCCTTTTTCTTAATTTATGCACCTTATCCCAGTACAATATCACATTTGTACTCTTTTTTCACATTGTAAGGTAATTAATTATACAAATTAAATTTATCGATAAGATAGAATATTTTATTTATGAATCTAAAGATCAAAATCTGAAAGAAATGCTAATCACATACATTTACCAAAACAAAATATACAAGAGTGGGAGTCTGTGGAAGGATGGTTTAAACAGTTGGTTTTTGAATGCTACGACCCAGGTTCGATTCCCGCATTGGGAACTTTTTTCTGATAAAAAAAATGCTCCAATGGGCCCCCGATTCTTGCAAAAGTCCAACCCCACCAGCGAGTGCAAGTAACCAAATGGGGCTCTGGAACATTTGTAAGTGCAAAGTCGAACTGCTTTTCACATGCAGATATGTGGTGCACTTACAGTAAAAGCAGTCGCCTACTTCTACCCACCATGATTATCATGGCCTGTACCACGTGTACTAGGGATAAGCAATATATATATATATATATATATATATATATATATATATATATATATATATATATATATATATATATATATAAATGAATGTTTGTATGTATGTCCGGTATACAAATTCGCAGTAGTTCACTAATTCAAACCAAAATTTCCATACATAGGTAAAAAATAACGGGGAAAACGATAGGCTATTTTAAAAAATTTATAAATCAATTATTAAAACTATATATTCAAATTATTCTACTTAGCTCACGAACAGCGCGCTCTATCAAGTACTAAAAGGTTATAAATACGTTTAAAATCTAAATCTTCTCAATATTTTATTAATAATAGTTCGCTTAATAACACATATAATATAAATATTTATATAATAACTGCTCTAATTTGAAATATTTGGTAGGTTTTATTTATTTATATATTTTCATTTTTAGATATAACTGATCTAATTCGCCGTTTAAAATAACTAATAATAGTTCGCTTAATAACACATATAATATAAATATTTATATAATAACTGCTCTAATTTGAAATATTTGGTAGGTTTTATTTATTTATATATTTTCATTTTTAGATATAACTGATCTAATTCGCCGTTTAAAATAACTAATAATAGTTCGCTCAATAACACATATAATATAAATATTTATATATTTTCATCATTAGATATGACTGATCTAATTCGCCGTTTAAAATAACTAATAATATAGTTCGCTTAATAACACATATAATATAAATATTTATATAATAATTGCTCTAATTTGAAATATTTGGTAGGTTTTATTTATTTATATATTTTCATTTTTAGATATAACTGATCTAATTCGCCGTTTAAAATAACTAATAATAGTTCGCTTAATCTATATTAATAAAATGCAAATTTCATAAGTGGTGTTCGCTAAAAACTTTCGTTACAATGCATCAATTTCGACCAAATTTTCAACATTTATGTAAAACGAGATGGAGCAGGTTTTGCTTAACATCAAAATATTTTTCCTAACTTTAAAATACATAACTTTGCTGTTATCGATTAAATACAAAAAAAAAATCAACAGAGTTAATTTTATTTATATATAAATACAAAAAAAAAATTCAGCAATTCATTCAACTCAATCTAAAAAAATATTCAAAACAAGCAATTTTAAGATAACACCATATGTAAAACAGTCGGCCAAGAAAACAACAACGATATTACATCTTTCTCACATATTCACACACAATCTTGATTAATAATTAAAACTAATCTTTAACATTGTTTATTATACTTCATAATATATAATATTCGTTAGGCAAACTTTCACTCGGATAAAACCCGGGCGAAGCCGGGTACACATCCGCTAGTAACACATATACAGGGTCCATTATGAAAGTAATGAGCATTTACTGGCAAAATACATATATTGATCGTAATTTGTGCAAATGTTCAATATTCTTCAAAATACATTCCTCCTGCATCAATACACTTGCGGAGACGCGTTTGCCACGCCTGAAAGGCACCCTGAATCTCCTCGACAGGAATGCTTCTCAGGAACGTTGTAACATGGTGTTGGATGTTTTCCACGGTTTCCTAATGTTTTCCTTTCATCTCTCTTTTGAGTCTAGGAAACAAAAAGAAGTCACATGGAGCTAAGTCGGGACTGTAAGGGGGGTCAGGGATCAACGGGGTGTTGCTCCGGGCCAGGAAGTTGGTTATGATGAAGGCTGTGTGGCTGGTGGCATTGTCATGGTGGAGCTTGACCGTGTCTTTAATGTCAGTCCTCACGCGTGAGATCCGGCGTTTCAATCTCCTGAGCACCTCCAGGTAAAAGACTGAGTTTACAGTTTGTCCCTGCGGTACAAACTCACAATGGACTATTCCTCGGATGTCAAAGAAGACAATGATAATCGTTTTGATGCGCGACTTGCTCATTCGCGCTTTCTTGGGGCGTGGGGATGATTTTGTGTGCCATGCACAGCTCTGCCTTTTCGACTCTGGGTCGTATTCAAACATCCAGGATTCGTCTCCGGTTACTACAGAGTTCAGAAAGTCCGGTTCATTTTGAATCAAATCCAACAATTCTTGACAGCGCAAAACTCTAAGTTCTTTCTGGTCTTGCGTCAACACTTTCGGCACAAGCTTCGCACAGACCTTACGCATTTGCAGATCCTCGGTCACTATCCCATGTACCACAAATGTGGACATGTGTAATGTGTCAGCAATTTGCTGGATGCTTAATCGACGGTCGGTACGCAAAACTTCGAGCACACGATCCACGTCCTCGTCAGTTCTGGCCGTTGTTGGGCGTCCTGAACGGGGTTCGTCGGCGACCTCCTCCCGGCCCTCCTTGAATGCCTTGTGCCACTTCCCAGACTGTGATCTTGAAATGCAATCGTCCTTGAAGGCTTTTTGCAGCATCTGGGATGTTTCAGTTGCATTTTTTCCAAGCCTCACGCAAAACTTTATGGCGTATCGTTGTTCAAGCGAACGCTCCATCGCGCTATGTTACAAAAGTTGAAAACACACTTCCCCTCACACTGCTCGAACTCAACTGAGGACCGGATGGATTGAAAGGGCATATCCCCCCACCACATTTCCCACGGTTTCACCGTGCTGCCATCTATCGTCGCGTCACAATAACATTATGCTCATTACTTTCATAATGGACCCTGTAATATAAATTTTTATATAATAACTGCTCTAATTTGAAATATTTGGTAGGTTTTATTTATTTATATATTTTCATTTTTAGATATAACTGATCTAATTCGCCGTTTAAAATAACTGCTCTTGAAATATTTGGTATGTTTTATTTATTTATATATTTTCATTTTTAGATATAACTGATCTAATTCGCCGTTTACAATAACTGCTCTAATTCGAAATATTTTGTATGTTTTATTTGTGTTCACTCTATTTCTATTTATTTGAAGTATTATAATTTCCATGTTTCAAAAACCTATTTCAAAAAGGTCGTTAGAAATATGTAAGGCCTGAAATAGCTTTACATGCGAATATTTATGATGCCAAGCGTAGCTTAATGGTTAGGTGTGCGGCTTCGTATTTCCACAACCTTGGTTCGAAACTTAGCCTGGGTGTTTTTTTTATATTATTGAAGCAAAGTTTTTTTTTTTACAGTACCAAAATTTCCATACATAGGTAGAAAAAAAAATACGAGGAAAACGATAGGCTATTTTAAATTATATATAAATTAAATATTAAAACTATATATTCAAATTATTCTACTTAGCTCACGAACAGCGCCCTCTATCAAGGTTATAAATACGTTTAAAATCGAAATCTTCTCAAAATTTTATTAATAATAGTTCGCTTAATAATTAGAATACTTGATTTAAATCGAAATATTTATAGACGCTCGCTCGATTTGAAGATTTATATCGTAACTAATCTGACTGTAAAGTTTGGAGCGGGACGTTTCACAAGAGTGACATCCACGGCGCCAATTTATAATTGTAACGAATAGTGTTTGTATAAAACATTTAACCGAGTAAACCCGGGCGTTGCCCGGGTCATTCGTCTAGTATGTTATAAAAAATGAGATTTCTGTAATAAAAATATCTTCTGTTGATTTTTTATTATTTTGAGAATTATGCTGTGGTAATGCAATCGTGGTTAAAATCTTGACAGTATAATTATAAAAATAGTTTTGATCAGTAATTTAATTGAACTAAAGGAATATATAAAAACAATTTGATAAAAGTACTGCCTGGCTTAAGGCGTAAGAATAAAAAAATGAAAAACTTATTTACATAATGTACAAAAGGTTTGAGCCGGCCATCGGGAAACAACAACAATGAGTTTTTATAGGGGAAGCGTGACCTCTGGCTGTCGATCTAACAGAGTATTTGAATCTTTGAAATAGACGAGTTTCTTTGGTCGTTGAGCTACAGCTTACACCAGGCTGATGAGGGCCAACAGCCCGAAACGCGTATGTGGTTAGATCTTCTTGATTAATTAAGAAAAAGTATTGTACAATTCTGGAATAATATAGATTCTTTCCATGTTTTTACACTTTGATATAATAAATAAGGAATTAATGGTTTCTTTTCTTATTTCTTTTATTTCTCAAGTTTTCAAGCCAACATGCCTTTCAACACGGATATCGTGAAGTACAACTTCACGCTGGAATAATTTAAAAATCAACGATTAGTTGATATTTATTACGACAGATGGCGCAAACCATCAGTAACTTTAAGTTGCATAATCAGGTGAGATGACTTTTATCTTATTTTCTATAGCTGTTATGGAGATATAGTCAGACGACAAGGTATATTTGACTTTCTTGTCAAATATTAAACCAACAGATTTATAACTTTGAAGAACGCTATCACAAGAATTTCCTGTTAGAAGGTGCGCAGTTTAGGAATTTTCTTCCTCAAAACGAAATATAGACTCATGGATAAAACTTAAGAAAGTGAAAAGTCTCTGATTTCGACGGTCGTCTATTTTTTTCTTTTGAAGGAGTCAGAGGCACTTTTGTTCACACTTGGTTATCTCGTGTGTCTTCAATGAAGGTCACTGTAATATCTTTCAGAGTTATTGTCTGAATCCCGATATACATGCTAAAAGGTACAACTTCCTTAAGTTTTGTTCACACTTGGTTATCTCGTGTGTCTTCATTAAAGGCCACTCTAATATCTTTGAGAGTTATTGTCTGAATCCCGATATACATGCTAAAAGGTACAACTTCCTTAAGCTTTGTTTACACTTGGTTATCTCGTATGTCTTCAATAAAGGTCACTGTAATATCTTTCAGAGTTATTGTCTGAATCCCGATATACATGCTAAAAGGTACAACTTCCTTAAGCTTTGTTCACACTTGGTTATCTCGTATGTCTTCAATAAAGGTCACTGTAATATCTTTCAGAGTTATTGTCTGAATCCCGATATACATGTTAAAAGGTACAACTTCCTTAAGTTTTGTTCACACTTGGATATCTCGTGTGTCTTCAATAAAGGTCACTGTAATTACCTTCAGAGTTATTGTCTGAATCCCGATATACATGCTAAAAGGTACAACTTCCTTAAGTTTTGTTCACACTTGGTTATCTCGTTTGTCTTCAATAAAGGCCACTATAATATCTTTGAGAGTTATTGTCTGAATCCCGATATACATGTTAAAAGGTACAACTTCCTTAAGCTTTGTTCACACTTGGTTATCTCGTATGTCTTCAATAAAGGCCACTGTAATATCTTTCAGAGTAATTGTCTGAATCCCGATATACATGCTAAAAGGTACAACTTCCTTAGGGTGTGTTCACACATGAGTATGAGCCTCCCTTCCATAAGGAGCATGACTTTTAAAGGTTTTTATTATTTGATATTTTAATCCATGAAATTCACAGAGACTCTTCAACTAGGCTTCTAAAATGTTTTTTTTTTCTTTTTGCTGGTTGCTTTATTTGATCTCTTTATCAATAACTGTCTTTAAATGTTTTGCTTCACATGAATTGGTATATTGCATTCTATCATATTTTATATTTATCAAAATTTCTTTAATGATGATATTTTCTCCAGAGAGTATTTATTGATAATCAATATCTACACTCATGGACAAAACTTAAGGAAGTTGTACCTTTTAGCATGTATATCGGGATTGAGACAATAACTCTCAAAGATATTACAGTGGCCTTTATTGAAGACACCCGAGACCGGCGATATCAAAGACTTTCCATTTCTTTAAATTTTGTTAGTGGTACTTCTGCTTTTAAAAAATGTTCTGCACTAAAAAGATAAACTGAATCTATTTTTCTAAATAATGTTCTTCTTAGGTAAATATAAAAAAGTTCAAGAAAAGTTTATTTGATTACAGTGATAGGTCACGATCTTTAATACATCTTAAGGCATTTTTAAAGAGGTAATTATACGTATAGTGATTGTTTATACCTAGAGGGATCTAAAGAGAAACTTATATGAGAAAGAATTTTAAATCGAAAGCTTTCTAATTTTAATCAATTATTGAAATAACAATGGCCTAGTAAGTATAAATAATTATTCTAAAATTGACGTAATTTGAAAACTTGGTCAAAAAGATTAGAAATAATTTTAGTCTGTGTCATAGAGATAGAATTATCTTTAGAACAAAAGCTTTCTTTAAGAGATTAAATCAACCTAGCAACAAGAGAGAAACCTAAAAAATACAGAAAGGACGTTAAAAAGTGAAATATGGGACACGGGATTGCAAACCATAATTATGTGGCTGTCCCGCTTGCAGTAGTTTCATTTTATGGGGAAATACACATCGCGTTGGAACATAAAACTCTTACATTCAACTTTTTTCTTCTTTCTTATCTCCATTCAATCACATTAGGGTATCAAGCTTGTAAAGCTTGAGACTTGACAACCATCATGACTGGGTGAAGTAGAATGCATCTGCCTTTGTCATTAAGACTGGGAGCACTACTCAGTGGCAGGCCGACTTAGCTCCAAAAGAAACAGCCGCCTCTAACATGAGGAACAGACGCCATGTGCAGCCGCTCCTAACATGGAGTACAGACTTATCCAGTATCCCTGGATTAGAAGCCCTTACAGGGTACTATCAGCTGGGCCAGCTGAGCCCAGGTTTTTTAGCTCTACTTTTATGACACTCTTAAGTCTTTTTTTTTCACGTTTTATTTTTATAATGTAAACTGCGCCATTTATGTTTGAAAATATGAACTATTTATGAAATTTTTTACATATAAAATAAACTTCTACTGTCCTTAATACGGTGAAAAATATTAGGCTTGACTCATCAGTAGTGAACCCTCCCAGCGGATTAGCAAATTTAATCTACCAGACCGCTTCTCTAGATCTCTAATACTGTATTGGACGATTCTGCTTATATATGCTACACTGAAGGGTGGAATCTCAGAAATGGTTTTCAAGAAAACTATGGACATAAGCTTTTAGGACAGTAGAATTACATATATAATATTTGCATCGAGCAATGCTCTTCCGCAAACAATAAGGACAAGACCAGTTAGGCATATATTAATATAAAACAATAAACCGCCATTTATATATATGAAATGAAAACATTAATACACGAATGTTTCTTTTACATATAATTTAAATATTAATGTATGTTTCTAACCTAATTATTTAAGAAAAAGACCAGCTTTTTGGTCATTGAGATACAGCTTTCAACACGCTGATCAGGGCCAATAACCCGACACGCGTACGTGGTTAGCTTTTCTTGATTAATCAAGAATGGGTATTTGGCCAATTATGGAATAATCAAAACTCAACGAATACTTTATATTTATTCGACAGATGGCGCAAGCTATCAGCAACTTATCAAGATATGTCTCAATTTATCCACCTGATTTCAGTACAATTTCATTTGTGTTGGGCTATTCTTCTTCACATTTGTAACATGCTTTGTATTTATTTATGTAAAATATTTAATTATTCTTTGATTTTTATTTATAGGTAATCAGCAACACTGTATTTTTTTGCTTTCTCTAATATCACATATATTATTATGCGCATATAATTATTATTATAATTAATATGTACTCTTTAAACTTTCCTCTTTACCTCTATGATATATTTTATAAATAATAACCATACCTTTTTTTAAATTGCCGTATCATTCATATAAGTCGGTGAACGAGTGGGTAACACCCTCGATTCCCGACAGTCATGAACCGGGATTGAATCCCACGTTAAACATTTTGTTTTAATATCTGAATAGCCTTCATATATTATCCATTGTTTCAATTATCATGAACTAGGTTGCTCTTGTTGAGCAGTACCTAATAAAGTGATTTTGGAACCGGCGGTGAACCGGCCGTATCATTCTAATGTTTTTCTTTCTTAAATTTCTATGCGACAATATTGTTATAGTTGTACCTTTTTTTAGCCCTACAGGGGCCACAGGGGCCATGCTCTCTGTATCCTTCCTATTGTTTCGTTTATAGTATACTAGCCGAATGACCCGGGCAACGCCCGGGTTTTACCCGATTAAATGTTTTTATTCAAATACTATTCGTTACAATTATAAATTGGCGCCGTGGATGTCACTCTTGTGAAACGTCCCGCTCCAAACTTTGTGTCTGAGAAGCGATATTTTTATAGAAAGATGATCTAGCTTTTGTTTTCTGCTCGAATGAATGTTTTTCTGTTAGAATTTTGTTCCTGCGTACAAAATAATGAACTGGTTTCACCCGTGGTCTCTGCTTTTTGGAATTTTTCCCGATATAATTTTGTAGCTGATAATCAAACATCATACAGCAATATCGTCATCATCATTTTCTGAATAAAAATATATAGTTTTAATAATTGATTTATATATTTTTTAAAATAGCCTATCGTCTTCCCCGTATTTCTTTACCTATGTATGGAAATTTTGGTTTGAATTAGTGAACTACTGCGAATTTGTATACCGGACATACAGACAGACATACAAACATTCATATATATATATAGAGATTAACCTTGTTGTAATTAAATTAAATCTTAAAAACACAGATAATTGTGACTATCCTTTATTTATAAATAGGACACAACACATTAATTACTTAAGTTGTTTTCTATATATAGCGTGGTGATGGTTATTGTGAATAGAGTTTCTAAAAAGGAACTTTCCTTTGTGTGTCCCAAATTCCTTTTGCTTGGCACCCGTTCTCTATCAATTCCTTCCTTAACTCTATAATGGCATTGGTTTCCTGGTTGTCAAGTGTCCTTAATTGTCGTTAGTCTGTCACCAACTGGTGACCTCTCCCCTCTTTTTGTTACAAACGACTCTTTTACTAATTTCATCTTCCGTTCCTTTATTCGAAAATTCGATTATATATTTTAATATAGATTATACAGGGTGTACCAGGTAAATTGGGACTAACTTTGACAGTCCATAAAACAAAAACTACTTGAGATTAAAAACTTTTTTTTTTCATTACGTAGCCATATTCATGTAAAATGCAACAGTACATGTGTGCGCAGTGTAGTGATGAAGAGTAACCGAGAATTTGAAAATCGAGCTGCCATCATCGTTGCTCTGCGCGCCGGAAGGAGCCCCAAAGAGATAGTGGATTTTCTTAAGTTGCCCAAAACCACTATTTATCGTGTCAAGAAGCAGTTTGATGAGGCCGACAGTAACAAAGAGGGGATAGCTACAAGGAAAAAGCACTCGCGTCGATCGGACAGGGTAAGAGGCGAAGAATTTGTCAAAAATGTCAAGGAGAAGATTGATGGAAACCCTGGGAAGAGCATGAGGGCCATAGCCAAGGAAATGGACGTTGGCTCTATGACAATTGTCAGAACTATCCATGAGGACCTTGGTCTCAAGTCTTATGCCCTTCGGAAAGGTCAGTTGCTGACTGAGAATATGAAGAATAACAGAAAAGGAAAGGCTGCTGCCCTCCTCAACAACCTGAAACACGACTCTTTTGGCATGCTAAGGTTCTTCTCTGACGAAAAGAACTTTGACGTGGACCAAATGGTAAATCCCAGGAATGATCGCTGGATCTGTAAAGACCCCTCAGAGATACCTGTCGTGATGCACACGAAATTTCCTGCCTCCGTAATGGTCCTTGGCGTTATCAGCAGTGAAGGTGATGTCATGCCTCCCCATTTCTTTGAGAAGGGCCTTAGGATGAACGCTGACACCTACATCAATGTTCTGGAGACCGTTGTGAAGCCTTGGATGGACATGGTGGCCGCAGGAAGGAAGTATGTCTTCCAACAGGACTCAGCTCCAGCCCATAAGGCAAAAAAGACACAATCGTGGCTGACACTTAACGTCCCTAGTCACTGGGGTCCTGATATTTGGCCCCCTAATTCTCCAGATTGCAATCCCCTCGACTACTATGTATGGGGCGTTGTTGAGAGAGATGTCAACAAAGCTCCTCATACCACCATCCAGTCTGTCAAGAAAGCAGTTCACACGGTGATGACCCAAATGGACAAGGTCATCGTCGCCAAGGCCTGTGCTTTATTCCGCACTCGCCTCGAGACTGTTGTAGCTAATAATGGAAACTACATTGAATAAATAAAAACTATATCCTTTTATCTACTACTGTGTCAAATTTCATTCGGATATTTTAATTTTTACTTGCAAAAAATTTCAGTTAAAATACCATTGTTGAAATTCCCAATTTACCTGGTACACCCTGTATATATATATATATTATATATAAAAAAAAGATGAGTGTTTCTGCTTGATATTTGATCATGTTGAGGATTATTGTAATGGTGGTGCAGTCGTGGCTATAAATATTGAAAGAATAATAATAAAAATGGTTTTGATCAGTAATTGCTTTAATTGAGCTTTAGGATAAACATAATTTGGTAAAAAGTAATGCCTGGCTTAAGGCGAGTGAACAAAGAAAACAAAAGATTATTTACATAATGTACAAAGTTTTGGGTCGGCCAATCGGGGAAGAACAACAATGAGTATTTATAGAGAAAGCGCGACCTCTGGCGGTCGATTTAAACAGAGTATTTATATCTATGAAATTATAATTTTTTAAATAAAATATTTTAATATAACATTTTAAATAATATCTTAATATAACATATATATATATATATGTAGTATTTCTATAGGTGTGAAAAAAGAACTTGCAGTCGTTTGTGGCTGTCTCCACCTCAATAATCATCTCTTTATTTTTTTTCAAATCTTTTTAAACAAAACAAAAATTTACATACACCATTTAGTTAAATCTTTAGTAAAAAAAACAAAATAAAATTTACATTCTATCATTCAAAATGTATCATATATATATATATATATAATTACTTCAATAATTACTCCAATTTAAAGTTTTTTGTATATGTCTGGTCTACCATTAGGGTTTCAAAACATAATAACCAAACTTATAATAAAAGTTAATACATAATATAGATATTTTACTAAATACAACTATTTATATTCATATTTTAAAATAAAAAAATTTAAAAAATCATTAAAAAAAAAAGAATAAAATATAAAATTATAAAAATATATATATATATATACTAACAATCTTATCTACCTTATTTACAAAACTTTTTGTTTTCTTATTATTAGTTTGATTAATAGTGCATGGTTCTGTCTTTCTCTCTTTTTTCTAACTATCATATATATTCTCACTTCTATTATTCTATATATAGGATTAGAGTATGTGTAAATGACGTGTAAAAGCCGATATAAAAGACGTTACGTTGTTAAATTTTATTGTTATTAATTATAAATATATAATTAACTAGATGATGTTTTAGAAGTAAAGGATTTTTTTTTTCTCTCTATCTATACTAAATAATAACAATTTACAAATTTTATAATTTAAATTTAAATAATCAAAATAATGAAGATAATTTTAATAGAATACTTAACTATAAAACTATACAACTATTTATTTATATATATATATATAAAGAGAGAGAGAGTATATATATAATATATATATATATATATATATGGAAATTTTGCCGGGAGGATATTGATCTAAAGAGACAAAGGTCGCCTCTCCCGTCAAAATAGACGTCAAAACTACACGTCATCTATTCTGACGGGAGAGGCGACCTTTGTCTCTTTAGATCAATATCCTCCCAGCAAAATTTCCATCTATATTTAAGCCATAGATTTGGCCCAGTCACTTTGCCAGCTAAACACCTCTTTGGCAGATTGTGAAGATTCCATTACATCCCGTGTGGATCTCATGGAATAAAGTCCGCCCTAGACTGACGAGGGCCATTAGCCCGAAACCATGGTCTCTAGAGGACGCTTTTCAGTTTGCCAAATATGGTGTTGCGGCTTTGTCACCGACCCGAGGCCGCTAGTTGAGGCGACGGTCATCCCGTCTAGTTTTGACGGGAGAGGCGCCCTTTGTTTCTTTATATATATATTATTAATATATATTATTATAAAGATTATATAAAGCTTATATATATATTATTTTATATATAATATATGTATTATATATATTTATTATTATAGAATATATATTATAATTTTAACTACGTAATGCCTTATCTATATTGTATATAATTTGTATTTTATATTATTATTGAAATATAACTATAATGTATTTCAACATTTATTCTGTAAAAATATTAAATTAGTTTAACCTAATATTTAAGAAAAAAATATATAATTGGTATTATTTTTTTATGCTATAAAATTTATATTTAGAAATTTGAATAATACCGCTAATTTTGTGTGTGAATCTATATACATTTTTATTTTTCTCAATATAAAAGAGTGAAATAAAAAAAATTAAAGAAGAAAAAATCAAAACTTTAAAGTAGAATTTTAAAATATGATATATCTTGAATATTGAGAAAATTCAAATTAAATTATTAATTAAAAAAAATATAAATATAATATATATATATATATACAAATTAAAAATAAAGAAGGCATCTCCTGACCACGAGCACATGTGCTTTTTATTTTTCACGGAGCAAGCTAAATAAACGTTTAGTTTATTTTTGCTCCACTAGATGGCGCTCTGCCATTTAAAAAGCACATGTGCTCGTGGTCAGGAGATGCCTTCTTTATTTTTAATATCAACACCTGACGCACTTATCTTTTATTTTTTTCTATTGTTTTTTCATATATACATATATACAAAAACAAATTTTCTTACAATTTCAAACTTGATGATTTAAAAAATTCACTATGATATTGTTATTTAAAACTTTATTTCTTGTATAATTTATTGCTCTAAATTGTAAATTTAAATAACTCTCACTCTCTCTCTTTTAAAACTATAAATAATTTGTATATATATTAAACATTTACATGCAAATATCCACATAGGATATAGCGTGTATTTTGTAATAAATAAAATGATATTGATGGGAATTTTGTCGGGAGGATATTGATCCAAAGAGACAAGGGTCGCCTCTCCCGTCAAAATAGACGTCAAAACCATACGCCATCTATTGACCGTCGCCGCAAACTAGCGGCCTCGGGTCGGTGACAAAGCCACAACACCAGCTTTGGCAAACTGAAAAGCGTCCACCTAGAGACCATGGTTTCGGGCTGATAGATGGCGTCTGGTTTTGACGTCTATTTTGACGGGAGAGGCGACCCTTGTCTCTTTGGATTAATATGATATTGTTATTCAAATTTTGACCGTAAATTTAAACTTGTTTTCTTCGTTAAGTTTGAAGTTTATTTTTAAAAATATTAAACGTCTCTTTCTAGGTAAGCAAAACTTATTTGTCATAATAATTATAACCTATTGATTTTTAGGTTAGAAACATGAACTGTGATTGAATACAAATAAATGAATGTCATACTTTAGTGTTAACAGCGATATTGCCTTCAACCGAAAAGAGTAACCTAAATACTAGGGCTATTTGATGGCAATGACCTAACTAACGTTAGTTAGCTTATTTATCTATCTGTATTTGATATTACTAACTTCACTAACTTGATTCTATACTATAAACATTTATATGTAGGTAAATATTTTTATTTTACCATATTAATTTTTATATATATCCCAATATATTTTTTCATCGCAGTAAGGACAGTAGAAGTTTGTCTTATGTATAAAAGAAACATTCGTGAATATATGTATAGATGGCGCGTTATTGCTTTGTGTTAATTTATGCCTAACTGACCTTGTCTTTATTGTTTGCGGAAGAGCATTGCTCGATGCAAATATTTGATTGTAATTCTAATGTCCTATAACCTTATGTCCATAGTTTTCTTGAAAATCATTTCTGAGATTCCATCCTTCAGTTCTGCATATATAAGCAGAATCGTCCAAAACAGTATTAGAGCTCTGAGAAGCGGTCTGGTGGATTAAATTGGCGAAACCGCTGGGAGGGTTCACCACTGATGAGCCAAGAACTCTCCCAATATATTTTTTCATCGCAGTAAGGGCAGTAGAAGTTTGTTTTATGCATAAAAGAAACAATCGTGCTTTTAAATCCTTCCATTTTATATGTATAGATGGCGCGTTCTATCTTTTTGTTAATTATTATTATTATTATTATTTTTTGCTTATCCCTAGTACACGAGGTACAGGCCATGATAATCATAGTGGGTAGAAGTTGGCGACTGCCTTTACTGTAAGTGCACCACATATTTACACATGTGAAAAGCAGTTCGACTTTGCACTTACAAATATGCCAGA
Organism: Cordylochernes scorpioides; assembly: GCA_030710605.1. Lineage (NCBI taxonomy): Eukaryota > Metazoa > Arthropoda > Arachnida > Pseudoscorpiones > Chernetidae > Cordylochernes > Cordylochernes scorpioides. Next base: position 137,151,654 of record CP092863.1, read on the forward strand.
GTTTGGTTACTTGCACTCGCTGGTGGGGTTGGACTTTTGCAAGAAACGGGGGCTATTGGAGCATTTTTTTATCAGAAAAAAAGTGCCCAATGCGGGAATCGAACTCGGGTCGTAGCGGTCGAAAACCAACGGTTTAGACCATCCTTCCACCGACCCCCATTTTACATTATTCATAAGGAATTATAAGACATTATGTTTATTTATATACTTTTACAAATATTTTGAGAGTTTTTTCCTCACTTCTTTTTTTCTACATTTTTATTGAACTTATATATGATTAATCAAGAAACGGTATTTGGCCAATTCTGGAATAATTGAAAATCAACAATTAGTTGATATTTATTCCGATAGATGGCGCAAGCCATCAGCAACTTTTAGTTTCACGATCAGGAAATGCCCCTTTTCTCAAATTATTTACCTGAACCAAGTACAAATTCACTTTTGTACTATTTTTCACATATATATATATATATAGATGACAATAATTTAGATATATATATGATTAAAAGATAAAATTTAAAACAAATATATAATAAGGAAAAAGAGGTAATTTCACAGAAGAAAACAATCCAGGATATTTCTCGTTTTGTGAGAAGGGTTCGTTTGGTTTTACATTCCAGGAAGCCATCGTCTGCTATTCTTCTGTAGCCTAGGGACAAACCTCCATCTTCCTGGTGGACTTGAATGATGTCACCACGATAGTTACGACATCTGTGACATCATCGAGGCCTTAATGATACTCATCTTTTGTTTACAAATTGTTTGACCCTCTTTGAACTCCCTGTTGCAAGTCTAAAAATGTGTCAATTCCATCTGGCACCCCTGGTATCATAGAATATTTTATTTTTATTTAATAAATATTAATTATTTGAGTGTAAGGAGGGAAAGCCTCTAGAATTGCCCTTATAAAATATAAGATATTTGAACATAAAAACAAAGTTAATTTTTATTAAATTATATAAGATAAACAAATATATATTTAAAGATCAATATACACTCATTCTATATATATATATTATTATTATTTTTATTGTCTCTCTAAAAACACGGGAATATTTTTATATACGGGACTGCTAACCAGAATGGATGATTTTTAAGCCCCGAAAGTTTAAAAACACACACACATGACAAGCCTTTATGCGAAAGCAAAGTATTTAATCTAAAATATGGAATTTAAAAAATTAATTAATATTTTTAATACGAGTAAACTTCAAGTTTTATATAGAATATACTAAAGAATCTCTAGTTTTACTATATGTGTGTTTTCAGCAAATTACATTCTAAAATTAAATTGCCATATATCTCGATAAAATTTGTAACAAAAAAATTTTGGAATGTGTTTCTTTTTTCAATAATATCATCAAATATTATCTCTCTACAGACCTTACTGCAATGATCAAAGTTATTGAATGAAAGGGCTTGGCTCATCAGTGGTTAAGCCTCTCAGCGGTTTCACCAAATCAATCTCCAGACCGCTCTACTATTGTATTGGATTGGTTTTCTTATATACACTGCATTTACTATGGAAGGCAGCTTAGGAGTGTTTAGGGAACCTATGAACATAAGCTTATATTTGAAATCTGCTAATATTAGCTTTGATATGAAACCATATTTGCAGAAGAGGTTTGTTCGATGCAATTTCTTGTAATTATATGTATTCACCTCTACAGACCTATAAGCTTATGTCTCTAGGTTCCTTTAACACCCCTAAACTACCTTCCTTAGTAAATGCAGTGTATATAAAAAAAGCAATCCAATACAATAGTAGAGCCGTCTGGAGATTAATTTGGTTAAACCGCTTAGAGAGTTCACAACTGATTCAATAACGTTTATCATTGCAGTAAGGTCTGTAGAGATAAAATTTGATGATAGTAATAAAAAATGAACGCTCATTTGCCAAAAAAAATGATTTGTTACAAATATGTGTTTTTGTCTAATGTAGATATATATATCAAATAGAAATTTTACAGATAGAATGAGAATCTACTAAACTACTAGATTTATCTCTACCTAATGCATAGGTAATTCTTACTCTATATAATCCACACACATTATATATAATATATAATACATTGGTATTACAATAGGTGGTATCATGACCAGATAGCATCGATAAGAAGAGATCAAAGCTAACGGCCATTAGTTTCTTAATAATTAATAATCTTGTGAAGTATTTCTACTTATGCAAATTACTACATATATACAGTTAAACCTGTCTATAGCACCCCTTCTTGGGACTCACCAAAATAGGGTGCTATAGAGAGGGGGGATGTTATAGACAGGTCACTTTTAATGTATATCGCATCGTACTACGTATTTAAAATCGGGATCTATAGAGAAGAAGGCTCTATTTAGTGGGGGCGCTATAGACAGGTTTAACTGTATATATATCATTTCTCCTCTAGTTTCTTATATTCGTATTATAGCATGTTGAAGTAGGTTATTGTTCGAAAGCTCTCCAAGCTCATATCGTCGCTTTAATATAGAAACCTGTCACCGTTAGAGTTTGTCTTCTGTTTAGCATTGGTATTATAATATAAGAAACACAAGTAGTGAAAAGCTCCTTTTATAAATGAATCTCTTCTCCCCGACTTGTGTTTCTTCATTGCGAATAGGTCTTTGTCATAATTGGTATTATAGTTCGAACAGCATAAACTCAAAACATTCCCGAAATACCCCAAATGCGATTCCAAACCAGCCAGTCCTGAACATCTATTGAACTGTATCAAATCCTCCAAAAAAGACCTCTGGGTAAATCCAAAGGACTATAATAGAAAAGCTGATACAATGGAACCTAATGGCGATCGTTTAAACGACTTGAGGAATAAGCAGCATAGTTCGAACAAAAAGATCTACAGTAGAAGAAAGAGGTAGATGACTTACCATAGTACAGAGGTGAATTCTTCTTCTTGATATTATCGTCGATATAGGGTAGTCCAACCGAATAGTAGGCAGTAGATCCGAAGCCTTTGCAGAATGACCCGACGAAGAAGAAAATAATGGCGATTACAGTTTGAGTTGAAGATGTCCCCATAAGACATTCATCCTCCGTTTGTGAATCTCCAGTACAGTACTGAATACTACCTTTACTACTTCCTTTCGTGAAGGTTCTATGAGGCGATGATCCATAGATGAAATAAGGTACTGCCGCAAAGTAGTTGGCTAGTACGACAAACATCATTCCCCAAGCTACCAGATGAGATCTATTGCCTCTTCTTGAGAAGAATCCAATCAAACTACTGATGAAGATGGGACTGATGTTATCTGCAATAAGAATTAATCCACTGATCTTACTTTCATAGGAATATCTCTTCTCAATGGTTGATAGAATACCGATGAAATAGGTGAAATAAGCTCCCTGAAGGAATCCAAGAATACAAAAGAAGAGAGAGAAGGATTTGGGACCTGCAAGAGGTTGAAGAAATCTTGGACGCCATGATCCAAGGCCACATTGGGTGAACGATGGGTCATCTTGCTCGACCGAATTGCCAGCAGCCGACTTGCCCTGGTTGGCGTCTGCCATCCCACTGCCAGTGTGACCAGTCGCTGTTTCTTTTTTTATTTTATCACTCCGCGCCACTTTCTGGAAGCAGACGAGCTATCTTGACGTAATTCATCAATCAATAAACAAATGGTTTTTGAAAATATATATATCAAGATTGTATAATCTCTTTTCGAATGGCGTCAAATTTCCATTGATTTCGTTAAACTTGTTTGTCTAGTCTTTTTTTTTTTTATCAATGATAAAAAAACAATATTTGTTTATATCTTCATTTATCTCTTTTTGTAAAAAAAAAATATAGACATTTTTAATTTTTATAGAAAAATCATTTTTGCAGGTTGTATGTATAAATATAACTAAATATATACTCACTTTCAAATTTTCTTTTTCGCTTTAATAATGAGTCGGTGGACAAGTGGGTAACACCCTCGATTCCCCACAGTCATGAACCGGTATTGTATCCCACGTTAACATTTTGTTTAATATTTGAATAACCTTCATATATAATTCATGTTGAAATTATCATAAACTAGGTTGTTCTTCTTGAGCGGTACCTAATAAAGTGATTTTGGAACAAGATTTTCGCTTGAAATGTCGTAAATAAAGAATAAGAAAGAATATAGGAGATATTTAATCATTTTAAAAATATATTTATGATAGTTTTAAGATGTTAAAAATATAGTACGTATTTTAATGGTCAGAGCTGTTTTAAATAATGACATTTTATTCCAACAAGTTTCCTTAAACGTGGCCTTGACAGATTTCCACGAAGGATGGAACTGTTCCAAAAAATGGTTACTAAATTATATAAAGGGTTTTTAAACTCGAATTATAATTTCATATTTATATTCAAAATGTATTTTATGATAAGGCACAATTTGGATTATATATTATAAACACAAGGTAATAAGAACCAAATCCAAATAAATAAATAGTGTGTGACATTTCGGTAACAGCGTTGTTACCATCTTCAGACAAAAGACCGCTGAACTGGTATCACAGTGGCCATGCTAATATTCTCTGTATCATTCTTATTGTAGTAGTACTTTTGTCTGAAGATGGTAACGACGCTGTTACCGAAACGTCACACACTATTTATTTATTTGGATTTGGTCTTATTACCTTGTATTTAAAATGTATTTTAATATGCATTTTATTGGAAAGTTATCAAACAAATCAAATTAATACAAAGCAATAACACGTCTTCTATATATAACAAATAAAGACATTAAGACGTGAATGTTTATTTTCACAAATTAATCAAACTTCTACTGTCCTTACTGCAATGATAAAATATTGGAAGGGCTTGGCTCATCACTCAAATGGCAAGTGAAAGTTGATTTAAGTCACATGTTATGTTTATGGATATCCTAAAGTAGCATTTTGAAACGAAGTATAGATAAATGGAATGATATGTATTTATAATAATTGTGTTTGCATATTTCAAGATAGCCGTTTCTTATTTTCATAATCAAAACATATTTTGCAATCATGATGATAAAAATTGTAATGTAATGGTAGATTAAACTGGCCAAACCGCTGGGAGGGTTCACCAATGATGAGCCAGGCCCTCCCATTAATTTTTCCATTGCAGTAAAGGCAATAGAAATTGTTTTTATTTTTAAAAGAATCATACGCGTCTATAATAGTTTCGTATTTTGATAACAGATGGCGCGCTAATGCATCATAACGATTTTAATGGTATTTCTTTGTTAGAAAGTCATTTCGAGGTCTTTTTGTCTGTTTATTGTCGATTTTGTATTTCTGAACAAGTATTTTATTTATTTATCAAAACAGACACAATATCCCCACAAGGGATGTCAAGCAACAACACTAAATTCAGAGACTATTTTACATAAACAATTGGTGAATTACAAGGTTTGAGTAGAAGTTTAAAGAAGAAAAGGACATTGATTTTTACATCCTACCCAGGAACAACCAATGAAATAAATACAAATATACATAGTTTAGTAATTAGTTTTTTTTAAAACCAAGCGAGAAAATCATAGATATATATCGTATATTTGAAACTGTATAATAATGACACTTTCTATTTGCTACCACCCCCATATTTTGTATATATGCTATATCTTTATTAATATAACCTGTACACCCTTTTTGTATATAGACTAAAATTGGTGTCGTCAAAATAAAGATCCAATAAGAGAGCGGTCAGCTGGTGGCAGCAGGGACAGAGGGGTGGAAAAAGGCAACGCCCAGCCCATGTGGGGTCCCGAGGGACATTCTTATAGAGACCCCCCTGTAAGCAGGACAAGTTTTGGCAGGGCAGCAACAGATGGTTCTAGAGGGTGTCGATCGACAGACGGCTGCTGTCTTTCACACACACTCTCTCTCTCCATGTCTCGGTGATAAGCATCCAAGTTTGTGTCATGGCTTCTACCTCTGTCCCGTGGGCTGTCCCCGATCCCTCTATGTGCTAACATCTAGCCCTGCCTCTGCTTCTTGTTGTCCGCGTGTGGGAAGATCATCAACACTCGCCTCACGTACACGACTGCCAGCTTATCCATACATCGACATTTACAACAATATTACATATATTTACAGAATTTACTAAATTTCTTTATTCTTCATACTATAGTAGCTATATGGTGAAACAATTACCATAAAAGGCATTCTAACCATATCTGTATTCTTCCCCTTATTGTAGTAGTTGTACTGCCGGACAAGTATCGCTAGAATATGATAGTATTCTCTGTTTGTATTCCTACTTGTATAGTATAGTACTTGTTTGCAGAAGATCAATGCTAGATGAAAATACTTCTATGTAATTCTACTGTCATAAAAGCTTATGTTCATAGTTTTCTTAAATACCATTTTTTCTAGGATTCCACCCTTCAGTGTAGCATTTACAAGCAGAATCGTTCAATACAGTATTAGAGTTCTAAAAAACGGTCTGATAGCTTAAATTGGCGAAACCGCAGGGAGGGTTCACCACTGATGAGCCAAGCTCTCCCAAATTTTTTCATCGCAGTAAGGACAATAGAAGTTTGTTTTATATTTAAAAGAAACTTTCGTTCTTTAATGTTTTCTTATAGTATTTCTAGGCTGAAAATAAGTAACATAGAAGACAAATTAATTATATCTGTGTCCTTCATATTGTAGTAATTGTACCGCCAAACAAGTAAAGCCCGGTCCTTGCTAATCTTCTCTGTATCCCTCATACTATAGTCGTTGTATCGCTGAACAAGTATCATAGATAATATCCACTCATGGACAAAACTTAAGGAAGTTGTACCTTTTAACATGTATATCGGGATTCAGACAATAACTCTGAACGATATTACAGTGACCTTTATTGAAGACACACGAGATAACCAAGTGTGTATACACTCATAGACAAAACTTAGGAAGTTGTACCTTTTAGCATGTATATCGGGATTCAGACAATAACTCTGAAAGATATTACAGTGACCTTTATTGAAGACACACGAGATAACCAAGTGTGTTTACACTCATAGACAAAACTTAAGGAAGTTGTACCTTTTAGCTTGTATATCGGGATTCAGACAATAACTCTGAAAGACATTACAGTGACCTTTATTGAAGACACACGAGATAACCAAGTGTGTTTACACTCATAGACAAAACTTAGGAAGTTGTACCTTTCAACATGTATATCGGGATTCAGACAATAACTCTGAACGATATTACAGTGACCTTTATTGAAGACACACGAGATAACCAAGTGTGTATACACTCATAGACAAAACTTAGGAAGTTGTACCTTTTAGCATGTATATCGGGATTCAGACATTAACTCTGAAAGATATTACAGTGACCTTTATTGAAGACACACGAGATAACCAAGTGTGTTTACACTCATAGACAAAACTTAAGGAAGTTGTACCTTTTAGCTTGTATATCGGGATTCAGACAATAACTCTGAAAGACATTACAGTGACCTTTATTGAAGACACACGAGATAACCAAGTGTGTTTACACTCATAGACAAAACTTAGGAAGTTGTACCTTTTAGCTTGTATATCGGGATTCAGACAATAACTCTGAAAGATATTACAGTGAACTTTATTGAAGACACACGAGATAACCAAGTGTGAACAACCTCTGTCTCCTTTAAAAACATACGATTGACTACATCAAAGACTTTCCACTTCCCTAAGTTTGGTCAATGAGTGCATATGCGCCTGTACTATCGCGTTCTACTAGCTGCAAGTGTCCCTTGCGGGAAATAGCAGCGTTTTGATGTTGAAATAAATTAAAAGTAAATAAGTAATATTATTCCTTTTTTTTGTATATCCATAGTACACGTGGTACAGGCCATTATAATCATGGTGGGTAGAAGTATGCGACTGCTTTTACTGTAAGTGCCCACATGTTTACACATGTGAAAAGCAGTTCGACTTTGCACTTACAAATGTGACAGAGGCCCTTTTGGTTACTTGCACTCGCTGGTGGGGTTGGACTTTTGCAAGAATAATGGGCCACTGGAGCATTTTTTTCAATCAGAAAAAAGTAATCAATGCGAGAATCGAACTCTGGTCGTAATGGTCTAAACCGTTGGTTTTAGACCATCCTTCCACCGACCCCCCATAGGTATCATAGATAATGTAAATAAGACTATGTAACAGATGTTCTACTAGATGCAAATATCCCTTGCGGTAAATAGTAGCGTTTTGATGCTGAAATAAATATGTAAATAAGTATTATAGTAACCAAACCTCGACGTTGAGTAATTTGTAGTAATGGGACAAGTTAAACAGGAACTTGGTTACATACATCGCTCGCCAACATCCCTTGTGGTTGAATTATCGGACAAGTACCTCGCTAATCTCAGTAACCTTCCTGTTGTAGTCGTGGATTTGCGTAACAAGTATTGCAGGAGTCCAGGTAATATCTAACAAGAATCTCAGGTACAATGCTAATAGTTAGTAGATTTTACTTGCTGTAATAATCTATTACTACACCTATTAAGCCCCCAAAGTAATGTAGATGTGTGGGAAAGGCCTTACTACAAGGTACCTACCTCAGGAAGGTAGAATCTCTACCTAGCACCTTTACGTGGCTGTGGATGGACAACATTCTAGATCAGCTAAGTCAAGAAGAGACCAAGTAGACAATTTTCTTTTGACAATTAAAAATATTTTATTGAAACTCTTAGTCACACACAATTGTTACAAAAATTAATAAGAAATTAAAGAATATTATTTACAATTAGGTGATAACATATAAAAATCTGTTCTCAGGAAGAGAGGCTCCTCCACCTTGTCTTCTTCCAGACAAGGACAGGATCTCTCAGTTCAATGTTGAGATGATACTTATAGAGACACTAGCCGAATGACCCGGGCAACGCCCGTGTTTTACCCGATTGAATGTTTTGTTTCAAATACTATTTGTTACAATTATAAATTGGCGCCTTAAATGTATGCATATATTAGTTAATAACTATAGCCTATGTGCTTTATCTGTCTATGTACTGTTGGCTTCCGTAGGCGTCTCATACTGGAAAAAAGAAAGAGAGGATTCCATTTAGTTATTAACTAATATATGCATTTATTTAAGGAGCGACCCGCTCCAACACAATAGTTACAACAACCAAAGAGCGAGTGGGGGGGGGGCAAAGTCAAAAACAAAGTGTCTCGCGTAGTGGCGGCGCCATCGTAGCCACGTGATCTAAGCCAACCAATAGGAGAACGCCATTCCAAAAAAAAAAAAAAGCAAACGGTGACAGAGATGAAGAATTGAAGAATGACGCTCGTAACTGTATATAGAATGTCTTGGCAGACACACCAGGATGGTGTCGTCATTCAGGCCTTGCCCGAAGAACCAGCCCTGTAGGTCTGATGATGGTAAATGCCTCCCGGATTACCAAGTAGAGAACAGAATAAGTCTCCAGCTTCATCCTAATATAGAAGAGGACCTTCACTTATCCTTGAAGTTGAAAACTGCTTGTAAAATTGAATTAACCTACTGTTAGGTCAACAGTATATGGATGTGGAAGACAAGAGGAAAACACTGCGTTCTTTTTCTGACCAAAATCTCAATAAATAGACCAACTTGACCAAAGCAACGTTCACTACCAGTAGAGCTATGTATCTATCATTTTGGAAGATCCTGATTGAAGAGGTACATAGGTTCCTAGGGACCATGCTAATGTTGGGGCACGTTTTTTTGTAACCATACCCCAACAGAAGGCGTATGTATGATCAAATCAAATGGATACATGGCTTCCCTCCCACATAGACTTACAGACCATTTTTTTTTTGCCCAGAAACTTAGACACTTGGTGACACCAGACTTCCATGCCGAAAGCTGATGCCTGGTAAAGAAGAAGACATCCAGAGACATCCGAGCTGGAAACTGTTGTTTCATATGTACATATATTCCCCTCACCAAAAATTTAGGTAAAGGTGACCAGAAAAAAAAAAAAAAAGGGAGAAAAATGGAGAAGGAAGATCTCTAAAGACTGAAACTTATAAAATATCCTTCCAGAGAAAGGAAAGCGTCACATTACAGTCCAGGTAAAAAGGGCCTGGGTCAATTTTAGCCAAGACGGGGGGGCGATATATATACCATCCCGAGAAAAAGGGAGGATTGTATTCCAACCCATGTGGAGAGAGGGGGGGCTGGCGTCTGAAATTTTACACGATCGCTGTAGTTGTTTCCCTCTTTAGATTTTTTTGTTTTGGTAATACTATATGTTCTATTTTGAAGGGGAGAGGCCTGGGCGTCTATGAAATTGATACTGGAGCCGTTGGCCATTTTGATTGGTGTTTCTTTCGGCGAATGAAAATGGAGAATGAGATGATATAAAAGAAGGTTCTTTGCCAAAAGGCAGGATTCGATCGGAGTCGCTCAGTGAGAAGGACGATTTTTAGACGGGCCTGAGACGTAGAGGAGACCAGACCTTGCCGCCGCTTTCGAGAGAAGGTAAGCCCCTTGCCATTATGGCTTAGCCCCCCCCTTTTATTTTTCGAACAGAAGCTAATCTATTTAGATTCTGAATGGGCCCTAAAGGGCTTTAAGTGACTTAAAAAGGAGTGTTAGGGTTCGTATATTTTGTCCCGCTAGAATAGATGGAGATCTAGGTTCCCCCCCCCTTTTGTGTAGTAGCCAACCTAGATTTCGCATGGGCCCTAAAGGGCTATAAAGTAACTTCAGGTCACCTCTACCTAAATTTTACTATGTAAATAGCATATCTCGTCAGTTTAGACATGTTCCCAAATTTTAAGATATTTAAATAAATATCTAGAGAAATTTTCTTGTCTCCTCTGTTACCTATTTCATACATAACTTGCCTTATGGTGCTATTCCAATTGTTTAAATGAAATGTTGTATGTTTATCACCTATTTGAAGGGAATGTTACTAATAATCAAGTCTCCCATAAATTACCGGCCACATACATTGCCGCGAGTGTCTGTGTTTCAGTGTTTTATAGATTGCCCAATTTAATAACGATCTCGTGGGTTATCTGATGAAATTGTATAATAGTGTCGCAGCTGTTTCCATCTTTAGACCATTGTACTGACAATATTATATGCTCAATCCTTGCTTTAGCTCAACTCTTAATCAATTACAGAGTTTTTTCCCCCCTTTTTCTTTTTTATTTATTTTTATTTATCCTGTTTGCACAAATTGTATTACATGTGATGATGTAAAGACATATGCCGATAGTGCATCACTGACAGCTGTGCTGCTATTATACAACATTAAGGTCTTGCTGCGGGTTATATACATAGGGTTGTTGGCCTAAATTGCTATATATATATATATATACTTAAGTAAGGAGACTTTAATAAGTCACATCGTGTACCCTCCCTTTTCAACTATCCAAACCAGGGAACACATCAATGTCGCCCGCCGCGGGGCTCGAATTTAGTATATGTTTCATCCCCTATACTTTAGAAATATATACCTAATGAAAAGCCATACTATTTTTAAGTATTGGTGAAGTAGTCCACGCATCCTGAGATTAACAGTCTATTATAAATCGTGAATTTTAATTTATGCTTTCCGTTTCACGGGCATTTTATCAGGCAATGAAAGTTATGTTGAGGCGGTGTATACCGCATCTCTCGCCGCTGTCTTTTACGATTCACATTGTTTGTGGCAAAACCTTAATATTATCATTGATTTCTGACATCAAAGTAAAAACGTCTATGGGGATGAGTATCTTTTATTCTGGTCTTCTCGAGCTTTCGAGCTTGTCCGCCCTTCTACAGGAGAAACATATACAATATATCAAGAAAATATAACGTCGCCTGATGCTAAAACTATTATGATTCTATGCACATATATATATATATACATTAGAAAGTTTTGCATATTATTTGTTTTTCTTAAGACATATTTTTTTTTGATTAAGGTATTACACATATTCTACTATTGTTTGCTATATTCTATGAATTATCTTATAGGTTAGAAATTCTATTATTTAAGTAGTTTTATAATAGTTATTGGCTATTACATATAAGTTACTTATATTATTGTTGATATTATTAGCTGGTACTAGGATATATTGTGTTATATGTTTCGGGCAAATCTATTTCTATTAATGCTATTGTATTTTCTGAATAATAGAGAATCAATTATAAGCCTTTGATATTTGCTGTTTATGTTATTGTAATGTATTCTAGGTTCTCCTAATGCGAAAGTGTGACCTGTTCCTTTGCAGTATTGGAAAATTAGAGACCTATTGTCTTGATTAATAACGTTGCGTCTATTGCAACCGACCTTTTTTTTTTTTTTCATGATGCCGCCAACTGCATATGATCTTAAATATCCTGTATACACTCTGACAAGGGAAGGTTATCCTGAATTGACAAATGTACAATTTTTGTCTATAGTTGAGATTTCCAAGATTCTATTTCTGAAACATTTTTTTTTGGATGAAGACAAATAAAACCATCTTGATAGTATTGAATTTTACAGTAAATACATTTGCCAGCAGAAGGCATGATGAGATTACATGAAATTTAAACCAGTTATATGTTTAGTATGTTCCTTCAGTTGTAATTTGACACCGTCTTGAAATAAAGAAATTGGACGGTGCGCTATATCTTGATGCTGGATATTTCTGTGTCAGAAAGGTGTAGTTATTCTGTTTAATGAGAATTCCAATAATTATCGAAATTTAGCAGATTATCATTGGGGATTTGAACAACTGTCTTGAAAATTTTTGAACAGCCTGAGTAGATAAAGGAATCCTGGAGTTAGAGTGGAGAATTAGTAGTACAGACTGACCACTCGACGCAGATAACTCTAGAGAACAATTATTGTGTTAATCCGCCGTAGACAAGAAGAACATTGATCCTCAGGATATTCGATAGGCAGAATTTTGAGAATTGATAAGGTCATGGTTAAAGTTAACACAGGCATATGGGAGTAAAGACAGTGATTTAAATAAGATAAGAGGCAGCCTTGTGTCTTAAAAACTTTCAGTGGAAGCAGATGCCACTGCAAATATTCAGGTCTAATAATTTCCAAATTTGAAGTCATGCATGACGGGTTAGCACGGGATTGACGCCTGGACGGGCTTTTCACTGGGATTAATCGAGCTTGCGAAAGAACTAGAAGAAGTGTGACATGTCACGCCACTGTACTAAGATAATAATTGAGAAGATTTATGTTGAGCCAACTGAAATTAGTAAAGAATTAAGAGATTAAGGTCTTATTCTTTGAGTTTTACACTAATTTCAATTACGCGATATGGACGGCGTTATAAGTTGGGTGGAAATGGTTCGGCCGCAATGGGATGGTCTCCTGGAGATGGTACGATCAAATAATACTTATTGAATGCCGGGCGGGATCGCATAAAGCATTAAACGATATCAAGAAATGCTTAAAGAAACACCCTAGAAGATTGGGGATCGACAAAATGACGACATGGAAAATGCTCAACATTGTACATTGGCAGCAAAATGATATCTTGCTATTGTATGGACGACCACTCCTTCCTGAAATGTGCAGCGGATGTTAGTCCCAGAATTAGGTCCTTTGAGGCGACACTTTCCTTTGCAGATGACATAAAGACGCATGACAAAACAGCACACGAGCATTTAAACTAGCTTCAATTCCTGCCATTAATTAATTTAGTTGACCAATAGCTATAGAACCGCTGGAGACCTCCATACCCTGTGTGAATATTTTAGTGAGAAATGAGCGATTCAATTCCATGAGCCATGAGGTATCCTGTAAGATCAGAGATGTACCCCATTCAATTTTTTTTATAGTAGCCAGTGCGAGATATTTCCAGAATGTTTTTTTTTTTTTTTAACTGTCATATAATTCGGAAACTAGAAAACTACACTATTTTGATACAGTTTACATCTAGCATCCATGTGAACTCAATATGACTATTGAACGTAGATTGAAGATTAATGAGCGAGCCAACCTAAAGAGAACGAGTTTAATAGGCTTACAATCAGTAGTTGAAACAGACTATTCGCACAATTTTGTTATGTTCTCCCTCTAGCTGATCTATGACATTATAGATTTTTTTTTAACAAGGTGACTACCCCGTCGAGTGTATATGAAGGTATAAAGGTTTAAAGGTCATAGGCTATTGGAATAATAATACACTAGTAATAATTATAGTCCATTCTGATGTACAGTAGAGACAGTGAGAACAGCGCCTCTACCATCATGGCTAGTTAGTTTCAATACACCCAGAAAGAGCATTGATCTAAGATTACTATCCACCCACATGGATGAACATGTACCTCTCCCATTTCCTTTCCCTTTTGGGCCATGAACCCATCTTTCACCCCTCGGTTCCCTGCCCCCATTAATACATGAGATTCTCTTCTCCAATCCCCACTACTAATCTGGAATATTTCAGACAGCAGACTGAGAGAGAACCATGCACCCTGGAGATGACCCCTCACCCAGCCAGACGCCGTTGCCGTCTGCGCTATACCATTTGGAGAAGTTTGAGGGAAATGGGCTCATACCATTCGACAAGTTCATCCGGGACTTCGAATTGGTCTACGATGTGAAAGCCCTGGATGATTCTAGGAGAAGGATCCTCCTGGACAATCACCTTCGAGGAGCTGCGAGAGAGTTCGCCCTCCAGGCCTCCCAGATCAAACTGGGATACAACGAATTAAAGGAAAACCTGGAACAGAGATTCTCCAGGAGGGCCCCCAAGAGAGAAGCCAGGAAGAAGTTCTTCTCCTGTAGACAAAGGCCCGGAGAAAAGGTTAAGGAATACGCGAACAGAGTGCGGAGCCTTGCCTCAGAAGCCGAGTCAGATGGCCTGAGGATCGACATCACTGAGGTCGCTGATATCTTCCTCACTGGACTCTGTCCAAACCTGTGGCAGAGAGCCCACCAACTCCAGAATGAGTCATGGGAGGTAATTGTGAGCAGTCTCCACCAGATCGAAGAAAGGGATGACGAGTACTCCAGATGCCAAATGGAAGATGAAGAGGGGAGTGCCAGGAAGTTGAGGGAGTTGACGAGCCAGATGGCCCGGCTGGAATCCAAGTTAAAGAACCTGGAGACGGAAAACCAGGACCTGAGGAGGACCCACAGGGAGCAACCCAGGATGAATATGGGAAACAGGTGGGACACCAACCAGGCCAGAGGTTTCCAGCGGAGAGGAGGTTCCGCTCAGAACAACCAGCCCACTATACAAGGGACCAGGCAGGAGAGACCCCGACAGAACCCCAACGGTAGAGCCCCACAAGAACAGCGCAAGGAAGGCCCTCCAGCAACAACCAAGGGAGGAGCGCCAAGGGGGTATGAGGGCCCCGAAGCAACGCGGACACCCATCAGGTGCTTCAGATGCGGGGAGACAGGCCACATGGCAAGGATTTGCACAGCCATGACAAAAAAAATAGGTCCGGCTTGCCTCAAAGCAGGGAATGGGGGAACTCTAGCCGGCCTACCTGTAATCACTTGTACATTTGTAGATAAAGGTTGGTCTCTGAGCAATAGGACTATCAGACTAATTATCGATACAGGCTCAGAGGCCAACATTGTAAATATAGATTCCTTGGATATTAGCGCTGAAGGTTTGGGTAAACCCACCTTCCTTAAGGGGATTAGTGGGAGTGAGTTAAGGTCACTGGGGAGTGAGTTAATAGAGGTTAGGGCCTATATCAGGGGAAAACCCATCAGGGAAGTAAAAACAACATTTGAATACTGCCATCTAGGTGGGCTAGGCTTTGATGGAATCCTAGGTATGCCAGGATTCAAGGCTCTAAGACTCACTCTCAACCATGATGGAAGCGTCAGATCAGACTTTGAGCAGGACGAAGAACCGACTAAGTCGGCCTTCCTGTCCTCGTTACAGGCCAGTGAGGTGCCTGTCAGACCACCCAGTATACCTCTACATAAAATCAGGACAGGGGAAGACGTCCTTAGGGCATATAGTCACTGTTTCTGTGACGACATCTCCGATATGGGCGATGGATCAACCATCATTGCCCCTAAGTTAAAGATACTGACTGGAAAGCCAGTCTATAGACGTCAGTATCCGATCCCAAATAAGCTGGTCTCAAAGGTGAAGGCCTTAGTAGACGAATTGGAAGAAGCTGGAATTATCGAGGGGAGTACATCCTTATGGAATTCTCCCCTATTCCCTGTTGCTAAAACAGACGGCAGCGTCCGCATTACAATGGACCTGCGATTAATTAATGAGGTGACAGAATTCTTCCCGTTCCCAATACCTCGTGTTGAAGACAACCTGCGTGCTTTTGCAGGCGCAAAGGTCTTCAGCACATTAGACTTGACCTCTGGATTTTTCCAGATTCGCATCCCGGAGGGTGATAGAGATTATTTCACTTTCTCTCTGCCCTGGGGGAGATATCGTTTCACACGTCTACCACAAGGAGCGAAGAACTCAGCTCAGATCTTCCAATGGGCCATGAATTTGGTCCTAGGGGATTTGTTGTATAAATGCGTTCGTTTGTACATCGATGATGTCATCGTCTACAGCGACTCTCATGAGCAGCATGTGGCGGACCTTGCCGCTGTACTCGAACGTCTGAGTCGCTTTAATCTAAAGGCTAGGCGTGGGAAGAGTTATTTCTTCAAGGGCTCTGTAGATTACCTCGGTCATGTAATTGATCAGGATGGGATAAAACCCATGTGGGATAATGTCGCGGCTCTCAGGGATTTGAAACGTCCCCACAACATCAGGGGGGTCAGAAGTCTTTTGGGTACTGTAAACTACTACAGGCGCTTCATACCCAACGCAGGTGAACTCCTAGCTCCACTAAGTAACTTATTGAGAAAGGGGCGAAGATTCACTTGGGGTACAATAGAGCAGACAGCCTTTGAGACCATAAAACAAGTACTAACCAGTGAGCCTTTACTGGCTCATCCAATGATAGGGCGACCATTTATCCTCAATACAGACGCCAGTGGAATAGCGGTTGGCGCTTGTCTCCAACAGGAGATAGACGGGGTTGTCAAGCCAATAGCTTACTATAGCAAACGGTTGATAGGCCCCGAAACTCGCTATTCCACAATCGAAAAGGAGGCTTATGCCGTAGTGTTGTCTCTGCAGCACTTTAAACACCTCCTGGCGGGCAGTAAGGTTGAGGTGCATACCGATCACAAACCGATCACTTATAACAAGGGGTCTGATTATAAGAACGCTCGATTGTCTAGATGGGCAGAGATCATCCAAGACTTCAATGTGACATTTGTGTATGTCCCGGGGAAAGAAAACACGGTAGCCGACTTCCTCAGTAGGTTCCCGTGTGAGGATGATCCTGAACCATCACGAGATAAGAGAGTTGTGGCCGCAGTAATTAAAAATCGTGGGCCCCCCTTGATAGATAGTGATCGGACGTGGGAAGGTTTGCTTAAGGACAAGAAATGGGCCCCCTTATTGAAACTAATAGGTGACAGACGGTCTACCGAGACTGTAACTTATAAAAATAAGGATTATAAAATGCACGAGGGTTACCTTGTGTCTAAGAACAGTGGGGGTATCTGGGTGAAGGTGGTTCCGTCAGACATTAGGGAGATGGTGATTAAATATCACCACGACGTTCCGACGGGAGGTCATTTTGGGGTCAAGAAGGTAATGAGAAGGCTGAAGGACGATTATTATTGGCCGGGTATGAGGACACAGGTCCGAAACTATATATACAGATGCGAGGGTTGCCAGCTCTCAAATCAAGGTGTAACCAAGGCTGGTAATGCTCCCCACTTCAGGCCTGGAAAACCATTTGAGCATCTTGCTCTAGACTTCATAGGACCCTTAGAGAAGACTTCCAAAGGACATTCTAGCATCCTGACCATAGTCGATTTATTTACCAAATTCCCTATTTTAATACCTACAAGAGACCAGTGTGCCAGTACAGTGGTTAAAGCGCTGTTGGAAAGCGTAATTACTATCTTTGGAGTACCGAAAACTATACTTTCGGACCGGGGTTCGGCATTCATTAGCTGTATTTTCAAAGGGATTTGCAAGGCCATGGGGGTAAGTGCAGTGAACACCACTGCTTGGAGACCTCAAAGTAATGGCGCTGTAGAAAGGCTCAACAGAACAGTAATTGAATCTTTGCGTAGGTGTGAGGCAGGTTCTAATTGGGATGACATCTTACCCATGGTAGCTTTAGCTATCAGAACCACTGAACATTCTAGTACAGGATTTACGCCAGCGAAACTCGTCTTCGGACATGAGCTGAGGCTCCCACAACCCTTTCAGGAAGCGGGACAAAGTCCTGTATGCGAAGATTTGATTGCTCAAACGGCAGCCTTCTACGAGCGGGAACTAACAGAGGAGGTCGAGAAGATAAGAGAGGTAGTAAGGCAAACCTACTTGAATGAACAGGAAGAAGCTAGGATTAAGTTCGAAAACAAAAGGCTGAGAACTTTCAATAACGGGGACTTAGTCCTAGTGGAGAGAATGCATGAGACGAAGGGGCGTCACAAATTTGAGCCAAGGTATGGGGGTCCATATGAGGTACTAAAAAGAGCTGGTGATACTGTATATCTCTTGAAGAATCTAGAAACTGGGAATTTGGATAAATACCATATAGATAGGTTAAAACAATACCATATACCAATTAGGATTTTCCCCACAGAGGAGGAGGAGACTAGTGATGGTAATTCAAGTCAAAGTTCCAGTGATGAAGATCATTGGATTCATCTTACAGGTCCAGCTTATCTCCCTAATAGGTCTGTTGATGTAGTGGTTCCACAAGGGGTGACAACCAGAGCGAACTCAGAAGTAATGAGACGAGGGGAAGTTGACAGAGTTAGTGTGAACAGTTTAACCTTACGCAGGTCTACAAGGGTGAAAAGGCCCACACAGTGTAAATTCTGCTTAGACTGTCGCCTCTAACTAGGATTTTGGAGTGTGTACGGAGAATCAGCTCGATAGAATGAGAAGTCTAGAGATTTCAACCTTTTTTTTTAAACCTTTTTTTTTTTTTAAAGTAGAACTTCATTAGGATTCCTTTTTTTTTTTTTTTTTTTTTTACAAACTATTTCTTGTTAAAACCCGAGTTTCGAAGACCAATGAGAATAATGTATACCATTGTGAATTAACTATTTAGGGTAAATCTGAAATTTTAGTTATTATCAGGAGTAATAGGTGAAGGAAGGTGTAGGAAATCACAACTTAGAGGGGGGCTATGTCTAAAGCAACAAACCTAATAGGCATCCTATGGCTTGTGTTGGGTAATTCAGAAACCCTATAATCCCTGGCCTTCAGGTAGTAGCTTTGAAATAGGTTTCTAATGAGGACATGAAAGGTCAATCTTTCAGAGTAAAGTTGTGAAGTATAGGGACCCTAAGCCAGGGGTAGAAATTAAGTAGGCCCAGACCGTAGTCGATCCTCGGAAAGCACTTGAGAATGTTAGTGTTGGGTAGTGAATCGTAAACCCTATAAATCCATCTTTCAATAGAGTGTTGAGGTCGGACTACTGCAAAGGGGGCAGACGCACGAGGAAGTAAGAAGAAAGTGACTTCACCCACGGTGGCTAGGGGAATGACTCAATTCCGCTTTTATGAGGTGTCACGTTTAATGGTCCTTTATTCACCATTATAATTTGTGTGTGTCTTTATAGAATTGTCGTGAAAAGTCGCTTAGTGTCAAGGCAAGGGCAGTTTTTGAAGTTACACTGATTCTTTTTTTTTTTTGGTAGGTTAGCTTCCAGATTATTTAGAATTGTTAACAATTATTGTTAACAATCATTTATCGAGTATAAAGTGTTAGTATATATAGAGCTTGTACAGAGGCATTTTCTTTGAGTAACCTAGGGCTTTAGTTCCCAATTTATTTTAATTAGAAAACTTTATTTGATTTCACATTAGTCCTGGAATTTAGAAATTGTTAGGGTTTATTTGATAGAGATTATTAAGTGTTTTGGCATTTATAGCAATTTTTAACTTTAGTTTGTATGCAAGCCGTGAATGAAGGGGGGGAGGGTGTATGAATGGATTGGCTTAATGAATGTGTAAGAAGGTTAAAAACTAGTATACTGTTAGACCAAAATTATTTTAGAGTAGTGTTAGGGAATTTAATAGGTTCAATTTTCAATTTTGATTTCTTTATTTGTTAAGAACGACAGCCTCACAGGACTGTAAAAACTCTATTGTTAGGAAAATATTCGCTCCATTTTTGTTAGGTCTCCTTTTGGAGGAGTATATATTTTTTTTAATTTCTATTACTAGGGTAATAAAGTACTCTTTGTTATTTATATCAACTTGAATTTTAAGAGTCGTAGATAATGATCATATCTCGATTCCCAGACTGGAAGGTTGTGGGAGGTTATGATCAGACCAGAAAACCCACAAAACTTCTCCTCATTAGAGGAAACGAAGAGGTATAGATTGAATTTTATGCAGGATGGGGGATTTGTTTTAGCCATGCCGTATAACCTGGGGTATAACGGCGCGACCTAGGGTAACCGATCTGACACCGTAGTTTCGACGCTTTTAGCGTGACTGGAGCGAGGGTGTTCTAGACGGGAGGTCCTGTAAGATTGGCATGTAGGCAGAGATTGCCCAGTTATTCTAGACGAAGTGTTTCCGTCTATTGAATTTTTTTTTTTGGTACCAGTTTGATTCCCCATAGCTAGCGGAAGTTTCTTCTAATAAAGGATTCGCCCTGCCATACGTTTTGTTGGAATGAATTCGAGTATAAGACCGATTCGAGAGGCAGAATAAGTAATTATTAGGACCTTCAACGAGTTTAAACTCGTTTCATGATAGGATAAGATTTTAAAGTATTAGTTAACTATAAGGACCGCGAACGAGACGCCAGAACGAGCCAATGAGTCAAAGTTTTAGAAGTGTTGTATTGAGGACAGTAGAATTAAGAGCAGTTATACAGGGAGTAGAATTCTGAAGGAATTTGTAAAAGAACCAAAATTTCAGATTGATAAAATTCAAATTTATAAGATGTAGATTTGTAGGATTCAGGTCAATGAATAGAGGGTATATTAGTAGATGAAAGTAATATGAATTTCTTGGAAGGGGGAGGTAGCTGAACTGTACACACCCCAGAGACAAGGTAAACGGAGTCACAAACAAAATAGTAGAAATTGATTAGTCGCTCTGCCAAAACAGAAAAATTCTCTTCATACGGTTGTCACCCTAGATTTAAATGGACTGTGTAGTTTAATAGAGGTCTGGGATATATTCCATTTGACCAAGATTCTAAATGACGTACCCATCTGAGCTGAGAGAGTATTGTAACAGAGGAATCTAACACATAAGAGAAAACACACCCTCCAGTAGGACCGGGATAGACGAATATTACCCAGTGACCAACTCGTGATTCCAGACTGAATAAGATTGAAAAACTTAACTGAGATACTAAACCTTGAACCTTCAGCGCACAAATATATATTATGTTTACATTTTCTTTTTCAATATGTTATTATTTTTATATCATATATATTATATTATAGTCATATACTATTCATTTCAACAATTTTATTTTGACATTCATGATATTAATATTTATATTAAATATTTAATTATATATATTTTGTCACCATATATAATCTTGTAGTAGTTTTCTTTTGTCATCTATCATGGGATGATTTTTATCACTTATATCTTAACATATTTAATCACTATCTACATGATATGTTTTTTTTTTTTTTTCAATATATATGTTATACTCATCATATAACATGGAAGGATTCATTTTATCATTACATATTCCGTGCCTTATTTAATGATTACTTACATAATTTGTTTTCTGTAATTTTATTTAGCAAAGGTCATCATGTCATAGGCTAATCATTATATACCAAGATATTTCTTTCAGCTAACTATAATTATCCTTTCCTTTGATTGTATATGTATAACTATACCACACGAATGTCTTGATTGGTACTTAAATAAAGATGCTGGCATGTTTTAGGAGTTGGACTAGTCAGTTATTTCTAAACGACTCCTTGGCGCCCAAATTTTTATATATAATATGTAATAGGGAAATGTTCTAACTGTATTGTTAGCAGAAAGAAGGTAGCAATGAATCCAGCACCACAAGAGGCAAGGATGGGGTTGAGAGGACTTACAACAAGGAGGGTCTACTCCTCAAGGCCAAAGAAGAAAGTGGAAGGGTGGTATATATACCCATGAATGGTAAGACAGATGACCTTGCTTACTTCCATACATATGATATGACTGTCCCCCATGAACTATTTTGATAACAGTGTTCTGACAGAATAATAGCACATAAAAACCCCTTTGCCAGGATGCGCAATGCCCACTAATGTTCGGAATAATAAACATCTAGAATGGCATACCATCATTTTGACTAGCCTTACCTTCCCTATAGGTTTCGGTACATCTGGCTTCACCTAGTAATGGAAAATGCATTTTGCTAGAAATGGGCCTGCTTTCATAGTAACTGATGAAAGGCAGATGAATAATGAATAGCACAAACGCATTTGTCCATAACTTGGCAGGGGGAGGATTGTTGGGGCACGTTTTTTTGTAACCATACCCCAACAGAAGGCGTATGTATGATCAAATCAAATGGATACATGGCTTCCCTCCCACATAGACTTACAGACCATTTTTTTTTTGCCCAGAAACTTAGACACTTGGTGACACCAGACTTCCATGCCGAAAGCTGATGCCTGGTAAAGAAGAAGACATCCAGAGACATCCGAGCTGGAAACTGTTGTTTCATATGTACATATATTCCCCTCACCAAAAATTTAGGTAAAGGTGACCAGAAAAAAAAAAAAGGGAGAAAAATGGAGAAGGAAGATCTCTAAAGACTGAAACTTATAAAATATCCTTCCAGAGAAAGGAAAGCGTCACATTACAGTCCAGGTAAAAAGGGCCTGGGTCAATTTTAGCCAAGACGGGGGGGCGATATATATACCATCCCGAGAAAAAGGGAGGATTGTATTCCAACCCATGTGGAGAGAGGGGGGGCTGGCGTCTGAAATTTTACACGATCGCTGTAGTTGTTTCCCTCTTTAGATTTTTTTGTTTTGGTAATACTATATGTTCTATTTTGAAGGGGAGAGGCCTGGGGCGTCTATGAAATTGATACTGGAGCCGTTGGCCATTTTGATTGGTGTTTCTTTCGGCGAATGAAAATGGAGAATGAGATGATATAAAAGAAGGTTCTTTGCCAAAAGGCAGGATTCGATCGGAGTCGCTCAGTGAGAAGGACGATTTTTAGACGGGCCTGAGACGTAGAGGAGACCAGACCTTGCCGCCGCTTTCGAGAGAAGGTAAGCCCCTTGCCATTATGGCTTAGCCCCCCCCTTTTATTTTTCGAACAGAAGCTAATCTATTTAGATTCTGAATGGGCCCTAAAGGGCTTTAAGTGACTTAAAAAGGAGTGTTAGGGTTCGTATATTTTGTCCCGCTAGAATAGATGGAGATCTAGGTTCCCCCCCCCCTTTTGTGTAGTAGCCAACCTAGATTTCGCATGGGCCCTAAAGGGCTATAAAGTAACTTCAGGTCACCTCTACCTAAATTTTACTATGTAAATAGCATATCTCGTCAGTTTAGACATGTTCCCAAATTTTAAGATATTTAAATAAATATCTAGAGAAATTTTCTTGTCTCCTCTGTTACCTATTTCATACATAACTTGCCTTATGGTGCTATTCCAATTGTTTAAATGAAATGTTGTATGTTTATCACCTATTTGAAGGGAATGTTACTAATAATCAAGTCTCCCATAAATTACCGGCCACATACATTGCCGCGAGTGTCTGTGTTTCAGTGTTTTATAGATTGCCCAATTTAATAACGATCTCGTGGGTTATCTGATGAAATTGTATAATAGTGTCGCAGCTGTTTCCATCTTTAGACCATTGTACTGACAATATTATATGCTCAATCCTTGCTTTAGCTCAACTCTTAATCAATTACAGAGTTTTTTCCCCCCTTTTCTTTTTTATTTATTTTTATTTATCCTGTTTGCACAAATTGTATTACATGTGATGATGTAAAGACATATGCCGATAGTGCATCACTGACAGCTGTGCTGCTATTATACAACATTAAGGTCTTGCTGCGGGTTATATACATAGGGTTGTTGGCCTAAATTGCTATATATATATATATATACTTAAGTAAGGAGACTTTAATAAGTCACATCGTGTACCCTCCCTTTTCAACTATCCAAACCAGGGAACACATCACTAATATTATTAACCATTGCCTTATTTATTCATTAAGTTAACCCAGTAGGTTCCTGTAGCCACGTACAGAAGTCACCCGGGCTGTCCTTCTGACATCTTCTTGGTTTTATCTATATACTAGCCGAAAGACCCGGGCAACGCCCGGGTTTTACCTGATTAAATGTTTTATTCAAATACTATTCGTTACAATTACAAATTGGCGCCGTGGATGTCACTCTTGTGAAACGTCCCGCTCCAAACTTTGTGCCTGAGAAGCGATATTTTTATGGAGAGATGATCTGCCTTTGTGTCTTCTGCCCGAATGGATGTTTTTCTGTTAAATTTTTTTTTCTGCATAGTAAAAACGAACTGGCTTCAACCGTGGTCTCTGCTTTTTGGAATTTTCCCGATATAATTTTGTATCTGATAATCGAACATGATATAGCAATATTGTCATCATCATTTCTAGCTAAAAAAAACAACTATTTTTGCCCAGAACCTCTCAATTTCAAGGTAGTTCCATGTTTGATGTTTTGAAGCATTGAGAGAATCCATAGCCTTCCTACTGGTTATACCATGACAAACACACACATAACAAATGCTCTTGTCTAGTATTTCTAATGGTGATACTATCTGATAGACTATACATATCAATAAAGTTAGAAATTAAATATATATATATATATTTTAGATCGTGTTTGTGTTTTGTGTATGTGTGATGTGCTATGAGAAGATAACGAAATAGTAACATGGGCAATGGCTATCATCAGTACATAGGTAGCTCGAATTTTAGCTCAAAACTGTGGTATACAGTTAGGCTTTCCTCAATTTGCTGAGAGCAGCCTCTGTGGTGTTTTCATTTGTTGTGTAAGGATCTGAATTCTTTGCGATCTGGGCATGAGAATGATTTTTAAAGAAAATGCAGATGCTCTCTTTCTTTTCTAACATATTTATATTGTTATTATCTTTTAGGGTGAAAGGATGGTATTTATTCACAATAAAGATGTCTATTAAAAACAAAGTAGGCATATCCTGACCAGGAGCACATGTTTTGTTCCCAGTGGCTTCTTGGTACAGCCTGCTCCACGCTGACGAGCGCCAACAGTGCGAAACGCGTTCGTGGATTGCTTTTCTTGATTTATCAAAAAATGGGTTGGCCAAATATCAGGGAACAGATTAAATCAATGTTTAGTTGATTGCTATTCCACCAGATGGCGCTCTGCCTTCTGTAAAGCACATGTGCTCCTGGTCAGGATATGCCTACTTTGTTTTTAATATCAATACCTGATCTTTTTATTTTTTATATATATATTTTTTTTTCAAAGATGTCTATATTCATTAAAACGCATTCAATAAATATATTAAAACAATAAAAATGTTTTGATATTATCAGAGTTAGAACACTCGAATTTAGCTCAAAGGACAAACACCAGTTTTGTCAAATTCAAACAAAAAGCAAACAACCAGTATACCATAGTTTCTGGCTATGTTCCTCATCAGTACAGGGACGGCTTCGATTTCATAACATCCTACGAGAGAGGAGTTATAAAATCGGTTGAATGTTCCTAAGAGGTATTTCAGCTGTGGATTGGTAAGAAGGACAATTTAATATATAAAAACCTTGTAGGAGACCTTCAATAGGCTACGTCTCAGGATGCTATTAACCAATGATAAAGTAATTACCAATATTATTTATCTAATAATGTCATGTTTGTATCACATGTGTCAATTGTGTTCATTATTTCTAGTTATCAATTCATGACGTCACGGCCATAACGTCATTTCCTCATTAACTTTGGAGTATCATTGGGTGATCTTTCTTTATATGTTCTGTGATTGAACATATATGATAATAATCAATTGTTATATTCCAAAAGAATAATTAAAATGAAATAATTTAAAAGCTCGAATGTTTCTTTTATACACAATACAAACTTCTACTGGCCTTACTGCGATGAAAAAATATATTGGGAGGGCTTGGCTCATCAGTGCTATAAGCTTATGTCCATAGTTTTCTTGAAAACCATTTCTGAGATTCCACCCTTCAGTGCTGCGAATATAAGCAGAATCGTCCAATACAGTATTAGAGCTCTGAGAAGCGGTCTGGTGGATTAAATTGGCGAAACCGCTGGGAGGGTTCACCACGGATGAGCCAAGCCCTCCTAATATATTTTTTCATCGCAGTAAGGACAGTAGAAGTTTGTATTATGTATAAAAGAAACATTCGTGCTTTTAAATCCTTCCATTTTATATGTATAGATGGCGCGTTATTTCTTTGTGTTAAAATAATAATTATTTACTTTATATTTGATATTATTCATATTTAAGTAAAATAATTGGATTTTAAAAGGCCTATATTTAGGTAAACATCTTTTATATATATTAAATCATATTTCAAGTTTTCAGATAATTGTAAATTTTGTTAGTAGAGATTCAGTTGCTTTTACATAAAGAACAATTAAGAAAAAGGCATCTCCATATCGTGAAATTGAAAGTTGCTGATGGCTTGCGCCATCTGTCGGAATAAATAACAACTATTTGTTGATTTTTTAAATTATTCCAGATTTGGCCTGATATCCATTCTTTATTAATCAGTAACTTTCAGTTGCACGATAAGAATATCCCTTTTTCATTAATTTATCCACCTTATCCTAGTACAATTTCACATTTGTACTATTTTTTTAAAATAAAGAATAATGTCGTAGATTAAAACTTTAAAGAAACTATTGGAACAAACATGTGAGCATACGTTTATATATTGATCCAGAATTTGATTAATTATTTGATACATGATAAGTATTTAAAGTCTTATGAACAAGGTACGAAGTCGTTCAAGGCATTATCCAGTTATTCCTATGATGCTAGAAATGTATTGAAAGTTCAACGAAATAATTTAGACCATTCAACATAGCAGCATTTTATGATCTGACCCGAGCCTTGATCACTAAAGTCTTGAACCATTGAAGAAGGTGAGGTTTCAGTGTCTTGTTCTAGAGAGGTGCAGGCGACAACCAGCGATTTCTTGTTTGTGGTGATTTGGTACAAAGTTCCAAAATTTTCGCGTCTTGAATAGGAAAGGCTGAATAGTAATAGTTTTGATCATCAGGTTTGTAGAGAGCTTGTTGAGGAAGTTATTCTATCTGGAGATTCAGTCACAATAGGTGAGTCGGTTCTGTAGAGGCGGGATGTACTGAAGAACAAAGAGACTTCAGAAGAGAGCTGTTGGATTGAGGTTAGAGAGGCTGGTAGGGATTCTGAAAGAGGAAGCCGGATTCATTCATTGTGGTGTTGGTGGAGTGTGTGTAGAGTTGATGTCGATGTAAATATGCAAATGTTAATGGAATGTGTGTAGAGTTTGTGTAGATATATATGTAGCTAT
The DNA here is from genome assembly GCA_030710605.1 of Cordylochernes scorpioides. Lineage (NCBI taxonomy): Eukaryota > Metazoa > Arthropoda > Arachnida > Pseudoscorpiones > Chernetidae > Cordylochernes > Cordylochernes scorpioides. Next base: position 137,179,091 of record CP092863.1, read on the forward strand.
GTATATGTTGATGGATTGTTTGTAGAGTTGGTGCTAAGATAGGATGTACGAGATATGTAGATGTTGGTGGTATGTGTGTAGAGTTGGCGCTGGTGTAGATATATATATTTGATCTGAAAATAAATTGGATGAACATTTTGAATAGAATTCTTTCGGTAAAAAATACCTGTAGATTATTTTGATAAATATTCTCAAGCAACTTCCTTCAATATGATCAGGTTATAAATCAATATTTGCCTATTCTCAGAGCAGAAATCCAGATGTGAAGGTCACTGAATGCACGGACCTTGAGTAGGACGCAATAGCTTCTCGACGCTGGTTACAGATGTAGAGCCATGATGTGGTAGATGATGCCCGACTAGAGATTGTAGACATTCCGGTCTTGTGGCAGCTGTGCTTAGCTTGAACATGGCCACAGAGCAGTCGAGCTTTCCCTGTTGTAGTATCAGGCATGTTCGCATAGGAACCCCAACTTGTTCCTCGCCTAATGGGAGATTAGCGACTACTCTGGTAGAAGTATCCGGAATAGACAATGAAGACGTCTTGTGGAAGCTTTGCTTAGCTCAATGTAGCCACGGAGAGGTAGCGCTGATCTTGTTGTAAGGCCGGGTCAGTTGTGTATAGGAACTCCCCAACTTGTTCCTCACCCAGCGAGATCAGCGACCACTTTGAATGAAGAAGCCGGATAGTGAATATTGGCGTCATGTGGCAGCTGTGCTTAACTTTAACATAGCCACGGGGCAGTAACGCTGCCTCTAATGTAGCACCAGACCTTTGTGCATAGGAACTCCCCAACTTGTTCCTCGCCTGGTGGAGATCAGCGTATAGATTGGTTGATGAAGACAGATTAGATAATGATGACGTCTCGACCTTGTGGCAGCTGTGCTTAACTTGAACGTAGCCACGGAGCAATGGCGCTGACTCTAATGCAGTACCAGGCCTGTTTGTATAGGAACCCCCAGCTATTTCCTCACCTGGCGGAGATCAGCGGTTACTCAGATAGAAGGAGCCGGATACTGAATGTAGACGTCATGTGGCAGCTGTGTTTAGCTCAATGTAGCCACGGGGCAGTACCACTGTCCCTGATATAGTACCAGGCCTGTTTTGTACAGGAACTCCCCAACTTGTTCCTCGCCCGGCGGGAATTCAGCGGATACTGCGATAGTTCATTGTTGGGTTACCAGGACGTCAGTGATTCCCGAATAGCCGCCATTTAAAGAGAGGAAAATATAAAAAAACAAATTTAAATTCATACTTTTGCTATGAACTTCAGAGTAACATAAACCCACCACATGAGATCTCACAGTTTAAGATGGTCTTAAGACGTGAATATTTCTTTCACACATCATTCTAACTTCTACTGTCCTCACTGCGATGTGGTGAACCCTCCCAGCGGTTTCGCCTATTTAATCTATATAAGCAGAATGACCCAACACAGTATTAGAGCTCTACAGAAGCGGTCTGGTAGATTAAATGGACGAAACCGCTGGGAGGGTTCACCATTGATGAGCCAAACCCTCCCAATATATTTTTTCATCGCAGTAAGGACAGTAGAAGTTTGTATTATGTATAAAAGAAACATTCGTGCTTTTAAATCCTTTTATTTTATATCAATTTGATCTGTTGGTGACCATTACTCACAGCTCAGCTAGTGACCTTCTTACCTCACCCAGTAGTTTTCTTTTCCATTTATAGCTAGTTCATTGCAAGTCTTCCTTTAATTTTTCTAAACATCTTTTCTAATATATTTGCTCCCATTATATATCCGAAGTAGGTCATTCTTTGTTTACATATTTGTGAATCAAAGGTAAACATATAAGCGTTTCTATGTACTCCCGTAGAAGGGCAGAGATGCCCGAAATCTCAAGATTACATTCAATAAAGATAAAGAACACATCTCCAGAAACCTGTAGCATTGTTTGATTAATATCCAGGAGATTTAAACCAATTGACATACTAATTATATTATGATGCATCAGACGCCATCTGTTATCAAAATTCGAAACTATTATAGACGCGTAAGATTCTTTTTAAAAAATAAACAATTTCTACTGCCCTTACTGTAATGAAAATTACTGATGAGCCAGGCACTCCTATTAATTTTTCCATTGCAGTAAGGGCAGTAGAAATTGTTTATTTTAAAAAATAATCATACGCGTCTTTAATAGTTTCGAATTTTGACATAGTAATTATGTTTAAATACAGGCATACAGATGTTTAGGTAAATAACTTGAGAGAGAATCTGTGACATGAAAGCTAGATATATGTAAATAAAAGTAAGATGTACTCCTATATTGATGAGGAATCTTTTTAATTAAATTGTACACTGACGATATTTTATTAGAATGAGATGTGAAGAGAGATCAAAACATTTATAGTCGGGAATCCTGTACATCTTCTTGATCATCATTATTTTGTGACATCTCATCTTCGTCCTTGTAGAAATCTCGGATCCTATGGCTGAGCAGGAAGACTCCGAAGTGACAGAGTGTCCCCAAGGTGACGAAGACCAACGTCAGCCCGTGGACGTAGTATCGTAGACGATCTACATCGTATAGCCAGCAGTTGCCGAACTTGCCACACTTCTCCTCCCACACCAGACACGAGGCGTCTGCCAGGGCCCCGTACACCAGCGGGTAGGGGATGAAAGCTGGGAATGACAGACATGCTTCAGAGATATACCATTTACCTTACAAGGATATATATAGTTGTTGTGGGTGTTCGTATCTATCAAGTTGATTAAGACTTTTGATGACTAAATGGACAAATAAACTCATGGACAAAACTTAAGGAAGAGGAAAGTCTTCTATAACGCCATTCATTTAATAATTTGAAGGAGACAGAGGCAATCCTGTTCACACAAGTTATCTCGTATGTCTTCAATTAAGGTCACAGTGTGTGTATTAAAAATCTTTCAGAGTTATTGTCTGAATCCCGATATACGAGGGCCATCCAATAAATAAGTTTCCCTATTTTTTTAACAAATAAACCACATTATTTACAATTATGCAATTATTTTATTTTCATTATACAACTCATAGACTACTTCTCTACATAATCACCATTTCTGTCCAAACATTTTTGGTACCGTTGTAGCAATTTTTAGATACCACTGTTGTACCAAGCCGTGTCCTGTCTTTGTAGCCAGTGGTTCGCTTCCTCCTGCACTTCGTCATCATTCTCAAAGTGCTTGCCTCCAAGGTGCCACTTGAGTGCTGGAAAAAGATGTAAGTCGCTTGGGGCAAGTTCCGGAGAATAAGGTGGATGTGTGAAAATTTCCCATTTGAAGTTTTCCATAGCCATAACTTTGCCTGCAGAGATTGTGACCTTCGCCTTTTTTGGTGCACTTTCCTCAGGCTTCTTCCACACCATGCTTTGCCGTTTTGTTTCTGGAGTTGAATGATGCACCCAGCTTTCATCTCCAGTGACAATACGGGAAAGCAGTTGATCTCCATCTCTTTGATGCATTTCCAGGAAAGCTCGGGCTGCCTCCATCCGTTGTTGCTTGTGATTTTCCAAGAGCAAACGTGGGACCCATCTTGCGCAGACTTTGCGAAAATTCAAAATATCTGACATGATTGTTCCAATCGAAGAGCGTCCAATTTCGATTCCAGGAGACAGTCGAATCATTATTTCGTCAATGGTGACGCGGCGAGCTGCTTCCACCACATTCCGAACAGCAGCAGCGGCTGCATTGTCCGTAGCAGTAACGGGCCTGCCGCTTCGCTCGTCATCATGCACGTTTTGCCGTCCTTCTAAGAACCATGAACGCCATCGGCGAACCATTTGGATGCTCATACATTCTTCACCATACCCCGACACTAAATTACGATGAATATTGACCGCAGTTTCATTTTTCGCCGTGAAAAAACGAATTACAGAACGGAGTTCGCAAGTGGACACGTTCACCAGTGATAGCTCCATAGAAACTGAAGCGCTACGGACTTGCCCGTACGAATAGCGTGATTTTGAAGGTCACCAGCTTCCAACGCATCCTAGTGACCATTTCTTCCATACTAACTAATTTTTACAACGTTTCGTTTGCAGAAAAAAAAATAGGGAAACTTATTTATTGGATGGCCCTCGTACATGCTTGAAGGTATAACTTCCTTAAGTTTTGTCTATGAGTGCATCTTTTAGAGTTATTGTCTGAATCCCGATATACGTGCTAAAAGATACAACTTCCTTAAGTTTTGTCTATGAGTGTATCTTTCAGAGTTATTGTCTCAATCTCGATATACATGCTAAAAGATACAACTTCCTTAAGTTTTGTCTATGAGTGTATCTTTCAGAATTATTGTCTGAATCTCGATATACATGCTAAAAGGTACAACTTCCTTAAGTTTTGTTCACACTTGGTTATCTCGTGTGTCTTCAATAAAGGTCACTGTAATATCTTTCAGAGTTATTGTCTCAATCCCGATATACATGTTAAAAGGTACAACTTCCTTAAGTTTTGTTCACACTTGGTTATCTCGTGTGTCTTCAATAAAGGTCACTGTAATAACTTTCAGAGTTATTGTCTCAATCCCGATATACATGTTAAAAGGTACAACTTCCTTAAGTTTTGTTCACACTTGGTTATCTCGTGTGTCTTCAATAAAGGTCACTGTAATATATTTCAGAGTTATTGTCTCAATCCCGATATACATGCTGAAAGGTATAACTTCCTTAAGTTTTGTTCACATTTGGTTATCTCGTGTGTCTTCAATAAAGGTCACTGTAATATCTTTCAGAGTTATTGTCTCAATCCCGATATACATGCTGAAAGGTACAACTTCCTTAAGTTTTGTTCACATTTGGTTATCTCGTGTGTCTTCAATAAAGGTCACTGTAATATCTTTCAGAGTTATTGTCTGAATCCCGATATACATGCTGAAAGGTACAACTTCCTTAAGTTTTGTTCACACTTGGTTATCTCGTGTGTCTTCAATAAAGGTCACTGTAATATCTTTCAGAGTTATTGTCTCAATCCCGATATACATGGTAAAAGGTACAACTTTCTTAAGTTTTGTTCACACTTGGTTATCTCGTGTGTCTTCAATAAAGGTCACTGTAATATATTTCAGAGTTATTGTCTCAATCCCGATATACATGCTAAAAGGTACAACTTCCTTAAGTTTTGTTCACACTTGGTTATCTTGTGTGTCTTCAATTAAGGTTACTGTAATATCTTTCAGAGTTATTGTCTGAATCCCGATATACATGCTAAAAGGTACAACTTCCTTAAGTTTTGTTCACACTTGGTTATCTTGTGTGTCTTCAATAAAGATCACTGTAATATCTTTCAGAGTTATTGTCTCAATCCCGATATACATGCTAAAAGGTACAACTTCCTTAAGTTTTGTTCACACTTGGTTATCTTGTGTGTCTTCAATTAAGGTTACTGTAATATCTTTCAGAGTTATTGTCTGAATCCCGATATACATGCTAAAAGGTACAACTTCCTTAAGTTTTGTTCATACTTGGTTATCTCGTATGTCTTCAATTAAGGTCACTGTAATATATTTCAGAGTTATTGTCTGTATCCCGATATACATGGTAAAAGGTACAACTTCCTTAAGTCTTGTCTATGAACGTATTCTTCAATTTGATCTGTTGGTGACCATCACTCCCAGCTCAACTAGTGACCTTATGGCAGATATCTTAAACCCTTCCAGCCAGCTTATTGCAGGTCTTCCTTCTTCCGTCAATTTCTCATAACATCAACATCTAAACCATTTGATCTCATACATCCGAAGTAGAACAGTCTTTGTTTACATATTTGGAATTCTAAGGATCTCTAAATAGGATTAATTTGATTCAAGATATATGTTAGAAGCTTTTAATCTTTGAAAAAGTCTACTTACTGAAGAGGCACACTATGGCTTCTATAGTTCCCATGGCAAAAGCCTTGTCTTTAGGATCCACCGATCTGCAACATTCTAGTGAAGTCTTTTATTCCAATAAAGATAAAAATATAAAAATTCAAGAGTCATAAATAATAGAAAGCCCTTCTGTGAAAAGTGTCAAGTTTCATTACTAATAAAATATAGGCTCACACTACAATACATTTAATATTCCCCAAAATGTCGGATATATAAGCAGAATCGTTCAATACAGTAAAGATATAGAAATAGCATGTTAGTTTTAACTGGTGATACTGCTGGGAGGGTTCACCAATGATGAGCCAGGCCTTTATTATGGTATGGTGATAGATAGATGACATATATTAAGAAAAAGGCATCTCTTTATCGTGCAACTGAGAGTTGCTGATGGCTTACGCCATCTATCGGAATAAATATCAACTAATCATTGTTTTTAAATTTTCCACAATTGGCCAAATACCCATTCTTGATTAATCAAGAAAAACTAACCATGTACGCGTTTCGGGCTGTTTGCCCTCGTCAGCGTGGTGCAAGCTGTACCTCAACGACTGTTATGTATTCATAATGTTAATATAAATATTCCTAAATTCATTATGTAAATAAGCAGAGTAACATTATCACTGATTAGAGCATTCATTACACCATCATAGATATGTAAAATAGGAGAGCTTAAAAAGACTATGCAAATTGATAGAATGATAACAATAAAATTAAATCTTCAATATAGAACCAACGAGCAAACAATTCCTTTTCTTAACATTAAAAAAACCTTAACAACGACCAAAAAACTTGATCGTTCAAGCATCCTGAAAAATCATGAAACAGGTAGTTAAGGCCAGAAGTACAATTTCACATTTGTGCTATTTTTTCAGATGGGATATATTGTACCTGAATGTTGTAAGAACAGTTCCAACAGTGGATGTACTGGTCAAACACGTGCCAACTGCCAGGACGATGATGTAAATGATGGTGTACTGGCAATT
>CP092863.1:137186040-137236634 GCA_030710605.1 Cordylochernes scorpioides
CTCCCCGCAGAATCCTTCCTGGCCATCTCCAGTACGGTACCTGCCCGCCCAGTCTGGGTCCTCGAAGAAACAGGAACAGCTGGAGAAGCTCTGTGCACAGAACAGTAGCTCTTTAAATACATATCCACTCATAGACAAAACTTAAGGAAGTTGTCCCTTTCAGCATGTATATCGGGATTCAGACAATAACTCTGAAAGATATTACAGTGACCTTTATTGAAGACACACGAGATAACCAAGGGTGAACAAAACTTAAGGAAGTTGTACCTTTTAGCATGTATATCGGGATTCAGACAATAACTGTGAAAGACATTACAGTGATCTTTATTGAAGACACACGAGATAACCAAGTGTGAACATAATTGACTCCGTCTCCTTCAAAGACAAAGAACACGAACAGCGTCTGGGTACGACTTAACAATATGCTATATAGACAAATACTTTGCTTCTCTGAATTTTTTCATATAAATTATTTTATATTGGTGTGTTGGAATTTGATTTTGCGTCAGTGTAGAAGAAAACCTTTACGATCGACACGGTAGACATCTACAACAATAGAGGTAAGGACAGACCTGGTCGATAGTGGTCATCTACAATAAAAGAGAAGAGCCAGACCTTGTCGACTGCAGAGACGTTGAGACACCCGGCGTGACAGGGAGAGAAATAAGTGAGACCGTTGTCACAGAGAGGAGTGAACACTTGCTGACTACATCCACAGTCCATGTTGCAGCTGTTCACCAGCTCTATTCTGTGTACCACACAACACATACATAGGTCATTACACACACATACAGATTTATTAAGACCACCGGTCATATACAGATTCGATACAGGAAGGAAACATAGATGGAGCTCCTATACTCCAGGTCCGACGCATGTCCAGTGGCCACACCGTGCATAGGTTAGCGTATCACTGGAAAGACGAGTATGGAATCAGCCGCGTTTTAGTCTTCACTTTCCTTATCCAAATGGACCACGACATTCGACGATTTTATTAATCTCTTCTGAATGGTGCCTGCGGCCTTGTAGAATTTTTATAAACCAAAGAGGAGACCTTGATCAAACATAATTGTAATCATCCAGTTATATATTTGTTGACTCTCGGATTGAGACAAGAATAAGTCGCCTAAGAGTTCTTTTCTCTGATTCTCCAATAGTTCATTATACATTATATAATAGCTCAATATACATAGTCATTACAATAGATGCCAATCTCCTGGATATAATTAGTTAGTTAGTATCTAACAGTGTTCATTATTGTTCTTTTTGTACTCCTGTAGAAGGGAAGAAATTCCCTAAATCTTGAGAATGCAATAATAAAATGAAAATATATTCATCTCCAGAAACCTGTTGCACTATTTTAATACAGTAGTTCATGTTTAGATGATTGATTTCTGTACATAAATATGTGTTTACATACCTAAAGTGTCTACCTTAGCATTGACCTTTATTATAAGACTAACAAAAGTTCTAAAACGAAAATTAAAATTATACCGCGAATGTTTCTTTTAAAAATCGAAATTTATTTTCAAAGAGAAATAGCGACATTTCTAACTTTGACGATGAGGTATGGGAAGGTGAAACATGAAGAGTAATGGAGAACGGAAAAATAAAAAGTGTCCAGGGGCGGGAATCGAACCCACACCCTTCTGCTTACCGGGCAGGTGCCTTGTCCACTCGGCTACCCTGGACGTATTTTTCCGTTTTTCTCATTAATATAAAGCAATAACGCGCCATCTATATATAGAAAATGAAACCATTAAGACGCGAATGTTTATTTCACTCATAAATCAAGTTTATACTGTCCTTACTGCGATGAAAAAATATTGGGAGGATTTGGCTTATCAGTGGTGAACCCTCCCAGCGGTTTCGCCAATTTTTAATCTACCAGACCGCTTCTTTAGATCTCTAATACTGAATTATACGATTCTGCCTATATATGTTACACTGAAGGGTGTAATCTCAGAAATGGTATTTAATCAAACTACATACTACAAGCATCATACTACTGTATAGACATAAGCTTATAGGACAATTCTCTTCCGCAAACAATAAGGACAAGGCCAGTTAGGCATAAATTAATATAAAGCAATAACGCGCCATCAATAAAAGCTCTCATGTCAAGGATAAAATATGTGAAGATACTTTTGTTAGGGACTAGCCTATAGTTTCTTCTACCTTTTTATATATTTCATCTCAAAATAACTTCTAATATAGTGAGTGTATTTAAATGTCTAACATATTGCATTAGCGCGACATCTTTTATAAGAAATTCAAACTATTTTTTAACGCGTATGATTCTTTTTCAAATAAGGAAAATTTCTACTGCCTGTACTGCAACGATAAATTAATGGTAGGGCTTGGCTCATCAGTGGTGAACCCTCCCATTAATTTATCATTGATTTATCTTTCTATTTAAAAAAAATAATCAAACGCGTTAAAAAAGTTTAAAATTTCTTATTGTAATGTGTATATGCAAATATAGGTAAACTGATGGTAAGACGAGTTTCGTTATTGAAAAGGTAAAAGCTAGATGAGCTTTCGGAAAATATTTGTATTCAGCCTGTTGAAGAACGTTATTGTTCGAAAGCTCGCCAAAATTTTACCTTTTAAATAAAGAAACTTGTGATCGCTAGATTTTATCTCTTCTTTGTTGAGAATTGTTTGAGATTCTTCGGTCACATCGCACGACACATGGAGTACACCATACTGACCGGAAAGATGTCTGGGCGACACCTACCTGGACGCCCGCCGCTTCATGGACCAATTAAAGGAACTCACTGTCTTAACGGTCGCCGAGGTGGTGCATCGAGCTCAAGACAGAGATGGCTGGCGTCGTGTTTGGGATTTAATACGTACAATGGGCCACAACGTTCTATCACGATTATGATTTATATATTAAGAATGATATCTGGAGAGGTAACTTCTATTGTAATCTACACCAAGGATTATGTAGACAGTACAGAAAGGTATCTACCCTCCAGCTCAAGACAGAGATGACTGGCGTCGTGTTTGGGATGTAATACATACAGTGGACCACAATGTTCGATAGCGATTATGATTTATATATTAAGAATGATATCTGGAGAGGTAACTCTTATTGTAATCTACACCAAGGATTATGTAGACAGTACAGAAAGGTATCTACCCTCCAGCTCAAGACAGAGATGACTGGCGTCGTGTTTGGGATGTAATACATACAGTGGACCACAATGTTCGATAGCGATTATGATTTATATATTAAGAATGATATCTGGAGAGGTAACTCCTATTGTAATCTACACCAAGGATTATGTAGAAAGGTACCTACGCTCCACCTTGGTTCCCCGCGATGTTGGGAGCAGGACAGGCCAGGAACATACAAGTCAGGAAGAGGACAATGTTCATGAAGTCAGTGAAGGTGTCGTACAGTACCACCCAGCGTGCCCGTGGCCGGACAAACTGGATGACAAGTCCTCCTGTCAGGATCCCAATCTGGAGACCTAGGATGGAGATGGGAACTGAAACATTACATTGTACATATTGCCAGACATTTATTTCTTTTGTACACAGTTCTCTGTTCTCATTTTTCTCTTTGTTAATACACTTAGGACTATTCTTTACGGTCTTAAATTATTGTAAATATGTATGCATAGACAAATATAAAGGCATACATGTATGACAGCGCAAGTGTCCCTAGGGGGACATAGCGCCAATAAATAAATAAAGAACTGAAACATTATCTATGGAAATTTTTGAAAAACATGGTTTTTTTTACAAAAAAAGAAGCGTGTTAAAGACCAAATATCATATTATTGTTAACTTTTAGACAAATCTTAAATAGACATTTGAGATTTAGAGCAATACAAAGATTTTTTTCTGATTATCCCTAGTACACGTGGTACAGGCCATGGCAATCATGGTAGGTAGAAGTAGGCGACTTTGCAAGCTTCAGGGGTCATTGGAGCATTTATTTTTTAATCAGAAAAAAGTGTCCAATGCTGGAATCAAACCCGGGTCGTAGCGGTCGAAAACAAACGGTTTAGAATATCTTTCCACCGACTCCCCATATAAAGATATGAAAATTATAAACATATTTTAGCGCTATTTTTCTTTTTATATATAATTAAAACTATTTCTACAGCTCTCTTATCTTGTGATGATTGAAAGAGGGAAGGTGTGTGTTCCCAGAGTGGATCAAGGAATGGATCTATCATCCATCCACCTACCTGAGTAGAGGCTGACATCCGAGGCAGACTGTCTGAAATGAGCCTCCATGTATCTGGGGTTGACCAGGAGGTATCCCAGTATACCGTTCAGATTCAACACAAGGCCAATGGTATGTAACATCAATACTGGATTCTTGAACAATCTTCTAAATCCAGATATAAAATCTAAACACACACAAAGATAGCTATATGAAAACACTTTCTGAATCATTGCAGTAATAGATCAAGCACAAAGGATAAAATTGTAAACGTGAAGAACACCTGTGTAGAAGTAAATTTTAATAGATATTGTAATATTTAGTGCACACATACAACTCTTGTACAATAAGGGTTTAAACTACTTTTCACATGTAAAGAATTTTGGTAAACTTGCAAAGATGGCACTCAATCATCAACATTATTCAGTATCATGATCAGCAGATGCTCTTGTAGTTTATGACCATATTTGCATATACAGAATTAAAAAAAATAATAATAATGTGTTTCTTTTATTGCTAGCTAGGCGAGGAGCTTCGAGCGAGTAACGTTTTTCTAAAGGCCGCTATATGAAAGAAAGACTACAAATTCACAGAATGTGTATATGTATAATTTAAACATCAAAATTATCCTATTATTATAACTTGCATGAAACAATGAGGTTTTGATTGAAGTTGGATGACTCCATAAATAAGCTTGATAACCTAGCACCATATCACTTTTTTTTGGCGGGGATATTCAAATGTTCGACTATTGACTCCGGTAGAGGAACTCGGGCTATAAAAAGAGGCTGGGAATTGTTAAAGACAGTCGAGTTAAGGTATCAAACGAACGTCTGTTGCTTTGAAAGACAATTTCATTCTTTGGGCCGAGCCAGCACCCCGTCATTTCTTGTGCCGTGGCTTTCTTTGCTACTTCTTTATACCACATATATACCCCCTGGTAGGAGAACTCGGGCTATTTAAAAAGCTTGGAACTTGTTAAAGACAGTTGGGTTTAGGTCTCAAACGAATTTATGTCGCTTTGTAAGACAATTTCATTCTTTGGACCGTGGCCTTTCTTGCCACTTCTTTATACCACATATGTATATATACAATTGATATATTTACATAGTATGCTACGTTTTTCAATTTCTTATATAACTTGCAATATACTAGTTAAATATTATCATATGTTTAGACAACATGTATTATACTCATACTATAAGGTCGGTAAATATATAGCCCTGTATTGAATTTACCATATAACAATGAATGTTATTTTTGTGTGTATATTTATTGTATATTTGAATTGTATATTTTTGTGTATATTTGAATGTAATTTGTCTCGCTAAATAGACTTTTTACTTGTGTATTATACACACATGTCACTATTGAATAAAATATAGCAGGCCTCCAGGGAGAAAAGTATCTTTTCAAATTTGTATTTTTATTTTCTAGCTTCGGGCACGGACGTCCTTCTACAGGAGAAAACATGGTATAATAAAAATTTCTATAGAAGGGCATTCGTGCCCAAAAGCTCTAGAGAATAAAAAGTTTTTGAAAAGAAAGATTTTTTTGCTGAAGGTATGATGTTTTTACTCAATATTTCATATGCAAATAGGTATAGTAAATTTTCATTTATATAATATTTTAAAAGTTGATAAACAAAACTGTGGGAAGAGATGTATCACCTTTCCATTCTGGAAGGTCCAGCGTGGATTGGTCGTGTTGAGGGGACTTGAGCTCCAGCTGGGCGGGGAAGAAGAAGAGAGGCAAGGAGAAGATGAAGGTGAGAGTCCCCAGGATCACAAATCCCAGCCACCAGGCTCCGATCCAACGTGGGTCCTTAAGTCCATACTCAGGGGTATCTGGACTCCATAGTCAGTGACATCAATAGGATATAGAGAATTGATAATGCTGATAAAACACAATTTTGATTATAGATTATAAACACGAGTTAATAAGACCAAATCCAAATGTCTGAAGATGGTAACAACGCTGATACCGAAACGCCACACACTACTTATTTATTTGGATTTGGTCTTATTACCTTGTGGATATAGAGAACAGTTATAATGTGGTATAAAGATGTAATCCACTAGTATAATGCTCCGGAAAATATACGTGTTTATTACGAGTCTGTACATTATAGTTCTAAATGTTATTCAAAGTGTTACCTTAATAATGATAATAATATTATTAATAGTATCATGATATCACATTTGTTACTACAGACAAAGGTGTCAAGGTTTGTGTTGTGTATCTAGACAATATCAGGATTTTTCCCTCAGCGTGTATATATCTAAAATTATGAAAATTTGAAACTATTTTAGACGCGTAAGATTCTTTTTGAAATAAAACAATTTCTACTGCCTTTACTGCAATGGAAAAATTAATGGGAGGGCCTGGATCATCAGTGGTGAACCCTCCCAGCGGTTCGCCAGTTTAATCTACCATACCGCTGTTATATTGCATTTTCGATCTTCCTTTTATAGTGATACTGTTGCTAGCCTCTTGGAATGGGTATTTTAGATGAACTATGGACATAAGCTTTGAGGAGAGTAGAATTACATACAATTATAAATATATAATATGCTTCGAGGAATCGTTCTTCCGCAAATATCAAGTTGAGTCTTTTATCAGAACAATAATATAACGATGTACTAGCGCGCCATTTGTTATGCCTAGTGGACATGGCATCTGCCTGGTAAGCGGAACACTGTGGGTTCGATTCCCATCCCTGGGCACTTTAATTTTTCCATTTATCATTACTCTTCACAATTCATCCTTTCATACTTCATCCCTAAGGTTAGAAATAATCGTTATTTCTCTTTAAAATTCGATTTTTCGTTCAAAAGAAACATTTGCGGTAAAATTGTCAAACTATATTCTACAATTATAAGTCGCATTATATTGTATTATATATGCCTTTTTAATTAAAGATTTATTTATGGATTGCTCTATTTAAAAGAAAATATCTCTCTATATATTACAACAGAAGTATTCCATGATAACTTTACGAAGTACTGTAAATAAACTTACAGGTGACATCCTCGTAGAAATGGAGACAGTAGGATGACAACAGAAATCCTGCTGTCGGGCCGAGAAGTCGCGCAGCACAGAGGACAGCTGACAGCAACACAAAACATACACTCATGGACAAAAGGAAGTTGTACCTTTCAGCATGTATATCGGGATTCAGACAATAACTCTGAAAGATATTACAGTGAACTTTATTGAAGACACACGAGATAACCAAGTGTGAACAAAACTTAAGGAAGTTGTACCTTTCAGCACGTATATCGGGATTCAGACAATAACTCTGAAAGATATTGCAATGACCTTTATTGAAGACACACGAGATAACCAAGTGTGGACAAAACTTAAGGAAGTTGTACCTTTTAGCATGTATATCGGGATTCAGACAATAACTCTGAAAGATATTACAGTGAACTTTATTGAAGACACACGAGATAACCAAGTGTGAACAAAACTTAAGGAAGTTGTACCTTTCAGCACGTATATCGGGATTCAGACAATAACTCTGAAAGATATTGCAATGACCTTTATTGAAGACACACGAGATAACCAAGTGTGGACAAAACTTAAGGAAGTTGTACCTTTTACCATGTATATCGGGATTGAGACAATAACTCTGAAAGATATTACAGTGAACTTTATTGAAGACACACGATATAACCAAGTGTGAACAAAACTTAAGGAAGTTGTACCTTTTACCATGTATATCGGGATTGAGACAATAACCCTGAAAGTTATTACAGTGACCTTTATTTAAGACACACGAGAAACCTCTGGGACCAAAAGAATTTTGGTCGTAGAGGTACAGCCTTCACCATGCTGACGAGGGCCAACAGTCCGAAACGCGTTCGTGGTTGGATTTTCTTGATTTTTCAAGAAAATGGGTTGGCCAAATATCAGGGATCAGGTTAAATCAATGTTTAGTTGATTTCTGTTCCACTAGATGGCGCTCTGCCATCTAAAAAGTGCACATGTGCTCTTGGTCAGGATATGCCTAATTTGTTTTCAATATTATCATTTATAATAAATATTTACAAGTCTTTAAAAACCTAGGTTTACATGTTTTGAAATAAGCTATTATTATTATTGAGTAATTATACACATTTTAATCAAATATGAGTTAAATTATTCTATCATTTTAAAATAAACCAATTAGAAATGTACAAAATAATTGATTTCTCATCGTGAGTGAGCAAGTTGAAAAAGCTACCTCAATACATCTTATACTAGATTGTCCTGTTTTTCAAGACTATAGAATCGACAATAATTTAATAATAACAGATTTAAGTATTTTTATTTCCAGTAAAGAAATGTATATTAAATTCAATACCTTTTGTAGACATTTTAAATTATATAGCAACAAATATCTTTTAAGAAACTGATAATTTATATTATGTTGATTGTACATATTGCCAGACACTTCTTTCTTTTGTACACAGTTCTTTTTTCTCGTTTTTTTCTCTTTCTTTCTCATTGTTAACATCATAATGACTGTTCTATTCACGGCCTAAAATTATTGTATAAATATGTATAGACAAATATAAAGGCATATATGTATGACAGTGCAAGTGTCCCTAGGGGGACATAGCGCTTTAAATTGCAATACAATTTTTAAAAAGTTGAAAATGCTGAAATAGTAAAATTTAAAACGTTTTAGCAAATTGAGAAGTGTCAATCTGGAGACCACAGTATTGGTCTAATAGCCTTCGTCAGTCCATTACGGGCTTTGGTTTCTTGATATCCATGAGGGAATCATGTTATCTACATTAACTTTCAAATGAACATTTATTAGATAGTAAAAAGGCAAATATTGGATTGAATAAAATATTTATCTGCCAATATTTCGGTTAGCTGAACGTCAACCTTTATCGAGGCATTACATTTTTGTATAAACAAATATATATAAATATATATAATATATATAAATATATATATTTTTTGCCGCTAGGTGGCCGATCTGGCTGGACGTGCGTCATCTCGCTCCGCAAGTTTCGGTAAACACTGCCTAAATTTCTTAATTTATTTTTCTAAATGCTTATGTTGAAATGTTTTAAATCGGTTTATAGTTTTGCTATTTAATTTTACCTTGCTTTTTTTTATAGTTCGAATTGTTTCTCTTTTGATTAAATATGAATTCTATGGTTAGGTTACTAAATTTGAAACTGGATGAAATTTTTGCATACTTTGAGAATAAATTTCAACAAAATCAAAAAAATTTGACTAAAAATGATTTATCATATCTTTCGACTATGTTAAAACAAACGAAAGATGGAATTTCTTCTATGGTTGAATCGGATAACGAGAACCTTTTGGCACAGATGAAGGAAACCGTCGGCAACATAGTGGAAGAGAAGCTCGGTGATATTCGAAGCGTGATCTCCTCGAAGGGATTATCTTATGCCCAAGTTACACAGAGAGATCATACACAGAAATTTATTGAGGAAAGACAACGGACCTTAAACACTGAAGCTACACTGCTCGCAGTTCCTCTAAATAATGAGCCTATTAACAACATAGCTCAGGCAATTTCAACTAATATAAAAAAGTTACGAGAAAACGGTAGTGGTATACGAATTAATAAAATTATTAACACCAAAAATGCAGTAGTAATAAAAACTCCTAGCGACGAAGAGGCTAAACACTTGTTAAAGGAACTGAGCATGGCGGCGGAATTGAAAGCAAATAGTAAAATTTTTACCCCGCAACCTAGAGACCCAACAATTATTATAAAAAATGTCAGTAAATTAACGGAAGTTAATAATTTAATACCAATCATATGTACCATGAATCCTGATTTGAGTGGACTAGAGAATGAAATCCGAGTGCTGTTCCCCATGAAATCCAATACCTCTCACCACAATGTAGTGCTGCGAGTTTCTCCACGAGTGTATCAAACCTTAAGGAAGAAGGGTAATTTTATCTATACCGACTGTGAGAGATGCCATATACACGACAAAGTATTAGTTAGGCAGTGCCAGAAATGTTTTGAGTTTAATCCAAGACATAAAATCAGCGAATGCTCCCATGAAAAGATTTGCCTAATATGCGGCGCGGCGGGAAATCATGAGTGTTCGCGTAAACAAAAATGTTTCAACTGCGCTAAACACCCGAGGTACAAGAATGGAAGGTCTCTTGATCACAAGGCGAACTCCAGCGAATGTCCCCTGTACAAAACCCAGATGGAAATAGTAATACAAAGAACTCAATACCATTCAGATGAATGATAACAATATCAGATGTATACAATTTAATGCAAGGAAAAGTATGATGGCAACTAGTGAGTTAGGTGTGACAATCGCAGACGATCTTCCTGACATCATATTTCTACAAGAACCATACATGTGCAATGATACAGTGAAATTTGGCAAGAATTCACGAATAGTATATTCTAGCACAGATAGGCAAATTTATACTGCTACTATTATTTTGAACCGCAACATAATATATGAGAAAATTAACAGGTTTACAAATTCCTTTTGTACAGCGATCTCTCTCTATTTCAACGGGAAAAGAATAGTTATTGCCAATATCTATATACACCCAAACTCAATGGCTGCATTTCATATCCAATTCATCTCAGAAATACTTGAGGCCTTTGGTCAACTCCCAATTATCCTTTGTGGAGATTTCAATTCAAGACATCCACTCTGGTTCGATTCAACGACAAATAAAAACGGATACATTCTAAAGTCTATTATCGACGAGCAGAATCTATTTGTTCATAATCTTAAAATCCCAACTTGCAGAAATGCTAGCATAATCGACTTGACAATTTCTAATAAACATTCCATTGGTCTTATACATAACTGGAGAACCTCAGCACTTTCTGTTACCTCAGACCATTTGGCAATACTTTTTGATATCTTCAATATGATAAACTTGGCAAACAATAATAGACAGACATCGACATGGAAATTCAGAGAAAAATCGGCGAATTGGACCAAATTTGCTGAGAGTATTTCGCCTTCGGATTTACTGGATTTAAATTCAGCTTCTAAGCACATTGTCAAGTGTGAAGATATTGATAATGTGGTAAACAAATTGACAAATTTAGTAATTGAAGCTGCATACTCTTCTCTCGACGTCAAGCATCACACCTCTATAAACACGACTACTTCCAAAAATTGGTGGAATAAAGAGCTTCAACAATTAAAAGAACATTTACATTATCTCAGGAATTTGTATTATAGAGGGGGTAACCTGAATCCGAGTATTTACAGAGCGGCAAGAAATAAATACTTAAGAGCCATCAATAGAGCAAAAAAGACGTCGTGGAAAATATTTATTGAAGAAAATGAGTCTACGAATGCTTTCGGGAATGCATACAGGATTTTTAAACGGTTAAGATCGGCCGATATTCAAGTGGGCATACCATTACTGAATAAAACTGCAGAATGCATGAGAGAGCAAAAGATGAAGGAAATGCTAACAGCATTTTTTCCTGATGATGATGTGCGGTTGGACAATGAAGAACACACTTTAATTAGAAATCACATCCCAAGTTTTACCAACAGGGAAATCATTTTTATTACTGAAAAGGAAATAAAGGATTTGTGCTCGAATCTTAATATCAGAAAGGCTCCTGGTCCAGATAACGTGAGTAATTATATGATTAAGCACTCATTATTATCAATCCTACCCAGTTTAGTCAAACTCTTTAATGAGTGTCTGGTGCTGGGTTACTATCCTGAAAGCTGGAAACATTCGGTATTAAAAATTATTACGAAACCGCAAAAAGCTGACTACGAAGCAATTAATAGCTATCGCCCAATTTCACTAACATCAAATTTCTCAAAAATATTTGAAACGATCATTAAAAATAAAATACTCAATTATTATAATCATAATAACTTACTGAGCCATAGACAACATGGATTTACGAAAAGAAAATCTACAATAACGGCATTGGACAAAATAACCGAGACCATACTGAAACACAAACAAAACGAATTGGTTGCATTGATTGCCATTGATATAAGTGGTGCATTTGATAATGCGTGGTGGCCTGCCTTAATAAAAAGAATGGACGAAGACCACGTCCCAGCAGTTCTTATAAAAATTATCCAATCATTTTTAAATCGGAGAAGAAAAACAAGTCTCACCTTCTCGAATACAACAATTTCGAAATATTTATCAAAGGGATGTCCTCAAGGCGGACCATTATCACCTTTATTGTGGAATATAGTCCTGAATGATTTGTTGATCAACTTCGCATCCCCAAATTCTGAAATAATCTGTTATGCGGATGATGTTTCGATTGTTTGCTGGCACAAGACCATAGAAGGGTTAAAAAATGAAACAGAAAGAACTTTAAATTATGTAATACAATGGTGTACAAGAAATAAGCTAAAGCTAAGCCCGGAGAAAACCGGCTTAATACATATGCACGGCAAACAAAATATTCCAATGGGAACTCCAAATTTCATAATAAAATTTTCTAATCACAGAATTAAGTCAAAAATTAACTTCACACCCCACATTAATGATATTCTTTGTAAAATCAACCGTATGAAAAATCTTTTGTTTTCGCTCTGTGGGAAGATGTGGGGATTGGATGCTAAAAAAAGATTAATTTTATATAAAACTCTTTTCAGGCCAATACTAACCTATGGATCTGAAATATGGTATAAATTTATTAATAAAAGAAGTAAGCAAAGATTAAACTCTCAGCAATATCAGATTCTTCTTTGGGTAGTGAGAGCCTATAAAACGACCTCATCAAATTGTATTCATAGTTTGGCAAAAATACCTATTCTCACAGATCAAATAGAATCGTTGATAATAAAATACGATTTGGCCAATTTATCAAAAGAAGAAATTAATGTATTCAGACCGCATGCCCCGACTATAATTCATAACTACATAGAATCAAGAATGGCTGAAACAATAGCTAACACTAATGAAACATTCAGAAAATTTTTCCCATTTGGAATTCCTTTTTATTTTCGTCCGAATTTTTATAACTCACAGTTCGTCACGGGTCATGGTAATTTTGGAGAATTTCTGTCGAAAATCGGGGCAACGGATGATCCTAGCTGTTTCTGTGGAAAAGAAAACCAAGACTCAATGCATTTATTGATGGAATGTCCGATATTCCACAGCTACAGAAGTAATCATTTTTATCCCATCGAAGAGGTTTGCGAATTTGTATATAACAAAGACACTTATGTAAAATTCAATAATTTTTGTAGGTTCATTTTTGATTTTCTATTCTGTTTAAGAAAACCATAGTTTCAGTTTTAATTGTGTTTTTAACCGGTTATTGTGTTGTATATACTGAATTGTATATAGGTTGCTAAAATAATTTATTTTGGATTTTCTCTTCTGTTTGAGAAAACCATCGTTTCAGTTTTAATTGTGTTTTTAGTCGGTTATTGAGTTGTATATAGGTTGATAAAATAATCCATTTTGGATTTTCTCTTCTGTTTTAGAGTGCCATCGTTTAAGTTTTAATTATGTTTTTAGTCCGGTTATTAAATTGTATAAAATGAATTGTATATAATCTACTAAAATGTATTTAGGCGCAAGTATCCCGAGCTGGGATATCGCGTCCGATATGTCAAATAAAATAAATATAAATATATTTTGTGTATACAAATATTGGCAAATAAATATTTTATTCAATCCAATATATGTCTTTTTACTATCTAATGATTTATGTATGGATTGCTCTATTTTCAGAATAAACATTTATCTGAGAAAGAAGCTAGGCAAATTCTATGACCGAGAATTATCTATGAAAAATAGAGTTAATAATTAATAACCAACGACCGCAAATCTCTCTTATGCCAACACATCACAGAATTTCGCCACTCGTTCAATTTGGACAGCGCTGTATGCGTTTACAAGGGCGTCGGGAACAAGTATCAGCGCCTAGTCCTTGAATCTTTGGTCTCGCACTGCACTTCCAGTTTTAACCGAAAAATCGACCTCCCACCCCAATACTTCGTGTTTTACCTCGCCAATCCCCCCAGCTGAACTATTTACCTACTGTATTGGGCTATCTTTCATGTCCATAGTTTTAAAATATTGCCAAGTTGTAACCTGAAGAAGGGCATTCTTTCCTGAAAGCTTGTGTTTTACCATTAAAAGAAAATCACCACGTTTTTATCGCCTTCATTTCAAATTAAGGTGAAAGCATTAGACTTCTCATGGATAAGTTCCTTTTTGAAAATTATAATTCATATCTCTAGCCTTCAGGCATGAAATACCTTCTACAGTAGAAACACAATACAGTAGAATATGGATAATCCAAAGTATTTAATTCCAATATTTATCTTGGTCCCTAGAATTTGCTATAAATAGAATTTCCATTTGTAATTAGAATCTTTGAATAATTCGAAATTATTTTGGTCCCTTGGGCTTCGAATTATCTAAATTCGACTGTACTTTTCTTGTTAGAATAAATGTGTTTTATAATAACTCGTTCTGGTTTCACTTAAAATCTTGATATGGACCAATCCAATATTGACATGAAGCCAACCTCCCAAGACGGTGTTCAACAATATATAATCTTGCTTCGAGCATTGTTCTTCAGCAAACCGCACAAATAATATTCTTTTTCATATTCCATATATTAACATGATAATATCTAGGTGAAGAAAGAGAAAAACTCTTAAAAACACCTTCTGGGAATTTAGAAACCCACTGAAGACGCTGAGAACTATTTCAGAAAAGAAAAATATAGCAATAGAACTCTATAATTTCTACAGATCAATTGTAAATAGATTCATACACAAAAGAAGTAGTGAGGATTTTTTTCGAATATATATGTAAATAAATCCCTTTTCAAATAAAGGCTCACGTGCACATGGGGGAGGGAGAAAAATATTGCTGTGTTATTTTGTTGTTGTATGGCGAATCCATACATGGGCCATAATAAAAGCCTTTTTGTTGTTGTTTGTTGTTAAATTAACATGATGTATTAGCATCTCATCTGTTATAAGAAAGTTACACTACACTCATGGACTCATGGTCCCTTGGACTTAGAATTACCCAAATTCTACTATATAATAAATTTATATCGAAGAAAGAGTTAACAAAGTTAATAACGAAAATATTGTATCAACTATTATAATGTTATCGTAAAGATAGAGGCTGCCTGGCCGGCATTCATATTTATATTAAAAATAGACACTTCGGCCAGTTGGATCATAGTCTTTGACGAGTTTAATATTTGTTTTTGACTCACGCTTTAGATATTGTACTAAATTCGAAAAATCACGTGAGAACACCCTTTCAACCTCAAAACAATTTTTAACGCCTTGCCAAATGTTTTATTTTATTTACTTCTCCTGACGAAGACAAAATAATTTTGTTGAAACGTTGAGAAAATAAAAAACTCCAACTGGCTGAAGTGTCTATTTTTCATATAAATATTATAATGCAGTATGAATTTTAGTTATATTCACAATACTAGACTATCTTTGTAAGGATAGATAAAGGATAGACTTACCATAGTAGAAAGGCGAATTCTTCTTCTCGATGTTATCATCCAGGAACGGCATTCCGATGGTATAGAACGCCGTGGAACCAAAGCCTCTGAAGAAAGCTCCAAGGAAGAAAAGACCAATAACCACAATGGTTTGGATAATAGACACATCTATAGTACATTTTTCCTCAATAGATGAAGTATAGATATCACAGAACTGAGTAGTATCTTTGGGTCCATCCCTAAAGTCAAATTGGGATGATGATCCATAGATGAAGTATGGTAAGGCAAAGAGGATATTGGCAAATACAACGGGAAGCATACACCAAGCTACAAGATGAGATCTATTACTTCTTCTTGAGAAGAATCCAATCAAACTACTGATGAAGATGGGACTGATGTTATCTGCAATAAGAATTAATCCACTGATCTTACTTTCATACGAATATCTCTTCTCAATGGTGGATAGAATGCCGATGAGATAGGTGAAGTAAGCTCCATGAAGGAATCCAAGAATACTCAGGAGTAGAGTGAAGGTCTTGGGACTTGCCAGGTTCTGGAGGAAACATGTTGATCTTGATTTTCTAACGTCACAAACAGGGTCGTCGCCATCTTGCTCTGTAGTGTTGCCAGCCTCTCTGACGTCCGCCATTCCCAGTGTGACCAATCTTATCTTGACACATTTGATAAGACAAGTCCAGTTAAGGCTACTGAGTAAGACAGGACAGAATTTAAGTCTGAAGTTATTTTTGATCAAATTCAAATATATATTTTTGCTATAAAGTTGAGGAATGATGGTATTTATGTATGAAAATTCGCATATTTCCCTTTAAACTGATGCCATGGCTTATTCATGATAACCACCAATACGTTCTGTTTGTTTTTGGTAAGGTACATCGAGTCGAATTCAACTTTAGGTAACTATATGGACAAATATTCTTTAATTTGATCTGTTACTGATCATCGATCGTAGCTCATCTAGTGACCTTCGGGTAGCTTTCTTGATTCCTTCATGCTAGGTCATTGGAGGTCTTCACTCTTTATCGTCCTTCTTCAAATTTACCCAACATCAGTTCGCTACTGGAGTAATAAGTGAATACATTGCTATTACATTTTTAAATTGAAAGATACCTCTTTTGGTATATATATGATATTTCTACAAATAATATAAATGAAAGATGAAAAATTATTAAAGGGGGTTGTTTGGTTAAAAATGTATGTTTTATTCTTATTTGTTATTAATTGTTGATTATTGTATAAATTGTTGTTGAATATTATTATTTGATATATGTTATTCTATTCTTTATTGTTAATTTATATAATTAATTGTTTTACATAATTAATTCTTTGTTTTATTTTTAATCTGTATATTGTTACATCATGATTAATGGCGTATTTATTATATTATTTTTAATATATTTGAAATTTAAATTATATATTTATTTATTTTTATATTCTATGATATTTATTTAAAACAGATTATTTTTAGATTATCATCATTTGTATTTAGGTACACTGTGACTTCACTGCTCTCTTTGATGTGAGAAAATAAATAAATTATTCTGGTGGCTACATAAAGTAGACTTATCTCATTATTCCCTTTTATAAATTTGTAGGATGGTTGAAACACGCTCTGGTAAGATGCAAGACCCAGCACAGGAGAGAATCAAGGCTGAAGAGTCTGCCAAGCCGCAACCTGGTGCAACAATTGGTAGAGATGCTAGTTCCGACCCAGTTGTCCTGAATCCCAACATCGACATCCCCAAGTATGATGGAACAGAAGACCCTCGCCCATGGATTGAATCTCTTGAAGAAATTGGCTTCCTGTACCATTGGGCAGACTACATTATCTCCCGTTATGCTGCCATGAATATGATTGGTAGCGCCAAAACCTGGCTGAACCTACACAAAGTAAGTTTCACCAGCTGGGAAAATTTCAAGAGCCGCCTAATTGAGGATTTTGCCTCAGACGCCAACAAAGAAGAAATGAGGATGAGATTAAACAGGATACAACAGTGGAATGAACCTGCAATCAGGTTCGCAGAGGATATCCTTGTACTGTGCAACAAGGTCGACCCCCAAATGGAAGAAGAGACTAAAATAAACTGGGTTATTGGAGGGTTAAAGAAAGAATACTCTTTTGCCCTTCACCTAAACCCTCCTAAAAATACCAATGAACTTCTAGAAATTTGTAAAAAGCTGGATTTGTTCGAAAGAATTACCAAGAACGTGCAGAAAAATCAAAAGCTCTTTATAATGGACCACGCTCTCCTCGTCCCCATCATCAAGAGCAATGGAAGAATGCTACGTCGTTCAGAAGACCATATCAGAACACCTCCAAGCCCCAGGCCCCCGCTCCGAGGTACTACCAGAACACCTCCAAGCCCCAGGCCCCCACTCCGAGGTATTACCAGAACAAGCCTCTGCCCCAGGTATCTGCCCCTAGACGATCTTACACTCCCAATCCTGAGCCAAAACCGGTCTACCCAAGTAAAACATACAATAAGAATCCAAATTCAAATAGGAATAGGACAGAAGACGGGAGACCAATATGTTTCAAGTGTAACAAGCCAGGACACGTAGCGCGGTATTGCAGAGTCAGGTTTGTAAGAATTGTGGAAGAGGACCCCATAGTTACACAAGACAAGGTCGAAGAAGAAATCCGAATGGATAATGGAACTCAGAAGTCGAGACCTCTGCTCTACTCTGACGTAAGTAATAGCCCGTACTCGAGTATCCCTACAAGGAATAGATATGCTGCATTAGAAGATTTAAACTAAACATCGCGCCTGAGTCCGTCAATCAAAGCAAGTCGACCATAAATGGAATTAAAAAGTTAGACCCCAAATATAAAATGAACATTAACGTGGATAGAATCGGTATCTGCGAAGCTTTGATTGATACAGGCGCCGATCTTTCAGTGGTCGACCTTAGTACAGCTCTTAACACAGGTCTTGAAATAATAAATCCTGATAAAATGTGCTCCGGACCCGATGGCAAAGAATTAGATATCGTAGGAAATATTATTTTAAATATAAAATTTGATGACAAAACAATTACACATCAATTTGTGATAATGAGAACACATTTGCGAATATTTATACTTGGACGTGATTTTCTTAAGAAAATGAACGCAAAAATTGATTGTCAGCGTGAAATAATCAAATATGACTTGACAGAAAATCGTGACGTAATCAAATATCAACAGAAGAAAATAAAAAGTGCAAAGGATGCCATTATACCAGAACTTTCTATTAAATTGATTAATGCATTTGTAGAAGCAGAGGATGGCGAATACATCATCGAGGAGAACCATAAAATGTTTCAAACAAATGGACTTCGACTAGCGAGAAGCTTAATAAATGTTGTGAATAAGGAAACATATATCTGGATAACAAACCCTTACCCTCGACCATTAAAAATATTAAAAAACCAAACATTGTGCTTTGGAATCCAGCCAGCCGAAGTGAATCTTATGGAAGAAAGTGAACAAAAAGAGCATGAAGAACCCCAATTTCAGATAAACGAAAATTTAGCATATACGGAAAAGGAGCAATTGAAAAAAGTTTTGGAAAGGTACGAGGATTTGTTTTCGTCGGGATTAGGAAGATCCAACTTAGCGAAACATCGGATCGATACAGAAGGCGCGAAACCGATCAAACACAAGCCGTATAGGGTGAGCGCGAAAGAGCGAGAAATCATAAAAGAACAAATTGATGAAATGCTCAGAGACGGCATAATTAGACCATCCTCGAGTCCATGGTCCTTCCCTGTAATCTTGGTCAAGAAGCGAGATGGTAAGTACAGATTTTGCGTTGACTACAGAAAATTGAATGATGTAACAGTGAAGGATGTTTACCCAATTCCCAGAATTGATGAAGTATTGGATACACTTCAAGGATCCAAATACTTTTCAGCAATTGACCTTAAATCAGGATATTGGCAAGTAGAGGTTGAGGAGAAAGATAAAGAAAAGACAGCCTTCACTACAGCACATGGCCTATATGAGTTCAACGTAATGCCCTTTGGTCTATGCAATGCCCCTGCTACATTTGAGAGGAACATGGAAAATATGCTTGGTAATCTTAGATGGCAAATTTGCTTATGTTATCTAGATGACGTAATCATTTATAGCTCGGATTTTTCAACACATCTCAAAAGAATAGAAGCTGTTTTAAAATGTTTTCGCGAGGCTAATTTAAAATTGAACAACAAAAAATGCCAATTTGCTTTCGAAGAACTGGAGATTCTTGGCCATATAACTAATCAACATGGTATAAAACCAGCGGAGCATAATATCAAGGCTATTAGAGATTTTCCTCGGCCCAAAAAGATAAAAGAAGTTCAATCATTTTTAGGAATGTGCTCATATTATAGAAAATTTATCAAAGGTTTTTCAAAAATTGCCGATCCATTAACCAGTCTTATAAAAAAGAATGTACCTTTTACCTGGACAGAAAATCAAGAAAAAGCATTTCAAACCCTTAAAGTAGCATTGATAAATCCTCCAATCTTAGGGCACTTTGACCCGAATGCAATTACTTACATTCATACTGACGCATCTAACATCGGCCTGGGTGCAACATTAGTCCAAAAGTTCGGCGATAAAGAAAAAGTTATCTCATATTTAAGTCGAACACTGAGCAAACCTGAGCAAAATTATTCGACTACCGAAAAAGAATGTCTAGCTGTTGTGTGGTCAATGTCCAAGTTACGACCCTACCTATATGGAAGGCACTTCAAAATCGTAACTGATCATCACGCACTATGCTGGCTTAAGAATCTGAAAGATCCGACCGGCCGATTAGCACGATGGGCACTGAAGATTCAGGAATATAATTTCGAAATCATACATAAATCGGGTAAAAAACATCTGGACGCTGATGGTCTATCTAGAGGACCCTTACCTGAAAACGAATGGGACGAAGATTATGAAAGGCTATTTCTGAATC
Source organism: Cordylochernes scorpioides (assembly GCA_030710605.1). Lineage (NCBI taxonomy): Eukaryota > Metazoa > Arthropoda > Arachnida > Pseudoscorpiones > Chernetidae > Cordylochernes > Cordylochernes scorpioides. The sequence goes on from CP092863.1 coordinate 137,206,628, forward strand.
AAATAATAGACGAAAAGGATGATTTTATTGAGAATATTAAGGAAAACCTTAGTGGAAACAAGCGTTCAATTACACAGAACTTCAAAGAAGAAAATGGGTGTCTCTACAAGAAAAATCCAAATCCTGAAGGTAGGGCATGGTTGCTGGTAGTGCCAAAGAAGAGAAGGAAGGAAGTCATGAGTGAATACCACAACCATATGCTGAATGGCCATCTGGGCGTCGCCAGAACCACTTACCGATTGAAGAATAAATACTATTGGTCTTCCATGTTGAAAGATGTTTCAGAATTTGTAAAGACGTGCCATCTTTGCCAAAGTCGGAAAGGTTCAAATCACTTGCCTTCTGGACTTCTACAACCTATTCCCCCAGCTAACTACCCTTTTGAAAGAATCGGAATTGACTTTGTTGGCCCCTTGCCATCAACGAAAAGAAGAAGGAAGTGGATAATTGTGTTGACTGATTATTATACCAAGTATGCTGAAACAAAGGCAGTATCAGAAGCAACCGTGAAAGAAGTCTCTACATTTTTAATCGAACATATTATTTTACGTCACGGGGCCCCAAGATTTCTTATTAGCGATATAGGTTCACAATTCACTAGCAATTTGATGAAGGAGGTAATGAAAATGTGCAAAGTGAAACACTGCTTCACAACGAGCTACCACCCCCAGACTAACGGACTAACGGAACGGCTAAATAGAACTTTAATCAATATGATCAGCATGTATGTGAACACAGACCAAAAGAACTGGGATGAAATCCTCCCTTTTATCACCCACGCGTATAATACCACGATTCAAGAAACCACAGGCTACTCTCCATTTTTCCTGTTGTTTGGAAGGGAACCCATGTCCCTCTTAGACGACGAGAATATCCCAACGGACGGTAACATGGACGATTACGACGAATATATAGAAAACTACTTAGATAAAATAGCAAGGACGAGACAGGTAGTCATTAACAACACAGAGAAGACTCAGGAAAGAATGAAAAGAAACTATGACAAAAACACAATGAGAAAATCTATGAACCAGGACATTTAGTGGCAGTTTGGACACCAGTCAGGAAAATCGGAAAATGCGAAAAACTATTGAGAAAATATTTTGGCCCATATCGAATATTAAAGAAGCTGTCTAACGTAAATTACTTAATTGAGCCGAAAGATAATCCTGGCCAAGACCCATTGATTGTCCATGTCTCAAGACTCAAACCCTATTTTGAGAGAATTGATGAGGTAACTCACGAGGACGTGACGACCTCTGGAGAGGGGGAAGTGTTACATCATGATTAATGGCGTATTTATTATATTATTTTTAATATATTTGAAATTTAAATTATATATTTATTTATTTTTATATTATATGATATTTATTTAAAACAGATTATTTTTAGATTATCATCATTTGTATTTAGGTACACTGTGACTTCACTGCTCTCTTTGATGTGAGAAAATAAATAAATTATTCTGGTGGCTACATAAAGTAGACTTATCTCATTATTCCCTTTTATAAATTTGTAGGATGGTTGAAACACGCTCTGGTAAGATGCAAGACCCAGCACAGGAGAGAATCAAGGCTTAAGAGTCTGCCAAGCCGCAACCTGGTGCAACAATATATTTTCATTAATTCGGCAACACTGTGTTGTCTATATATTTTATGTTTTGCTTAATTTATTCTTTAGTCTAGTTAAATCGAGCCACCAATTCATGTTAGGCTAATCAATTCATTAATGTAGTTTTTATTCAAAGATCATTAAATCAGAGGTTCCTTGTTCAATTTGCGTAGAGTTCCTTTATTCAAGTCTGCAGAACCTATTCAAGTTGATCATCGCTATACCGTAGCTCATAGAATTAGATCTCGGTAGTTAACCCGAACCACAGGGGTTTAACTTATTAACAGTTAACACCCCTAGCAGTTCCGCCATTTTAATCAACCAGATAAATGCAACTATAGAATATGTATTTGAAAGGTTTAACTATATAAATGGATCAGACAATTCAAACAGTTGTTACGATTTATAGTGAAAAATATGCAAATACGAATTTTTTATCGTTCCAATTACACGTTGTACAGACCATGATAATCATAGGGGGTAGTAGTTGGCAACGGCTTTTACTGTAAATGCACAACATGTTGAAAACCTCATTAATGGTACACTACTGATGAGCATAAACTTTTAAATCTTTTTGTGTATATCATTTAATAATTATATTGTAGAAAATGTGCTTATATAATATTGTCGCGGAGATAAATAAAGCAAGGTCAAATTTGGGGATAATTAATTTATTATAAAGGGTATTTACCTTTTAGTTCTCCAATAAAAATTAGTTACAAGAGGTATTTAAGGGAGAGAGAGAAAGATGATCAAAACAACTTATCCCCAGGCAAAGATAATAATAATGAGCGGCGTCAGCCACCGTCCCCTTTTCCCTATTTGCAGATCAGCTTCCGAGAACCCCTCACACCTGTGGTCCTCCCCCCGGGGTCCAGGGATGATTGACAGGTGTTCCATCTGGATGGAGCTTCTTGACAATATCTTAAACAAGCGTAGACAATCCTTCCTCCCTCTGTGAATCACCCCCTTGTCTGCCATCATGTCTAACATCTCTCTTAAACAAGCGTCAGAATATTACTTTTAGCATACACAGCTTTCGCTATAGGTTGTGTTTACTAAAATAAAGAACAATCCACCTTGATGATTGAGAAATATGTAGAACAAATCTGATGTTGTTGATACAAGAGGAAGAATCTAATTAACTATTAATAAACACAATTGACTAGACAATGTCAATATCATTAATCTCAATTAGAGTGTCTCAATTACTTTGTTTCTCTTCCTTAATTGAAACTGATTGATCAATAGACCCACATATTTAGATATTGTAGAATACCAGAACTGTAGATTGTGGGGAATATTTGATCAATTCAAGTTATAGACTCAACAACAACAACAACAGCTTTATTAGGACATTTCCGTCCTGTAAGGACTCGCCATACATCATTTTCATGGAGAAAGGAAAAAAAAAAACATAAACAAAGGTGAGAAGGGAAAATGAAAAGGAAATCAAAGTATTCAACATAACTACACAAATTAACTATGGAAGCAAATCGTTCTGTAATTTTAGTTCTTAGAGAATACCTTGTTCTCTAACGCTTTATGAAAATTAAACAAATCTATCGCTATATATTTTTTCTCGGACACTATTCTGATTAGCTGAACTGGGTTCACGTAGACTTGGATAAAAAAAAAGTTCTATAAATTATAGACTCATCAAATTTTTTATAAAATATTTATTGTTCTCAAGTTTCGACGATCCTTTGTCGTTCCTTTCAAAAAAAGATGGAGAGTTTTTTTTTTTAGCGAAATATTGTCCTTTTTTCTGGGTACAGCCTACTCCACGCTGACGAGCGCCAACAGCGCGAAACGCGTTCGTGGATGGCTTCTCTTGATTTATCAAGAAATTGGATTGGCCAAATATCAGGGAACAGGCTAAATCAATGTTTAGTTGATTTCTGTTCCACCAGATGGCGCTCTGCCTTCTGAAAAGCACATGTGCTCCTGATCAGGATATGCCTTTTTTATTTTTAATATTATGTTCTTTTCTTTCTATTCTTCAGTACATATAAACATAAGGAAATTTTGATAACAGATGGCGGGCTAATGCATCACAATATAATTACTATAATAAAAGACACAATTTGATATTTGCGGAAGAGCGATTGCACGAAGCATATTATATATTTATAAATTTATGTAATTCTGCTGTCCTCAAAGCTTATGTCTATAGTTCATCTAAACTACCCATTCCAAGAGTCTAGCATCAGTATATCTATAAAAGGAAAACCGAAAAATGCAATATAACAGCGGTATGGTAGATTAACCTAGCGAAACCGCTGGGAGGGTTCACCACTGATGACCCAGGCCCTCTCATTAATTTTTCCATATTGCAGTAAGAACAGTAGAAATAGTTTATTTTTTAAAAAAGAATCATACGTGTCTATAATAGTTTCGAATTTTGATAACAGATGGCGCGCTAATGCATCTTAACAACTAAACTACAAACATACTTTAATATTTTTCCGTTACACAAACTAAATGTATATATTTAAAATTTAAGAAAACATAACCAAATTCTATAATATTATAAGTAATATATTATATAATTCTTCTGAAGACAAATACAATATTAGAAAAGATAAATATTACCCACACAATCTATCTTATATATTCCGACAAGCTTGTTAGAGTTAACAGCTTTTTTACTTCTACTTCATAATATAAGGGAAAAAGTCCAGCGATGAAAGACAAAGTATTCAAGATAAAATTTGTAAATTGGAGAAACCTGGAATCGTACATCCTTCTGAAAGTCTTCACCCGTCGTCTTGGTCAGAAAGAAAGGATGGCAGATGGAGATTCTGCGTATATAATACACTAGCCAAATGACCCGGGCAACGCCCGTGTTTTAATTTAGACACGTGGACCTGTTGGATCATTAACGCCCGTGTTTTACCCGATTGAATGTTTTTATTCAAATACTATTTGTTACAATTATAAATTGGCGCCTTAAATAAATGCATATATTAGTTAATAACTATAGCCTATGTGTTTTATCTGTCTATGTACTGTTGGCTTCCGTAGGCGTCTCTTACTGGGAAAAAGAATATATGCATTTATTTAAGGAGCGACCCGCGCCAACACAATGGTTACAAAAACGAAAAAGCGAGTGGGGGGAAGGGGCAAAGGTGGCGTGATCGAAGCCAACCAATAGGAGGGCGCCATTCCAAAAAAAAAAAAAGCAAACGCTGACAGAGATGACTGATTAGGAGATGAGGAATGACGCTCGTAACTGTATATAAAATATTCACATCCCTGCCGTTACAATTTAACTAAATCAATAAGCAATCCATGGACAGGTTTCTTTACCTATTTCTTATTACTCTAGATTTCGGACCAATATTTCCTTCAACAGGAGACCTAGAAGTACCACTTCCAGCCAACTATATATATTGAAGGGCCTTGTTTGAAATTTATATGTTAAGTTTGTAATTATTCTTATTTTTCAATTCATAGAAACATTTTTCTGGCAGACCTATTCAATTATTTATCATCATTTATTATTATTGTTTTTATTCTTTGTTATTTATCAAATCATTTGCAATTTTGTAGTTTCGTTTTTGTTTTGTTTTGTTCTGTTCCCTTTTAAGTAATAAAATATATAGAACTAAGGTGTAATATTCATTTCAAGCATATGGAACTAACATCGATTCCTTTTTAAAACAAGGCAAAATCATAAGCTTATATAACTTTCACTTTTTCATACAGGCATATTAACCCGAAAGTTAGAAAATTTAAGAGTATTTAAAAAAGACCTGGTCCTGGATTGGTCTTATTAATTTATAGTTATATAAATAAAGTATATAAAATATATGAAAGTTTGACATACATATATATGGTAATTTAAACCAACAACCCTATATTGTATAATACTGATAACAAGATTGTCATGTTGTATATAGAAACACATCTATAAATAATTATACGCATGATTGATATGTGTCATTGCATCACCATATGTAATGTACTTTGTACAAACTGAGGATGAATAAACAAAACTATGTAATAGATTAAGAGCTGAGCTAAGCAAGAGATCGAGATAGAAATCAACCCTAAAGAGGAATTTGGCAGGCCGTTGCCATCAGGTCCAAAGGGTGTAGAATACCGTAGACGCCCCACGCCCTTTGCACCCGTTCAAATTGCAAATTCCCGCATGTCTCCCCCCTCGGCAAAGATATAAAAAGCCTCTGCCCTAGCCGAAAAAACAGTTACTCTACCATCAGCGTGAGCCCTCGTCGGTTGTACCCAGGTCCACCTCATCGACCATGTAGAACAGTAAGAACTCTTCTATCTCCATCTTGCTCTTAGCTCGACTCCTATCTGTTCACGGAACTTTCCTACTACAACTGTGTCTCTTCGTTTTTTTGTGTGTGGACATTCCCAAGCTTTCCACTCTGCCTCGACCACGACTGCCTGTACTCTGTGAGAACTGTTAAAGGTCCTCCAAGGCGCAGAGAGGTACTGGAAAACTCTCCACGCCCTGACTGTCCCTCTCGGTTACTACAGCTTTGACCCTCGGTTATCACAGCTATAGCGAGAGTCGACAGGATACCTCATCACATATATATTATATAAAAATATTTCCGCTGATTTTGGAATATTTTGAAATATACAGAATTATTAGCTGTTGCTTGACTTTGGTATATATTTTATAATTATTTTTGGATACATGAGTATCATTATGATATTGTTTTTTGCAGTTTTGTGGTTGAAATCTTGAAAGTATAATAATAGTGAAGATTATAAATAGCTTTAATTTAGCTAAAGGAATATATATAAAACATAATTTGATAAAAGTAATGCCTGCCTTAAGCCGAGTAGAATAAGGAAAACAAAATATTATTTACATAATTACAAAGGTTTTAGCCGGCCATTGGGAAACAACAACAACGGGTTATATAAACAAAGTGCGATCTCTGGCGGTCGACTTAACAGAATATTTGAATCTATGATATATAATTTAAATTAACATTTTAAATAATACCTTTATATAACATATACATAGTAGAAACCGATGAGTTTGCATTGTGTGTGATTAATTAGAGTGAAAAAATAGTAAAGAAAGAAGATGAGAAGTAAAATGATAAATATATATTTATCTCCCTGAAAGATCTTACATCACAACAGCCAATCACCTATAGTTATCTGCAGGAAAAGAAAAATAACATCAAACTAGTAATACAAAGTACTATGCCATCTTTCTCAGATTTACATTAAGTAGAATCTTCCAAAATATCAAAATTTTGTGTTAATCCCTATATATATAAAAGTCAGTGCATGTAACGGCAGCTGGCATGCCTACGGGATATTCTTATAGATTAAATTATCAGTAAGCACATCACTGATGGTACTCTGTGGAGTTGTATTTTTGACTTATTGTAATATATATCGACATGTAAACTTATGTCTGAAGTTAGCCTAAAATAAAGACTTTTCTTTTAAACTTCCAAATACTTCTTGCTGATGAACGTCAACTAACAAACACGAGGACGTTACAGTGAATGTATGTATGTTTATCGGCTATACACGTCCTTAATACGTAACTAATCTGACTGATATTTTAACAGTATATAGAGTAGAATTTGGAAAAAATTTATAGTGAAAATTTCACGTCTCTATCCAGAATATTCTTCGAGTTATTTGTAAATTTGCCCTTTTGCTCGCGATCACCGCCTCTAGCGGTGAAGATGGGAGGTAAATATCAGCTGACCTAATGTACATGTAAAGTTTGGAGCGGGACGTTTCACAAGAGTGACATTCACAGCGCCAATTTATAATTGTAACGAATAGTACGTATTTAAATTGTTTTATCCTTGAAGGTTGGGAGGTAACCAAGAGTGAGGTGTCGCTTTACTGAGGCAAAACGGACTCCAGTAATCCCGTTTATTAACATAAATTGACTGACTGCTGGTAGCTAAAAACTGAGGCTATTTATATACAAAATTCTATGAAAACCATTATGCAAAACAGGATATTTGCATATCCATAATTCAATATGCAAATACAATACATGAATAAAAATATTTATTCGGGTAAAACTCGAGCGTTGCCCGGGTCATTCGGCTAGTTTATAATCAAATAATTGAAGCTCACAGAATTGAATGTTCTTTGAAAATCATTTTAAAGGGATGGTCAAGAAGAAAAGAGGAGAGACACGAAAACCCAGAAGAAGATAGACTGTTGAAATTATCCAATCACTGGAGACACTGACCCTGGAAGAAACAAAAGAAACTTGCAGTAGACAACAATATAGACAAAATCCCATCAGCAAGGTTATCAACACATCCAATAATGGAATAATAAATTACTATAATATTGTCAAGAAGCTCCATTCAGATGGGACACCTGTCGATGGGCGGCTCCATCGACCTGTCGCTGGCCCACCGCTACTGGTCCTGCAGCGCCGTTCGCCCTGTCATCCGAGAGGTGTTCTCCATCATCGGCCGGACCTACAGTCCTGTATCTTTCCAGTTGGTCTAGAGGACCATGCCATCTCCTCAGCGGCGAAGTACGCGATCTACGTATTCTTCGTAGATCGCGAAATGCGTGGTGTCGCTGGAGACCCGCTGGTGATTCTCCACTAAATTCTGCAGCGCTGGCAGAGGCGCCATATTCATTGTACATAGTGTATATATTTATATAATAAAAAATAGACACTTCGGCCAGTTGGAGTTTTTTATTTTCTCAACGTTTCGACAAAATCTTTTGTCTTCGTCAGGAGAAGTAAATAAAAATAAACATTTGGCAAGGCATTAAAAATTGTTCTGAGGTTTGCAAGGGCGTTCTCACGTGATTCCTCGAATTTAGTACAACATCTAAAGCGCGAGTCAAAAACAAATATTAAACTCGTCAAAGACTATGATCTTGGGAATAAAAATATATAATAATAAAATTATAATAAATTAAGTAAAAATAAATAAAGTAATATAATAATAATAATCACAAAGATTATTATATATATTAATAACTATTATCTCCAGTTTTTTTATCTAGCTTATTAACTACTTTTTAAATTTAAAAATGAAGCATATTGTGTGTTGCGGATTATCTTCAAAAGTATTTATAGTTCTTTTCCCAAATTATCGTGATACCCATCCCTCTAAAAATAATCTTTTCTTTTTAAATTTTATATTCCTATGAAATATCTCAATATCATTCCAATCTGGCCTATGTCCTGAAAATAATGCATGTTCCCCAATTTTGCTTAACGCCCTTCTCCCCAATAAACCCTGTTGGTGTTCCTTAATTCTGGTCTCTAAATTTCGGCCGGTTTCTACTACATAAATTTTGTCACATTCTGTGCATTTAATCCCATAAATTACGTTATTTGGTTTTGATGTGCCTATGTTATCCTTCATTATGTTATTTCTAGTTAAAAATTCCCTTTTTTGTCCCAGTACTATACCAAATATTATATTTACATTTTTTCAAAATTCTAGATATTTCGTTATCAACTTCTCTAATATAAGGAATTATTATATTATTGTAACCTTCTGTAGTTCTATTTAAATTTGGCCTATCTATTTCATATCTTCTAATCCATTTATTTATGAAGCCAACTGGATATTCGGATTGTTTTAACTCCGCTCTAATTTTCTTTATCTCTTTTTTATAAATATCTTGGTCTGTACATACCTGTTTGGCTCTTTGTACAAGAGATTTTATCACCTGCCTTTTGTGTAATATAGGATTGTTAGAATTAAAATTTAGATGAATCCCACAGTCTGTTGGCTTTCTGTAAACGCTGGTTAGAATAGATCCATCTTCTTTACGGCTTAATCCTACATCTAAGAATGGTAAAAATCCTTCTTTTTCTGTTTCAACAGTGAATTCTATTCCTATTTCTAAATTATTTAATTCGACAATGATCTCGTTAAGGTTTTCTTTTTGGATCACTGCGAAAACATCATCTATATACCGTCCCCATATCTTTATTCCCTCTATTAAAATTGCCTTTCTATCTATTGATGCCATTACAATGTCAGCTATGATCATATTGGTAGGGCAACCCATAGCAGTACCGTCTTTTTGTCTGTAAAATTTAGCCCCATATCTAAAATAAATATTTTCTAAACATAACCTAAACCCTTCTATCATTTCATCAATTTCTAATCCCTTGATTGAGCAATCTTGTCTTTTTACCTCGAAATATTATTTTAGCTCTTTAAGAGCTAGGCTTCTATTAATATTGGTAAAAAGCGATTTGACGTCAAAGGATACCATTATTTCATGTTCATTCAGCTTTAAATTTTTTGTGATATCTAATAACTCTTTCCTATTACTTAATTTATTATAATTTTATTATCATATATTTTTATTCCCAAGATCATAGTCTTTGACGAGTTTAATATTTGTTTTTGACTCGCGCTTTAGATGTTGTACTAAATTCGAAGAATCACGCGAGAACGCCCTTGCAAACCTCAGAACAATTTTTAATGCCTTGCCAAATGTTTATTTTTATTTACTTCTCCTGACGAAGACAAAATATTTTGTCGAAACGTTGAGAAAATAAAAAACTCCAACTGGCCGAAGTGTCTATTTTTTATATAAATATTGTTGGATCCTATAGTTAATAATTTCCTTAAATTCAATTTTATATATGAAAATTAAGCCAAAATATTCTAAATTCAATTGTACAATATAAATCTTTAATATGTAAATTTTAAAGCAATCAACATGTATGTAAATTTCTAGTTTGGTTAATTAATAGCTTTTTTGTTTTCTCTCTCTCTCTACCACTAGTATCAAAATCTAAGTCAAATTCATGTAATCTAAAATCATGTGGTAGCTACTCCTAACTCTAAAACCCAAAGAAAATAAAACAATTCAAGACAAGTGGCAAAGTGCTTCTCAGTATCTTTTACTGAACATTCAAGCCATGAACATTATGGTCCCTCATCGAGCCGGATACTTTAAAAAATTAAGGTAAGCCATTTGAAAACTTAAATTTCTTAAAATAAAGTCATGCCTAAATCAGAAGTTAAAATTCGGCACAAATTCAACTTTATCATTCAGGAAATAAAGGATCTGGAATCAGAGAATGAAGCTATTGTAGAATCCAAAAACATACATAGATTAAAGCTATTCCAACAAGAAGTTAATGAAAGGAAAATTAGCCTAAATCAAGTTATCAACACATTATTAGAATCAGAGTTAGATGATACACAATATGGCGATTATTCAAAGGCCAAAAAGGATATTTTTAATATGTTGGTGTCTATTGAAGAAGCTTTATCTTTAATTGAAACCAAAGAAAATATTCATAGTGATAAACAATTGCCAGAATCCAATGTTAATTTACCTAAGATAAATTTACCCATTTTCAATGGTGATTCAGCCAATTGGCTTAGTTTTAGAGAAATATTTAACTCCACCATTAATTCAAATCAAACACTAACTGAAATACAAAAATTTCAATATCTAAATGCATCTGTTAAGGGTCCTGCGGAAAAGTTGATTCGGGGTTTTCCCATTTCTGACAAAAACTACCAGCAAGCATGGGATACCTTATGCAATAGATTTAATAACAGAAGAGAATTGGCTTTTTCACAAATCAACAAAATATTCTCCATAAGGCCATTAAAATCTATTTCGGCTGGTTCTCTCTATGAAATCCTTGATGTTTGCAATGAAGGCATTAGAAATCTCTCAGTGCTAGGACTTGAGAAAAACACATTAACAGATCTAATCCTGATCAATTTTTTTGAAAAAAGAATCGGTGAAGCCCTCAGGAAAGAATGGGAATTAACCCTTCAAAATGAAGAATATCCAACATTTGAAAAATTTGTGAATTTTTTAGAAAAACATGCTAGAAGCCTGCAAGGTATGAGAATTCCTTTGTTCCAGGAACAAAAAACCTCTAGCAAAAATATGATGGCTCATGGCCTTTATGTCAACAAAGGTCAAAATTGTATTTTATGTCATCAAATTCATAAACTAAATGACTGCCAGAGATTCATAAATCTTCCCTTGCCTAAAAAATGGGAATTAGTTAAAAAACATAAACTTTGTCAAAATTGCCTTAGAGCAAATCATGAGATATCCAAATGTCTCATCACATCAAGATGTAAAAACTGCAAGCAGAACCATCATACTCTTCTGCATGAATACAACTCTGAACCATCCATTCCACAACCAACAACCTCTCAAGAGATGTTGATTTCAACAAATACCATCTGTAATGCGATGCCTTTGGAAACGGAAACAAATATTCTACTGTCAACAGCCCTTATTAAAGTCAAGGCGAAGGATGGCTCATTTGTGCTATGTAGAGCATTAGTGGACAATGGGTCCCAAATAAGCCTAATTTCAGAACAATGTTGCCACAAGTTGGGACTTGAAAAAAGGAAAAATTCTTATACACTAAAAGGTGTAGGTGACATTGTTGTCAACAGGACAACATCGCAGGTTGAAATAGAGTTCACCCCACATCATAATGATCAATTATTTTCTGCCAGAGCATTTGTGGTTGGAAGGGTAACTGCAGACCTTCCAAACTTCCAAATTCAGTCAGCAGACTTTCCTCATTTAGAAAATTTGCTCTTGGCAGACCCAGAATTCGATGTCACCAAGCCCATAGACCTAATTTTGGGTGCAGATACCTTTGTAGAAATAATTCTAGGTCATAAAACAGATTTAAAGCACCATCCTATAGCACTTAATACCAAGTTAGGTTGGCTTGTTTCTGGGAGAATCCATTCAAATATTAAGTCGAATACTTCGGTAATCAATCACTGTACCACTGAACTTGATTCCAGCATAAGAAAATTCTGGGAACTTGAAGATGTCCCAATTTCTAAGGCCCAGTTGGGTATAAAGAATGCCCCATCTCCAAGTCTACAAGAGTCCATTCAGAACTCTCCAAGTCTAAAGGAGTTCACTCAGAACTTTCCAAGTCTGCCGGGGTCCATTCAGACCTCTCCAAGTCTACCAGACTCTGTTCAAGGGTCACCGTCTCTAACTTTGAGCCTACAGAGCTCCAAACACAACTCTCCAACCCCCTTACAAGTATCAGTTCACAGCCTGAAGGAGGCCATGTCCCCTTTGGTCGAAATGCCATCAAGCCCTGGGTGCTCCAAGCAGATTCCAATTCCTATAGAAGAAGACTCTATAGAGAGCCAGAACCGAGTTGATAATCTGCCATCCTACCCGATGAGCCCAGAGCAGAGTTACACTCTCTCATCGGCTTCTGTTGAAGATTTCAAGGCCCAAAGTGGGCCCAAGTCCCCTACATCTCCCACCAGGGGTTCAGAGAGTTGCCGATGTTCTGGGGATTATACAGAGCCACAGATGTCTCAGAACTCCAATTTTTCATGCTCCTCTATAGAAGAATCTGAAGATAATTCAAGTAAATCTGAAGAAAATCTAAGTAGATCCGAAGATAATCCAAGTAAATCTGAAGAAATTCCAAGTAAATCTAAAAAGTCACGTATCTCCAAGTTAACTCCACAAATTACTTCTAAACAAAACCAATTACTTCCTTCTGAATCAAGTCAACCATCCACTCCAGAACAACCTCTCGCTTCTCAGTCAAGTGAACCACTCTCATCTAAGAAAGAAACTTCGATTATTCCTAAGATAAAGCCACCACCCTATTATAGGCGAAAACGTCAACTTCCTGCTGAGAAAACTTCATGGGATGAACCAATTGAATCAGATATAAAGTCAAATTGGAATAAATTCCAAACTAAACTATCGTACCTAAAGGAAATCAAAATACCAAGATACCTGAACAGTTCATCTTCTGAAATAGAAGAATTACAACTACATGGATTTTGTGATGCATCCCTTAATGCTTATTCAGCAGTTTTTTACTTGAAAACTAGATTCAAAATTCAAAAGATCAAAATCAATCTGATAACCTCAAAAACTAAGGTTGCACCATTAAAGACCATTACAATTCCAAGACTTGAACTAAGTGCAGCATTGCTTTTGACTCAACTGAATCAAGTCATTCTTGAATCATTTCCTTTTCAACCTGACAAAACCTTTTTGTGGACTGATTCACAAATCTGCATAGATTGGATAAGATCAGATGCCAGCAGATGGAAGGCCTTTGTTTCGAACAGAGTGTCGTCAATTCAAAATTTGACTCAAATCACTGATTGGTTCCATGTATCCAGTCAAGATAATCCAGCTGATTGCGCATCAAGAGGAATCATGCCTCAAGACTTGGTCAATCATAGAATTTGGTGGCGGGGTCCTATTTGGCTTCAAGAAAATAATGTTCGATATATTCCTTCTTTACCAACCCAAGTAAATCTCAATAACACTCAAGAAGAAGTCGGTGAGGGTCAAGTGTTGGATCAAACAACCTCAGAAACTATGTTAAATCTAGAATTCATTGAAAGGTATTCCACAATGACCAAATTGATCCGAATAACAGCTTGGTGTTGGAGATTCTACTACAATTGCCTCCTCTTTGATCCAATTCGTCAGAAAGGACCTTTGACAACAAGAGAATTAACAAAGGCAATTCAAGTCTTAGTCAAATCAATCCAGCAAGTTGAATTCTGCACGGAAATAAAATTACTGAAGTCAAACAAGCAACTACCTCTGTCCAACAAGCTAACTTCTCTAAATCCCTTTTTAGTCACTCAAGGACTTCTAAGAGTTGGAGGTAGACTCAAGTATTCCTATTTAAATGAAAATCAAAACTTCCCTCTCTTACAACCGAAACCCCCACGCCAGGAATCACTTATCAAAATTCTCTTAACTGAGAATGCCGACATTCCTGAGGCTATTGATGAGAATCAAGAAGATTCTTCAATTTTAGAAACCACTTTTGTCATTGAAGACGAAGAGTCTAACAAAGATATCGGGACTCCAAAGATTGAAATCTCCGAAGTTTCGGTTATTGATAAATCGGAAGGCAAATATTCGAAAGAACCAGTGGTCAGTGTAGAAGCTCTGGATAAGAAAGAACTGTGCCATGATGACTCAGCTCACCTCAATGTAGTTGAAGCTGATCTTAATCGACCTAAAGAGGCTACCAGTGGCATAATCAATGTTTATACAGAAGCTAATGAATCGTCAAGCAAAGAGAAAGTTGTACCTGTTGAAATTGTGGATACATCAACAAAGGATTATCTACAGAGCGGTGAAAAGGCTAAATTATCCCGCTGGAAACCCATCGATTCTCTATGCTTAGAAGACGTCAAGGAATCTGAAGACGACGATGAAAATTACAGTTCATCGGCATATATAGAATGGCCAGAAATCTTGAAGAAAGAAGTCTTAAGACCCGAAGCTTTAGAAAAGGCAGTCAATCTGGAAGATTTTGAGAAGGCGGCAGAAAGTCGACAACTCTCCAAAGAACATTTAGAGGAATCGACCGAACAAGGCTCATGCATAAAGGCTGAATCAAAACCTTGGGAAGATCCTATTGAATCCGACTTAGCAGCCGCAGAGTCTGATAATCCAGCAGTTCCCGAAAGAGAACTGGCCAACGAATCTGAAAATCTCATCCAAGATTCACCTCAATCGGATACTCAAAGATGGAAGCTGATTCCATTACCTTTCAAACAATGAGAATTGTAATCTTAGCTACATAGTCGGAATCAATTAGTCCAGCATCTATACTATTGGAACTCTTTTTTATTTTTATTTATTTTTTATTTTCTGGTCATCTCTTCCCAGCCGGGGGAGTATGTTGGATCCTATAGTTAATAATTTCCTTAAATTCAATTTTATATATGAAAATTAAGCCAAAATATTCTAAATTCAATTGTACAATATAAATCTTTAATATGTAAATTTTAAAGCAATCAACATGTATGTAAATTTCTAGTTTGGTTAATTAATAGCTTTTTTGTTTTCTCTCTCTCTCTACCACTAGTATCAAAATCTAAGTCAAATTCATGTAATCTAAAATCATGTGGTAGCTACTCCTAACTCTAAAACCCAAAGAAAATAAAACAATTCAAGACAAGTGGCAAAGTGCTTCTCAGTATCTTTTACTGAACATTCAAGCCACGAACAAATATGAATGCCGGCCAGGCAATCTCTATCTTTTCGATAGTGTATATAATCCATATTATCCTTTTTTAAATAGTACAGACTGTGCACTTTGCATGTATTGACAAGATGTCAATAAATTTATTTTAATTGTCAATTGTCAATCATCCCTGGACCCCGGGGGGGACCACAGGTGTGAGGGTTTCTCGGAAGCTGATCTGCAAATAGGGAAAACGGGACGGTGGCTGACGCCGCTCATTATTATTATCGTTACCTGGGGATAAGTTGTTTTTATCATCTGTCTTTCTCTCCCTATAAATACCTCTTGTATATAATTTTATTGGAGAACTAAAAGGTAAATACCCACCTTTATAATAAATTAATTATCCCCAAATTTGCCCTTGCTTTATTTATCTCCGCGACAATATATTCTTAGAAGTGATTGAAATAAATTTTGATTGTTTTCAAATTTATTAGTATCCATGTTCATGTGTGTTATTTACACAAATAAATATTTTGAACACTAGTCAACAAAATATAAACTTTTATTGAGATTCTTTAAACAACAACACAAAAAGTAAATTTAAATCTTTTTTTGTTTTTTTCAAATAATTGATGGAAATAATTTTATTATTAAATAGAGTATAAATATAAGAGTGTTGCGGGGAGGATGACATTCATGTAGCTAAAGATGCAATTCTCCCTTTTTGGACGATATTTGGCTTTATGTTGTTTTCTAGCCTGAAAATCGTCCCTTGCCACTTCATCAGCTTAAACACCTGTTTGGTGAATTTGACCGATTTCATAACTCCTCTCTCGTAGGATGTTATAAAATCGAAACCGTCCCTGTACTGATGAGGGCTATTGCTCTAAACCATGGTGTTGAGGGTTCAGGCGAGAATCCTCACGCCACTTCGCGCCTGGCGGCGACCCTGGAACCCGGCGGTTTTGGTTTCGGTTTTAGCTGCGAGCGGGAGAGTATCTCCGCGTCTGGCTCTGTGTATGGTGTTCCCTTATGTTCCGGCACTGGTTATAAATAAAACCGGTACCAAGGGAGCTCCGACGACTCAGAGTGGATTATTGACAAAACAACGGGCACAACACAACACATGGTGTACAGATTACCATTTTGTCTGAATTTTACTAAACAGGTGTTGTGGCTCATTCTTTATCACTACTAGTAAAGTTTCTTCAACTATGATGATAAACATTATTATAATCGTTCAAATACATATTTAAAGGGAGAGGTGATTCTTTAGATACAGAGTATAAATATGTTCTAATGTATTCATTAAATAGAGGATTTTATAAAATATTTTAGAGAGAGGTTTTTTTTTCAATAAAATGTTTACATTCCAAATTTGCATATCGTACATTGATAAGAGAAGAGAGTCAATAACCATACCTATATATATCTCTCAGTTTATATGCGAATTAAATAAACATAAATTATTTTTTCAAATGTTCGTTTCAAACACAATACTTTCTTCTTTATAATGTTAGCTGGTTATGGGTCAATCAGAATGTGTTAGCTATGCATTTATACGTACGCCATCTATCGGAATAAATATCAACTAATCGTTGATTTGAATAAAATTATTATTGCGATATAATCAACAAGGAATCAATAAATAACTTATCGTTCGAGGACAAGCAAAAATACAACATCGATATTCCCTTTATAATTAAATCCTATATAGACGAAAGAATGTTGCTCTTACTGAATAATACAAACGAGACATTTACAAGTTTTTTCAACCGGGGTATTCCAAATTATTTTCGCCCTAATTTCCACAACACACAATTTGTAACCAACCATGGTAATTTCGGAAGTTTTTTGGAAAGAATCCGTGCATCGGAGGATCCGGGCTGTTTTTGTGGATGCCGTATTCAAGATTCTACTCACCTTTTACTTAAGTGCCCAGCATTTCAAGACTACAGACTCAATAACGGTATTCTCTGTACCGATCCAAGAGAACTGATATCCAGCAGGGATTCATACATTGTATTCAATAGATTTTGTAAATTTATATCAAAGTTTTTAAATAATCTCATGTGTTAGGTATAATTAACTATGTGCTGTATATATGATTTTTTTTCCTTTTTCTTTATTTTGAGGTGTGTTTAAATTAAATTACCAATGTATATAGTATGCTTGTTTGAAATAAATTTCAAGAATATGGTAAATGCCTTGAGCATATGTTAATAGATTCTCCCTCTCTCTCTCTCTTGTATTGCTTTCCTTTGGGCGCCAGTGTCCTTGGTGGGACATCGCGCTTTGTATTTACAGTTGAATAAAGTTGAATAAGGAATAAAGGATTTGGTTTCTCATTTCTTTTATTTCTCAAGCTTTCGGGCTAACATGCCCTTCAACACGGAGATCCTGAAATACAACTTCTCTTGATTCCTTTCTGATTATATCGAAATGTAAAATCAGGGAAGAATCTTTATTAAACATATTATTGCATAAAGAATATTGTACTAGTACCTTTCAACTTTATTAATCAAGAAAAGTCAACTACGTTAAAAAAGAGAAAGATTGTTTAGTCCATATTCCTAAATAATTAAAAATAAGCAATTAGTTGATTTTTATTCCGAAAGAGGGAGCAAGCAATTAACGAGATACAGTAGAACCTCTCTGTAAAGGACAACACCTAATTGCAGAGCCAAAGTGTCCTTTAGAGAAAGGTGTCCTTTTACCGGAGAGCAGCTACAGTAGAACTACCTCCCTGTAAAGGACAACACCTAGTTACAGAGCCAAAGTGTTCTTTAGAGAGAGGTGTCCTCTTACCAGAGAGTTGCTACAGTAGAACTACCTCTCTGAAAAGAACAACACCTAGTTACAGAGCCAAAGTGTCCTTTAGAGAGAGGTGTCCTCTTACCAGAGAGTAGCTACAGTAGAACTACCTCTCTGAAAAGAACAACACCTAGTTACAGAGCCAAAGTGTCCTTTAGGGAGAGGTGTCCTCTTACCAGAGAGCAGCTACAGTAGAACTACCTCTCTGTAAAGGACAACACCTAGTTACAGAGACAAAGTGTCTTTTAGGGAGAGGTGTCCTCTTACCGGAGAGTTTCTAAGTTGTAAAAATGGTAATTTTACAAATGAAAAATGCTCTTTGTAGAGAGGTGTCCTCTTACCTGAGAGTTACTAAAAAGTAAAAGTGGTAATTTTGGAAATGAAAAGTACCCTTTGTAGAGAGTAGTCCTTCAGCGTGAGTGTCTTCTCATGGAGGTTCTACTGTATCAGTATAATTTCAATCTTTTGTACTATATTTCCATTAAGTATAACCTATGCTATATCCAGAAATTCTCTTATCGCTCTGAATGTTAATTTAGGAAGAATTTCCATGCTTTCAAATCGGGATTGTATAACCAAATTATTACTATTATAACAACTACGTCTACGCTGTTTCTCTCTATAAGAAAATTAACAATTTAAAGAGTAAAAAGTGTATTTGTGGCTAATATTCTGAAATTATCAAAATTTTCAACGATTAGTTTATGTTTATTTCGACAGATGGCGATAGCCATCATCAATTTTACATATGTTCGCGTTCTGAAAGATGTACTGGATGTTTTAAGGATATAAATATATCAGAATATTCAGGCGAATTGGGAAAAAATGATGATATTGAAATATACTTCCTTTCAAATAGTCTATAGGTATATGCTTTACATATGTTCTTAATCTGAAAGAGCTATTAGCTGTTAAGGATATAATGTAGAGTGTTAAAGAATTTTCATGCGTCTTTAAAAATCAATCTAAGTTGAACTGTTCTTTCCTTTTCTTCAGACACACATAGAAATAGAGCTCGATGGTCGCTATTGAAGAGATGACTCTATCACAGAAAATGATGATAACAATGATGTATCGATGACGATGATGATTAGAGAGGAATGACTGAAGTGGTGTTGGTCTCCAGTACTTCCTTCATCTCCGAGCTGATGTCTGGGGTATGTTCAGAGATGTTTGGGATTGTATTCCTACGCGGTGATATGTCCGGGTTGTTCTTCTGAGGCTCCTCCTCCGAGTAGAAATCAGCCATACGGTCGCTGAGGAGGAAGACGGCGAATTCGAAGATGACTCCAGTGAAGATAAGAGCGGCTGATGTACCGTGGAGATAGTATCGGAACTTGTCACTGTCATATAACCAACAGTTCCCTGTCTCCCCGCACTTCTCCTCCCAGACAAGACAGGCGGCGTCTGTTAGTGCTCCGAACACCAGCGGGTAGGGGATGAAAGCTGGACATTACAGTACCTTTAACCTCTCTGTTGACATGTGGTATAACTAATAGTGTTTTAAATGAATCATAGCTTTGAGGACATCATTGGATAGTGAGCTATATGTCATCTATAACCTCGCTGCTTCCTCTTGACATGTGAGATATGATAGATTGAGATTGAAACTACTTTATCACAATCCATATAAATGTGGAAAAAATAGTACGAATGTGATATTGTACTGAGGAATAAGGTGCATAAATGAAATGGGAAAAAGGACTTCTCTTTATCGTGCACTGAAAGTTACTGATGGCTTGCACCATCTATAGGAATATACATAAACCAACCGTTGATTTTTAATTATTTCGGAATTGGTCAAATACCCTCTCTTGGTTATTCAGTTGCACGATAAAAAGACGCCTTTTTTTTCTTAATCCATATAAAGTTACACTCGTGGACAAAACTTAAGGAAATGGAGAATCTTTGATATCGCCGGTGATCTCTATATATATTTTTTAAGGAGACAGACACAATTTTGTTCATACTTTGTTATATCGTATGTCTTCAATAAAGGTCACTGTAATATCCTTCAGAGTTATTGTCTGAATCCCGATATACATGCTGAAAGGTACAACTTCCTTAAGTTTTGTTCACACTTGGTTATCTCGTGTGTCTTCAATAAAGGTCACTGTAATATCTTTCAGAGTTAATGTCACAATGCCGACATTCATGCTAAAAGGTACAACTTCCTTAAGTTTTGTTCACACTTGATTATCTCGTATGTCTTCAATATAGGTCACTGTAATATCTTTCAGAGTTATTGTCTCAATCCCGATATACATGCTAAAAGGTACAACTTCCTTAAGTTTTGTTCACACTTGATTATCTCGTATGTCTTCAATATAGGTCACTGTAATATCTTTCAGAGTTGTTGTCTGAATCCCGATATACATGCTGAAAGGTACAACTTCCTTAAGTTTTGTTCACACTTGATTATCTCGTATGTCTTCAATATAGGTCACTGTAATATCTTTCAGAGTTATTGTCTGAATCCCAATATACATGCTGAAAGGTACAACTTCCTTAAGTTTTGTCTATGAGTGTGTATTTAAAATGAAATAATATAGAAGAACACATATATACATACTCAATAACGAAAATAATTTTAGATAATAGTGTAGGTAGAAAATACTCAAAGAGAGAGGTAGGATAGTAAAATAGGAAACTTTTTTTTATCAAAAGTAATATCGGACGCCTGCTTTCTTTCTAAATCATCTCGTCCATGGAGATCTATATACATAAGATTATAAAGAGACATGGGTTGCCTCTCCCGAAAAAATAGACGTCTAAAACCAGACGCTATCTATTGACCGTCGCCGCAACTAGCGGCCTCGGGTCGGTGACAAAGCCACAACACCAGCTTTGGCAAACAGAAAAGCGTCCACCTAGAGACCATGGTTTCGGGCTAATGGCCCTCGACAGTCTAGGGCGGACTTTATTCCATGAGATCCACACGGGATCTAATGGAATCTTGACAATCTGCCAAAGAGGTGTTTAGCTGGCAAAGTGGCTGGGCCATATCTATGGCTAAAATATAGATGGAAATTTTGCCGGGAGGAAATTGATCTAAAGAGACATAGGTCGCCTCTCCCGTAGACATAAGAATAAATGTGCATAAATAACAGAAAATATGCCTATTTTACATATGCTTTATATGCAAATCAGTGATCTCTCTGACACATACAAACGGGGTGTAATTTACATAACCATTGTATACCTACCGAATACACTGAGAACAGCTCCCATGGCACCGATAGCAAGATTCTTGTCTTCCACATCAATACATCTGCAACACAATTCAAACACCTTTAGTCAAATATCAACAAATCAATGATTATTTATTATCA
This sequence comes from Cordylochernes scorpioides, assembly GCA_030710605.1. Classification (NCBI taxonomy): domain Eukaryota; kingdom Metazoa; phylum Arthropoda; class Arachnida; order Pseudoscorpiones; family Chernetidae; genus Cordylochernes; species Cordylochernes scorpioides. The sequence goes on from CP092863.1 coordinate 137,228,327, forward strand.
GTTTCTATGAAAAATAAACACTTCGGCCAGTTAGAGTTTTTCATTTTTTCAACGTTTCGACAAAAATCTTTTGTCCTCGTCAGGAGTAAATAAAAATAAAACAGGAAAAATAACGATTATTTCTAACCTTAAATATGAAGTATGAAAGGATGAATTGTAAAGAGTAATGATAAACGTAAAAATAAAGTGTCCAGGGATGGGAAACGAACCCACAGTGTTCCGCTTATCGGGCAGATGCCATATCCACTAGACTCATTACTCTTCACAATTCATCCTTTATACTTCATCCCTTTTTCCTTAAAATAAATTTCGATTTTTCGTTCAAAAGAAACACATGCGAGATAATTGTAAATGTCGTTTTAAAATCATAAGCCGCATTATATTATATTATTAAAAAAATAAAAGATTTGGCAAGGCGTTAAAAATTGTTCTGAGGTTACAAGGCCTAAGTCTCTTTTTTCACAGAAATATGAATTTCTCTCGGCCAGGCTGCCTCTATCTTTAAGATTATTATCAGTTATCTACAGGTTTATTTAAGCAGGGTAGAAAAGTTAAAGAAACATTATTCATTAATATTTAGGTAGAAATATTAAACCTCCAGAGATAGGTTTCTTTATTGAACTTTTAATTCACAAATCTCTAGCTTTCGGGTATGTAAACCTTTCTATAGGTTAAAAAACGCTACAATCATGTTATTCTCCTGTAGAAGGTTTCCATGCCTTATGATACAAGAGATTGTTTTATCGAAAAATCATTCATGTCCACCACAAGTCTTCTGAGGTTTTAAGAAATGTACTTTCGAACTGCTTTTCAAATATGTAGATATGTGGTATACTTACAGTAAAAGCAGTCACCTACTTCTATCCACCATGATTATCATCGCCTGTACCACATGTACTAGAGATAAGCAAAAAAGAAGAAATGTATATAAAGTGTTTCTATATAAATTCTAAAGATACAAGATAGACTCGAAAAGATGATGAATCTTAAAATATGCACAAATCTCTTAAAATAAAAGGTTCTTAGTTCCATAATCAAAATCTATACAATATGGCAACGGCCGAAAAGAATATAAAATTCATATATTAACTTCTTCCATCATGCTGAAACAGAAATAATATCAAATTTAATCATTTACACCTTTTACAGAGAGCATATGCCAGATATCGTTGGGAGAGAAAATTACCTTTATGATTGTTGGGGAGCTACAAGGTGTATAGAAACAACCTTACAAATATGATACATTTATAGTGGACCATATTGGTGTTATAAACCCATTATATTGCTTCTTTAAATCAAGGTTTAACCTTTATAAGACTAAATAAAATCTACTTATTGCTAGCCATTTGGGAATAGTGAACATTATATTATGATGCATTAGCGCGCCATCTGTTATCAAAATTGGAAACTATTATAGACACGAGATTATATAAAAGGGCGTTCCTGGATCTGTAAAGAAAAAAAAAATTTTTTTTTCTCAAAATATTTCGAGAGATTGCTCCTTCTTTATCAATTTATTGCACAGTTAAGGAGGGAGCAATCTCTCGAAATATTTTGAGAAAAAAATTGTTTTTTTTTCTTTACAGATCCAGGTACGCTCTTTTATATAATCTTAATTAATGGATCGCCTTTTGACTCAAACTATTATAGACACGTATAATTCTTTTTAAAAATAAACAATTTCTACTACCCTTACTGCAATGGAAAAATTAATGGGAGAGCCTGGCTCATCAGTGGTGAATGGTATGGTAGATTAAACTAGCGAAACCGCTGGAAGGGTTCACCACTGATGAGCCAGGCCCTCCCATTAATTTTTCCAATCAGTAAGGACAGTAGAAGTTGTTTATTTAAAAAAAAAGAATCATACGTGTCTATAATAGTTTCAAATTTTGATAGTGAACATTGTTATATATAGAACACAAATTGTGTTGATAGTTCTTAAAATTAAAGATACTTCGGCCAGTAAATATTTTTATTATCTCGACGTTTCGACAAAAATATTTTGTCCTCGTCAGGAACGAACAAAAATTAAAACATTTGGCAAGGCGATAGAATAATTTTTAACGCCTTGCCAAATGTTTTAATCTTTGTTTGTTCCTGACGAGGACAAAAGTCTTTTTTCGAAACGTCGAGATAATAAAAAAGATTTACTGGCCGAAGTATCTTTAATTTGAAGAACTATGAATGCTGGCCAGGCAGCCTTTATCTTTAAGACAAATAGTTGAGTTAGACATATATGAGGATGTCGGTTATTGTCCATGTTCAGAATTCTAAGCCTGAACCTGAGTGTCAACACTGTAATTCCCAGTGATGTTTGTCCACATTCCATGCGCTGAATGTCCCTATACAGCTTTTACAAAGCAGTGTAAGTAAGAAAAATAACTTAAATTTATCATTTTCAAATCCACTGCACTTGATTAATCAAAAAATGGGTATTTGGCCCCAATTCTGGAATAAGTAAAAAATCAACTAATAGTTAATATTTATTCCGATAGATGGCGTAAGAAAACAGAAAAACGTCCACCTAGAAACCATGGTTTCGGGCTAATGATCCTCGTCAGTCTAGGACGAACTTTATTCGATGATATCCATCCGGGATTTAAATGAAATCTTCACAATCTGCCAAAGAGGTGTTTAGCTGTCGAAGTGTCTGGGCTAAATCTATGTGTGGCCAAAACATTGTAACTTTCAGTTGCAAGATAACGAGATGCCCTTTATTTTTTTCTTAATTAATGCACTTTATCCAAGTATAATATCACATTTGTAACTATTTTTTGACAATTTTATAAAAGGTTTGATGAAGTTTTCAACTTGAATCAACCAAAATCTAAGCTACAATTATTGGCATTCCTTATTGTTAAGAGCTATTCTATGGATAATTCAAGTGAATGGTACCTGAGTGTCACTAGGGTGTTCCCCACTTTGGCTGTGGAGGAGATCATCTTGCTCAGACTCAGTACCACGATGTAAACAACCAGCATGTTACAGTTGAGTGGACAGTAGCCTTTGGTAGCCTGTCCTGGGACATCAGCGTGGGATGGCAGACAGCTACAGTTGGAGAACACCTACAAACATACGACATCAATGACCCTGATGACTGATGATTACACAGATTGAAGAAAAAACACAAGTCGGGGAGAAGAGATTCTTTTATAAGATGACGATCGTACAAGCTTTCGGTCAAGACCCCCTCGTCTACGGTTACAAAATGACACGAGTGGCGCAATGATTCGTATATATACACACTCTCTCTTTTTAGGAAATAAATAAAAATTTTGAATTATCTATAAAAGCATAGGCCGCCTCTCCAGTCAAAATAAACTTTAAAAATAGACGCCATCTATTGAACGTCGCCGCAAACTAGCGAACTCAGGTCGGTGACAAAGCTACAACACCAGCTTTAGCAGACAGAGAAGCGTCCACCTAGAGACCATGGTGTCGGGCAAATGGCCCTCGTCAGTCTAGGGCGGACTTTGATTTCATGAGATCCACACGGGATCTAATGGAATCTTCACAATCTACCAAAGAGGTGTTTAGCTGAAAAAGTGGCTAAGACAAATCTATGGCCAAAATATTGATGGTAATTTTTCCGTGAGGAAATTGATTTATAAAAACTGGTATTGTTCCTTTGTCATACTGACCCGAGGACGCTAGTTGGAAGCGACGGTCAATAGATAGCGTCTAGTTTTGGCGTGTATTTTGACGGGAGAGGTGCCCTATGCTTTGATAGATAAATTTCCTCTTGGCATAATTTCTGTCTATATTTAGAATTATGTAAAACATTTTCATGAAAGTTTATATATATAAACCATTGTCACTCGTGTTATTCAGTACCCGTAGAAGGGCGTCTTTCCCGAAAGCTTATACGATCGTCCTCTTATATAAAGAAGCTCTTCTCCCTGACTATAGCGAATGGAGAGATGGTCGTTGTATTTACCAGTTTGGACGGAGCACTGGCTTCGTTGATGCCCGTACAGCCAGCGTAGCACGGTGAGAAGAAGGATGTTGAGCCATCCGGTCCACATATCGGCTCGAACACCCGCAGTGTACAGCCGCAGTCCACGTTACAGAGATCGGTGGCCATGCCATTGCTGTCCTCACAACATTTCTGTTAGATCTCGCCATTCTGTGTAATTCTGTGTTGAACAAGAACATTAAGCCTCCAGGAAAAAGTTGCTTTTAAAAATATCGTTCATTTAAAAAGCTCTCAAGCTTTCGGGCAAGAAAGCCCTTCTACGGGAGAAAATATTTCTTCCCCCAAAGCTTGAGAGCTTTTTAAATAAACGATATTTTTAAAAGAAACTTTTCCCTTGAGGCTTAATATTCTTGTTTTAATATTGATTCAGGGAATCATTTTATCGAATATTTGTTTGTGTTGAACAAAGGCAAACAGCGAATTTCTCGTAGTTATCTCGTATGTCTTCAATAAAGGTCACTGTAATATCTTTCAGAGTTATTGTCTGAATCCTGATATACATGTTAAAAGGTACAACCTCCTTAAGTTTTGTTAACACTTGGTTATCTCGTATGTCTTCAATATAGGTCACTGTAATATATTTCAGAGTTATTGTCACAATCCCGATATACATGCTGAAAGGTACAATTTCCTTAAGTTTTGTTCACACTTGGTTATCTCATGTGTCTTCAATAAAGGTCACTGTAATATCTTTCAGAGTTGTTGTCTGAATCCCGATATACATGCTAAAAGGTACAACTGCCTCAAGTTTTGTTCACACTTGGTTATCTCGTGTGTCTTCAATAAAGGTAACTGTAAAATCTTTCAGAGTTATTGTACAACTTCCTTAAGTTTTGTCCATGAGTGTAATTCTACTGTCTTAGAAGCGCGTATATCCATATTTTACTTATATTTCACAACTAAGATTCAATCTCCTACAGTGTCGTATATATAATGTGATCTAATACAATAGTAGAGTTACAAAAAGTAGTATGTTGTATTAAATTGGTGAAACCACGGTGAGGGTCCACCACTGATGAACAACTCCAAACTACGACACATACGCCCTACAAATTCCAAAGCAAAACACACATAAGACTATACAAAAAATACATTCATATACACTCATAAACAAAACTTAAGGAAGTTGTATCTTTTACCATGTATATCGGGATTCAGACAATAACTCTGAAAGATATTACAGTGACCTTTATTGAAGACATACGAGATAACCAAGTGTGAACAAAACTTATGGAAATTGTACCTTTCAGCATGTATATCGGTATTGAGACATTAACTCTGAAAGATATTACAGTGATCATTATTGAAGACACACGAGATAACCAAGTGTGAACATAAGGAAGTTGTACCTTTCAACATTATATCGGGATTCAGACAATAACTCTGAAAGATATTCAGTGACCTTTATTGAAGACACACGAGATAACCAAGTGTGAATAAAACTTAAGGAAGTTGTACCTTTTAGCATGTATATCAGGATTCAGACAATAACTCTGAAAGACATTACAGTGACTTTTTTTGAAGACACACGAGATAACCAAGTGTGAACAAAAGGAAGTTGTATCTTTTAGCATGTATATCGGGATTCAGACAATAACTCTGAAAGATATTACAGTGACCTTTATTGAAGACATACGAGATAACCAAGTGTGAACAGCCTCTGTCTATTTAAAAAATCAATTTAATCTATAAGTCTATATGATGGGTAAAAGAGCTGCTGTCGTTTTGGCTAACCACCACATGAGAGTCAGACTTTACCCTCCGTCTATTTAAAATAAAAAACGACAGTCTACATCAAAGACTTTACACTTCCTCAAGTTTTATCCATGAGTGTACATACATATCACCACAAGCATCACACACTGCACACCTACATTTACATGCATATAGGTTCACATACCTAGTAACTCCTTCCATCTGTGTGGCAGGACACCCTAGGAACATGGCAGCGAAGAGTCCCACAACAGTAAACATCTCAGCAGCCACCATGTATCCAGTCAACACCTTAGGCCGTGGACGTAGCCTATGGATCACTACTCCACCCAGGATGGTACCCAGTAACATGGTCAGGATACTGGTGGACCCTAGACACAACATCTCTATCAATGTCTACTAGGTAAGTGACAATAAAAGTATCAACACCACTACATTAAACACAACAGAAATATGCAGATTAAACTGGCGAAACCGCTGGGAGGGTTCAACACTGATGAGCCAGACTCTCCCATTAATTTTTCAATTTCAGTAAGGACAGTAGAAATTCTAACACCTACCCACATATTCTCATGCCCAGCAATGGCAGCAGCCTTGCAGAAAATTGACATGGACCCAGAATTTTACACAACCAAGATAGTGGACATTGCTGCTGCTGTGATAGAGATGTATGGAAACATCTGAGGCTTTTCATTGGACACGACAACAACAGTAGAAATTGTTTAATTTTAAAAAGAATCATACGCATCTATAATAGTTTCAAATTTTCATTACAGATGGCGCGCTAATGCATCATAATATAAATTATTCCTCTCTTTTAAAATAAAGATCACCTTTATTGTGAAGGTACAAACTAAAGAATGAATTTAAATGAATATAAATCTCTAAATATATCTAAGTTAGCCTCTCTGGATAAAATTACTTATATCTCTAACAATAACTATCTATATAAATTACCTCAAACATCTCAGAAATCTAATCTTCGGGCAGTTGGCGTTTCTTACGCTCCAGGGGCCTGGGTTATCCTTATTTCTCTCTCTCTCTCTCTCAGAAATCTATATTAGCTTATATACAACACCACACAGGTTATAAAGTCACAGATTATTATAGTCAATGAATAAGAATTAATATTTGAAAGATACCCAACAGAAATACACGCCAAGAATAAGCTGGAATAACGGTATGACTGAAGTAAAAATAATTAAAAGAACATTAGAGATAAATCAGTTAATAATGAACATATATATTATAAGACGCAGCTTTTGAGTTGTAGAAAAAACATAAACAACAAAAAAAAGAATAATTACAAAATAAATCATCATTAAAAGCACAAGATAGCTACTGAATGGTCAAGAAAACAAATAAATAACAATACAGTTAAAGCTGTCTATAACGCCCCCTCTTGGACTCACCAAAATGCTAGAGAGAGGGGGTGCTATAGAGAGGTCACTTTTAATGTAAATCGCATCGTACTACGTATTTAAAATCAGGCGCTATAGAGAGGAAGGCGCTATTTAGAGGGGGCGCTATAGACAGATTTAACTGCATAATGTTGATTAAAAAATGTAAAAAATAAAATGAAGAAAGGATAATCCTCAAAATAAGGTGGACAGGTTATATGCAGGTAAAAAGAGGAAATGATTTTGAAATATAGACATGAAAAAACTACTCAGAGTTCCATGGATGGATAAAAAGACAAATGTATATTTTTTATTATTATTATTATCCCTAGTACAATTGGTACAGGCCATGATAATCATGGTGGTGGGTAGTAAGTGATTGCTTCTACTGTATATACACCACATGTCTATACATGTGAAAAGCAGTTCGAATTTTGCACTTACAATTGTGCTAGAGCCCCGTTTGGTTACATGCACTCGCTAGTGGGGTTAGAATTTTCAAGAATCGATGGCCATTAGAGCATTTTCTTTTTAATTATAAAAACGTCTCCAACGCGGGATTCGATCCCGGATCGTAGCGGTTGAAAACCAAAGGTTTATACCACTCGTCCACCGACTCCCTATATCATTCATTAAAAAATTAATACTTATAGATCCTTAGAATTCCAAAATATGCAAACAAATATTTATATTTCGAACACAAAATAAGAACAAATGGATTAGGAAAGAGGTTAATGTTGGGAAATTTGAAAGAAAAAGAGAGAGAGGAAGACCTTCAATGAGCTAAGTAGAAAAGGACAAGAAAGCTACCGGAACGTCACTAGATTAGCTGCGAGTGATGTTCACTAACAGATCAAATTGTAGAATGTTTCTCCATATAATCACCAAATATTGACTTGATGGAGACTTACAACAAGAAGAAGGGGAAGATTTGCGATAACACATATATACAAAAGAAGAGAAGAAGTACAAGAAGTAACTTCAGGAATACATACCAGAGTACATGCTGGCGCTAGCAGCCGTCTGTCTGTACTGTGATTCCATGTACTTAGACATGAAGATGTAGTACCCCAGGAATCCGTTGATTTGTAGAGTGACACTGATGGTGTGACACACCAGGATGGGGTTCTTGGCCAGTTTCTTGAGAGCCTTCGGCATGTCTGGACATCAACAACACGTCAACTCCTACACGAGAAGAAAGAAAGAGATCCTGCCAAAA
>CP092863.1:137236734-137290797 GCA_030710605.1 Cordylochernes scorpioides
TAATAATGTGTTTCTTTTATTGCTAGCTAGGCGAGGAGCTTCGAGCGAGTAACGTTTTTATAAAGACCGCTATCTGAAAGAAAGACTACAAATTCACAGAATGTGTATATGTATAATTTAAACATCAAAATTATCCTATTATTATAACTTGCATGAAACAATGAGGTTTTGATTGAAGTTGGATGACCCCATAAATAAGCTTGATAACCTAGCACCATATCACTTTTTTTTTTGTCGGGGATATTCAAAGGTTCGACTATTGAATCCGGTAGAGGAACTCGGGCTATAAAAAGAGGCTGGGAATTGTTGAAGACAGTCGAGTTAAGGTATCAAACGAACGTCTGTCGCTTTGTAAGACAATTTCATTCTTTGGACCGAGCCAGCACCACTTCATTCTTGGACCGTGGCCTTCCTTGCCACTTCTTTATACCACATATGTATATAGACAATTGAGATATTTACATAGTATGCTACGTTTTTCAATTTCTTATATAACTTGCAATATACTTGTTAAATATTATCATATGTTTTTAGACAACATGTATTATACTCATACTATAAGGTCGGTATATATAGCCCTGTATTGTATTTACCATATAACAACGAATGTTATTTTTGTGTGTATATTTATTGTATATTTGAATTGTATATTTTTGTGTATATTTGAATGTAATTTGTCTCGCTAAAAATAGACTTTTTACTTGTGTATTATACACACATGTCACTATTGAATAAAATATATCAGGCCTCCAGGGAAAAGTATCTTTTCAAATTTGTATTTTTATTTTCTAGCTTCGGGCACGGACGTCCTTCTACAGGAGAAAACATGGCATAATAAAAATTTCTATAGAAGGGCATTCGTGCCCAAAAGCTCTAGAGAATAAAAAGTTTTTGAAAAGAAACTTTTTTGCTGAAGGTATGATGTTTTTACTCAATATTTCATATGCAAATAGGTATAGTAAATTTTCATTTATAAACTATTTTAAAAGTTGATAAACAAAACTGTGGGAAGAGATGTATCACCTTTCCATTCTGGAAGGTCCAGCGTGGATTGGTCGTGTTGAGGGGACTTGAGCTCCAGCTGGGCGGGGAAGAAGAAGAGAGGCAAGGAGAAAATGAAGGTGAGAGTCCCCAGGATCACAAATCCCAGCCACCAGGCTCCGATCCAACGTGGGTCCTTAAGTCCATACTCAGGGGTATCTGGACTCCATAGCCAGTGACATCAATAGGATATAGAGAATTGATAATGCTGATAAAACACAATTTTGATTATAGATTATAAACACGAGTTAATAAGACCAAATCCAAATGTCTGAAGATGGTAACAACGCTGATACCAAAACGTCACACACTATTTATTTATTTGGATTTTGTCTTATTAGCTTGTATATATAGAGAACAGTTATAATGTGTTATAAAGATGCAATCCACTAGTGTAATGCTCCGGAAAATATCCGGGTTTATTACGAATCTGTATATAGTTCTAAATCTTGTCAAAGTTTTACCTTAATAATGATAATAATATTAGTAACATAATATCACATTTGTTACTACAGACAAAGGTGTCAAGGTTTGTATTGTGTATCTAGACAATATCAGCGTTTCCCTCAGCGTGTATATATCTAAAATTATGAAAATTCGAAACTATTTTAGACGCGTAAGATTATTTTTGAAATTAAACAATTTATACTGCCCTTACTGCAATATGGAAAAATTAATGGAAGGGCCTGGATCATCAGTGGTGAACCCTCCTAGCGGTTTCACCAGTTTAATCTACCATACCGCTGTTATATTGCATTTTTCGATATTCCTTTTATAGTGATACTGTTGCTAGACTCTTGGAATGGGTATTTTAGATTAACTATGGAGATAAGCTTTGAGGACAGTAGAATTACATACAATTATAAATATATAATATGCTTCGAGGAATCGTTCTTCCGCAAATATCAAATTGAGTCTTTTATTAGAACAATAATCTTACGATGTACTAGCGCAGCATATGTTATGCCTAGTGGACATGACATCTGCCCGGTAAGTGGAACACTGTGGGTTCGATTCCCATTCCTGGACACTTTATTTTTCCGTTTATCATTATTCTTCACAATTTATCCTATCATACTTCATCCCTAAGGTTAGAAATAATCGTTATTTCTCCTTAAAATAAATTTCGAGTTTTCGTTCAAAAGAAACATTTGCGGGATAGTTGTCAAATTTCGTTCTACAATTATAAGCCGCATTATATTGTATTACATATACGTATATATGACCGTTTAATTAAAGATTTATTTATGGATTGCTCTATTTTCAAAAGAAATCTCTCTCTATATATATTACAACAGAAGTATTCTATGATAGCTCTATGAGGTACTGTAAATAAACTTACAGGTGACATCCTCGTAGAAATGGAGGCAGTAAGATGACAACAGAAATCCTGCTGTAGGGCCGAGAAGTCGCGCAGCACAGAGGACAGCTGACAGCAACACAAAACATACACTCATGGACAAAACTTAAGGAAGTTGTACCTTTCAGCATGTATATCGGGATTCAGACAATAACTCTGAAAGATATTACAGTGAACTTTATTGAAGACACACGAGATAACCAAGTGTGAACAAAACTTAAGGAAGTTGTACCTTTCAGCATGTATATCGGGATTCAGACAATAACTCTGAAAGATATTGCAATGACCTTTATTGAAGACACACGAGATAACCAAGTGTGAACAAAACTTAAGGAAGTTGTACCTTTTAGCATGTATATCAGGATTCCGACAATAACTCTGAAAGATATTACAGGGACCTTTATTGAAGACACACGAGAAACCTTTGGGACCAAAAGATTTTTGGTTGTAGAGGTACAGCCTTCACCATGCTGACGAGGGCCAACAGCCCGAAACGCGTTCGTGGTTGGATTTTCTTGATTTATCAAGAAAATGGGTTGGCCAAATATCAGGGAACAGGTTAAATAAACGTTTAGTTGATTTCTGTTCCACTAGATGGCGCTCTGACATCTAAAAACGCTCATGTTAGTGGTCAGGATATGCCTAATTTGTTTTATTATTATTATTCATAATAAATATTTACACAGGTCTTTAAAAACCAAGGTTTTCATGTTTTGTAATAAGCTATTATTAAGTAAGTATACACATTTTATTCAAATGTGAGTTAAACTATTCTATCATTTTAAAATGACCTAATTAGAAATGTACAAAATAAATGATTTCTCATCGTGAGTGAGCAAGTTGAAAAGGCTTCCTCAATACATCTTTTACTAGATTGTCCTGTTTTCAAGACTATAGAATCGACAATAATAGTAACAGATCCAAGTATTTTTATTTCCAGTAAAGAAATGCATATTAAATTCGATACCTTTTGTAGATACACTTTAAATTATATATGAACAAATATCTTTTAAGAAACTGATAATTTATATTATATTGATTGTACATATTGTGCCAGACACTTATTTCTTTTGTACACAGTTCTTTTTTCTCTCTCTTTCTTTCTCATTGTTAACATCATATGACTGTTCTATTCACGGCTTAAAATTATTGTATAAATATGTATAGACAAATATAAAGGCATATATGTATGACAGTGCAAGTGTCCCTAGGGGGACATAGCGCTTTAAATTTCAATACAATTTTTAAAAAGTTGAAAATGCTGAAATAGTAAAATTTAAATTTAAAACGTTTTAGCAAATTGAGAAGTGTCAATCTGGAGACCATAGTATTGGTCTAATGGCCTTCGTCAGTCCATTACGGGCTTTGGTTTCTTGATATCCATGAGGGGATCATGTTATCTACATTACCTTTCAAATGAACATCTATTAGATAGTAAAAAGGAAAATATTAGATTGAATAAAAGATTTATTTTCCAATATTTCGGCTGGCTGAACGCCAACCTTTATCGAGGCATTACATTTTTGTATACACAAACTCAGCGCCGCATAGTATAAGAACATTATGCGGCGCTGAGTTTGTGTATTCAAAATGTAATGCCTCGATAAAGGTTGGCGTTCAGCCAGCCGAAATATTGGCAAATAAATCTTTTATTCAATCCAATATATGCCTTTTTACTATCTAATGATTTAAGTATGGGGGATTGCTCTATTTTCTGAATAAACATTTATCTGGGAAAGAAGATAGGTAAATTCTATGACCGAGAATATGTATGAAAAATAGAGTTAATAATTAAGGTGAAAAACATTAGGCTTCTAGGGATAAGTTTCTTTAACAAATTTAATTAAGATCTCTAGCTTTCGGGTATAAAAGACCTTCTACAGTAGAAACACAATACAGTATAACTTGGATATTCCAAAGGTCTTTAATTCCAATATTTATCTCGGTCCCTAGAATTTGCTATAAATAGAATTTCCGTTTGTAATTAGAATCTTTGAATAATTCGAAATTATTTTGGTCCCTTGGGATTCGAACTTATCTTCGACTGTACTTTTCTTGTTAGAATAAATGTGTTTATAATTACTCGTTCTGGTTTCACTTATAATCTTGATATGGACCAATCCAATATTGACATGAAGCCAACCTCCCAAGACGGTGTTCAACAATATATAATCTTGCTTCGAGCATTGTTCTTCAGCAAACCGCACAAATAATATTCTTTTTCATATTCCATATATTAACATGATAATATCTAGGTGAAGAAAGAGAAAAACTCTTAAAAACACCTTCTGGGAATTTAGAAACCCACTGAAGACGCTGAGAACTATTTCAGAAAAGAAAAATATAGCAATAGAACTCTATAATTTCTACAGATCAATTGTAAATAGATTCATACACAAAAGAGGTAGTGAGGAAATTTTTCGAATATATGTGTAAATAAATCCCTTTTCAAATAAAGGCTCACGTGCAAATGGGGGAGGGAGAAAAAAATTGCTGTATTATTTTGTTGTTGTATGGTGAATCCATACAGGGCAATGGGCCCTAATAAAAGCCTTTTTGTTGTTGTATGGTGAATCCATACAGGGCAATGGGCCCTAATAAAAGCCTTTTTGTTGTTGTATGGTGAATCCATACAGGGCAATGGGCCCTAATAAAAGCCTTTTTGTTGTTGTATGGTGAATCCATACAGGGCAATGGGCCCTAATAAAAGCCTTTTTGTTGTTGTATGGTGAATCCATACAGGGCAATGGGCCCTAATAAAAGCCTTTTTGTTGTTGTATGGTGAATCCATACAGGGCAATGGGCCCTAATAAAAGCCTTTTTGTTGTTGTTTGTTGTTAAATTAACATGATGTATTAGCATCTCATCTGTTATAAGAAAGTTACACTACACTCATGGACTCATGGTCCCTTGGACTTAGAATTACCCAAATTCTACTATATAATACATTTATATCGAAGAAAGAGTTAACAAAATTAATAACGAAAATATTGTATCAACTATTATAATGTTATCGTAAAGATAGAGGCTGCCTGGCCGGCATTCATATTTATATGAAAAATAGACACTTCGGCCAGTTGGATCATAGTCTTTGACGAGTTTAATATTTGTTTTTGACTCGCGCTTTAGATATTGTACTAAATTCGAAAAATCACGTGAGAACGCCCTTGCAACCTCAGAACATTTTTTAACGCCTTGCCAAATGTTTTATTTTATTTACTTCTCCTGACGAAGACAAAAGATTTTTGTTGAAACATTGAGAAAATAAAAAACTTCAACTGGCTGAAGTGTCTATTTTTCATATAAATATTATAATGTAGTATATGTTTTTTAGTTCTATTCACAATACTAGACTATCTTTGTAAGGATAGATAAAGGATAGACTTACCATAGTAGAAAGGCGAATTCCTTTTCTTGATGCTATCATCCAGGAACGGCATTCCGATGGTATAGAACGCCGTGGAACCAAAGCCCCTGAAGAAAGCTCCAAGGAAGAAAAGACCAATGACCACAATGGTTTGGATAATAGACACATCTATAGTACATTTTTCCTCAATAGATGAAGTATAGATATCACAGAACTGAGTAGTATCTTTGGGTCCATCCCTAAAGTCAAATTGGGATGATGATCCATAGATGAAGTATGGTAAGGCAAAGAGGATATTGGCAAATACAACGGGAAGCATACACCAAGCTACAAGATGAGATCTATTACTTCTTCTTGAGAAGAATCCAATCAAACTACTGATGAAGATGGGACTGATGTTATCTGCAATAAGAATTAATCCACTAATCTTACTTTCATACGAATATCTCTTCTCAATGGTGGATAGAATGCCGATGAGATAGGTGAAGTAAGCTCCATGAAGGAATCCAAGAATACTCAGGAGTAGAGTGAAGGTCTTGGGACTTGCCAGGTACTGGAGGAAACATGTTGATCTTGATTTTCTAACGTCACAAACAGGGTCGTCGCCATCTTGCTCTGTAGTGTTGCCAGCCTCTCTGACGTCCGCCATTCCCAGTGTGACCAATCTTATCTTGACACATTTGATAAGACAAGTCCAGTTAAGGCTACTGAGTAAGACAGGACAGAATTTAAGTCTGAAGTCTCATTTTTGATCAAATTCAAATATATATTTATGCTATAAAGTTACGGAATGATGGTATTTATGTATGAAAATTTGCATATTTCCCTTTAAAACTGATGCCATGGCTTATTCATGATAACCACCAATACGTTCTGTTTGTGTTTGGTAAGGTACTTCGAGTCGAATTCGACCTCAGGTAACTATATGGACAAATATTCTTTAATTTGATCTGTTACTGATCATCGATCGTAGCTCATCTAGTGACCTTCAGGTAGCTTTCTTGATTCCTTCATGCTAGGTCATTGGAGGTCTTCACTCTTTATCGTCCTTCTTCAAATTTACACAACATCAGTTCGCTACTGGAGTAATAAGTGAATACATTGCTATTACATTTTTAAATTGAAAGATACCTCTTTTGGTATATATGATATATATTTCTACAAATAATATAAATGAAAGATGAAAAATTATTAAAGGGGGTTTAACTTATTAACAGTTAACACCCCTAGCAGTACCGCCATTTTAATCAACCAGATATACTCGTATATAAATGGATCAAACAATTCAAACAGTTGTTACGATTTATAGTGAAAAATATGCTAATACGAATTTTTTTTATCATTCCAATTACACGTTGTACAGACCATGATAATCACAGGGGGTAGTAGTTGGCAACGGCTTTTACTGTAAATGCACAACATGTTGAAAACCTCATTAATGGTACACTACTGATGAGCATAAACTTTTAAATATTATTGTGTATATCATTTAATAATTATATTGTAGAAAATGTGCTTATATAATATTGTCGCGGAGATAAATAAAGCAAGGGCAAATTTGGGGATAATTAATTTATTATAAAGGGTATTTACCTTTTAGTTCTCCAATAAAAATTAGTTACAAGAGGTATTTAAGGGAGAGAGAGAAAGATGATCAAAACAACTTATCCCCAAGCAAAGATAATAATAATGAGCGGCGTCAGCCACCGTCCCGTTTTCCTTATTTGCAGATCAGCTTCCGAGAACCCCTCACATTTGTGGTTCCCCCCCCGGGGTCCAGGGATGATTGACAGGTGTTCCATCTGGATGGAGCTTCTTGACAATATCTTAAACAAGCGTAGGCAATCCTTCCTCCCTCTGTGAATCACCCCCTTGTCTGCCATCATGTCTAACTTCTCTCTTAAACAAGCGTCAGAATATCACTTTTAGCATACACAGCTTTCGCTATAGGTTGTGTTTACTAAAATAAAGAACAATTCACCTTGATGATTGAGAAATATGTAGAGCAAATCTTATGTTGTTGATACAAGAGGAAGAATCTAATTAACTATTAATAAACACAATTGACTAGACAATGTCAATATCATTAATCTCAATTAGAGTGTCTCAATTACTTTGTTTCTCTTCCTTAATTGAAACTGATTGATCAATAGACCCACATTAAGATTTTGTCGAACGCCATAACGTAGGTTGGAATATTTGATCAATTCAAGTTATAGACTCATCAACCTTTATAAATAAAAAGTTTATTGTTCTGAAGTTTCGAGGGATGCTTTGTCGTTCTTTTCAAAAAAGATGGAGAGGTTTTTTTTTGCGAAAAATTATCTTTTTTTCCTGGGTACAGCCTACTCCACGCTGACGAGTGCCAACAGCGCAAAACGCGTTCGTGGATGGCTTTTCTTGATTTATCAAAAAATTGGGTTGGCCAAATATCAGGGAAAAGGCTAAATCAATGTTTTCAGTACATATAAACATATTGGAATTTTGATAACAGATGGCACGCTAATGCATCATAATATAATTGTTTTAATAAAAGATTAATTGATATTTGCGGGAGAGCGATTGATCGAAGCATATTATAAATTTATAAATTTATGTAATTCTGCTGTCCTCAAAGCTTATGTCTATAGTTCATCTAAACTACCCATTCCAAGAATCTAGCATCAGTATATCTATAAAAGGAAAACCGATAAATGCAATATAACAGCGGTATGGTAGATTAAACTAGCGAAACCGCTGGGAGGATTCACCACTGATGACCCAGGCGCTCTCATTAATTTTTCCATATTGCAGAAAGAACAGTAGAAATATTTTATTTTTTTAAAAAGAATCATACGCGTCTATAATAGTTTCGAATTTTGATAACAGATGGCGCGCTAATGCATCATAATAACTAAACTACAAACATACATTAATATTTTTCCGTTACACAAACTAAATGTATATATTTAAAATATAAGAAAACATAACCAAATTCTATAATATTATAAGTAATATATTATATAATTCTTCTGAAAACAAATACAATATTAGAAAAGATAAATATTCCCCACACAATCTATCTTATATATGCCGACAAGCTTGTTAGAGTTAACAGCTTTTTTACTTCATAATATAAGGGAAAAAGTCCAGCGATGAAAGACAAAGTATTCAAGATAAAATTTGTAAATTGGAGAATCGTACATCCTTCTGAAAGTCTTCACCCGTCGTCTTGGTCGGAAAAAAAGGATGGCAGATGGAGATTCTACGTATATAATACATATTCACATCCCTGCCTTTACAATTTAACTAAATCAATAAGCAATCCATGGACAGGTTTCTTTACCTATTTCTTATTACTCTAGCTTTCGGACCAATATTTCCTTCAACAGGAGACCTAGAAGTACCACTTCCAGCCAACTATATATATTGATGGTCCTTGTTTGAAGTTTATATGTTAAGTTTGTAATTATTCTTATTTTTTAATTCATAGAAACATTTTTCTGGCGGACCTATTCAATTATTTATCATCATCATCATTTATTATTATTGTTTTTATTCTTTGTTAGTTATCAAATCATTTGCAATTGTAGTTTCTTTTTTGCTTTGTTGTGTTCCCTTTTAAGTAATAAAATATATAAAACTAAGGTGTAATATTCAATTCAAGCATATGGAACCAACATCGATTCATTTTTAAAAACAAAGCAAAATCAAAAGCTTATACAACTTTCACTTTTTCATACAGGCATATTAACCCGAAAATTAGAAAATTTAAGAGTATTTAAAAAAGACCTGGTCCTGGATTGGTCTTATTGATTTATAGTTATATAAATAAAGTATATAAAATATATGAAAGTTTGACATACATATATATGGTAATTTAAACCAACAACCCTATATTGTATAATACTCATAACAAGATTGTCATGTTGTATATAGAAACACATCTATAAATAATTATACGCATGATTGACATGTGTCATTGCATCACCATATGTAATGTACTTTGTACAAACTGAGGATGAATAAATAAAACTATGTAATAGATTAAGAGCTGAGCTAAGCAAGAGATCGAGATAGAAATCAACCCTAAAGAGGAATTTGGCAGGCCGTTGCCATCAGGTCCAAAGGGTGTAGAATACCGCAGACGCCCCACGCCCTTTGCACCCGTTCAAAGTCCAAATTCCCGCATGTCTCCCCCCTCGGCAAATATATAAAAAGCCTCTGCCCTAGCCGAAAAAACAGTCACTTCACCATCAGCGTGAGCCCTCGTCGGTTGTACCCAGGTCCACCTCATCGACCATGTAGAACAGTAAGAACTCTTCTATCTCCATCTTGCTCTTAGCTCGACTCCTATCTGTTCACGGAACTTTCCTACTACAACTGTGTCTCTTCGTTTTTTGTGTGTGGACATTCCCAAGCTTTCCACTCTACCTCGACCACGACTGCCTGTACTCTGTGAGAACTGTTAAAGGTCCTCCAAGGCGCAGAGAGGTACTGGAAAACTCTCCACGCCCTGACTGTCCCTCTCGGTTAATACAGGTTTGACCCTCGGTTATCACAGCTATAGCGAGAGTCGACAGGATACCTCATCACATATATATTATATAAAAATATTTCCCCTGATTTTGGAATATTTTGAAATATACAGAATTATTAGCTGTTGCTTGACTTTGTTATATAGTTTATAATTATTTTTGGATACATGAGTATCATTATGATATCGTTTTTTGCAGTTGTGGTTAAAATCTTGAAAGTATAATGATAAAAATAGTGAAGATTAGAAATTATCTACAACAACAACAACAACAAAAGCGATTAGAAATAGCTTTAATTGAGCTAAAGGAATATATATAAAACATAATTTGATAAAAGTAATGCCTGTCTTAAGGCGAGTAGAATAAGGAAAACAAAATATTATTTACATAATTACAAAGGTTTTAGCCGGCCATTGGGAAACAACAACAACGAGTTATATAAACAAAGTGCGATCTCTTGCGGTCGACTTAACAGAATATTTGAATCTATGATATATATTTTAAATTAGCATTTTAAATAATACCTTTATATAACATATACATAGTAGAAACCGATGAGTTTGCATTGTGTGTGATTAAATAGAGTGAAAAAAAAAGTAAAGGAAAGAAGATGAGAAGTAAAATGACTAAATATATATTTATCTCCCCGAATGATCTTATATCACAACAGCCAATCACCTACAGTTATTTACAGGAAAAGAAAAATAAACATCAAACTAGTAACACAAAGTACCATGCCATCTTTCTTAGATTTAGATTAAGTAGAATCTTCCAAAAATTCAAAATTTTGTTTTAATCCCTATATATATATAAAGGTCAGTGCATGTAACGACAGCTGGCATGCCTACAGGATGTATAGTAAATTATCAGTGAGCACATTATCACTAATGGTACTCTGTGGAGTTGTATTTTTGACTTATTGTAATATCCACATATAAACTTATGTCTTAGGTTAGCCCCCAAAAAAAGAAATACTTTTCTTTTAAACTTACAGATACTTCTTGCTGATTAACGTCAACTAACAAACACGAGGACGTTACAGTGAATGTATGTATGTTTGTCGGTTATACACGTCCACAATACCTAACTAATCTGACTGAAGTTTTAACAGTATATAGAGTAGAACCAGGAAAAACTTATAGTGAAAATATCAGGTCTCTATCCCAAATATTCGTCGAGTTATTAGCAAATTTGCCCTTTTGCTCGCGAGCAGCGCCTCTAGCGGTGAAGATGGGAGGTAATATCAGCTGACCTAATGTACATGTAAAGTTTGGAGCGGGACGTTTCACAAGAGTGAAATCCACGACGCCAATTTATAATTGTAACGAATAGTGTTTGAAAATCAAAATAATGGAATTTTCAAATATCGTTGTGAAAAATTACATTTATATTTTTATATTTTAAAAACACACAAAGTTTGGAGCGGGACGTTTCACAAGAGGGAAATCCACGGCCCCAATTTATAATTGTAACCAATAGTATTCGAATAAAACATTTAATCGGGTAAAACCCGGGCGTTGCCCGGGCCATTCGGATAGTTTATAATAAAATGATTGAAGCTCACAGAATTGAATGTTCTTTGAAAATAATTCTAAGGGATGGTCAAGAAGAAAAGAGGAGAGACACGAAAACCCAGAAGAAGATAGACTGTTGAAATTATCCAATCACTGGAGACACTGACCCTGGAAGAAAAAAAAGAAACTTGCAATAGGCAGAACAATATAGACAAAATTCCATCAGCAAGGTTATCAACACATCCAATAATGGAATAATAAATTACTATAATATTGTCAAGAAGCTTCATTTAGATGGGACACCTGTCGATGGGCGGCTCCATCGACATGTCGCTGGCCCACCGCTACTGGTCCTGCAGCGCCGTTCGCCTTGACATCCGAGAGGTGTTCTCCATCATCGGCCGGACCTACAGTCCTGTATCTTTCCAGTTGGTCTAGAGGACCATGCCATCTCCTCAGCGGCGAAGTACGCGATCTACGTATTCTTCGTAGATCGCGAAATGCGTGGTGTCGCTGGAGACCCGCTGGTGATTCTCCACTAAACTCTGCAGCGCTGGCAGAGGCGCCATATTCATTGTACATAGTGTATATAATCCATATTATCCTTTTTAAAATAGTACAGACTGTGCAATTTGCATGTATTGACAAGATGTCAATAAATTTATTTTAATTGTCAATTGTCAATCATCCCTGGACCCCGGGGGGGACCACAGGTGTGAGGGTTTCTCGGAAGCTGATCTGCAAATAGGGAAAACGGGACGGTGGCTGACGCCGCTCATTATTATTATCTTTACCTGGGGATAAGTTGTTTTTATCATCTGTCTTTCTCTCCCTATAAATACCTCTTGTATATAATTTTATTGGAGAACTAAAAGGTAACTACCCACCTTTATAATAAATTATTTATCCCCAAATTTGCCCTTGCTTTATTTATCTCCGCGACAATATATTATTGAAGTGTGATTGAAAGAAATTTTGATAGTTTACAAATTTATTATTATCCATGTCCATGTGTGTTATTTATACAAATAAATATTTCAAGGCACTTGTCAACAAAATATAAACTTTTATTGAGATTCTTTAAACAACAACACAAGAAGTAAATTTAAATCTTTTTTTTGTTTTTTGTTTTTTCAAATAATTGATGGAAATAGTTTTATTATTAAATAGAGTATAAATATAACAGAGTGTTGCGGGAGGATGACATTCATGTAGCTAAAGATGCAATTCTCCCTTTTTGGACGATATTTGGCTTTATGTTGTTTTCTAGCCTGAAAATCGTCCCTTGCCACTTCATCAGCTTAAACACCTGTTTGGTAAATTTGACCGCTTCCATACCCGCTCTCGTAGCATGTTATGAAATCGAAGCCGTCCCTGTACTGATGAAGGCTATTGCTCTAAACCATGGTGTTGAGGGTTCAGGCGAGAATCCTCACGCCACTTCGCGCCTGGCGGCGGGAACCGGCCGAGACTGGAACCCGGCGGTTTTGGTTTCGGTTTTGGCTGCGAGCGGGAGAGTATCTCCGTGTCTGGCTGTGCGTGGTGTTCTCCTTATGTTCCAGCACTGGTTATAAATAAAACCGGTACCAAGGGAGCTCCGACGACTCAGAGTGGATTATTGACAAAACAACGGGCACAACACAACACATGGTATACATATTACCTTTTTGTTTGAATTTTACTAAACAGGTGTTGTGGCTCATTCTTTATCACTACTAGTAAAGTTTCTTCAACTATGATGATAAACATTATTATATATATATATAATCATTCTAATGCATATTTAAAGGGAGAGGTGATTCTTTAGATACAGAGTATAAATATGTTCTAATGTATTCATTAAATAGAGGATTTTATAAGATATTTTAGAGAGAGGTTTTTTTTTTTTTCAATAAAATGTTTACATTACAAATTTGCATATTGTACATTGATAAAACAAGAGAGTCAATAACCATACCTATATATATCTCTCAGTTTATATGTGAATTAAATACAAATAAATTCTTTTTTTAAATGTTCGTTTCAAACACAATACTTTCTTCTTTATAATGTTAGCTGGTTATGGGACAATCAGAATGTGTTAGCTATGCATTTATACGTACGCCATCTATCGGAATAAATATCAACTAATCATTGATTTGAATAAAATTATTATTTCGACATAATCAACAAGGAATCAATAAATAACTTATCGTTCGAGGACAAGCAAAAATACAACATCGATATTCCCTTTATAATTAAATCCTATATAGACGAAAGAATGTTGCTCTTACTGAATAATACAAACGAGACATTTACAAGTTTTTTCAACCGGGGTATTCCAAATTATTTTCGCCCTAATTTCCACAACACACAATTTGTAACCAACCATGGTAATTTCGGAAGTTTTTTGGAAAGAATCCGTGCATCGGAGGATCCGGGCTGTTTTTGTGGATGCCGTATTCAAGATTCTACTCACCTTTTACTTAAGTGCCCAGCATTTCAAGACTACAGACTCAATAACGGTATTCTCTGTACCGATCCAAGAGAACTGATATCCAGCAGGGATTCATACATTGTATTCAATAGATTTTGTAAATTTATATCAAAGTTTTTAAATAATCGCAACTGTTATAGGTATAATTGTAACTTTGTGCTGTATATATGATTTTTTTTTCCTTTTTCTTTATTTTGAGGTGTGTTTAAATTAAATTACCAATGTATATAGTATGCTTGTTTGAAATCAATTTCAAGAATATGGTAAATGCCTTGAGCATATGTTAATAGATTCTCCCTCTCTCTCTCTCTTGTATTGCTTTCCTTTGGGCGCCAGTGTCCTTGGCGGGACATCGCGCTTTGTATTTACAGTTGAATAAAGTTGAATAAGGAATAAAGGATTTGGTTTCTCATTTCTTTTATTTCTCAAGCTTTCGGGCTAACATGCCCTTCAACACGTAGATCCTGAAGTACAACTTTTCTTGATTCCTTTCTGAATATATCGAAATGTAGAATCAGGGGAAGAAACTTTACTGATAATATTATTGCATAAAGAATATTGGACAAATACCCTTTCAACTTTATTAATCAAGAAAAGCCAACCACGTTAAAAAAGAAAGAGTATCTAGTCTATATTCCGAAATAATTAAAAATAAACAATTAGTTGATTTTTATTCCGAAAGAGGGAGCAAGCAATTAACGAGATACAGTAGAACCTCTCTGTAAAGGACAACACCTAATTGCAGAGCCAAAATTTTCTTTAAGGAGAGGGATGTCCTCTTACCAGAGAGCAGCTACAGTAGAACTACCTCTCTGAAAAGAACAACACCTAGTTACAGAGCCAAAATGTCCTTTAGAGAGAGGTGTCCTCTTACCGGAGAGTTGCTACAGTAGAACTACCTTTCTGTAAAGGACAACACCTAGTTACAGAGCCAAAGTGTCCTTTAGAGAGAGGTGTCCTCTTACCAGAGGGCAGCTACAGTAGAACTACCTCTCTGTAAAGGACAACACCTAGTTACAGAGCCAAAGTGTCCTTTTGGGAAAGGTGTCCTCTTACCAGAGTGGAACTACAGTAGAACTACCTCTCTGTAAAGAACAACACCTAGTTACAGAGCCAAAGTGTCCTTTAGAGAGAGGTGTCCTCTTACCGGAGAGTTTCTAAGTTGCAAAAATGGTAATTTTACAAATGAAAACTGTCCTTTGTAGAGAGGTGTCCTCTAGCGTGAGTGTCTTCTCATGGAGGTTCTACTGTATCAGTATAATTTCATTCTTTTGTACTATATTTCCATTAAGTATAACCTATGCTATATCCAGAAATTCTCTTATCGCTCTGAATGTCAATTTAGGAAGAATTTCCATGCTTTCAAATCGGGATTGTATAACCAAATTATTACTATTATAACAACTACGTCTACGCTGTTTCTCTCTATAAGAAAATTAACAATTTAAAGAGTAAAAAGTGTATTTGTGGCTAATATTCTGAAATTATCAAAATTTTCAACGATTAGTTTATGTTTATTTCGACAGATGGCGATAGCCGTCATCAATTTTACATATGTTCGCGTTCTGAAAGATGTATTGGATGTTTTAAGGATATAAATATATTAGAATATTCAGGCGAATTGGGAAAAAATGATGATATTGAAATATACTTCCTTTCAAATAGTCTATAGGTATATGCTTTACATATGTTCTTAATCTGAAGGAGCTATTAGCTGTTAAGGATATAATGTAGAGTGTTAAAGAATTTTCAGGCGTCTTTAAAAATCAATCTAAGTTGAACTGTTCTTTCCTTTTCTTCAGACACACATAGAAATAGAGCTCGATGGTCGCTATTGAAGAGATGACTCTATCACAGAAAATGATGATAACAATGATGTATCGATGACGATGATGATTAGAGAGGAATGACTGAAGTGGTGTTGGTCTCCAGTACTTCCTTCATCTCAGAACTGATGTCTGGGGTATGTTCAGAGATGTTTGGGATTGTATTCCTACGCGGTGATATGTCCGGGTTGTTCTTCTGAGGTTCCTCCTCCGAATAGAAATCAGCCATACGGTCGCTGAGGAGGAAGACGGCGAATTCGAAGATGACTCCAGTGAAGATAAGAGCGGCTGATGTGCCGTGGAGATAGTATCGGAACTTGTCACTGTCATATAACCAACAGTTCCCTGTCTCCCCGCACTTCTCCTCCCAGACAAGACAGGCGGCGTCTGTCAGTGCTCCGAACACCAGCGGGTAGGGGGATGAAAGCTGGACATTACAGTACCTTTAACCTCTCTGTTGACATGTGGTATAACTAATAGTGTTTTAAATGAATCATAGCTTTGAGGACATCATTGGATATATAGTGAGCTATATGTCATCTATAACCTCGCTGCTTCCTCTTGACATGTGAGATATGATAGATTGAGATTGAAACTACTTTATCACAATCCATATAAATGTGGAAAAAAATAGTACGAATGTGATATTGTACTGAGGGATAAGGTGCATAAATGAAATGGGAAAAAGGACTTCTCCTTATCGTGCACTGAAAGTTACTGATAGCTTGCACCATCTATAGGAATATACATAAACCAATCGTTGATTTATAATTATTTCGGAATTAGTCAAATACCCTTTATTGGTTATTCAGTTGCACGATAAGGAGAAGCCTTCTATTTATCTTAATCCATATAAGGTTACACTCGTGGACAAAACTTAAGGAAATGGAGAATCTTTGATATCGCCGGTGATCTCTATATATATTTTTTAAGGAGACAGACACAATTTTGTTCATACTTTGTTATATCGTATGTCTTCAATAAAGGTCACTGTAATATCCTTCAGAGTTATTGTCTGAATCCCGATATACATGCTGAAAGGTACAACTTCCTTAAGTTTTGTTCACACTTGGTTATCTCGTGTGTCTTCAATAAAGGTCACTGTAATATCTTTCAGAGTTATTGTCTGAATCCCGATATACATGCTGAAAGGTACAACTTCCTTAAGTTTTGTTCACACTTGGTTATCTCGTGTGTCTTCAATATAGGTCACTGTAATATCTTTCAGAGTTATTGTCTGAATCCCAATATACATGCTGAAAGGTACAACTTCCTTAAGTTTTGTTCACACTTGGTTATCTCGTGTGTCTTCAATATAGGTCACTGTAATATCTTTCAGAGTTATTGTCTGAATCCCAATATACATGCTGAAAGGTACAACTTCCTTAAGTTTTGTTCACACTTGGTTATCTCGTGTGTCTTCAATATAGGTCACTGTAATATCTTTCAGAGTTATTGTCTGAATCCCAATATACATGCTGAAAGGTACAACTTCCTTAAGTTTTGTTCACACTTGGTTATCTCGTGTGTCTTCAATATAGGTCACTGTAATATCTTTCAGAGTTATTGTCTGAATCCCAATATACATGCTGAAAGGTACAACTTCCTTAAGTTTTGTTCACACTTGGTTATCTCGTGTGTCTTCAATAAAGGTCACTGTAATATCTTTCAGAGTTATTGTCTGAATCCCAATATACATGCTGAAAGGTACAACTTCCTTAAGTTTTGTTCACACTTGGTTATCTCGTGTGTCTTCAATATAGGTCACTGTAATATCTTTCAGAGTTATTGTCTGAATCCCAATATACATGCTGAAAGGTACAACTTCCTTAAGTTTTGTTCACACTTGGTTATCTCGTGTGTCTTCAATATAGGTCACTGTAATATCTTTCAGAGTTATTGTCTGAATCCCAATATACATGCTGAAAGGTACAACTTCCTTAAGTTTTGTCTATGAGTGTGTATTTAAAATGAAATAATATAGAAGAACACATTTATACATACTCAATAACGAAAATAATTTTAGATAATAGTGTAGGTAGAAAATACTCAAAGAAGAGAGAGGTAGGATAGTAAAATAGGAAATTTTTTTTTATCAAAAGTAATATCGGACGCCTGCTTTCTTTCTAAATCATCTCGTCCATGGAGATCTATATACATAAGATTATAAAGAGACATGGGTTGCCTCTCCCGTCAAAATAGACGTCTAAAACCAGACGCCATCTATTGACCGTCGCCGCAACTAGTGGCCTCGGGTCGGTGACAAAGCCACAACACCAGCTTTGGCAAACAGAAAAGCGTCCACCTAGAGACCATGGTTTCGGGCTAATGGCCCTCTACAGTCTAGGGCGGACTTTATTCCATGAGATCCACACGGGATCTAATGGAATCTTGACAATCTGCCAAAGAGGTGTTTAGCTGGCAAAGTGGCTGGGCCATATCTATGGCTAAAATATAGATGGAAATTTTGCCGGGAGGAAATTGATCTAAAGAGACATAGGTCGCCTCTCCCGTAGACATAAGAATAAATGTGCATAAATAACAGAAAATATGCCTATTTTACATATGCTTTATATGCAAATCAGTGATCTCTCTGACACATACAAACGGGGTGTAATTTACATAACCATTGTATACCTACCGAATACACTGAGAACAGCTCCCATGGCACCTATAGCAAGATTCTTGTCTTCCACATCAATACATCTGCAACACAATTCAAACAGTCTCAGTCAAATATCAATAAATCAATAATTCAATGATTATTCATTATCAGTTTCTATGAAAAATAAACACTTCGGCCAGTTAGAGTTTTTCATTTTCTCAACCTTTCGACAAAAATCTTTTGTCCTCGTCAGAAGTAAATAAAAATAAAACAGGAAAAATAACGATTATTTCTAACCTTAGGGATGAAGTATGAAAGGATGAATTGTGAAGAGTAATGATAAACGTAAAAATAAAGTGTCCAGGGATGGGAAACGAACCCACAGTGTTCCGCTTATCGGGCAGATGCCAGATCCACTAGACTCATTACTATTCACAATTCATCCTTTATACTTCATCCCTTTTTCCTTAAAATAAATTTCGATTTTTCGTTCAAAAGAAACACATGCGAGATAATTGTAAATGTCGTTTTAAAATCATAAGCCGCATTATATTATATTATTAAAAAATAAAAGATTTGGCAAGGCGTTAAAAATTGTTCTGAGGTTACAAGGCCGAAGTCTCTTTTTTTCACAGAAATATGAATGCCGGCCAGGCAGCCTCTATCTTTACGATTATTATCAGTTATCTACAGGTTTTTTTAAGCAGGGTAGTAAAGTTAGAGAAACATTATTCATTATTATTAAGGTAGAACTTTCAAGCCTCCAGAGATAGGTTTCTTTATAGAATTTTTTAATTCACAAATCTCTCTCTAGCCTTCGGGTATGGAAGCCTTTCTACATGTTAAAAAACACGCTACGACCATGTTATTCTCCTGTAGAAAGCGGTTCCATGCCTTATAATACAAGATAATACTTTATCGAAAAATCATTCATGTCCACCACAATTCTTCTGAGGTTTTAAGAAATGTACTTTCGAACTGCTTTTCAAATATGTAGATATGTGGTGCACTTACAGTAAAAGCAGTCACCTACTTCTACCCACTATGATTATCATGACCTGTACCACGTGTACTAGGGATAAGCAAAAAAAATAAGAAATGTATATAAAATGTTTCTATATAAATTCTAAAGATACAAGATAGACTCGAAAAAAGATGATGAATCTTAAAATAGGAGCACAACTCTCTTAAGTTAAAAGGTTCTTAGTTTCAGAATCAAATTCCAAACAATATGATGACACGACCGAAAAGAATGAAAAATTCATATATTAACTTTTTTTCTTTAAAAACAATTCTTCCATCATGCTTAAACAGAAATAATATCAAGTTTAATCATTTACATTTTTACACAGAGAGCATAATCCAGATATCGTTGCGGGATAAAATTACCTTTATGATTGTTGGGGAGCTACAAGGTGTATAGAAACAACCTTACAAATATGATACATTCATAGTGGACCATATTTGTGTTATAAAACCTTTATATGGCTTCTTTAAAATATGATACATATATCTTTAAAATGTGCACAACTCTCTTAAGTTAAAAGGTTCTTAGTTCCATAATCAAAATCTATACAATATGGCAACAGCCGAAAAGAATAAAAAAATTCATATATTAACTTCTTCCATCTTGCTGAAACAGAAATAATATCAAATTTAATCATTTACATTTTTACAGAGAACATATGTCAGATATCGTTGGGAGAGTAAATTACCTTTATGATTATTGGGGAGCTACACAAGGTGTATAAAACCAATCTTACAAATATGATACATTCATAGTGTACCATATTTGTGTTATAAAACCATTATATTGCTTTTTTAAAATATGATACATATATCTTAAAATGTGCACAACTTTCTCAAGTTAAAAGCTTCTTAGTTCCAGAATTAAATTGCAAACAATATGGCAACGGCCGAAAAGAATATTTAAAAATTCATTAACTTTAATTTCTTTAAAATAATTATTCCATCATGCTTAAACAGAAATCATATCAAATATAATCAATTATATTTTTAGAGAGCATATGTCAGATATCGTTGGAAGAGAAAAATACCTTTATGATTGTTGGGGGGCTACAAGGTGTATAGAAAAAAAACCTTAGAAATATAATACATTCATAGTGGACCATATTTGTGTTATGAAACTATTATATTGCTTCTTTCAACCAATGTTTGCCTTTTATAAAGCTAAATGAAATCTACTTATTGCTATCCATTTGGGAATATTGAACATTATAGTATGATGTATTAGCGCGCCATCTGTTATCAGGAAACTATTATAGACACGTATGATTCTTTTTAAAAAATAAATCATTTCTACTGCCCTTACTGCAATGGAAAAATTAATGGGAGAGCCTGGCTCATCAGTGGTGAATGGTATGGTAGATTAAACTGGCGAAACCGCTGGGAGGGTTCACCACTGATGAGCCAGGCCCTCCCATTAATTTTTCCATTTCAGTAAGGACAGTAGAAATTGTTTAATTTTAAAAAGAATCAATAGTTTCCAATTTTGATAGTGAACATTGTTATATATAAAACACAAATAGTTGATAGTTCTTAAAATTAAAGATATTTCGACCAGTAAATCTTTTTATTATCTCGACGTTTCGACCAAAATCTTTTGTCCTCGTCAGGAGCAAACAAAAATTAAAACATTTGGCAAGGCGTTAGAATAATTTTTAAACGCCTTGCAAAATGTTTTAATTTTTGTTTTCTCCAGATGAGGATAAAAGATTTTTGTCGAAACGTCGAGATAATAAAAAGATTTACTGGTCGAAATATCTTTAATTTTATGAAATATGAATGCCGGCCAGGCAGCCTCTAACTTTAAGACAAATAGTTCAGTTAGACATATATGAGGATGTCGGTTATTGTCCATTTTCAGAATTCTAAGCCAGAACCTGAGTGTCAACACTAATCCCCAGTGACGTTTGTCCACATTCCATGCGATGAATGTCCCTATACAACTTTTACAAATCAGTAAGTAAAAAAATAACTTAAATTTATCATTTTCAAATTCACTGAACTTGATAAATCAAAAATGGCTATTTGGCTCCAATTCTAGAAAAATTAAAAACTCCACTAATAGTTGATATTTATTCCGATAGATGGCGTAAGCAAACTGAGAAACGTCCACCTAGAGATCATAATTTCGGGCTAATGGTCCTCGTCAGTCTAAGGCGGACTTTATTCCTTGAGATCCACACGGGATTTAAATGAAATCTTCACAATCTGCCAAAGAGGTGTTTAGCTGTCGAAGTGTCTGGGCTAAATCTATGTGTGGCCAAAACATAGTAACTTTCAGTTGCACGATAAGTAGATGCCCCTTTATTTTTTCTTTATTTTTTCACCTTATCCCAATATAATATCACATTTGTAGTCTTCAACTTGAATTAACCATAATCCAACCTACAATTATGGTATTCCTTATTGTAAAGAGCTATTCTATGGATAATTCAAGTGAATGGTACCTGAGTGTCACTAGGGTGTTCCCCACTTTAGCTGTGGAGGAGATCATCTTGCTGAGACTCAGTACCACGATGTAAACAACCAGCATGTTACAGTTGAGAGGACAGTAGCCTTTGGTAGCCTGTCCTGGGACATCGGCGTGGGATGGCAGACAGCTACAGTTGGAGAACACCTACAAACATACGACATCAATGACCCTGATCACTGATGATTACACAGATTGAAGAAAAAACACAAGTTGGGGAGAAGAGATTCTTTTATAAGATGACGTTCGTACAAGCTTTCGGTCAAGACCCCCTCGTCTACGGTTACAAAACGACACGAGTGGCCCAATGATTCGTATATATATACACTCTCTCTTTTTAAGAAATAAATAAAAATTTAGAATTATCTATAAAAGCATAGGCCGCCTCTCCAGTCAAAATAAACTTTAAATATAGACGCCATCTATTGAACGTCGTCGCAAACTAGCGAACTCAGGTCGGTGACAAAGCCACAACACCAGCTTTAGCAAACAGAGAAGCGTCCACCTAGAGACCATGGTTTCGGGCAAATGGCCCTCGTCAGTCTAGGGCGGACTTTGATTTCATGAGATCCACACGGGATCTAATGGAATCTTCACAATCTACCAAAGAGGTGTTTAGCTGAAAAAGTGGCTAATACAAATCTATGGCCAAAATATTGATGGAAATTTTTCCGTGAGGAAATTGATTTATAAAAACTGGTATTGTTCCTTTGTCATACTGACCCGAGGATGCTAGTTGGAAGCGAAGGTCAATAGATGGCGTCTAGTTTTGGCGTTTATTTTGACGGGAGAGTTACCCTATGCTTTGATAGATAAATTTCTTCTTGGCATAATTTCTGTCTATATTTAGAATAATGTAAAACATTTTCATGAAAGTTTATATATATAAACCATTGTTACTCGTGTTATTCTGTACCCGTTGAAGGGTGTCTTTCCCGAAAGCTTATACGATCGACATCTTATACAAAGAACCTCTTCTCCCCGACTATAGCGAATGGAGAGATTGTCGTTGTATTTACCAGTTTGGACGGAGCACTGGCTTCGTTGATGCCCGTACAGCCAGCGTAGCACGGAGAGAAGAAGGATGTTGAACCATCCGGTCCACATATCGGCTCGAACACCCGCAGTGTACAGCCGCAGTCCACGTTACAGAGATCGGTGGCCATGCCATTGCTGTCGTCCACAACAGATCTGTCAGAATTCGCCATTTTGTGTACTTGTTTGTGTTGAACAAGAACATTAAGTCTCCAGGGAAAAGTTTCTTTTAAAAATATCGTTTATTTAAAAAGCTCTCAAGCTTTCGGGCAAGAAAGCCCTTCTACGGGAGAAAATATTTCTTCCCCGAAAGCTTGAAAGCTTTTTAAATAAACGATATTTTTAAAAGAAACTTTTCCCTGGAGGCTTAATGTTCTTGTTTTAATATTGAATCAAGGGATTATTTTATCGAATATTTGTTTGGTGTTGAACAAAGGTAAACACGGCGAGATTCTCGTAGTTATCTCGTGTGTCTTCAATAAAGATCACTGTGATATCTTTCAGAGTTATTGTCTGAATCCTGATATACATGCTGAAAGGTACAACCTCCTCAAGTTTTGTTCACACTTGGTTATCTCGTATGTATTCAATAAAGGTCACTGTAATATCTTTCAGAGTTATTGTCTGAATCCTGATATACATGCTGAAAGGTACAACCTCCTCAAGTTTTGTTCACACTTGGTTATCTCGTATGTATTCAATAAAGGTCACTGTAATATCTTTCAGAGTTATTGTCTGAATCCTGATATACATGCTGAAAGGTACAACTTCCTCAAGTTTTGTTCACACTTGGTTATCTCGTATGTCTTCAATAAAGGTCACTGTAATATCTTTCAGAGTTATTGTCTGAATCCCGATATACATGCTAAAATGTACAACTTCCTTAAGTTTTGTCCATGAGTGTAATTCTACTGTCTTAGAAGCGCGTATATCCATATTTTACTTATATTTCACAACTAAGATTCAATCCTACAGTGTCGTATATATAATGTGATCTAATACAATAGTAGAGTTACAAAAAGTAGTATGTTGTATTAAATTGGTGAAACCACGGTGAGGGTCCACCACTGATGAACAACTCCAAACCACGACACATACGCCCTACAAATTCCAAAGCAAAACACACATAAGACTATACAAAAAACACATTCATATACACTCATAGACAAAACTTAAGGAAGTTGTATCTTTTACCATGTATATCGGGATTCAGACAATAACTCTAAAAGATATTACAGTGACCTTTATTGAAGACATACGAGATAACCAAGTGTGAACAAAACTTAAGGAAATTGTACCTTTCAGCATGTATATCGGTATTGAGACAATAACTCTGAAAGATATTACAGTGATCATTATTGAAGACACACGAGATAACCAAGTGTGAACATAACTTAAGGAGTTGAACCTTTTAGCATGTATATCGGGATTCAGACAATAACTCTGAAAGATATTACAGTGATCATTATTAAAGACACACGAGATAACTAAGTGTGAACAAAATTGTCTCTGTCTGTTTAAAATAAATTTAGTCCATAAGTCTCCATGATGGGGAGCTGCTGTCGTTGGTTGGCTATCCAATACATGAGAGTCAGACTTTGCCCCAGTCTATTTAAAATAAAAGACGACAGTCGACATCAAAGACTTTACACTTCCTTAAGTTTTATCCATGAGTGTACATACATATATCACCATAAGCAGCATACACTGCACACCTACATTCATATGCATATAGGTATATAGGTTCACATACCTAGTAACTCCTTCCATCTGTGTGGCAGGACACCCTAGGAACATGGCAGCGAAGAGTCCCACAACAGTAAACATCTCAGCAGCCACCATGTATCCAGTCAACACCTTAGGCCGTGGACGTAGCCTATGGATCACTACTCCACCCAGGATGGTACCAAGTAACATGGTCAGGATACTGGTGGACCCTAGACACAACATCTCTATCAACGTCTACTAGGTAAGTGACAATAAAAGTAACAATACCACTACATTAAACACAACAGAAATATGCAGATTAAACTGGCGAAACCGCTGGGAGGGTTCAACACTGATGAGCCAGGCCCTCCCATTAATTTTTCAATTTCAGTAAGGACAGTAGAAATTCTAACACCTACCCACATATTCTCATTCCCAGCAATGGCCGCAGCCTTGCAGAAATTTGACATGGACCCAGAATTTTACACACCCAAGATAGTGGACATTGCTGCTGCTGTGATAGAGATGCATGGGGACATCTGAGACTCTTCATTGGACACGATAACAATAGTAGAAATTGCTTAATTTTAAAAATAATCATACACGCCTATAATAGTTTCAAATTTTAATAACAGATGGCGCGCTAATGCATCATAATATAAAGTATTCCTCTCTTTTAAAATAAAGATCACCTTTATTAAAGGTAAGAACTAAAGAATGAACATAAATCTCTAAATATATCTAAGTTAGCCTTACTGGGAAAATTACTTATCTTTCTAACAATAATTATTTATATAAATTACCTCTCTCATCTTCAGAAATCTATATTAGCTTAAATATATATATATATAATATAAAATAATTATATTTCTGTTGTATTTTGGAATTAGAGATATATATATTGAATTATTATTATTTGTTGCTTTATTTTGGTATACACATGAGTATGTTACGATATTGTTCTGCAGTCGTGGCAATAATAAAATAGTTTTGATCAGAGATTTCTTTATTTGAGCCAAGGAATATATATGAAAAACATAATTTGGTAAAAGTACCGACTGGCTTAAGGCGAGTAGAACAAGGAAAACAAAATATTATTTACATAATGTACAAAGATTTGAGCCGGCCAGTGGGAAACAACAACAATGAGTTTTTATAGGGGAAGCGTGACTTCTGGCGGTCGATTTAACAGAGTATTTGTATCTATGAAATATATATTTTTAAATAAAATAATATTTTTATATAACATATATATATATCCTGACCAGGAGCACATGTGCTTTTTAGATGGCAGAGCGTCATCTAGTGAAACAGAAATTAACTAAACATTGATTTTTAACTGTTCCCTGATATTTGGCCAACCCATTTTCTCGATAAAACAAGAAAAGCCATCCACGAACGCGTTTCGCGCTTGGCGTTCGTCACGTGAAGCAGGCTGTACCACTAGGACCAAAAAGATTTTTGGTCCTAGTGACTTCTTGAAAAACCAAGAAATGGGTATTTAAGGCCAAACTTGCGTTAATATGCATAACACATGAGAACCCAATAGAAAAAAGCACATGTGCTTTTGGTCAAGATATTCTTTCATTATTTTTAATATCAACACCTGACCTTTTTATTTATTTATTTTTCTATAGTTTTCTCATATATATATACATGCCCAACACCACAAATTATCAAAAGTCCCAGATTATTATAGATAATGAATAAAAATTAATATTTGAATGATATCCAACAGAAATACACGCTAAGAATAAGCTGAAATACCGGAATGAATGAAGTAACAAATAATTAAAATAACATTAGAAATAAACCAGAACATAAACAACAAAAAAAGAATAATGACAAAATAAATCATCATTAAAAGCACAAAATAGCTACTGGATGGTCAAGAAAACAAATAAATAACAATACAGTTAAACCTGTCTATAGCGCCCCCTCTTGGGACTCACCAAAATGATATAGAGAGGGGGTGCTATAGACAGGTAACTTTTAATGTAATTCGCATCGTACTACGTATTTAAAATCAGGCACTATAGAGAGGAAGACGCTATTTAGAGGGGGCGCTATAGACAGGTTTAACTGCATAATGTTGATTAAAAATGTAAAAAATAAAATGAAGAAAGGATTATGGGCAGATAAAAAGAGGAAATGATTTTGAAATGTAGACATGGAGAAAACTATTCAGAGTTCCATGGATAGATAAAAGGACAAATGTTTCTTTTTTTTTCTGTTATTATCCATAGTACAATTGATACAGGCCATGATAATCATGGTGGGGGGTAATAGGCGCCTGCTTCTACTATAAGTGCACCACATGTCTACACATATAGAAAGCGCAGTTCGACATTTGCACTTACAAGTGTTCCAGAGCCCCGTTTGTTTACATGCACTCGCTAGTGGGGTTAGAAATTTAAAGAATCGATGGCCATTAGAGCATTTTCTTTTTAATTATAAAAGGGTCTCCAACGCGGGATTCGATCCCGGATCGTAGCGGTTGAAAACCAAAGGTTTAAACCACTCGTCCACCGACTCCCTATATCATTCATTAAAAAATTAATACTTATAGATCCCTAGAATTACAAAATATGCGAACAAATATTCATATTTCGAACACATAATAAGAACAAATGGATTAGAAAAGAGGTTAATGTTGGGAAATTTGAAAGAAGAAGAAGAGAGAGGAAGACCTTCAATGAGCTAAGTAAAAAAGGACAAGAAAGCTACCGGAATGTCACTAAATGAGCTGTGAGTGATGTTCACTAACAGATCAAATTGTAGAATATTCCTCCATATTATCACCAAATATTGACTTGATGGAGACTTACAACAAGAAGAAGGGGAATATTTGCGATAACACATATATACAAAAGAAGAGAAGAAGTACAAGAAGTAACTTCAGGAATACATACCAGAGTACATGCTGGCGCTAGCAGCCGTCTGTCTGTACTGTGACTCCATGTACTTAGACATGAAGATGTAGTACCCCAGGAATCCGTTGATTTGTAGAGTGACACTGATGGTGTGACACACCAGGATTGGATTCTTGGCCAGTTTCTTGAGAGCCTTCGGCATGTCTGGGCAGCAACACGTCAACTCCTACACTAGAAGAAAGAAAGAGATCCTGCCAAAAATATCTTATTTCAGCATTTGCTACCAGATACTAAATGAAGATGGGATAGTTGTCCATTGAGAGAGTCAGTGTGAGATTAAAAGGGTAATTAATTAGTTAGGTATTTAGGAAAAGGAGCAACAATGAAATTCTGTAAAAATCTGCAAAAAAATTATGGAGGGGAAGGGATGGGATACAAAGGACCATATATGGTAGAATTGTTCAGATGGATGTTTTTCCCAGAATAAATTTATCTACAGAAGAAAAGGTCGCCTCTCCCATGTAGATTTATCACCGACCCGAAGCCGCTAGCTTGCTGCGACGGTTAATAGATGATATCTAGTTTTGACGTTTATTTTGACAGGAGAAGCGATCTTTGCTTTTAGAGATCAATATCCTACCGGCAAAATTTCCATCTATATTTTGGCCATAGATATGGCCCAGCCACTTTTCCATATAAACACCTCTTTGGAAGATTGTGAAGATTCCATTAGATCCCGTGTAGATCTCGGAATCTTAGATTTTTCTAAGTTTTAGTAGCGTAATCATACCTTTCGAAAAGGTCTGTTGTGGCCGTAATCTTGTATTGTCGTGATTAAAAAAAAGAAACTCGTCTCTCAGTGAATTGTCTTCTATTTATAATAGAAAGTTTGTTTTATTTTAAAAAGAACAAAATCGTGTTCAAAAGTATCATTTCGTTTATATAGATGGCGCTCTTTTGTCTTGTGTTTAATGGATAATGATTTGGCCTATGAAATTTTGAAAGAAATCTCTTGAGAAGTAGTATTAGATAATGGTGGACATGGCATTTGCCCGGTAAGCGGAACACTGTGGGTTCGATTCCCATCCCTGGATACTTTATTTTTCCGTTCATCATTACTCTTCACAATTCATCCTATCTTACTTCATCCCTAAGGTTAGAAATAATCGTTATTTCTCCTTAAAATAAATTTTCTAATTTTCGTTCAAAAAAAAAAAATAAAAATTGCGGTATAGTTGTTAAACTTCGTTCTATAATGGTGTTTACCTTTCAACTTGGGTAGCTCCTCGTTATCCTGAGAGCTTTCTTTCGAGTTGGAAGTAGAGGGTGGAGGGCTGGTGGAAGGCAGCCGTCGGGGGAACAGGACCATGGGCAGCGTGAAGATGAGCAGAAGGACACCTAGGATGACAAATCCCAGCCACCATGCGCCAACCCATCGTGGATCCTTGTTACTGAACCCTGGGTCGTCTAAAACACACCACACAGAATCTTTTAATCGCGTAGAATATTGCAGAAAAACACAGTAGGGGATATTTATAACCCAGGTTCCTGGAATGCAGAACGCCAACTACCCGGGGAGTCCATCTCACTACTAGTGTTGAGCGCTTTTTACTCGCGTCCTGTTTTAATTGCTGAGTTTAACCAGTTGACCAGAAATTTCCATGCTGAGATTGAGTATGGAAGGCTGGCCATATATGTAGGATTGAGGTGGATCAGTCCAACCAGGATAGTTGTTTACATCCTATGTCTCAGGAATGCTGGACAGCTGAAGAGAAGATGATCGACTGTCTGTGGCTCTTCTGAACAGTGGATGCAGGTAGGGTCTGTTTCAGGATGTATACGTGTAATGTCTGCCAGTACATGGCCATGGCCCGTGAGGATGATGGTGAGGGGAGGAAAAACCCAGTGAAATATTGATTCATATCTATAAAGATAAATCTCGAGGACCACGCCATCTCCTCAGCGGTGAAGTACGATATCTACGTAGTCTTCGTAGATCACGAAATACGTGGTGTCGCTGGAGACCTGCTGGTGATTCTCCACCAAACTCTGCAGCGGTGGCAGAGGCGCCATATTCATTGTACATAGTATTATGCATATACAGTAGAACCTCCCTGTAAAGGACAACACCTAATTGCAGAGCCAAAGTGTCCTTTAGGGAGAGGTGTCTTAGCGGAGAGTTCCTGAATAGTAAAAATGATAATTTTACAAATGAAAACTGTCTTTTGTAGAGAGGTGTCCTCTTACCGGAGAGTTGCTAAATAGTAAAAATGATAATTTTACAAATGAAAACTGTCCTTATAGAGAGGTGTCCTCTTACTGGAGAGTTGCTAAATAGTAAAAATGGTAAGCTTGTAAATGAAAACTGTCCTTTGTAGAGAGGTGTCCGCTAGCGGGGTGTACGCTAAAGGGAGGTTCTACTGTATATAATTTTATTTTTTTTTAAGTGCAGACTGTGCACTTTACATGAATTGACAAGATATCAATAAAACTATTTTGATTGTCAAAAAAATGTCTATAAAGATTAAAGTCATCTCTCACATCAGATGACACATATTCAAATTTAACCAACTATAACAGCAAAACGAACTGTTCGCTAAGGACACTGACGCCAAATAAAAAAGAGAGAAAAGTATCTATATTACAAGTATTACTTATATATTCATAAAGGAAATTACATTATAAATAAATAGGTTTATTGTAAGCATACTATATAATTTTTAAATTTGCCAATTTTACTCGTAAACAGCGCCTATCGCGGCATCTGGTGGATTTACATTTGCTAAATTTTCCATATATATATAGGCGTCTATAATAGTTTCGAATTTTCATAACAGATGGCGCGCTATTGCATCCTAATAACTAAAACTATAAACATGCATTAATATTTTTCCGTTACAAAAACTAAATGTATATTTTTGAATATAAGAAAACATAACCAAATTATATAATAATATTATCCAAATTCCAATCAATAGAAAAGAAGCCATATACTCCATATCATGTAATAACTGTAGTTCTAAATATGTAGGGGAGACTGAGAGAAAAGTTCATAATAGAATAGCCGAACATAATAGTAATATCATCAATAGTGACCCAAGATCTTTAATAGTTCAACATATAAAAGAAACAGGCCACACATTTAACTTATCCCAACCCTTGGTGCATTATGACAATATCCATAGTAAATACCAAAGACTCTTAATAGAATCTATGATAACCAAACAACAAAAAAGCATAAACAGATGTATAGAAATATCAGAAACATATGAAACAATATTAACAAACACTACCCCTTAGATTTAAAATAGTCTTCTATATACACCATAATAGTTCATGAATATTATAGTTTTCTCCACCTTTCCATATCATTAATAGTTAAATATGTAAACATTCTATTACGTAATCTAATATGTAAATATTCTATCTTTGTTAAATTAAAACATTATAAAATTAAATATGCAAAAATTTATTTTGTATAAAAATAGTATATATACCATCAATTTATTATCGTGATACTCCTGTGGAAGGACTGACAGGTCCGAAAGCTAGAGAATAAAATTTGAACAAGAAACTTAGCCCTGGAGACTTTATTTTCTTCATAATAAATACAATATTAGAAAAGATAAATATTACCCACACAATCTATCTTATATATGCCGACAAGCTTGTTAGAGTTAACAGCTTTTTTTAAACTTTTACTTCTTTTTTTTAAAACCACAGTCAGGAAGTATTTTCCAGGTCAGTGGTCGCATTTATTACTTTCCTTTTTTTTTCACAGAGGCAAAAAAGCTTTAAGGTTCACACAACCGCAACACGGTTAATTTAGTTGTTCCTGGTGTCTGGTAGAAAGTGTCTCCAAATTTCTCTTTATATTCTAAGTGGACTATTGTGTGTGTTAGACCTAGATGTCTAAACTTTACTTGGATGGTATCAAATTGATTAATCTTCCATCTAGTTTATCTTAAAGTCTTATTGTTAATTTTTAATCCTTTTATTTCATTTTTTATTCAATTTAAAGCGCTATGTACCCCTAGTAACACTTACGCTGTCATACATGTATGTCTTTACATTTGTCTATACATATATGTTATATTAAAATATTATTTTATTTAAAATTATATTTCACAGATTCAAATACTCTGTTAAATCGACCGCCAGAGGTCACGCTTCCCCTATAAAAACTCATTGTTGTTGTTTCCCGATGGCCGGCTCAAATCTTTTGTACATTATGTAAATAATCTTTTGTTTTTATTATTCTACTCGTCTTAATCCAGGCAGTACTTTTCTCAATTTATGTTTAAATATTTTTAATAAGCTAAATTAAAGCAATATTGATCTAAAAAGTTTTGTTATTTTACCACGACTGCAATTGGGAAATCATGTATTCCAATCCTCGGTATGATCAGCATCGGCGGGTAATGGTTCTATATTACTCTAATTACAAAATCAGCAGAAATATTTTATTAATATATATATACAATAATTTTAGGCCGTGAATAGAATAGTCATATGATGTTAACAAGGAGAAAGAGAGAAAAATGAACTGTGTACAAAAGAAAGAAATGTCTGGCAATATGTACAATCAGCATAATATAAATTTTCATTTTCTTAAAAGATATTTGTTGCGATATAATTTAAAAATTAAAATATATCTGCAAAAAGTATTAAATTTAATATAGATTTTTTTACTGGAAATAAGAATACTTGGATCTGTTATTATTAAATTATTGTCGATTCTATAGTCTTGAAAAACAGGACAATCTAGTAAAAGATGTATTGAGGTTTGTTCCTCATGTCCTTCTTAAAATCCATCTTAAAAATGATAACATTTCTAATAGAAAATTAAAGCTTTAAAGCACGAATTTTTCTTTTACATATTAAAAATATTCTACTGTATTTACTGTGATGATAAAATATTGGTAGGGCTTTGCTCATCAGTGGTGAACCCTCCCAGCGGTTTCGCCAATTTAATTTACCAGACTGCTTCTTAGAGCTCTAATACTGTATTGGACGGTTCTTCTTATATATGCTACCCTGAGAAGGGTGGAATCTTAGAAATGGTATTTAAATAAACTATGGAAATAAGCTTTTTGGACAGTAGAATTACTGTTTTAATGCTTTAATTTCCTATATATAAATTGCTTTATATTAACATTTTATTGCCTACAATCATGGACAAGGAAGTTGTAACTTTCATCATGTATATCAGTATTCCGACAATAACTCTTAAAGATATTACAGTGACCCTTATTGAAGACATACCAGATAACCAAGTGTGAAAAAAAGTTGCCTTATCTCTTAAAAAAAAAAAAAAAGACGACCGATGACATCAAAGACTTTTCAATTCCTTAAATATTTTTTTCCATGAGTGTATTTAAGATGGAGGACACGTCTCTATGAGCTATTCAGTGTGGAAATACATTAGAAGAATTGAGAAAAGGGACAAAGAATGTTGACAGTGTGTTTTAAGGAGGGTAATAAGCCTGTCTTAATGAGGAAGCGATGATACGACGTCCTAGGGGAAGTGGGATGGAATGACGCAGCAGAATTATCTCATCGTTTCATATCGTCTTATCTAACAAACACTAGTGCTGCCATCTAACAACGAGAAATTAAATTAAAATTCTAGCATTAATGCGTTATATGGTAAGAAATTTAAACTGTTTTTAACTTTATGGTCACTAAATATATGTGAGAGAATTATATATTATAATAAGAAATTATATTATATATATTATATAAAAATATTATTTCATTTAAAATCATATTTTATAGATTCAAATATTCTGCTAAATCGACAGCCAGAAGTCACAATTTGCATATAAAAACTCATTGTTGTTGTTCCCCCTTGGCCGTCCTCGGGGCTCAAAAATCATTCATTTTGGTTAGCAGCCCCGTAAATAAAAATATTTACTTCCCCGATGGCCGGCTCAAAACTTTTGTACATTATGTAAATAATATATTTTTTCCTTATTCTACTCGCCTTAAGCCAGGCATTACTTTTATCAAATTATGTTTTTTATATATATTCCTTTAGTTCAATTAAATTACTGATCAAAATCATTTTTCTGATTATTCTTTCGAGAATTTTAACCACGACTGCATTACCATAATCCTCAACATGATCTAAATTCAAGCAGAAAATATCATTTTCATTTTTATAATATATATATTAAAATACGTATACACATTTATATTTTTCTCACATAATATATATTTACCATTCAGTAGCAAGTTCCTTTTAGTAGTTCTTGTATTCGTAGCTCGACTGGCAATAAAGTATTTATTGGTAACAATATCGTGCTTGGGATACTAGAGGCACGTCATTACGTGAATTTTTATTACTTTAAATGCTAGCTTTCAAGCCAAAATCGCTCTTCGTTAGACTTTGTAATGATTCCATATGCAGATTTTATTCTTGGAGAAAAAATTGCAGCATATATGTAAATATGTATTAATTTTCTGATAGAAAATTAATTATGTAAAAATGATTGGATATATATAGAGTGTAAGAGGAGAATGAAAGGATCCCATTTTATAGAAATAAATATCTTATACCGTCTAGTGTTCGTCAACTGCTATTTTGTTAGGTAGAGAACACGACAACATGGCGCAGCCGACAGGATCTTCTCTTAGAAGCGGAGCCAAGATAGCACTGAAGGAGGAACTTGGAATTGTGAACGGAGGAAAAAGTGACAGCAAAGATCAAACAGAAACTGATTTAAGTAAAGAAAATCTACTTAAGGATAAGAAGCCAGACATAGCTCCTGGGAGTTCTCAACTCGAGCCCAACGTCGCTGCACTCGTTACTGTACTAAATAACCAACAGCAGTTGCTTAATAAACTTGTAGAGATGCATTTGGCCACGGGACAGGAGAGGATGGCTAAAATGGAAGTTGAAAGGTTTAATGGAAAGAATGTTGATCCGTTGATTTGGATCCAAAATTATGAAATTATCTGCCAGAATAATAACTGGAAATCTTCTCAAACTAAAGTAAATGGAATGCGTGCATTCTTAGAAGATACTGCCTTGCTTTGGTATGACTGCCAAGATAAAAAAGTAGCAGATGGAGATTGGGAGGAATGGAAGAATGATTTCATTGAGGCGTTTCGCGAGGATCCCATCTCTACTTTTGATAAAGCTGTTAAATGGCAATATCGCAGTGGCTCCTATGTGGACTATTTTTATAAAAAACTGAGGCTACTTCAGCTGGGCTTGCCGGGAGCTTCAGAGAGAATCTTGATAACTGGCATCTTGCACGGCCTACCAGAAGAAATGCAACAACGTTTGGCTGTGATCCCATTCTCCACCACTATGAAATTAAGAAAAGTTCTTGAGAGATGTAGGCCTTCCATTCGCCCATTAGAAAAGCACACTTCCAAAAAACTAGAAAATGAGGGTTGGCCTTTCCCTCCGTCAGAAAGGGTATTATACTTTTCCTATTTTCCCCCTAACTCAATGTTTCCGGTTAATGTTAATGGAGTAAAATTAAATGCATTTTTGGATCCTGGCTCATCTATTGATTTGATTCGAAAAAACACTCTAGAAAATTATGGCTGGAAAAGTTATCCGGCAAAGACAAAATTAACAACCATAAAACATAATAGCATTTTTGCATCTGAATGTATTGACCTTGAGCTTGAAGCAGATAATCGTAGAATCGAGGTAACTGCAGTAATTCTTGAAGAGATGCCTTTCGAGATTCTGCTAGGAAAGCCAACCATGAAAAATTTCAAAATCCAATGGGATTTTCATTCTGATAACATCAAATGTTTGGCCTTGAATGCTAATGAATATGCATTTACGATTAATGATGTTCAGGAAAACTTCCCGGGTCTTTGTGAATTTTCTCGGATTAGGGTCCCAAAATTTGAGGTGGACTTTTTATTGAAACCTGATTGCAATGTTATTCGGTCTAAACCATATTCAACGTCTGAATACAAAAGAAAATGGATATCTAATAAAATTAAAGAAATGCTTGACCGGGGAACCATTGTTCCATCTACCTCAGAGTTTGCATCACCATGCGTACTTGTTCCAAAAAAGGATTCCTCCTTTAGACTCTGTCAGGACTATCGAAGGCTCAATCGGGAAACTCATTTGGATCCTTTTTCCCTTTCCCAGCATTGATAGGATTATAGACCGATTTGGGGGTTGCCATTATTTTACAAAAATTGATTTACGAGACGGATTTTGGCAAATAGGACTAACTAAAGAATCCAGAAAATTTTCTGCGTTTGTAACACAAGGTCTGTACGAATTCACAAGGTTACCGTTTGGTTTGAAAAATTCTCCTCCCAAATTCCAACGCATAATGACTGAAATATTGGGGGATCTGCTAGATCAAAGAGTAGTTGTCTATATTGATGACATCTGTTGTGGTGCACCCACTAAAGAAGAATGTGCAGCCCTTTCCTACAAGATTCTCACTAGACTGGCCAAATTTGATATGACCATTAACCTGAGGAAATGTCAGTTTTGCGTTCCTCAAGTGGAGTTACTAGGAAGAATAATAAACGGCGATTTCAAACATATGAGGGATCAGGTGATT
Organism: Cordylochernes scorpioides; assembly: GCA_030710605.1. Classification (NCBI taxonomy): domain Eukaryota; kingdom Metazoa; phylum Arthropoda; class Arachnida; order Pseudoscorpiones; family Chernetidae; genus Cordylochernes; species Cordylochernes scorpioides. Next base: position 137,273,107 of record CP092863.1, read on the forward strand.
GAAAAGGTGAAGAATATGAGGAGGCCTTACAATTTGAAATCCCTACAATGTTTCCCTGGCTTAACTGGGCATTTCAGGCCGTATATACCGAATTATGCTATGATAATAAGACCATTGGATGCCTTGAAAATAAAAGACTCCATTTTTACATGGACAGAAGAATGTGAGGAGTCGTATTTAAAATTACTTGCCCTGATTACATCCAACCCGATTTTAAGGATTCCCGATTGTTCCCTTCAATACGAGTTGTCTACCGACGCTTCTTACTATGGAACGGGAGCAGTATTATACCAACGAGATATTACCGAAAAGAAAAACCAACAATTACGAGTAATAAGTTATTATTCATATAGTTTACAAGAGCGGAACAGAATTATTCTGTTACCGAAAAGGAATGTCTTGCTGTGTTGAAAGCAGTTAAACATTTCCGCGCATATTTGGAATGTAAACCTTTTACAGTCCACACCGATCACCGCGCGTTGACTCGGCTGCTTTCCTGCGGAAATCTCAGAGACAGACTTGCCAGATGGCAACTGTTCCTTAGTTAATTTGAAATGAATATTAATCACCGATCCGGAAAGGAATTACAAGATGCCGACGCTTTGTCGAGATTGGCCATTGATTCTCCCACAGATCCAAATGAATCCATATTATGGACGAATCACCGGAGCATTGATCTGAAGCTCGGAGATAACAACAAGTACTTGGTTCCTCCCGAGGATAGAGATTCTATTTTTCACTTATATCACGATGATCCTCTCTCAGGTGGCCACTCTGGGTTTTTGAGAACCTATCGTAAATTAAGACAGCGATTCTACTGGTATAAGATGAAAAATGATATACGCAGTTACATAGCCTCTTGCCCTGTTTGTCAACAGGTCAAGTTTAAATACAAGTACAGACCAAATCATATGAGCTTGCCGCCACAATCACAGGAGCCCTTTCATACTGTGCATTTAGATTATGCCGAAGCTCCAACTAAGGGAGATGCTAGATCAACCTTTTTAATAGTAATAGATGAAGCAACAAGATTAGCCCAGGCTAAAGCTATAAAACAAGATGGGCGATCATTGATAAATTATTTCGAACAACATGAAAATCTTAAGAAAGTGCGCACTATAATTACAGATCAAGGAAAGTCCTTTGTTCACGGAAAATTCCCGGAATGGGCAAAATCTAAAAACATAAGACTGATCACGACAACTCCCTATCATCCAGCTGGAAATGGTCTGGCGGAAAGAACCATAAGAGAAATAAAGACCTTTCTCGCCTGTTACCCTCATTTCAAAGGAGGATGGAAGTCCTGTCTAGAGGAAGCAATTCGGTATCATAACCGCTCCTACAATTCTTATTTGGGTTGCTCGCCTATATTTAAATATACAAAGCAATCTCCACGCTTACCTGCTGATGATGAGCTTGGTATAAGTTGCCAACTTGAAGAAAAGGAGAGAGACGAAGAACGACAACACCAATATCGACAAAAACAAAATTTTACCATAATAGAAAACAAAGATTATCACCACCTCAGCTAAAAGTTGGAGATTATGTGCTGGTACGTCATCAAAGGAAAGGAAAAGAATGGCACCAGACTGGACCACATGAAGTCTGTCGTGTAACTGAAATGGACGGTCTGGTTAAGTACATAGCATATCATTTCAATAATCGTCAGACCAGAACCGCTCACATATCCAATGTCCAGCCTTTCAACATCCGGACAAAGGGAACCACCGTGGAAATAAAATCATCTCAGGAGTGATGATGGGTCTTCGGTGGCGGGTGCTGTAATGATTCCATATGCAGATTTTATTCTTGTAGAAAAAAGTGCAGCATATATGTAAATATGTATTAATTTTCTGATAGAAAATTAATTATGTAAAAATGATTGGATATATATAGAGTGTAAGAGGAGAATGAAAGGATCCCATTTTATAGAAATAAATATCTTATACCGTATAGTGTTCGTCAACTGCTATTTTGTTAGGTAGAGAACACGACAGACTTAAAACTCTTTAATATTTTAGAGAACCTGTCGATATTTCTTGATATCCATTTTGAGAACGATATTTTTGCTTGAAAGCTTGCATTTTAAATAAAGAAAAAGGTTCAATTGTAAAATATCTTTATAATTATAACACTTTTTAATACAATATAATGCGGCTATGATTGTACGTCAAACGACGTTTGACAATTTTAAATGTTTCTTTTGAACGAAAAATCGTAAATTATTTAAGGAGAAATCGTTCTATAATGCCTTTTACCATTTTTTCTACTTTTTTAAACACGTTTATTTATATTAAAAACAATTTAAACTTATCTATATAAAAGAATAGATATGCAATTAAGATAAATTTTCTATACAGCAAAATGTTGAAATTGGATATCTGTGCATGAAATAAACTTAATATTTTGTGTTACAAAATGTTTAACCAATCAGAGAGCAGGTTATTGAAGTCTCGTGTTGACAAGTACTCGAGTTGTCCTCCAGACGAAGACTATGTTAATTTAATGTACAATGGAGATGACGCTATGCAAATTTATTGCTTTGATGATAATCCAAGGTTGCCAGGGTTTATCTAGAAAACATCAAGGAAGAAGGTTGTCTGCAAACCTTGGTACTCTGTTGGGAATATGCAAATGTGAAAGTTTATAGTTTGATTTTTACCTTAGCGGTGAGGGATTTTATAAGATCCTATTGGACAATCTATTAGAAGAGATAATTGCTATAAGTGAAATATAATCAGTAGCTGTGAAGAAAAAAGTCTGGTAATCGTTTCACAAAACACTGATGCGAAATTCGGTAGAAGAATTCGCAGTGAAGATTCTTTTGTGGGCTGTTAAGGGGTTTTAAATCAGATCACTAAATAGCAGAAAGGAGAGGGTAAAAGGCTCCTTCAAACTAACTTTATTTAAAACATGTTAAGAGGACAGAGGAAAACACCCAACTGGTCAGCAGACCAGACCGTGCTCTCTTCCTTTGTTGCCGGCTGGCGCCGCCGGGGCTTGTTTGTTTTGATGTCACCCAATCCGTCTGGCCGACGTCCCGAAGTAGATCTCCATTATTCCACAGTAGCAATGCGTTTCTTTATTCGTGAAAAGTGGAAGCTTTCGGATCTTTATAATCCTTCCATAGGCATATGCTATGACATTTTCTATGGAAGCATGGCTATGTCTGTAGAAGGATTATAAAGATACGAAAACTTAAACTTTACACGAATATAGAAACGCTTTGCTACTGTTTATATTGTCGCAAAGTATGTATTATTTTATTAACAGAGTATCGTTTTTGATGTTTATACTTTGCTACTCTGTAAACTTCCCTCTTTGCTAATCTTTTGTTTATCATTCTTAGTTGCCTGAAATAAAGTGCTGTCTCATCCCGAAGTTGGTCTTCCCTAATTTTCCACGTGGCAATATTCTCATTTTATTGCGCATTCTCTTTGCCTAAGATACCATTGAGGACTTCAAGAATAAAGGCTTTATAATCGCTATTTTACCTTTACAATAAGAGATTTGATGGAGGAATGGTCTAAACCGTCGATTTTCGACATTCACGACCTGGGTTCGAATCCCGCTTTGGATACTTTTTTTTTTCTGAAGAAAAAAATGCTTCAATGACCTCCAAATCTTGTAAAAGTCCAAACCCCTACCAGTGAGTGTAATTAACCAATCGGGAATAGTCACGACCGTCATCGGCCGCCTCTGTCACGGATGCGCGCGCACAGGGAGGTCACGTGCTCGCCGGCAGCCAATAAAAATTGGAAAAAAAAACTCCCTCGAGCCGGATTTGAACCAGCGACCTAAGGATCACCGTTGTAACATCTACAGTCCTCCGCTCTGCCAACTGAGCTATCGAGGGATACAAACTGTATGAATAAGTTTACCTTATAAAGTCAACTAATCCTATTTCTACACAAAATGTATCATCGGCCGCCTCTGTCACGGATGCTCCCTCGAGCCGGATTTGAACCAGCGACCTAAGGATCACCGTTGTAACATCTACAGTCGGGTAAAACACGGGCGTTGCCCGGGTCATTCGGCTAGTTATGTATAATTATCAGCGTCATAATCAATTCTTTCCTATCAATTATGTCACCGTTTACTTTGTGAATGGAATAAATACCCAAATATGGCCATTTCTCATAACCATCGGTGGTTCAGTGGTAGAATGCTCGCCTGCCACGCGGGCGGCCCGGGTTCGATTCCCGGCCGATGCATTTTTTTTTTTACAATTTTTAAAACTCATTTATATATTATACAAGAATGACATCCACGGCGCCAATCCACGGTGACAGAGATGAAAACTGATGACTGATTATTGATTAGGAGATGAGGAATGACGCTCGTAACTGTATATAGAATGTCGATCTGCTTTTCATATGAGTAGACATGGGGTATACTGTAAGTAGTCGGCAATTACTACCGATCATGATTATCATGGCCACGCGTCTACTAATGATATTTAAAAAAAAAAACACTTTTAAATATATATATTTTTAAATCTGAGACCATATTATATGCAAACATATTAAAACTAATAAAACTATTGTTTTTTTTTTTCATTTAATAATTTTAAAGCTAATATAAAACTTCGCGAAATAAACAATTATATATTAATCGATAAAATCAATTTAATATAAATTATTTTTGAAGTCTCCTTGTGTGTGTGATTAGTAATTAAAATGTAATGTTTGAAACTATTATAGACGCGTATGCTTCTTTTTAAAAATAAACTATTTCTACTGTCCTTACTGTAATAAAAAGAATCATACGCGTCTATAATAGTTTCGAATTTTGATAACAGATGGCGCGCTAATGTATCATAATAAAATGTAATGTCTGAATTAATAGATAAAAATGTAAAAAGATTGTCACAAAGTTTAAATAAATTAAAAATGTGAAAGATTTTGAAACCTGTAAAAACTAAATAAAGCATATAAAAATGGTACAAAAATGAAATTATACATGATGATCCCAGTAAAATTTCTTTTTTGTGGTTTTGTTTTTTCATATAGTTGGGTGTTGTTACACATTTTGGCTTTAAATATTCATTCCTTGATTTTTCAGGAAGCCTCTAGAAACAGTATTTTTAGTTGTTGAAGTACATTCCTACACCACGCTGATGAGGGCCAACAGCCCGAAACGCGTACTGGTTGGCTTTTCTTGATTAATAGAGAAAGAAATGTTCAGCTAAAATATTCTGGAATAATTAATATATTAACGAGAGATTAGTTAATATTTTTTCCAACAGATGGCGAAATTTAAAAAAGCAAATTTCAGTTGAACGATCAAATGCTTTTTTTATATATATATATATGAAGACAGTTACATACAGGAATAATTTCTAAATCTTATGTAATTTATTAAAGATTTTTAACTTTAAATTCCCCACTAAAAATAATTTCTAAAACATAGAAAAAAAACATTCAGAAGAACAATTATATTGCTTTCTAGTTGTGATAAGGAATTTCCAAATAAAATTCGAAAGGAATTTCACCATTGTGTAAAATTTTCCCAAAACGGACTATGAACAGATGACAAAATGATTTCGGGAACTCCAAACATTAATAGCTAACAGAACAATGGCGAGATGTGGAAAAAGTCAGCCATTTAGTTACGTTACGTTCTTATGTAATCTTTTCTCTCCGTTCGTCCCACTTCTCCAGTGTCCTTTGCCTACATAGGACTACAATTAGAGTCCTAATGGGACTCTCTCGGACAACATTCTCTCTCTCCTATGTAAACAGTCCTAGAAAATATCTCAAAACATTATTGCAAAACATGCCACCTTTTACTCAAATGACGAATCTATTAAAAGAGTCTACGTTCTAATGGGTCCTTTGGACATTCTCAGACAACTTTGCATATTCTCTCCTATGTATACAGATCTAGAAAATCTCTCAAAACATTATTGTCAAACATGTCACTTTCTTCACTCAAATGTCGAATTTATTAAAAGAGTCTACGTCCTAATTGGTCCTTTGGACATTCTCAGACAACTTTGCATATTCTCTCCTATGTATACAGATCTAGAAAATCTCTCAAAACATTATTGTCAAACATGTCACTTTCTTCACTCAAATGTCGAATTTATTAAAAGAGTCTACGTCCTAATTGGTCCTTTGGACATTCTCAGACAACTTTGCATATTCTCTCCTATGTAAACAGATTTTGAAAATATCTCAAAACGTTATTGCTAAACATGTTACTTTCTTCACTCAAATGTCGAATTTATTAAAAGAGTCTACGTCCTAATTGGTCCTTTGGACATTCTCAGACAACTTTGCATATTCTCTCCTATGTAAACAGATTTTGAAAATATCTCAAAACGTTATTGCTAAACATGTCACTTTCTTCACTCAAATGTCGAATTTATTAAAAGAGTCTACGTCCTAATTGGTCCTTTGGACATTCTCAGACAACTTTGCATATTCTCTCCTATGTATACAGATCTAGAAAATCTCTCAAAACATTATTGTCAAACATGTCACTTTCTTCACTCAAATGTCGAATTTATTAAAAGAGTCTACGTCCTAATTGGTCCTTTGGACATTCTCAGACAACTTTGCATATTCTCTCCTATGTAAACAGATTTTGAAAATATCTCAAAACGTTATTGCTAAACATGTTACTTTCTTCACTCAAATGTCGAATTTATTAAAAGAGTCTACGTCCTAATTGGTCCTTTGGACATTCTCAGACAACTTTGCATATTCTCTCCTATGTAAACAGATTTTGAAAATATCTCAAAACGTTATTGCTAAACATGTTACTCTTCACTCATATGACGAATTTATTAACAGAGTCTACTTATCCTATTCAAAATAAACGCTAAAACTGAACGTCATCTTGTTTTAACGGGAAAAATGACCTTTTGTTGTCGACAGTCATGTAGCCGTGTGTTTAAGGGCCAGTAGGTACTTACAGAATGGATTCTCGTAGAAACGTAGAGTAAATGAGGAGAGAAGAAATCCGAAGGAAGGTCCGAAGATTCTCAAGGCGAACATGGTACCTGTACAGTACATTTTCTTGGTTACATGTGTGCAGTAGACTCTTCAGTTATAACTAAATGTGGTTATAATGATGGTCATCCCTATGTGTTATACGTGCAGATATCTCTTCAGTTCTGAATACACATGGTTAAATAGTAATTTAAGTTGTTGGTTTGTGTTACACGTGGTCCTGACTTCTTTCTCTACATGTTCACACGTGTGTATACATGTGCAAAAAATCTCTTCATTTATAACTAAAGGTGGTTGTAGTGATGGTCATTGCTATGTGTTACACTGCTGTCCTGGCTTCTTTTTAAACATGTGATCACACGTGTGTATACATGTGCAAAAATCTCTTCATTTATAACTAAAGGTGGTTGTAGTGATGGTCATTGATATGTGTTACACTGCTGTCCTGGCTTCTTTTTAAACATGTGATCACACGTGTGCATACATGTTTATTAAACACACTTCAGTTCTGACCAAACGTGGTTAAATAATAGTTTAGTGTGTTGGTTTGTGTTACACATGGTCCTGTGTGTGTGTTTTAAACATGTTTACACGTACCATACATGTTCAGAAAACTCTTCAGTTCGTAATAAACGTGGTTAAATAGTAGTTTGTGTTGTTGGTTTGTATTACACGTGCTCTTGGCTTCTTTCTCTAATGTTCACACGTGTGCATACATGTTCAGAAACACTTTTTAAGCTCTAAATATACATGGCTAAATATATATTGGTTTAAGTCAATAGTTTGTGTTACAACAAATTACAAAAATTAACAAAGTTATTTCCTATTGATCTAGAAAAAAATTAAATTACTTTTAAGTTTTTTTGTGATAAATTGATAAAAAGGGAGCAATGCCTCGAAATATATACACTCATGAACAAGACTTATTTGATGTCTTCGGTTGTCTATTTTTTTTCAAGGAGACAGAGTTTGTTCACACTTGGTTATCTCGTGGGTCTTCAATAAAGGTCACTGTAATATCTTTCAGAGTTATTGTTTGAATCCCGATATACATGCTAAAAGGTACAACGTCTTTATGTTCTGTCTATCAGTGTATTTGAAAATAATTTTTCCTTCATAGATCCAGATACGCCTATTTTATATAATTTATATCATTGTACTCAAATATATAATTTAGGTTGTGTATGTATTACACGGTGTATTGTGAGTTCATTTTCAAATGCTTTCTCAAATAAAAATGACCTTTCATTTATCTATCACATATGTGTTTGGAAATGTTGAGAAAATATTCTTGGTTTCTCTTAAATGGAGTAAAATCCGTAATATAGAGGGAGGTTGTGTGAAACATCTGGTACATAGTTCGTTCCTCTCACACTAATTGGTTACATGTGTGATGCAAGTGTTTAGAAACACAGTTAAAACTTTAATCAACAGAGTTATACATTTTTTAACCTAGAAATAAGAGGTGTACAGAGTTACAGATCTATAGTATCCTTTAGAGAGAGGTGTCCTCTTAGTAAAGATCCGATTCTTCTTTTATTATTATCCCTAGTACACGTGATAATAGGCCATGATAATCATTCTGCGGGTAGTAATTGGTGACTGCTCTTACTGTAAGTGCACCATATGTAAATATATGTTAATAGGTAGAATGCACTATTGCTAACGAGGAACGGAATAAGATCTTAAAGAACATTATCCAAGTCTACGTGAACCCAGTTCAGCTAATCAAAATAATGTCCGAGAATAAAATATATAGCGATAGAATTGTTTAACTTTCATAAAGCGTTAGAGAACAAGGTAATCTCTAAGAACTAAAATTACAGAAAAATTCCCTTCTATAGTTAATTTGTATAGTTATGTTGAATACTTTGATTTCCTTTTCATTTTCCCTTCTCTCCTTTGTTTAAGTTTTTTTCCTTTTCTCCCTGAAAATGATGTATGGCGAGTCCTTACAGGACGGAAATGTCCTAATAAAGCTGCTGTTGTTGTTTTTAATAAGTAGAATAGTAATTTAGACAATGAAAACTGTCCTTTATAGAAAGTTGTCCTCTAGTGAAGTGTGTCTTTCAATGTTCTACTGTAAGGGCTGATGTTTAAAACCAGAATAAAGAAGTATCAGAAAACCTTTTCCTTTAATCAACATATTTCGTCAATACCCGATGAAGGACGGCTGACGTCCGAAAGCTCGTATACTGCTTAATAAAGAAACTTACCACGTTCCTCTTAATCTCTCTTTTTAATCAACATAATTTATTCAAAGGGCGTTTTAGTTAATCATATTCTATGGTTAAATATAATATGTTGTCGTGTCTCTCCATTTACCAATACATGAGCAAATATGACTTTTTATTGCCAACACAAGATAATGTACAAGACTGTCTTAACGTGGTGCTACTGGACTGCCGCTTTTAAACTGACAACGGTAATTGTATTGTAGCGAAGTATTTATTATTTTACACTTGTATTAACAGAGTATTATTTTTTATGTTTATATTTTACTACTCTGTAAACTTCCCTCATTTCTTTTGTTTATCCTTCATAGTTTGTTCTTGCCTGAAATAAATTGATGTGTCATCCCGAAGTTTGTCTTCCCTAATTTTCTACGTGGCATTTATTCTAAAAGCATAACCAACAACTATGCAAAATAGTGCTATCTTCTAAAAGCATAACCAACAACTATGCAAAATAGTGCAGATAAAAGACACAAATAGTCTAATATACAACATAATATATTATAATTTTATCAATATATAGATAGATCATTATATATATATACTTTTAATTTCCCCCAGTGTTGTTTTTAACGTCATATGGGCGTTTTCTATGGAATCCATTCCAGGAAGTTTGGTTTGTTGTTTCAGCAGACGGGTACAATTTAGCCATAAATTAGCATGTCGTGTGTAGAAATTACTTTTTTCCTCCAGAGCTATCACGATATTGCGCAACCTTCAGTGATTTGGAAGTTTTCAACTTGGAAGGAATATTAGTAAATTAAATTTTATTGCCCTCTATCGTTAAAATTTTACACAAATAAATTTACTGGCAATGCGTTTCTGTAGAGATTTAAAAAAGAAACGCATTGCCAGTAAATTTATTTGTGTAAAATTGGAAGGAATATATTGAGTGAAACCTTAACATTGAGGATATGTACATAAGTTAGATTGTGAAATAATTGCAAAGGAATTTAAACAATATATATCAATCAAATAATTGGAAAAAGTTTCTTTATTCAATAAAAAATGGCAAGCTTTCAAGCGTTAGCTCATCATCAGGCCAATTGTTTCGCAGATTCTTACAATATATATAGAGGTGTAGGAGGTATTTTTACATATTTACACTAGAAAAAGTTTTTAAAAATTCTCTGAGAAATATGTACATAAGTCTGAATTTTAGAAACAACAGCTTAATATTGATGAGACGTTAGAATTAGAGCTTCAATTGCGATGATAAATGTTGTAATTATTTTAAGGATTTATGTTTCTTATGAAATATGTATTATGGATTGGTCTCTATAGTCAGAATATATATATGTCATAATTTGTATATAATTAAATGCAACCCCGACCCACTATGTATGTACCATGTATGATTTTCGAAGACTTAATAAAGAACAAGGTAACTGGAGGGAAGCAAGTAGCATTAAGATATAGGAAGTAGACCTAAGGCTGGCACGACTATTCTGGGCACCCCTGTGTCAATATTGCAGGGGCAGAGACCGGACGTCTCTAGTGACCGCAGAAGTTATTTTAGCCAAGATACACTCGATACTTCCTGACAAAACAGGACGTATCCAATATCCACAGAAGTTATATTAGTATAGAGACACCCCATACTTCCGACCCAAGATAGGACGTATTTGATAACACGGAAGTAAATAAAGTCAAAATAGCACTCGACACTTCCTATCAAGCAGACCACAGCTTTCATCAAGGAAAGCCGCGGGCCAATCAAAAGATAGCATCTAAATAGGTCAACCAATAGGGAAAAAGCATGTGATCATCTCTCAACCAATCAGAGAGAAACGGAGTCTTGGTGTTAAATGGAAAGGCAAGGATGGTCAGTTACGCTTGAGCTCTCATAGGAACAACACCTACAGGGTTCACTGGCTCTCGTCGAGTTCGGACAGTGCTCCTTCGCTTCCAACAAGGTAACATCTGTCCTAGAGATCTCTCTCTCAGCTCAGCTCATAGCTATGTCAATCACCGCCATGTGATCAGATCAGGAACAATCAAACCCGCTCCTTCTCAAACCTTCTTCCCTCCAATCCAGTTGCCTTTTATTTTCAAACCTCATCATGTGTCCTGATTATTCCTAACTGTGTGCTTCACTTACCACTCAACGACTGCGCTTCAACCAAATCTCACCATTCGCATCCAACAACAAGAAATTCCGCAACGATATTGCCACAGAACGGTTAAGTCGACAGGATTAAGATTATGGAACTTAATCAGGATAAAGATTATGGAGCTTAATCAGGATCAAAATGGAAATTAACCCAGACACCAGCAAACCAAAAGGCAATGACAAACCAAGAGAGAAGAAACTGGCAACGAGCGAAAAGAGACTGACAACGAACGAAGCGACAAGACACCCCATTGCGACGGTAATTTTAGAACTGACCGCCGCGCTACAAGGGCCAAGATCCACGCAACTGGAAGCGGTCTTCCGGAGCGCCACCCTCGGGACAGCCGACGCCCGCACCGCCGGTACTTGTCCGAACAACCTGACGCCACCGAGGAATCGCCACCCGCCATGCCGTACCAGTACACACGGAAGCAACCCACGCGACACGGACCCAGTGTACCGACAACGCGATCCACTCGAATGGAAGCAGTACAAATGACTAGATTTCCCTTTCAATCGCGCGGACAGTGCAAAAGGTCCCGATCCGGTCCAACAGATATTCCAAGCCAGCCACACCAAGCCGAAGACGCCACAATGGAGACTTTTCGAGACTAAGGTAGGCAATCCACCCAATGACACCATCAAATTAACTTTGGACTTGTATCTGACCCAGGACCTACCATGTACCTTTCTCATTGAACCAGACGCAGGTTCGAACATATTGCCGTATCATTTATACGATAGATTAAAAGCACAACTTCCCAATTTAAGTATTAAAAAACCTTCCCTTGATCTATCCACCCTAAATAGTTTTACGAAAATAATAGGACATTTAACTTTCCCTCTGACAATAGGCCAAATAACCCGTAGAGAGAACTTCCACGTGGTAAATGCATCCTTGCCATTTGGAGTTCTTACCTTAAAAACCCTTTATCAATATAAATTAAAACTAAATTATAATCGCGGCACTATTTTCCAACTTGGCGTCCCATTGTCTAATACTATCTACCACTTTAAACATGTATCAAATGAATGCAAGCACGGGCTAGGCCAAAACCTGTCCCAAAGGACTCGCACAGCACCCAAAGCTTTCACACATGGAAAACCTTGCCTGCATTCATTGCCCAAACCCCAAATATTTACATGCCACCATTATAATCTCACACCACACAACTTTTCACTCAACCCAATTACCAGTACTATATGCCCACAACATGTAAAACCACCACGACTCCAACCTACAATTCCAATAATGCCCAAAAAAGTGTCCGTACACCGACACAGCTCACCCACTTACCACACAAAATCCACACATGACCATACTTCGCAACGCCATAAACACGCAAATGTACCTCACAACACGCGCACCCATACGTCGTCACACAACGGTAACACACACAATCCGCACAACACACGCAACACGCACGCCAAAAGACAACAACAACGACAAACAAGCGCATGCACAACCGTTAAGAATAATACAATCATCCCGTCTACACAAAACATAGAAAAAATTCACGCCACCAAACAACCACACAATCGAAAAGCCTTGCGATCTTTCCTAAAAGCTGTGAACGCCTATAAAGAGTTCATTCCGGACCACGCCCGCTTGCGGACGCCACTTATCAACCTTCTAAAAAAGGATATCATGTGGGTCTGGGATGACGAATGCCAGAAAGCGTTCACTAACCTGAAAGAAAACCTTACCACACACCCCACATTACACCTTTACCAGGAAGGTCTGCCATGCCAGGTGTACTGTAACACCTCAACATTCAGCATTACAGGCGTTCTTAAACAAGTCTACCCTGATGGGAAGACATACACCGTTCAACATTTCAGCCGATCTCTGCGTAGTCACGAGCGAAATTATTCAGACTTGGAACTACAATGCCTAGCCATTGTGGAAAGTGTGGATAATTTCCGCACCTGTCTAATGGACAGAAAGTTTACAATATTTTCTGACCATCCCGCATTGCAGTGGTTGAAAGAGATCAAAGCTCCGTCAGGCAGATTGTTTCAATGGAGGTTAAGATTGTCAAGATACGAATATGAGGTCCGTAGCATAAATGGAGTACAACAATATGAAACGGGCATTGGAACTCGTATCCCATTTTGTGGCTTTCTAGATGCGCCACTCATACAGAGCCAACAGTCTTCTCCACCGGGAAAATCTCGCGTGACTATAGATCACAATAAACTGCGCACCGTCTCCCGAAAAGGAGTACTTAAAACTATAGTCCCAAGTTCACTTACAACCAGACTCCTTAAGTCCGTACACACTCAACACCACCATCCAAACATCTCCAAGATGACGAGGCTCATCTCAGCACAATATTATTGGCAGAACATGACACAAGACATCGCAAAACAGGTAAAAACCTGCCCCACCTGCCGATTCGCTAGAAGAATCGATGAATACAAACAACCTGCACGTAAAAATACCGACACAGGTACCCAAACAAAACAAAATTCGTACATAAAGCACAGCGTACACACAACACAAACAATGCCAAAATTACCACATCCACGTCAGAGAAAAGATCACACATCTCAACCTAAACCAATTACCGCCGACATATCTCTAATAAAACCATTGACGATCAAACAGGAGAACTATAAACCGGACAAACAGTTCAATCATACCACATCACTCCCTAAAGATATCAAACAAAGGGAACTGCGAACCTACCAATCATTCAATTTCTACAATTAATAAGGATCAAACAAATATTTCAAAATCCCCATTTACAAAAATACGAGAGAACATGGGGCAATACCCTATTTTTCATCTGATTTTCATCCTTTGTTTGTTACTTCTGCCATACAACTGTATTCCAATTTTATTCATCAATTACTTGTTTATATATACCATGCCCGCTCAGAAAATCTTCGAACTACAAGAGGCAGTTTTTAATTTTGGACAAACATTAGGAAACATCTTTGCAGAAAATCTAAATAAACTCCGAAAAGATAGCAGTAACTGAAAGATAACCAACCGATGTCGGAGAAGCCGTACTCCAAAAACAAGCCCCGAGCCGCACCAAAAATAAATAGACGGCAGGAAACGAGAATTTGAGACACCACGACGGAAGTGTAGTTCGCAGCGATAAATTCGGCCTCTGTAAACAAAGCGGAGCGCCCTCGTCCGATCTCCAATTTCATTCCCTCTCGTTTGCCCGACACACCCCACTTCCGTATCTCTAATTACAATGAGAAGATCCCCTATTGAGGTCAACTGGGAACCTCGCTATGCCACCGATTTTGATTCCAGTTCGAGTCTACATATCGATTTTTACCAACCAACTCCACATCCACGAGACAACACATAGAACTAGCTCACACATTTCTTACACAATAGACTTCTAACATTTTTTCACAACACACACACAAAGACAAAAAATTACACCTAAAGGTTATATAGATTTCCATGTCTCCTGTACACACAGCATAAACGCACTTGAGGGCTAGAATCACGTTTTTCACCTAAGTGTCGCTACAGATGAGACAAAAAATTTATAGGGCATAACTGAGCAAGTAAAACATTTATAGGGCAAAATGGAACAATCAATACATTTAGATCAGGGCATGTAGATACCAAAGGGTTCCAACCAATACACCTTATTTTTCATATCAATCATTTTCATTATTTTCTCGCAATTAAAAATGTAAATATTTAATCAATTTATCAATTTATTCAACTTATTGCCACTTTTAATCATTAATTATCATTTTTTTTTCCAATTAGTTTATATTATCATTTTTATTTATCAATTATCATTCTATTTACCACTTAGCTTATATTGCCACAACTCAATTATCAACGAAAACCCACTGGTTTTCGATTAAACTAAAAACATTAAATCACCCTTTGTTGTTGAAACCTTTTTATTTTTCATTTTTCTTTTTCAAACACTCAACTTTGATTTCGCTCAAAAAAACTTTTATTTTATTTTTATTTTTGATTTCTCAAAAGACCTAATAGAATTCCTTCGATTTCATTCCCAATCTCGAATAGAATATGGTTAGGCATTTTTCCTTTTTTTTCACCATTCAACCAAGCACTCAACTTTGATTTCGCTCAAAAAACTTTTATTTTATTTTTATTTTTGATTTCTCAAAAGACCTAATAGAATTCCTTCGATTTCATTCCCAATCTCGAATAGAATATGGTTAGGCATTTTTCCTTTTTTTTTTCACCATTCAACCAAGCACTCAACTTTGATTTCGCTCAAAAAACTTTTATTTTATTTTTATTTTTGATTTCTCAAAAGACCTAATAGAATTCCTTCGATTTCATTCCCAATTTCGAGCTAGAATATGGTTAGGCATTTTTCTTTTTTTTTTCTCACCATTCAACCAAACACATTCAATTTTGATTTCATTCAACTTCTTATTTCATTTTGTTTTGATTTCAAAGCACCTTATGAAATTTCCTCGATTCCTTTTTCTCAGAATTCGAGCAAAAAAGTAACTAAGCAGTTGTCTTTGTCACCATGCAACAAAATATTTTTCTTTTTCAACCAAACACATTCAATTTTGATTTCATTCAACTATTTTTATATTATTTTCATTGGATTTCAAAAGCCTTAATAGAACTCCCTCGATATCATTTCTTATCTCGAGTAGAATTCGTTTAGGCGCATTTTTTTTGTTTTACCCACTATGTACCATAACCTTCATTGATTTCTTACAATTAAAAAATTTTTTGATTTCTATTAATTATACTCAACCTATATCATCGACCCCATTCTATCTTACTTATGTCACCAGCAATGCTTGTATATAGCCCTCAATACCTACAACTAATTTTCCCACAAAATTATTTTTCATTTTACAGAATTCTCTCAGGCTAACCCCTTCTTGAATTCTTCACATGTAGGGGGCGCATCTGTCATAATTTGTATATAATTAAATGCAACCCCGACCCACTATGTATGTACCATGTATGATTTTCGAAGACTTAATAAAGAACAAGGTAACTGGAGGGAAGCAAGTAGCATTAAGATATAGGAAGTAGACCTAAGGCTGGCACGACTATTCTGGGCACCCCTGTGTCAATATTGCAGGGGCAGAGACCGGACGTCTCTAGTGACCGCAGAAGTTATTTTAGCCAAGATACACTCGATACTTCCTGACAAAACAGGACGTATCCAATATCCACAGAAGTTATATTAGTATAGAGACACCCCATACTTCCGACCCAAGATAGGACGTATTTGATAACACGGAAGTAAATAAAGTCAAAATAGCACTCGACACTTCCTATCAAGCAGACCACAGCTTTCATCAAGGAAAGCCGCGGGCCAATCAAAAGATAGCATCTAAATAGGTCAACCAATAGGGAAAAAGCATGTGATCATCTCTCAACCAATCAGAGAGAAACGGAGTCTTGGTGTTAAATGGAAAGGCAAGGATGGTCAGTTACGCTTGAGCTCTCATAGGAACAACACCTACAGGGTTCACTGGCTCTCGTCGAGTTCGGACAGTGCTCCTTCGCTTCCAACAAGGTAACATCTGTTCTAGAGATCTCTCTCTCAGCTCAGCTCATAGCTATGTCAATCACCGCCATGTGATCAGATCAGGAACAATCAAACCCGCTCCTTCTCAAACCTTCTTCCCTCCAATCCAGTTGCCTTTTATTTTCAAACCTCATCATGTGTCCTGATTATTCCTAACTGTGTGCTTCACTTACCACTCAACGACTGCGCTTCAACCAAATCTCACCATTCGCATCCAACAACAAGAAATTCCGCAACGATATTGCCACATATATCTCTCTCTTGAGGTAACCTGGATTCCTGGAGTGTACTAAAGTCGCCAACTATCCGATCTCATAATATACAGTTAAACCTGTCTATAGCGCCCCCTCTAAATAGCGCCCGATTTTAAATACGTAGTACGAAGCGATTTACATTAAAAGTGACCTGTATATAGCACCCCCTCTCTATAGCACCTTACTTTGGTGAGTCCCAAGAGGGAGCGCTAAAGACAGGTTTAACTGTATATATATATTAAAAACAAAAAATGAATATTCTGACCGCGCTCACATGATCATTTTTAGATGGCAGAGTGCCATCTAGTGGAACAAAAATAAACTAAACGTTGATTTAACTTGTTCCGTGATATTTGACTAACCCGATTTCTTGATAAATCAATAAAGATCAACCACGTACGCGTTTCGTGCTATTGGCCCAGTCAACGTGATGCAGTCTGTACCTATACGACCAAATATTTGTCCCCGCGGCTTCCTGAGAAATCATGAAATGGGTATTTAAGGCTAAGTTTGCGTAAATACGTTTTTCAAGTGAAAAAATATTTTTAAATAGAAAAAGGTCAGGTGTTGGTATTAAAACCAAAAAAGGCATATCCTGACCACGTTCAA
>CP092863.1:137300993-137542145 GCA_030710605.1 Cordylochernes scorpioides
GATCTTATTTCAGCATCTGCTACCAGATACTAAATGAAGAAGGGATAGTTGTCCATTGAGAGAGTCAGTGTGAGGTTAAAAGGGTAATTAATTAGTTAGGCATTTAGTAAAAGGAGCAACAATGAAATTCTGTAAAATTCTGCACAAAATTATGGAGGGGAAGGGATGGGATACAAAGGACCATATATGGTAGAATTGTACAGATGAATGTTTTTTCCCAGAATAAATTTACCTATAAAAGAAAAAGTCGCCTCTCCCATGTGGCTTTATCACCGACCCGAGGCCGCTAGTTTGCTGCAACGGTCAATAGATAATATCTAGTTATGACGTTTATTTTGACAGGAGAAGCGATTTTTGCTTTTAGAGATCAATTTCCTCCCAGAAAAATTTCCATCTATATTTTGGCCATAGATAAGGCCCAGCCACTTTTCCATATAAACACCTCTTTGGAAGATTGTGAAGATTCCATTAGATCCCGTGTGGGTCTCGGAATCTTAGAATTTTCAAAGTTTTAGTAGCGTAATCATACCTTTCGAAAAGGTCTGTTGTGGCCGTAGTCTTGTATTGTCGTGATTAAAAAAAGAAACTCGTCTCTCAGTGAATTGTCTTCTATTTATAATAGAAAGTTTGTTTTATTTTAAAAAGAACAAAATCGTGTTCAAAAAGTATCATTTCGTTTATATAGATGGCGCTCTTTTGTCTTGTGTTTAATGGATAATGATTTGGCTTATGAAATTTTGAAAGAAATCTCTTGAGAAGTAGTATTAGATAATGGTGGACATGGCATCTGCCCGGTAAGCGGAACACTGTGGGTTCGATTCCCATCCCTGGATACTTTATTTTTCCGTTTATCATTACTCTTCACATTTCATTCTATCTTAATTCATCCCTAATGTTACAAATAATCGTTATTTCTCCTTAAAATAAAATTTCGATTTTTCGTTCAAAAAAATCTATTTGCGGTATAGTTGTCAAACTTCGTTCTATAATGGTGTTTACCTTTCAACTTGGGTAGCTCCTCGTTTTCCTGAGAGCTTTCTTTCGAGTTGGAAGTAGAAGGTGGAGGGCTGGTGGAAGGCAGCCGTCGGGGGAACAGGACCATGGGCAACGTGAAGATGAGCAGAAGGACACCTAGGATGACAAATCCCAGCCACCATGCGCCAACCCATCGTGGATCCTTGTTACTGAACCCTGGGTCGTCTGAACACACCACACAGAATCTTTTAATCGCGTAGAATATTGCAGAAAAACACAGAGAGGGATATTTATAACCCAGGAAACACAAAGAGCCAACTACCCGCCAGCTCACTAGTATGGACTAGTGTTGAGCGCTTTTACTCGCGTCCTGTTTTGATTGCTGAGTTGACCCAGTTGACCAGGAATTTCCATGCTGAGATTGAGTATGGAAGGCTGGCTATATATGTAGGATTGAGGTGGGTCAGTCCAAGCAGGATAGCTGTTTGTATCCTATGTCTCAGGAATGCTGGACAGCTGAAGAGAAGATGATCAACTGTTCGTGGCTCTTCTGAACAGTGGATGCAGGTAGGGTCTGTTTCGGGATACACACGTTTAATGTCTGCCAGTACATGGCCATGGCCCGTGAGGATGGTGGTGGGGGGATGAAAAAACAGTGAAATATTGATTCATAAATATAAAGATAAATTTCGAGGACCACGCCATCACCATCTCCTCAGCAGCTAAGCACGCGATCTACGTTTTCTTCGTAGATCGTGAAATGTGTGGTGACGTTAGAGACCCGCTAGAGATTCTTCACCAAACTCTGCAGCTGTGGCAGAGGCGCCATATTCATTGTACCTAGTGTTATGCATGCACAGTAGAACCTCCCTATAAAGGAGAACACCTAATTGCATAGCCAATGTGTCCTTTATAGAGAGGTGTTCTCTTACCGGAGAGTTGCTAAATAGTAAAAATGGTAATTTTACAAATGAAAACTGTCCTTTGTAGAGAGGTGTCCTCTAGTGGGTTGTCCGCTAAAGGGGGGTAGTTCTACTGTATATAATTATATTTTTAAAATAGTACAGACTGTGCACTTTTGCATGTATTGACAAGATGGTAATAAAACTATTTTGATTGTCAAAAAAATGTCTATAAAGATTAAAGTCATCTCTCATATCAGATGACACATATTCAAATTTAACCAACTGTAACAGCAAAACGAACTGTCCGCTAAGGACACTGACGCCAAATAAAAAAAAGAGAGAAAAATACCTATATTACAAGTATTACTTATATATTCATAAAGGAAATTACATTATAAATAAATAAGGTTTATTGTAAGCATACTATATAATTTAAAATTAAATCAATTTTATTTTTAAATTTGCCAATTTCACTCGCAAACAGCGCCTCTCGCGGTATCTGGTGGATTTACATTTGCTAAATTTTCCATATATATATGGCGTCTATAATAGTTTCGAATTTTCATAACAGATGGCGCGCTATTGCATCCTAATAACTGTTGGGAGAATCTTAATAATTATTTTCTATTATAAGTAAAAAACTTCTTTATTGAAGACACTAATTACAATGAAGTCAAATTACTATAAAAAGAGTTTTAGAAACTCATACGTCTCCACACAGATTCTCAACCACACTCACTCAAAGAAAATACCTATATATATACATACACAATCAACACCACAGAATAAATCAGTCCACAGATTAATCAAATCATAGAATGAAAATTAATATTTGAAATAATAAATATCAACAAATCTCCCCTTCAAATTTTCAATTTTCATTCCTCAAAAAAAAAAAACTCCACCACTTAGGCAGTTCTTAATCTTGACAGCATCCACACTCTTGGTAAGATGGTCCGCTTTCATTTCCTTTGAAGGGATATGCAAAAACTTCAATTTCTTCATCTTCCATGGCTTTAATCCATTGTTTTCTATCATCAGAATTCAGTGCTTCTTGGTAATCCTTCGGACGTTTAATTTCAAAAGCCCTATCAGAAACATTTTCCTTATTCTTTATTAGTCTTAATCTTTCAGATCTCCTCACTCCCCTTTTTATGAGTTCTTCTTCCTCTGTTTCTCTCAAACGAAGATCTCGTTCTTCTCTCTTTTCTCTCGTCATTCCTGGTTCTGGTCCTCTTCTATGTGGAGTAATTATTTCATCAGGAGGTATTTCCTCTATTTCACTCAAATCTATATCATTTTCATCTTGAGGAATATGCTCATCATCGATGTTAAAATTTTCTACTTGGTCTTCTCTATTACCACCATAGTCTTCATTCCCGTGAGAAATCAAATTTTGGTCTTCTCTACAAAAAAAGAAAAGTTCATTTTTATCAAGATTTCTACCTCTATTATTCATTAAATAATATCCTAACTTAGCTTCATTAAATTTAACGTCTGATACTTCATGAATTTCATCCATTTCCGGTAAATATATTCTATAGCCTTTTCTTATCATACTATAGCCCATCATGATCCCTTTATGAGCTTTTGGTTCCATCTTCTTTCTCTTTTCTTTTCTAATATGAACATAAGCTTCGCTTCCGAACCTTTTTAAGTAAACAATGTTTGGTTTCCATCCTTTGTATATCTCGAAAGGAGTTGTATTCATTTCTTTGATTTTAATTCTATTATTTATATGAACAGCCACCTTAACACTTTCGCTCCAAAATTTTAAAGGTAATTTAGAATCAATTAGCATGGTTCTAGCTGACTCAACTATGGTTCTATTGAATCTTTCGGCTTTTCCATTGCTTTCAGGAGTATAAGCTGTAGTAAATTCTTGTTTGATGCCCTTACTAGATAACCACCTCTTGAAATAATTTGAAATATACTCTCCACCATTATCATTTCGAATTCTCTTTACTTTCCTGCCAGTCTGTCTTTCTTCTTGGATAATCAAATTTATTATGGAATCTGCTGTTTGAGATTTATTAGCAATTGGTATAACGAACGTGAAATTACTATAGTCATCAACAATCGTAATGAAATATTTATATCCAAAAGAATCATTTAAAGGTCCAACTATGTCGGTATGCCATAGATCCAAAATATTTTCAGATTGTTTATATTGAACACTTTTGTAAGATTTTCTATGTAATTTTCCCAATGTACAAGATTCGCAATTTCCTTTGTTATTATGTAAATTTTTCAATCCTAATACAGTAGAATTATCTAACATCTCTTTCAATTTTTGAAAATTTACATGAGCAAGTCTTTGATGCCATAGCATATCATCTATTTCTGCTTTTCTAGCGATTTCCATATTTAGGATTCCTTCAACTTCAAATTTATCTCCTAATCTTTTTGCTTCATATAAAATCTCACCATTTTTTTCTATTACTTCAGCTTTATTTTTACTAAATAATACGTTTAAATCATGATTCACAATTTTTGAAACTGATAATAAACTTTCTCTCAAATCAGGCACATGCAAAACATTTTCAAATCTTATGAATCCTTCATTTACATTCGACTTCATTCTTATAGCTCCAATTCCTGATGATTTCATTATTGCACCTTTTTCAGCTGTCGCTATTATTCTTTCCTCCTCTTTATATTCTATAAATAATTCTTTCTTACTGACCATATGGCTAGAGGCTCCAGAATCCATTGTCCATCTTATTCTCTCATCCTTTTGTTCTTCCTCTTCGTAATTGTCTTCATTTGTTTCTATTACATGACTTGTAGATTCACTATTATTTTGTCGGTTTATTCCTCTTTTAGGCCCATTAAAATTATACTTTGCATGACTTTGATTTCTATACTTTTTACATATTTTCGATTCATGCCCAAATCCTCCACATTTAAAACATTTGATCTTATTTCTACATTCTTTAGAGATGTGACCCATCATTCCACAGTTATAACATTTAATAAATTTTCTTCTTTCCGACCAGCCTTCTCTAGATTTAGATGCAATCTCCTGTTTTTCTACTTTTTCTTGTTTCCTATATTTTATTTTTTCCTCAGTTTCCTTCAGGATTTGTCTTATTGTATTTATATTATTCTGCCTATCAGATTTTATAATTTTTATGTCAAAATCAAATTCAACTCTCAACCCTTCCAAAACGAAGCAAATCAATTCTCTATCTCTAATCTCATCTCCTGCTTGAATGCTTCTACTCTTTATAATCATAGCTCTATTCAAGTAATCATCCACCGTTTCATCTTCGTTCATTTTCAATTTTGACAATTCTATTCTATTTTTCATCTGTAAGTCTTCATTTTTAGATGCCATTTCTTCTCCAATTATATTCCATAATTTCTTGGCACTTTTTTCGCTCGAGTATTTCAGCACTTGAGTGTCATTCATTGTTCTATTCATCAAATTTCTTGCAATGGCATTGTCGTCATCCCAGTCTTCCCAGATTTTCATTTTTTCATCAAATTTCTTGTCTGTTTCTATTGGCCTTTCCACCTCTTCTCCTTCTATAATTCTTCTCCATAATTTTAATCCCCGTAATTCACTTTCAATTCGATTTGCCCAGATCAAGTAGTTTTTGTCTGAAAGTTTTTCTATTGGAGATAAATAAAAATTTTGCATCTTTTCTTTTTTCTAAAAATTTTTCAATTAATCTTGATTTGCATAAATTTAAATTCAACCGCTCTCTGCTACCAATTGTTGGGAGAATCTTAATAATTATTTTCTATTATAAGTAAAAAACTTCTTTATTAAAAAGTATGAAAGACAATGAAGTTAAATTACTATGATAAATTTGAGGAAACTCTAAGAACACTCATACGTCTCCACACAGATTCTCAACCACACTCACTCAAAGAAAATACCTATATATATACATACACAATCAACACCACAGAATAAATCAGTCCACAGATTAATCAAATCATAGAATGAAAATTAATATTTGAAATAATAAATATCAACAATAACTAAAACTATAAACATGCATTAATATTTTTCCGTTACAAAAACTAAATGTATATTTTTGAATATAGGAAAACATAACCAAATTATATAATAATATTATCCAAATTCCATTCAATAGAAAAGAAGCCATATACTCCATATCATGTAATAACTGTAGTTCTAAATATGTAGGGGAGACTGGGAGAAAAGTTCATAATAGAATAGCCGAACATAATAGGAATATCATCAATAGAGAGAGTGACCCAAGATCTTTAATAGTTCAACATATAAAAGAAACAGGCCACACATTTAACTTATCCCAACCCATAGTGCATTATGACAATATCCATAGTAAATACCAAAGACTCTTAATAGAATCTATGATAACCAAACAACAAAAAAGCATAAACAGATGTATAGAAATATCAGAAACATATGAAACAATATTAACAAACACTACCCCTTAGATTTAAAATAGTCTTCTATATACACCATAATAGTTCATGAATATTATAGTTTTCTCCACCTTTTAATATAATTAATAGTTAAATATGTAAACATTCTATTACGTAATCTAATATGTAAATATTCTATCTATTATTATTATCTTTGTTAAATTAAAACTTTATAAAATTAAATATGCAAAAATTTATATAACAATAATATATATACCATCAATTTATTATCGTGATACTCCTGTGGAAGGACTGACAGGTCCGAAAGATAGGTAATAAAATTTGAACAAGAAACTTTGCCCTGGAGACTTTATTTTCTTCATAATAAATACAATATTTGAAAAGATAAATATTACCCACACAATCTATCATATATATGCCGACAAGCTTGTTAGAGTTAACAGCTTTTTTTAATGCTTTTACTTCTTTTTTTAAAACCACAGAGTCAGGAAGTATTTTCCAGGTCAGTGGTCGCATTTATTACTTTCCTTTTTTTTTCACAGAGGCAAAAAAGCTTTGAGGTTCACACAACCGACAACACGGTTAATTTAGTTGTTCCTGGTGTCTGGTAGAAAGTGTCTCCAAATTTCTCTTTATATTCTAAGTGGACTATTGTGTGTGTTAGACCTAGATGTCTAAACTTTACTTGGATGGTATCAAATTGATTAATCTTCCATCTAGTTTATCTTAAAGTCTTATTGTTAATTTTTAATCCTTTTATTTCATTTTTTTATTCAATTTAAAGTGCTATGTACCCCTAGTAACACTTACGCTGTCATACATGTATGCCTTTACATTTGTCTATACATATATGTTATATTAAAATATTATTTTATTCAAAATTATATTTCACAGATTCAAATACTCTGTTAAATCGACCGCCAGAGGACACGCTTCCCCTATAAAAACTCATTGTTTTTGTTTCCCGATGGCCGGCTCAACTCTTTTGTACATTATGTAAATAATCTTTTCTTTTTCTTATTCTACTCGTCTTAATCCAGGCAGTACATTTATCAATTTGTGTTTAAATATTTTTAATAAGCTAAATTAAAGCAATATTGATCTAAAGAATTTTGTTATTTTACCACGACTGCAATCCCAATCATGTATTTCAATCCTTGGTATGATTAGCATTGGTAAGTAATGGTTCTATATTACTATAATTACAAAATTAGCAGAAATATTTTATGTAATATATATACACAATAATTTTAGGCCGTGAATAGAATAGTCATATGATATTAACAATGCGAAAGAGAGGAAAAAGAGAAAAAAGACCTGTGTACAAAAGAAAGAAATGTCTGGCAATATGTACAATCAGCATAATATAAATTATCAGTTTCTTAAAAGATATTTTTTGCTAAATAATTTAAAATATATCTACAAAAGGTTGAATTTAATATACATTTCTTTACTGCAAATAAAAATACTTGGATTTGTTATTTTTAAATTATTGTCGATTCTGTAGTCTTGAAAAACAGGATAATCTAGTAAAAGATGTATTGAGGTTTGTTCCTCATGCCCTTCTTAAAATCCATCTTAAAAATGATAACATTTCTAATAGAAAATTAAAGCTTTAAAGCACGAATGTCTCTTTTACATTTTTAATAAATTTCTACTGTCCTTACTGTGATGATAAAATATTGGTAGGGCTTTGCTCATCAGTGGTGAACCCTCCCAGCAGTTTCGCCAATTTAATCTATCAGACCTCTTCTTTAGAGCTCTAATACTGTATTGGACGATTGTGCTTTTATATGCTACATTGAAGGGTGGGTTCTCAGAAATGGTATTTGTTAGCATTTTTAAAGGTTGTTTTTCATATTTGATTAATATATTTATATTTGACCAGATGACCGGACGACTTTGCATGTATATATTTGGTTTTAGAAATGATGTAAATTAGTTAGTTATGAAAAGAAATTAAAAGTGTTAATTTCTTGAGGGTGTTGGTGATTGCTCTGCCCGATGGTAGAATAGGGAAGTCTTAGCTTCCAACAGTATTCAAGCAAATTATGGACATAAGCCTTTAGGAGAGTAGAATTACTGCTTTAATTTCCTATATATAGATTGGCGCGTTTTTGCTTTATATTGACATTTTTATTGCCTACAATCATGGACAAGGAAGTTGTGACTTTCATCATGTATATCAGTATTCCGACAATAACTCTTAAATATATTACAGTGACCTTTATTGAAGACATACTGTTAAAATAAATGTGTTTCAGCAACCCTGGCAGTACAGAACAAAGGAATGTGTATTAGCCCTAATGTTTACCTTTTTGTGTGTTGTAAATAATTCTCTAATTATAATATGTTTGTTTTCCTTTTAAAGATAATAAAATAAGATATTATCTTAATTTGTAGTATATTTATGTGTTAAATAAACTACAAAATAACAGATTATGAGACTGAAGTTTAAATAATAACAAAGAAATATCAAGAACGTGTTTAGTAAGTACAACTTTAAATATATTTTAAAATGAGCGTAATTAATTCTAATTTGCCAATTTTGACTGGTACAAATTTCAACACATACCAGATAACCAAGTGTGAAAAAAGTTGCCTTATCTCTTAAAAAAAAAATAGACAACCGATGACATCAAAGACTTACCAATTCCTTAAATCCTTTTTTTTTTTCATGAGTGTATTTAAGATGGAGGACACGTCTCTATGAGCTATTCAGTGTGGAAATACATTAGAAGAATTGAGAAAAGGGACAAAGAATGTTGACAGTATGTTCTAAGGAGGGTAATAAACCTGTCTTAATGAGGAAGCGATGATACGACATCCTAGGGGAAGTGGGATGGAATGACGCAGCAGAATTATCTCATCGTTTCATATCGTCTTATCTAACAAACACTAGTGCTGCCATCTAACAACGAGAAATTAAATTAAAATTCTAGCATTAATGCGTTATATGGTAAGAAATTTAAACTGTTTTTAACTTTATGGTCACTATATATATGTGAGAATTATATATTATAATAAGAAATTATATTATATATTTTATATAAAAATATTATTTTATTTAAAATCATATTTTATAGATTCAAATATTCTGCTAAATCGACAGCCAGAAGTCACACTTTGCATATAAAAACTCATTGTTGTTGTTCCCCCTTGGCCGTCCTCGGGGCTCAAAAATCATTCATTTTGGTTAGCAGCCCCGTAAATAAAGATATTTACTTCCCCGATGGCCGGCTCAAAACTTTTGTACATTATGTAAATAATATTTTTTCCCTTATTCTACTCGCCTTAAGCCAGGCATTACTTTTATCAAATTATGTTTTTTATATATTCCTTTAGTTCAATTAAATTACTGATCAAAACCATTTTTCTGATTATTCTTTCGAGAATTTTAACCACGACTGCATTACCATAATCCTCAACATGATCTAAATTCAAGCAGAAAATATCATTTTCATTTTTATAATATATATATTAAAATACGTATACACATTTATATTTTTCTCACATAATATATATTTACCATTCAGTAGCAAGTTCCTTTTAGTAGTTCTTGTATTCGTAGCTCGACTGGCAATAAAGTATTTATTGGTAACAATATCGTGCTTGGGATACTAGAGGCACGTCATTACGTGAATTTTTATTACTTTAAATGCTAGCTTTCAAGCCAAAATCGCTCTTCGTTAGACTTTGTAATGATTCCATATGCAGATTTTATTCTTGGAGAAAAAATTGCAGCATATATGTAAATATGTATTAATTTTCTGATAGAAAATTAATTATGTAAAAATGATTGGATATATATATAGAGTGTAAGAGGAGAATGAAAGGATCCCATTTTATAGAAATAAATATCTTATACCGTCTAGTGTTCGTCAACTGCTATTTTGTTAGGTAGAGAACACGACAACATGGCGCAGCCGACAGGATCTTCTCTTAGAAGCGGAGCCAAGATAGCACTGAAGGAGGAACATGGAATTGTGAACGGAGGAAAAAGTGACAGCAAAGATCAAACAGAAACTGATTTAAGTAAAGAAAATCTACTTAAGGATAAGAAGCCAGACATAGCTCCTGGGAGTTCTCAACTCGAGCCCAACGTCGCTGCACTCGTTACTGTACTAAATAACCAACAGCAGTTGCTTAATAAACTTGTAGAGATGCATTTGGCCACGGGACAGGAGAGGATGGCTAAAATGGAAGTTGAAAGGTTTAATGGAAAGAATGTTGATCCGTTGATTTGGATCCAAAATTATGAAATTATCTGCCAGAATAATAACTGGAAATCTTCTCAAACTAAAGTAAATGGAATGCGTGCATTCTTAGAAGATACTGCCTTGCTTTGGTATGACTGCCAAGATGAAAAAGTAGCAGATGGAGATTGGGAGGAATGGAAGAATGATTTCATTGAGGCGTTTCGCGAGGATCCCATCTCCACTTTTGATAAAGCTGTTAAATGGCAATATCGCAGTGGCTCCTATGTGGACTATTTTTATAAAAAACTGAGGCTACTTCAGCTGGGCTTGCCGGGAGCTTCAGAGAAAATCTTGATAACTGGCATCTTGCACGGCCTACCAGAAGAAATGCAACAACGTTTGGCTGTGATCCCATTCTCCACCACTATGAAATTAAGAAAAGTTCTTGAGAGATGTAGGCCTTCCATTCGCCCATTAGAAAAGCACACTTCCAAAAAACTATAAAATGAGGGTTGGCCTTTCCCTCCGTCAGAAAGGGTATTATACTTTTCCTATTTTCCCCCTAACTCAATGTTTCCGGTTAATGTTAATGGAGTAAAATTAAATGCATTTTTGGATCCTGGCTCATCTATTGATTTGATTCGAAAAAACACTCTAGAAAATTATGGCTGGAAAAGTTATCCGGCAAAGACAAAATTAACAACCATAAAACATAATAGCATTTTTGCATCTGAATGTATTGACCTTGAGCTTGAAGCAGATAATCGTAGAATCGAGGTAACTGCAGTAATTCTTGAAGAGATGCCTTTCGAGATTCTGCTAGGAAAGCCAACCATGAAAATTTTCAAAATCCAATGGGATTTTCATTCTGTTAACATCAAATGTTTGGCCTTGAATGCTAATGAATATGCATTTACGATTAATGATGTTCAGGAAAACTTCCCGGGTCTTTGTGAATTTTCTCGGATTAGGGTCCCAAAATTTGAGGTGGACTTTTTATTGAAACCTGATTGCAATGTTATTCGGTCTAAACCATATTCAACGTCTGAATACAAAAGAAAATGGATATCTAATAAAATTAAAGAAATGCTTGACCGGGGAACCATTGTTCCATCTACCTCAGAGTTTGCATCACCATGCGTACTTGTTCCAAAAAAGGATTCCTCCTTTAGACTCTGTCAGGACTATCGAAGGCTCAATCGGGAAACTCATTTGGATCCTTTTTCCCTTTCCCAGCATTGATAGGATTATAGACCGATTTGGGGGTTGCCATTATTTTACAAAAATTGATTTACGAGACGGATTTTGGCAAATAGGACTAACTAAAGAATCCAGAAAATTTTCTGCGTTTGTAACACAAGGTCTGTACGAATTCACAAGGTTACCGTTTGGTTGGAAAAATTCTCCTCCCAAATTCCAACGCATAATGACTGAAATATTGGGGGATCTGCTAGATCAAAGAGTAGTTGTCTATATTGATGACATCTGTTGTGGTGCACCCACTAAAGAAGAATGTGCAGCCCTATCCTACAAGATTCTCACTAGACTGGCCAAATTTGATATGACCATTAACCTGGGGAAATGTCAGTTTTGCGTTCCTCAAGTGGAGTTACTAGAAAGAATAATAAACGGCGATTTCAAACATATGAGGGATCAGGTGATTGAAAAGGTGAAGAATATGAGGAGGCCTTACAATTTGAAATCCCTACAATGTTTCACTGGCTTAACTGGGCATTTCAGGTCGTATATACCGAATTATGCTATGATAATAAGACCATTGGGTGCCTTGAAAATAAAAGACTCCATTTTTACATGGACAGAAGAATGTGAGGAGTCGTATTTAAAATTACTTGCCCTGATTACATCCAACCCGATTTTAAGGATTCCCGATGGTTCCCTTCAATACGAGTTGTCTACCGACGCTTCTTACTATGGAATGGGAGCAGTATTATACCAACGAGATATTACCGAAAAGAAAAACCGACAATTACGAGTAATAAGTTATTATTCATATACGTTTACAAGAGCGGAACAGAATTATTCTGTTACCGAAAAGGAATGTCTTGCTGTGTTGAAAGCAGTTAAACATTTCCGCGCATATTTGGAATGTAAACCTTTTACAGTCCACACCGATCACCGCGCGTTGACTCAGCTGCTTTCCTGCGGAAATCTCAGAGACAGACTTGCCAGATGGCAACTGTTCCTTAGTTAATTTGAAATGAATATTAATCACCGATCCGGAAAGGAATTACAAGATGCCGACGCTTTGTCGAGATTGGCCATTGATTCTCCCACAGATCCAAATGAATCCATATTATGGACGAATCACCGGAGCATTGATCTGAAGCTCGGAGATAACAACAAGTACTTGGTTCCTCCCGAGGATAGAGATTCTATTTTTCACTTATATCACGATGATCCTCTCTCAGGTGGCCACTCTGGGTTTTTGAGAACCTATCGTAAATTAAGACAGCGATTCTACTGGTATAAGATGAAAAATGATATACGCAGTTACATAGCCTCTTGCCCTGTTTGTCAACAGGTCAAGTTTAAATACAAGTACAGACCAAATCATATGAGCTTGCCGCCACAATCACAGGAGCCCTTCCATACTGTGCATTTAGATTATGCCGAAGCTCCAACTAAGGGAGATGCTAGATCAACCTTTTTAATAGTAATAGATGAAGCAACAAGATTAGCCCAGGCTAAAGCTATAAAACAAGATGGGCGATCATTGATAAATTATTTCGAACAACATGAAAATCTTAAGAAAGTGCGCACTATAATTACAGATCAAGGAAAGTCCTTTGTTCACGGAAAATTCCCGGAATGGGCAAAATCTAAAAACATAAGACTGATCACGACAACTCCCTATCATCCAGCTGGAAATGGTCTGGCGGAAAGAACCATAAGAGAAATAAACACCTTTCTCGCCTGTTATCCTCATTTCAAAGGAGGATGGAAGTCCTGTCTAGAGGAAGCAATTCGGTATCATAACCGCTCCTACAATTCTTATTTGGGTTGCTCGCCTATATTTAAATATACAAAGCAATCTCCACGCTTACCTGCTGATGATGAGCTTGGTATAAGTTGCCAACTTGAAGAAAAGGAGAGAGACGAAGAACGACAACACCAATATCGACAAAAACAAAATTTTACCATAATAGAAAACAAAGATTATCACCACCTCAGCTAAAAGTTGGAGATTATGTGCTGGTACGTCATCAAAGGAAAGGAAAAGAATGGCACCAGACTGGACCACATGAAGTCTGTCGTGTACCTGAAATGGACGGTCTGGTTAAGTACATAGCATATCATTTCAATAATCGTCAGACCAGAACCGCTCACATATCCAATGTCCAGCCTTTCAACATCCGGACAAAGGGAACCACCGTGGAAATACAATCATCTCAGGAGTGATGATGGGTCTTCGGTGGCGGGTGCTGTAATGATTCCATATGCAGATTTTATTCTTGGAGAAAAAAGTGCAGCATATATGTAAATATGTATTAATTTTCTGATAGAAAATTAATTATGTAAAAATGATTGGATATACAGTATATAGAGTGTAAGAGGAGAATGAAAGGATCCCATTTTATAGAAATAAATATCTTATACCGTATAGTGTTCGTCAACTGCTATTTTGTTAGGTAGAGAACACGACAGACTTAAAACTCTTTAATATTTTAGAGAACCTGTCGATATTTCTTGATATCCATTTTGAGAACGATATTTTTGCTTGAAAGCTTGCATTTTAAATAAAGAAAAAGTTTCAATTGTAAAATATCTTTATAATTATAACACTTTTTAATACAATATAATGCGGCTATGATTGTACGTCAAACGACGTTTGACAATTTTACCACAAATGTTTCTTTTGAACGAAAAATCGTAATTTATTTAAGGAGAAATCGTTCTATAATGCCTTTTACCATTTTTTCTACTTTTTTAAAACACGTTTATTTATATTAAAAACAATTTAAACTTATCTATATATAAGAATAGATATGCAATTAAGATAAATTTTCTATACAGCAAAATGTTGAAATTGGATATCTGTGCATGAAATATACTTAATATTTTGTGTTACAAAATGTTTAACCAATCAGAGAGCAGGTTATTGAAGTCTCGTGTTGACAAGTACTCGAGTTGTCCTCCAGACGAAGACTATGTTAATTTAATGTACAATGGAGATGACGCTATGCAAATTTATTGCTTTGATGATAATCCAAGGTTGCCAGGGTTTATCTAGAAAACATCAAGGAAGAAGGTCGTCTGCAAACCTTGGTACTCTGTTGGGAATATGCAAATGTGAAAGTTTATAGTTTGATTTTTACCTTAGCGGTGAGGGATTTTATAAGATCCTATTGGACAATCTATCAGAAGAGATAATTGCTATAAGTGAAATACAAGGTGCGTTCATTAATTTCCAGGACTGCTCTGTATCTTTGAAAAAATAAAACAAATAAAAAAACTAATTCAATATTTTTCAAAATATGCCCCTCCTGTCTCAATACACCCGTTCCATCTTTTTTTCCAATTGTCGAAGCAGGAGATAAAATCACTTTTTGAGAGGTTCCTCAAGGTTGCCTTCGATTCAGCTTGTATCATATCAACGTTGTCAAATTTCCGTCCTTTCAAGTTAATTTTCAATTTAGGATAGAGGAAAAGTCATTGGGGGCTAAGTCGGGGGAATAGGGTGGATGAGGGATCTGTATGGTTGAATGCTTGGCCAAAAACTGCAAAACAAAATGGGCTGTGTGCGGCCGCGCATTACCGACGTGAAGTATCCAGTCATTGTTTTGCCATCTTTCAGGTCTTTTAAGGCGCACTGCCTCCCTTAAGCACCTCATTATCCCCAAATAAACAGATAGTCCAGTCACTGAAGATAATTCTTCTGTTAGATTTAATTAACTCCTTTATTTTGAGCTTGTTTTCCTCGCAACGAAATGATCTTGGACGCCCAGTATGCTGATCATCGTTTACCTTTTCCCGACCTTTTTGGAAGCGTGAAAATCATTCAAAAGTTCTTGAACGGGATAAAGCTGCATCGCCAAAAGCTTCTTTAATCAATTCATACGTCTCAGTATCACTTTTTTTTCAATTTAAAACAAAACTTAATGCAGATTCTCTGCTCTTCGAAAATGGCCATTTTAAAATTAGAAATGCGAACCTTACAAGGAAGTTGTTTTGTTCTATTTTTAGATCGGCGCGTGCGCCACGAGACTCGTGCTTTCAGTCAGGTGTGGTCGAATGTCCAATATTCAACTCTGTAAAAATATTTTCTCTAGCTTTTTTATTTATTTTATTTTTTAACCAGTCCTGGAAATTAATGAACGCACCTTGTATAATCAGTAGCTGTGAAGAAAAAAGTCTGGTAATCGTTTCACAAAACACTGATGCGAAATTCGGTAGAATAATTCGCAGTGAAGATTCTTTTGTGGGCTGTTGCGAGGATTTAAATCAGATCACTAAATAGAAGAAAGGAGCGGGTAAAAGTCTCCTTCAAACTAACTTTATTTAAAACATGTTAAGAGGACAGAGGAAAACACCCAACAGGTCAGCAGACCAGGCCGTGTTCTGGTCCTTTGTTGCCGGCTGGCGCCGCCGGGGCTTGTTTGTTTTGAAGTCACCCAATCCGTCTGGCCGACGTCCCGAAGTGGATCTCCATTATTCCACAGTAGCAATGCGTTTCTTTATTCGTGCAAACTTTCGGATCTTTATAATCCTTACAGAGACATATGCTATGACATTTTCTATGGAAGCATGGCTATGTCTGTAGAAGGATTATAAAGATACGAAAACTTAAACTTTACACGAATATAGAAACGCTTTGCTACTGTTTATATTGTCGCAAAGTATGTATTATTTTATTAACA
This sequence comes from Cordylochernes scorpioides, assembly GCA_030710605.1. Classification (NCBI taxonomy): domain Eukaryota; kingdom Metazoa; phylum Arthropoda; class Arachnida; order Pseudoscorpiones; family Chernetidae; genus Cordylochernes; species Cordylochernes scorpioides. The sequence goes on from CP092863.1 coordinate 137,317,338, forward strand.
GAGTATCATTTTTGATGTTTATATTTTGTTACTCTGTAAACTTCTTTCTTTGCTTATCTTTTGTTTATCATTCTTAGTTTGATCTTGCCTGAAATAAATTGTTGTCTCATCCCGAAGTTGGTCTTCCCTAATTTTCCACGTAGCAATATTCTCATTTTATTGGCCATTCTCTTTGCCTAAGATACCATTGAGGACTTCAAGAAGAAAGGCTTTATAAACACTATTTTACCTTTAAAATAAGGGATTTGATGGAGCAGTGGTACAAACCGTCGATTTTCGAAATTCACGACCTGGGATCGAATCCCGCATTGGGTACCTTTTTTTTTTTCTGAAGAAATAAAATGCTTCAATGACCTCCAAATCTTGTAAAAGTCCAAACTCCTACCAGTGAGTGTAAGTAACCAAACGGGAATCTGTTACATGGGTAAGTACAAATTTCGATCTGCTTTTCATATGAGTAGACATGTGGTATACTGTAAGTAGTCGGCAATTACTAGCGATCATGATTATCATGGCCACGTGTCTACTAATGATATAAAAAAAAAACTTTCCTGAGACCATATTATATGCAAACATATTAAAACTAATAAAACTATTGTTTTTTTTTTTTCATTTAATAATTTTAAAGCTAATATAAATCTTCGCGAAATAAACAATTATATATTAATCGAAAATCAATTTAATATAAATTATTTTTGAAGTCTCCTTGTGTGTGTGATTAGTAATTAAAATGTAATGTTTGAAACTATTATAGACGCGCGTATGCTTCTTTTTAAAAATAAACAATTTCTACTGTCCTTACTGTAATAAAAAGAATCATACGCTTCTATAATAGTTTCGAATTTTGATAACAGATGGCGCGCTAATGCATCATAATAAAATGTAATCTCAGAATTAATAGATAAAAAATTGAAAAGATTGTCACAAAGTTTAAATAAATTAAAAATGTGAAAGATTTTGAAACCTGTAAAAACTAAATAAAACATAAAAATGGTTTTAAAAAAAACTGAAATTATACATGAATGATCCCAGTAAAATTTCTTTTTTTGTGGTTTTGTTTTTTCATATAGTTGGGTGTTGTTACACATTTTGGCTTTAAATATTCATTCCTTGATTTTTCAGGAAGTCTCTAGAAACAGTATTTTTATTATAAAACTATTTTAGAGGCGTAATATTCTTTTTTTAAAATAAAACAATTTCTACTGTCCTTACTGCGATGGAAAAATTAAAGGGAGGGCCTGGCTCATCAGTGGTGAACCCTCCCAGCGGTTTCGCCAGTTTAATCTACCATTAGATAACAGATGGCGCTCTAGTACATCGTAGTATTTTTATTGTTGAAGTACATTCCTACACCACGCTGATGAGGGATAACAGCCCGAAACGCGTACTGGTTGGCTTTTCTTGATTAATAAAGAAAGGAGTGTTCACCTAAAATATTCTGGAATAATTAATATATTAACGATTAGTTAATATTTGTGCCAACAGATGGCGAAATTTAAAAAAAAAAGCAAATTTCAGTTGAACGATATCAAATGCTTTTTTAATATGAAGACAGTTACATACAGGAATAATTTCTAAATCTTATGTTATTTATTAAAGATTTTGAACTTTAAATTTCCCACTAAAAAGAATTTCTAAAACATAGAAAAAAAAAACATTCAGAAGAACAATTATATTGCTTTCTAGTTGTGATAAGGAATTTCCAAATAAAATTCGAAAGGAATTTCACCATTGTGTAAAATTTTCCCAAAACGGACTATGAACAGATGACAAAATGATTTCGGGAACTCCAAACATTAATAGCTAACAGAACAATGGCGAGATGTGGAAAAAGTCAGCCATTTAGTTACGTTACGTTCTTATGTAATCTTTTCTCTCCGTTCGTCCCACTTCTCTAGTGTCCTTTGCCTACATAGGACTACAATTAGAGTCCTAATGGGACTCTCTCGGACAACATTCTATCTCTCCTATGTAAACAGTCCTAGAAAATCTCTCAAAACATTATTGCAAAACATGCCACCTTTTTACTCAAATGACGAATCTATTAAAAGAGTCTACGTTCTAATAGGTCCTTTGGACATTCTCAGACAACTTTGCATATTTTCTCCTATGTAAACAGTCTAAGAAAATCTCTCAAAACATTATTGCAAAACATGCCACCTTTTTACTCAAATGTCGAATTTATTAAAAGAGTCTACGTTCTAATAGGTCCTTTGGACATTCTCAGACAACTTTGCATATTTTCTCCTATGTAAACAGTCTAAGAAAATCTCTCAAAACATTATTGCAAAACATGTCACTTTCTTCACTCAAATGTCGAATTTATTAAAAGAGTCTACGTCCTAATTGGTCCTTTGGACATTCACAGACAACTTTGCATATTCTCTCCTATGTAAACAGATTTTGAAAATCTCTCAAAACATTATTGTTAAACATGTTACTCTTCACTCATATGACGAATTATTAACAGAGTCTACTTATTCTATTCAAAATAAACGCCAAAACTGAACGTCATCTTGTTTTGACGGGAAAATGACCTTTTGTTGTCGACAGTCATGCAGCCGTGTGTTTAAGGGTCAGTAGGTACTTACAGAATGGATTCTCGTAGAAACGTAGAGTAAATGAGGAGAGAAGAAATCCGAAGGAAGGTCCGAAGATTCTCAAGGCGAACATGGTACCTGTACAGTACATTTCCTTGGTTACATGTGTGCAGTAGACTCTTCAGTTATACCTAAATGTGGTTGTAATGATGGTCATTCCTATGTGTTATACGTGCAGATATCTCTTCAGTTCTGAATACACATGGTTAAATAGTAATTTAAGTTGTTGGTTTGTGTTGCACCTGGTCCTGACTTCATTCTCTACATGTTCACACGTGTGTATACATGTGCAGAAATCTCTTCATTTATAACTAAAGGTGGTTGTAATGATAGTCATTGCTATGTGTTACACTGCTGTCCTGGCTTCTTTTTAAACATGTGATCACACGTGTGCATACATGTTTATTAAACACACTTCAGTTCTGACCAAACGTGGTTAAATAATAGTTTAGTTTGTTGGTTTGTGTTACACATGGTCCTGTGTGTGTGTGTGTGTGTGTATGTTTTAAACATGTTTACACGTGTGCATACATGTTCAGAAAACTCTTCAGTTCGGAATAAACGTGGTTAAATAGTAGTTTGTGTTGTTGGTTTGTATTACACGTGCTCTTGGGTTCTTTCTCTACATGTTCACACGTGTGCATACATGTTCAGAAACACTTTTCAAAGTTCTAAATATACTAGGCTAAATATATATTGGTTTAAGTCAATAGTTTGTGTTACACGTGGTCTTGGATTCGTTCTGTACATGGTCACAAACAAATTAACAAAGTTATTTCCTAATGATCTAGAAAAAAATTAAATTACTTTTAAGTTTTTTTGTGATAAATTTATAAAAAGGGAGCAATCCCTCGAAATTTATACACTCATGAACAAGACTTAGGGAAGTGGAACTTATTTGATGTCGTCGGTTGTCTATTTTCTTTTTTTAAGGAGACAGAGTTTGTTCACACTTGGTTATCTCGTGTGTCTTCAATAAAGTTCACTATAATATCATGTCTATAATAATTATTGTCTGAATCCCGATATACATGCTAAAAGGTACAACTTCCTTAAGTTTTGTTCACACTTGGTTATCTCGTGTGTCTTCAATAAAGTTCACTATAATATCTTGTCTATAATAATTATTGTCTGAATCCCGATATACATGCTAAAAGGTACAACTTCCTTAAGTTTTGTTCACACTTGGTTATCTCGTATGTCTTCAATATAGGTCACTGTAATATCTTTCAGAGTTATTGTCTGAATCCCGATATACATGCTGAAAGGTACAACTTCCTTAAGTTTTGTTCACACTTGGTTATCTCGTGTGTCTTCAATAAAGTTCACTATAATATCTTGTCTATAATAATTATTGTCTGAATCCCGATATACATGATAAAAGGTACAACTTCTTTAAGTTTTGTTTACACTTGGTTATCTCGCGTGTCTTCAATAAAGTTCACTATAATATCTTGTCTATAATAATTATTGTCTGAATCCCGATATACATGCTGGAAGGTACAACTTCCTTAAGTTTTGTTCACACTTGGTTATCTCGTGTGTCTTCAATAAAGTTCACTATAATATCTTGTCTATAATAATTATTGTCTTTATCTCGATATACTCGTACATGATAAAAGGTACAACTTCCTTAAGTTTTGTTCACACTTGGTTATCTCGTGTGTCTTCAATAAAGGTCACTGTAATATCTTTCAGAGTTATTGTCTGAATCCCGATATACATGCTAAAAGGTACAACGTCTTTAAGTTCTGTCTATGAATGTATTTTGAAAATGATTTTCCTTCATAGATTCAGATACGCCTATTTTATAAAATTTATATCATTGTACTAAAAGATATAATTTAAGTTGTGTATGTATTACACGGTGTATTGTGAGTTCATTTTCAAATGCTTTCTCAAATAAACATGTTTTATTATTAATTTATCACACATGTGAGTGGAAATGTTGAGAAAAAATGCTAGGTTTCTCTTAAATGGAGTAAAAACAGTAATACAGAGGGAGTTTGTGTGAAACATCTGGTACATAGTTCGTTCCTCTCACACTAATTGGTTACATGTGGTGCAGGTGTTTAGAAACACAGTTAAAACTTTAATGAAAAGAGTTATACATTTTTTAACCTAGAGGTGTCCAGAGTTACAGATCTATAGTATCCTTTAGAGAGAGGTGTCCTCTTAGTAAAGATCCGATTCTTCTTTTATTATTATCCCTAGTACACGTGATAATAGGCCATGATAATCATTCTTCGGGTAGTAATTGGTGACTGCTCTTACTGTAAGTGCACCATATGTAAATATATGTTAATAAGTAGAATGCACTATTGTTAACGAGGAACGGAATAAGATCTTAAAGAACATTATCCAAGTCTACGTGAACCCAGTTCAGCTAATCAAAATAATGTCCGAGAATAAAATATATAGCGATAGAATTGTTTAACTTTCATAAAGCGCGTTAGGGAACAAGGTAATCACTAAGAACTAAAATTACAGAAAAATTCCCTTCTATAGTTAATTTGTATAGTTATGTTGAATACTTTGATTTCCTTTTCCCTTCTCTCCTTTGTTTATGTTTCTTTTTCATTTTCTCCATGAAAATGATGTATGGCGAGTCCTTACAGGACGGAAATGTTCTAATAAAGCTGCTGTTGTTGTTTTTAATAATTAGTATAGCAAATCAGGTAATGAAAACTGTCCTTTATAGAACGTTGTCCTCTAGTAAAATGTCCTTCAATGTTCTACTGTATGGGGCTGATGTTTAAAACCAGAATAAAGAAGCGGAAAAACCTTTTCCTTTAATCAACATAATTGGGTTTTTCAGTTAATCATATTATATGGTTAAATATAATATGTCGTCGTGTCTCTCCAATCACCAATACGTGAGCAAATATGGTTTTTATTGCCTACACAAGATAAGGTACAAGACTGACTTAACGTGCTACTGGACTGTCGCTCTAAAACTGACAACGGTATTTATAACTCACTAAGCACAATTAATTGCTATGCAAAATAGTACTATCTTCTAAAAGCATAACCTACAACTATGCAAAATAGTGCTATCTTCTAAAAGCATAACCTACAACTATGCAAAATAGTGCTATCTTATAAAAGCATAACCAACAACTATGCAAAATAGTGCTATCTTCTAAAAGCATAACCTACAACTATGCAAAATAGTGCTATCTTCTAAAAGCATAACCAACAACTATGCAAAATAGTGCTATCTTCTAAAAGAATAACCAACAACTATGCAAAATAGTGCTATCTTCTAAAAGAATAACCAACAACTATGCAAAATAGTGCTATCTTCTAAAAGAATAACCAACAACTATGCAAAATAGTGCAGATACAAGAAACGAACATAATATACACACAACATAATATATTATAATTTTATCAATATATAGATAGATAATTATATAGACTTTTAATTTTCTCCAGTGTTGTTTTTTACATCATATGGGCGTTTTCTATGGAATCCCTTTCAGGAAGTTGGTTTGTTGTTTCAGCAGACGGGTACAATTTAACCATAAATTAGCATGTCGTGTGTAGAAATTACCTTTTTCCTCCATAGCTATCACGATATTACGCAACCTTCAGTGATTTGGAAGTTTTCAACTTGGAAGGGAATATATTGAGTGAAACCCACGTCCTAACATTGAGGTTATGTGCATAAGTTTGTATTTTCGAAACAACAGTTCAATATTGATGGGACGCTAGAATTAAATTTTCAATTGCGATCTATTGATAAATGTTGTAATTATTTTTAGCATCATGTTTCTTATGAAATATGTATTATGGATTGCTCTCTATAGTGGGAAAATCTCTCTCTCTCTCTCTATCTTGAGGCAACCCGGATTCCTGGAGTGTACTTAAGTCGCCAACTATCCGATCTCATAATAAACAGTTAAACCTGTCTATAGCGCCCCCTCTAAATAGCGCCTCCCTCTCTATAGCGCCCGATTTTAAATACGTAGTACGAAGCGATTTACATTAAAAGTGACCTGTCTATAGCACCCCCTCTCTATAGCACCTTATTTTGGTGAGTCCCAAGAGGGAGCGCTATAGACAGGTTTAACTGTATATTTGTATATATTAAAAACAAAAAAGGAATATTCTGACCGCGCTCACATGATCATTTTTAGATGGCAGAGTGCCATCTAGTGGAACAAAAATAAACTAAACGTTGATTTAACTTGTCCCGCGATATTTAACTAACCCGATTTCTTGATAAATAAATAAAGATCAACCACGTACGCGTTTCGTGCTATTGGCCCAGTCAACGTGGTGCAGTCTGTACCTATACGACCAAATATTTGTCCCCGAGGCTTCCTGAGAAATCATGAAATAGGTATTTAAGGCTAAGTTTGCGTAAATACGTTTTTCATGTGAAAAAAATATTTTTAAATAGAAAAAAATGTCAGGTGTTGGTATTAAAACCAAAAAAGGCATATCCCGACCACGTTCAAATGAACTTTTAAGATAGCATAGCGTCTTCTAGTGGAACAGAAAACAATTAAACATTGATTTAACCTGTTCCCTGATATTTGGTCAACCCGATTTCTTGATAAATCAAGAAAAGCCATTCAGGAACGCGTTTCTTTAAATATCGAAATCTTTCAGGTCTTGACCTCCTTCTACAGAAATTATCTGTTGAGGAACTACAACGCTGTCTATTATAAACAGTGATCTATTTATACTAAATACATTTTTATTCACCTAAAGTTAAACTTATTAGAAAAATTTTAAATATTATCTTTCTTAAGCGAAACATTACACCAAGCATGTCAAACTCAAATCCTAACACGGGCCAAATAAAAAAGTAATAAGATTATGTGGGCCGCAAAAAAAAAAGAAAACAAGTAATTAAATTTTTATAGTAACATTTATGTAGGTTTATTTTAAAAAATACTAATAAGAAAAAGAAAGTAAAGTTAATATTTTCTCCCTGATATTTGGCATCTCTTTTCTGCTACCATTTTTCCTACTTCGGGGGAAATCTTTTTCGCAGTGATTAATTTTAAAACTGAACCAAGGTGAACGTCAGTAATTCTCGATCTGATTGGAGCCTTATTTCCTTTCATAAGTGAAAATAACTGCTCGCACCGATAAGTACTTCCAAACATGGACATAATTTCATATGCTAATTTTCGAGTGTTTTCAAATCTGACTGGCAAATATTTGTAAAATTCAGAAACGCCAACTTCAATGAATTTTGCCTTTAAATCTGAATCGCACTGGATATCTATTACCTCCATTTGCATATGATTAGGTACTGATTCTATATTTATCCATAAAAGCGAAGAAAACAAAGTAAACTTGCCTTCCAAAGATTTGAAATCAGAAAACCTTGTTTCAAATTCATTTCTAAGACTTAAAATTTTTTCCGCATATTTTTGATACGATGCAGTTTCACCTAAACTTGATTTGTACATGTTGCATTTCGGAAAGTGCATTAAATCTTCGTTTTTCAACTGCTTTTCCCAAAGAACTAGCTTACATTTGAATGCATTAACTTGGTCACACATGTTGGTAATGATCTGATCCTTTCCTTGCAGTTTCAAATTTAAATCCGACAAGTGTTTTGTTATGTCAACCATGAAGGAAAAATCTTGCAACCATACTTGATCAGAAAACAAAGTGATGTCTTGATTCTTGGTTATTAAAAACTGACATATTTCTTCTTTCAAGTCCCAAAATTGTTTGAGAACCTTGGAGCATGATAGCCGTACCTCGGTATAGTATGATAAACCTGAATATTGGCTTTCTAATTCAGTTAAGAACAGAGAGAACTGTCGCTGATTTAAACCTCGAGATCTTATGAAATTGATGAATTTTTTGATAGGTGTCAACACATTTTCCATTTTTATTACCTTCGTACATAATACTTCCTGATGTATAATGCAATGCGTATGATGAATATTGGAACCATCAGAAATTTCACTTAGTTTTTTTCGCAGTAATGCTACGAAACCGTTGGTTTTTCCAGTCATTGAAGGAGCTCCATCTGTTGCTACAGAAGTCAATTTTGATTGAGGTAAATTGTATTTTTGCAGAAGATCATAAACGCAATTAAATATATCTTCTCCTGTAGTTGTGCCATGCATCGGTACTAGTTCCAATAATTCCTCAAAAATGTTGAAATCCGTGTCGCAAAGCTCGAAAAAAAAACAGCTAACTGAGCTACGCCCCCAATGTCAGTACTCTCATCACAGGCAATGGAAAATGCTTCGAAACAAGATGATTTTTCTTTTATCTGATCATTTAAATTTCTGGCCATATCAGTAACTCTTTCCACAACGGTATTTCGAGACAAAGATATTGCTTGAAACGTCTTCACACTTCCAGGACAAACAATTTCTGCAGCTTTAATTAAACATTCCTTGATGAAATCACCTTCAGTAAAAGGTTTTGAGTGTTTAGCTATCATCTCCGATAAAACGTAGCTTGCATGCACCGCCGCTTCACTCTCTTGTGATACTTTAGTAAACATAAACTGTTGTTTTTTCATTCCCAACTTGAACTCTTTTAACTTTTCTTGTCTCATTAAACCTTCGTAGGTATCATATTTTGATTTATGTTGTTCATAATGACGTTTAATGTTATATAATTTTGGTACACTAATAGCATTATTACATATCAAGCAGATGATTTTATCTTTTACTTCAGAGCAAAAATACTCTAATTCCCACTTTTCTTGAAAATTCCTATGTTCGTCAGCAATTTTTCGTTTAGTTTTACTGCCACTTGGTTTTGATGAAGACATATTGAATACAAAGGTCTGAAAAAAAATTATCAATCGCTAACACAAAATAATAAAACGTTTTAATTAATATTTTAATTTTTTTTTAATTAATATTTTTTAACTTACCAGACACAGAATAACTGCACAAATTATTGAACGTAACTTTAAAAAAAAAATTTTTCTAGTACTCCGAAAGAATATTTTCTTTAAACTTTAAGGCACACAATACTTATGGCGATGTACATACGTTATGTTATGTAGGTATAATATTATCAAAACTTACGACTTATGTATGGCGACCAGTGGTTCGTTATTAATAAATAAATTATGTATAATTACAATTTTTAAAAATTAGGCTACAAATTTTTATTATTATTTTTTTAATTTATAAAATATTTTTATTAAAATATATTGTCTGGTGGGCCGCAAATTTATTCGTTGTGGGCCGCATGAGGCCCGCGGGCCGCGAGTTTGACATGCTTGCATTACACTATAGAAATTTGATTTTATTGACATATTAGTAAATATGAAAAATTAATCCCATTAATTTTTCCATTACAGTAAGGACAGAAGAAATTGTTTATTTTTAAAAAGAACCATACGCGTATATAATAGTTTCCAATTTTGATAACAGATGGCACGCTAATGCATCATAATATAATGGCTATAATAAAAGACACAATTTGATATTTGCGGAAGAACGATGCTCGAAGCATATTATATATTCATAAAAGTATGTAATTCTGCTGTCCTCAAAGCTTATGTCCATAGTTCATTTAAAATACCCATTCAAAGAGTCTAATAACAGTATCACTATAAAAGGAAGTTCGAAAAATGCAATATAAGTATGGTAGATTAAACTGGCGAAACCGCTGAGAGGGTTCACTACTGATGACCCAGGCTCTCCCATTGATTTCTCCATTGCAGTAAGGACAGTAGAAATTGTTTTTTTTTTTTTTTTTTTAAATCATACGCGTCTATAATAGTTTCGAATTTTGATGGAAAAAAGTACAAATGTGATATTGTACTGGTATAAGGTGGATTAATAAAGAAAAAGGCATCTCCTTATCTTGCAACTGAAAGTTTCAACGCACTAATAAAAGTTCTAAGCTATATACACCCAGATTCTAGCACAAGTTTGAAGTGGAAATTGTCAAAGAAAATTGTTATTCAAAGAAGAACTTCCTGGTACTATAGAGCTTCAATCAGGAAATGACCTGATCTAAAAACCTTTAACTCTTTTCTTAGAAACGTCTTACATATCAACATATTGGTCCGTATATATAAAGAAAAACTACTTAACACCGTTTTTTATTAATTACAGTAAATTTCTACTTCCTTTACTGTAATGGAAAAGATTGGGAAGTCCTGGCTAATCAGTGATGAACCCTTCATTTGATAAAATGATCTGATTTGATTAATTTTTTTAAAATCCTAATAGGCATCAAATATATACTTTGATATTTTCTCTCTCTATATATATATAACATGGTTCAGCCTACTCCACGCTGACGAGCGCAAAAAGCGCGAAACGCGTTCGTGGATGGCATTTCTTGATTTATTAGGAAATTGGGTTGGCCAAATATCAGGGAACAGGCTAAATCAATGTTTAGTTGATTTCTGTTCCACTAGATGGCGCTCTGCCATCTAAAATGCACATGTTATCATGGGTCAGGATATGCCATTTTTAATATACGTATATACCATCGTTCTGAAAATAGAGCAACCCATATTTAATTCATTAGATAATAAAAAGACATAAATTGTATTGAATAAAAGATAATTTTTGCATACACAAATTTCCCCCACCTACGTTGTAATTTTAAAATATTTCAACTGTGATATTATAACACTATGCGGCGCTGAGTTTGTTTATACAAAAATGTAATGCCTTGATAAAGGTTGGCGTTCAGCCAACTGAAATATTGGCAAATAAATCTTTTATTCAATCCAATATATGCCTTTTTATTATCTAATATATAATTAACACAAAGCAATAACGCGCCATCTATACATATAAAATAAAAGGATTTAAAAGCACGAATGTTTCTTTTATACATAATACAAACTTCTACTATCCTTACTGCGATGAAAAACATGTATTGGGAGGGCTTGGCTTATCAGTGATGAATATATAATACCGTTAAGAGAATTTCGCAATTTATAAATTTGTTGTTTAATTTAAACATAGAAGGTTTGGTTTATATATATAATAAATAAGTAGTTAGCATATATATATAGTAGTTAAAAAGAAAAACAAAAGAACACCAGCAAAGCTACGGCGGTTACGTGTTATAGGCTAGGTAAAAAAAAAGAATCAACGAAGAGATAGGTTTGTAAAAAAGAGCAAAGACAGAACCATGATAATTTTCTAAATATTAAAATTAAGCTAATTAGAGAAAGAGAAGTTTTTACCCCCTATATTCTCTCTTGACGAAAGAAGATAGATTTTTTTAATTTATACAATTCGCCACTCGTGCATCATGTGGATGTTTACAAGGTTAGAATTCCCGAGGAAGATAGGCGAACAGCCTCATCAATATATTGGAAGTTATAATAAATATTTTATCCAAAATAAGCGTTAATCATTCAATGTATATATGGGACCAAACCTTTGGTCGTAGAGGTACAGTCTGCACCACGCTGACGAGGGCCAAAAGCCTGAAACGCGTTCGTGGTTGAGTTTTCTTGATTTATCAAGAAAATGGGTTGGCCAAATATCTTTGAAACAAGCTAAATCAATGTTTAGTTGATTTTTAATCCACTAGATGGCGCTCTGCCATATAAAATTCTCATGTGAGCAGTCAGGATAGGCAATTTTGTTTTTAATAATGGACATGGCATCTGCCCGGTAAGCGGAAGGTTGTGGGTTCGATTCCCGCCCCTGGACACTTTTATTTTTCCGTTCGCCATTACTCTTCATATTTTCACCCTTCCATACTTCATCCAAAAAAGTTAGAAATAGTAAATATTTCTCTTTGAAATAAATATTGATTTTTCACAGAAAAGAAACTTATGCGGTGAAACTTCAAGTGTTGTTTTATAATCATACGCCGCAGTCCTTTATAATGTATTATAAGTTACTTTAAGTATTATTTACGAACGGAAAAATACGTCCAGGGTAGCCTAGTGGACATGGCATCTGCCCGGTAAGCGGAAGGTTGTGGGTTCGATTCCCGCCCCTGGACACTTTTATTTTTCCGTTCGCCATTACTCTTCATATTTTCACCCTTCCATACTTCATCCAAAAAAGTTAGAAATAGTAAATATTTCTCTTTGAAATAAATATTGATTTTTCACAGAAAAGAAACTTATGCGGTGAAACTTTAAGTGTTGTTTTATATATAGGAATTTAAATTCTTGTATACTTTTATTATTAATATTTGTTGTTAGTGTCCCAATCAAGTCGACTTTTGGTGACTATATAGGTAGATATCCTCTTATTTTCTCTCATTCTGTTAGTGACCTTCACTCACAGCTTATTCAATGACCTTTCAGAGGTTTCCTTGACCTCTTCCAGCCATCTTATTCCTCTCTTTCCTTCAATTTATCCAAACATCTTTTCTATAAGCCTTTTCTATCTCTATTAAAAGAGATATAGTAAAATACGAATAAATGCACTCATAGATAAAACTTAAGGATGTGGAAAGTCTTTGATGTCGCCAGTCGTCTGTTATTTATTTATTTTTTGAAAGAGACAGAGGCAATTTAGTTCATACTTTAGTTATCTCGTGTGTCTTCAATAAAGGTCACTGTAATATCTTTCAGAGTTATTGTTTGAATCCCGATATACATGCTAAATGGTACAACTTCCTTAAGTTTTGTCCACACTTGGTTATCTCGTATGTCTTCAATAAAGGTCACTGTAATATCTTTCAGAGTTGTTGTTTGAATCCCGATATACATGCTTAAAGATACAACTTCCTTAAGTTTTGTCCATAAGTGTAAACCTGTAAACTGAATAAATTCGAACTACAAGGTAATAAGACTAAATTTAAATAAATAGTGTGTGACGTGTTTTGGTAACAGTGTTGTTACCATCATCATGTTATTTATTCTTTTGTTTAATTATGGTAACAACACCCACTATTTATTTGGATTTAGTCTTGTTACCTTGTAATTCTAATCTATAATCCAAATTGTATACAAAAATGTAATGCCTCGATAAAGGTTGGCGTACAGCCAGCCGAAATATTGGCAAATAAATCTTTTATTCAATCCAAAATATGCCATTTTACTATCTAATAATCCAAATGGTATACCTTATAAATTTTGAATAAATTCGGTTATAATTGTAGAACAGTTCGTAATATCGGTGTATTTGATAGATCTCGAGATATGGCTGGAACTCCGGTCCATGAGTTTAAAGCCCCAGGATTATGACCTGTTACAGCAAGGTGGACACACCACCTGGAGCAGGTTCGCTCTGACGTCACACATCCGGGACTTCCCTATTGCAGTCTGCCCTTCAATTCCATTGGTCTTTCTTACTTGATGGATTGTTGACCTCTTCTAGGAGTAGATTGGTCTTTTACAGAAAGAGCAACCCAAATCTTCATTTTTTATTATTATCCCTAGTACACGTAGGAGCCATGATAATCATGGTGAGTAGTTAGTGACTAATGTGATTGTGTATATACTGTTGCATCATGGCTAATGCACCTATTTTATTTTAATTTGTAATATTATTTTTATTATATTTTAAATTCAAATTGAGATTTTATATTTATTTATTTTAATAAACAGAATATATGTATTATAAACAGATTATGTACTATAAAAATCGCCATTTGTATTTTGCTACATTGTGTGACTTCACAGATCTCTTTGATGTGAGAAATAAATAAATTATTCTGGAGGCTACTTAAAGGAGAGTTATCTCCACTTATATAAATTTGTAGGATGGTTGAAACACGCTGTGGTAAGATACAAGACCCGGCACAGGAGAGAATCAAGGCTGAAGAGTCTGCCAAGCCGCAACCTGGTGCAACAATACTTAAGTGAAATTTTCAACGCCATCTATTGATCATTTCTTCAACCTAGCAGATACTTGGATCATTGACAAAGCCACAACGCCATCTTTGTTTGATTCAGAATGTCTATCTCTGGAGATGTGGTTTCAGGCTTATAGCCTTTATCAGTCCAAGACGGACTTTGATAAAAATGAGATCTACAATATTATTTATTCGTAGATTAACCTATTCAACTCAATTCTTATCAGTTTCCAAGGAGACTAACGTGGCAACGGCACCCATTTTCTAAGAACACCATAACAACAACAACATTGGTAAATTCTATGGCCAAACTTTCTATAAATGGCTAAAAGGTTTTGTTCTTTTTTTGACGGGAGAAGTGTCCTTTTATAATATATGAAAAGTGGCAATGTGTGTATTTATATATTTGTATTATTCCTGATAAAAATAAACATAATATGTAAATACTAAAACAAGAACATTAAGCCTCCAGGGAAAAGTTTCTTTTAAAAATATTTTCTACTTAAAAAAATCTTACAAGCTTTCGGGCAAGAAAGCTCCTCTTCAGGAAAAAATATTTTACATTTTTAAAACGCCAATAAAATAAGATTTTAAATTAAATAAAGTGCTTTGGTTTTTTTAAATAAAGTGCAAAAAATATTTTTAAAATTTTACACAAATAAATTTACTGGCAATGCGTTTCTTTTTTAAATCTCTACAGACCTTACTGCAATGATATGATTTAATGAATGAGAGGGCTTGGCTCATCAGTAGTGAACCCTCTGGCGAAACCGCTGAGAGGGTTCACTACTGATGAGCCAAGCCCTCTCATTCATTAAATCATATCATTGCAGTAAGGTCTGTAGAGATTTAAAAAAGAAACGCATTGCCAGTAAATTTATTTGTGTAAAATTTTAACGATAGAGGGCAATAAAATTTAATTTATTAAAAAATATTTTTAAAAGAAAATTTTCCCTGGAGGTTTAATGTTCTTGTTTTGATATTGATTCAAGGGATTATTTTATCGAATAATATGTAAATAGAAATATGCAAATTCAACTTACTGAGATAGAGAGGAGAATCCTTCTTCTTGACATTGTCATCCAGGTAGGGTGTGCCGATAGTGTAGAAAGCCGTGTAGCCAAAACCATTGAGGAAGTTGGCGAGGAAGAGCAGGACGACCGCAGCGAAGGTAGGGGAGGAATGGAGTCCCGAAGAAGACTCACAGAGTGATGCCTCTCGTCCAGGGGCCGTACAGAACTCCCTAGAGGGAAGTGCATTGGTGACATTGGCCTGTAGGACATCCCGCGAGCCGAAGATGACAAAAGGCAACGAACTGAGAAAACAGCTCAACACGACCACCAACATCCCACCAAAGATCAGTCGAGGTCTATGCGAACTCCCACCGTAGAATCCAATTACCAAACTGAGGACAATCGGACTGAGATTGTCAGCTATCAGAATGACACCACTGATCTTGCTCTCGAAGGCATAACGACGTTCCAAAGTGGACATCACACCAACAGTATAGGTGAAGTAAGCACCCTGTAGGATCCCCAAGGCACAGTAGTTAGCAAGGAAGGCTCGAGGACTGGCAAATCTCTGTAGGAATGCCGGTCTGCAGCTCCCGACTCCACACAGCACATCCTCGTCTTCCTGGCTCTTCCTGCCATCTGTCGGACCTGCACATCCACCGTTCTGCTTTTAGTTACATCAACAGCATCGAGGTAAGAGTATATATACTCATGGACAAAACTTGAGAAAGTTGTACCTTTCAGCATGTATATCTGGATTTAGACAATAACTCTGAAAGATATTTGATACACTCATGGACAAAACTTAAGGAAGTTGTACCTTTTAGCATGTACATTGGGATTCAGACAATAAATCTGAATGATACACTCATGGACAAAACTTAAAGAAGTTGTATCTTTTATCATGTATATCGGGATTCAGACAATAACTCTGAAAGATATTTGATACACTCATAGACAGAACTTAAGGAAGTTTTACCTTTTAGCATGTATATCGGGATTCAGAAAATAACTCTGAAATATATTACAGTGACTTTTTTATTGAAGAAACACGAGATAACCAAGTGTGGACAAAATTACCTTAAAATAAATAAATAACAGACGATTAGCGACATCAAAGACTTCCTTATGTTTTGTCCATAGGTCTATATATTCCCATTCAACTGTGTATTGTGTAACATTCTAGAGTACAAAATTCTTTATTGAACATTCTGATTGCTAATAAAATTTGTTATATTGATTTGGGTAGTGAATTCAAAACCTCTAAGGAATGCATAAAAATTCTAACCATAGAAAATTTAATATAGAGGAATATCTTTCAATACAAACTTTTTTATCCTTTTATTTTGAATGGATTCCGTGTAAACATTCCTTATGAACAAAGAGACGATACATTCTCGAATGTCAAACTTGGTGAGGAAAGACACGCTTGAACAAATGGATCCACAAATTATGGATCCATTGAACATTTTTAAATAAACATTTATAATTAAAATTATTTATCGATTCTAAGATAAACAAATTTTGGATTATTCAAAATATACACTCATGGAGAAAACGTAAGGAAGTGGAAAGTCTTTGATGTCGTCTGGTTTTTTTAAGGAGACAGGGAACTTAGTTAACTCTTGGTTATCTCGTGTGTCTTCAATAAAGGTCACTAATATCTTTCAGAGTTATTGTTTGAATTCCGATATACATGCTAAAAGGTACAACTTCCTCAAGTTTTGTTCACACTTGGTAATCTCGTATGTCTTCAATAAAGGTCACTGTAATATCTTTCAGAGTTATTGTCTGAATTCCGATCGATATACATGCTGAAAGGTACAACTTCTTTAAGTTTTGTCCTGAGTGCAATGTCAAAAGCCATCAGTACTTCTGAGTGATCATTAATATTGTAGCCAAATATTTATTATTATGAACATAATATTAAATTTGATATTTATATGACTACTCTGTATACTTCCCTTATTGCTTCTCTTGTATTTTATAAATTTTAGTTAGTGTCTTAAATAAATTGCTGTGTCATCCTGAAGTTTATCTTTCCTAATTTTCTACATTACAATATTACCAAGTGGTAATGTAGTGAATATGTACTGAAATTTCCCCAAAGACTTCCCTCTATGACGTAATACAGTACTCTGACATCCCATCTTCAGGTCAGAAAGGTCAATAGAAGTTGTTGAGGAGAGAGATTGGTACCAAGGTCACCATTTCCTGAAGACATATTTCCTATACAGTATCTCTGCTAACATTCAAGTGTCGCATTATTCTGTTTTCATATCTTTGAAATAATGAAATTAAAATGTAATTCTACTGTCCTAAAAGCTTATTTTCATAGTTTGCTTGAATACCATTTCAGAGATTCCATCCTTCACACACACAGTCCAGCATATATAAGCAGTATCGTCCAAGCCACTATAAAAACATTGATAGACGACCGGTACAAACCATCGATTACCGACAGCCATGAACCGGGATCGAATCCCGCGTTAGAATTTTTTTTGGAAAAAGTCCGTGGACCAGTGCCTAAAAACCTCGGTTCCCGACAGCCATTTATCGGGATCGAATCTCGCGTTGGACACTTTGTTTTAATATGTGAATAACCTTCACATGTTTTTCATTGTTGTAAATATCATAAACTAGGTTGTTCTTGTTGAGCGGTACCTAATAAAGTGATTTTGGAAAAAGGAACAAAACTGTATTAGAGCTCTAAGAAGCGGTCTGGTATATTAAATTGGTGAAACTGCTGGGAGGGTTCACCATTGATAAGCCAGGCCTTCCCATTAATTTATCATTACAATAAGCGCGTCAAAAATGTTAAACTTTCTCATATATGAAAAAAATCGAACAAATGAGAAAGAGGGATGAGGTGGATAAATGAAGAAAAAGGCATCTCTCTATTGTACAACTGAAGTTGCAACATTCAGTTGCAAGATAAGGAGATGCATTTTTCTTAATTTCTCATATATGTTTGAGTCTTATTGTACTTGAAATGTTACGGTATATGTGATACTATGGGCCAATGTTCTATTGTCTCTATCGAGGTACTTGGTATTCTTAATAAATGCAGTAGTTTTTTTTTTTTTTTGCTTATCCCTAGTGCACGTGGTACAGGCCATGAAAATCATGGTGGGTAGAAGTAGGCGACTACTTTTTATTGTAAGTACACCACATGTCTACACATGTGAAAAGCAGTTCGACTTTTGCACTTACAAATGTGCCATAGCCCCGTTTGGTTACTTGCACTCGCTGGTAGGGTTGGACTTTTGCAAGAAATCGGGGGGCCATTGGAGCATTTTTTTTAAATCAGAAAAAAGTGTCCAATACGGGAATCGAACCCAGGTCGTAGCGGTCGGAAACCAATGGTTAGACGCAGTAGTAAATCGTATAAATGTCGTTCAACCGACCGGAACACTTCCGAGAGGTACATGATGTCATAGTTGGAGTCCCCATCTGGAATATCTCCAAGTATTACGACATTGGCGACAAATGTCCCACTTTGGTGTCTGAAATGTCCCCCCACACATGTCACAATAGCTGAGGTCATGGCTATGGTGGTCACCCACTCCCCCTATTGTTGACCCATAGGGGTGGGGACATTAATACTTACTATGACACATAGGGTCGCGTCTTGGGACAACGTAAAGCTTGAGTATTATCGAAAATTCCATGAAGATATTACGAAAGTGATGGCTAAGGTCATTTCTAGAGTGGTCATCCACAATTGTTGACCCATAGGGTGGGGACATTAATACTTACTATAACACATATGATAGTGTCGTAACTCCGCCTTTGCCGGTCTCAAGCCCGGATGAAACTGGAGGAGGGGGAGCAGTAACAAGCTCATTAAAAAACCTGGGTTCAGATGGCCCGGCTGATAGTACCCTGTAAGGGCTCCAGGGATACAGGATGTACTCCATGTTAGGAGCAGCTGCACATAGCGTCTGTTCCTCATGTCAGAGGTGGCCATTTATTTTGGAGCTAAGTCGGCCTGCCGCTAAGTAGTGCTCCCAGTCTTAATGACAAAGACAGACGCATTCTACTTCAGCCAGACCCTAATATGATTGAGTGGAGATAAGGAAGAAGAAGAAGGGAGTGTCGTGGGAGAACTATGAGCTTGAGTTTTATCGGAAATTCAATGACAATATATAATATGAAAGTTGACAGTTTGTAACAAGGATTTCTCCAAATTTGACATCTTCAGTCTTGTTGACAGGCTGACTTCTATAAATATCAATAAACGTTCATCCCTTTTAACTAATCCCTTTAACTTGAGGAAGTTGTACCTTTTAACATGTATATCAGGATTCAGACAATAACTCTGAAAGATATTACAGTGACCTTTATTGAAGACACACGAGATAACCAAGTGTGAACAAAACTTGAGGAATTTGTACCTTTTACCATGTATATCGGGATTGAGACAATAACTCTGAAATATATTACAGTGACCTTTATTGTAGACACACGAGATAACCAAGTGTGAACAAAACTTAAGGAAATTGTACCTTTTAGCATGTATATCGGGATTCAGACAATAACTCTGAAAGATATTACAGTGACCTTTATTGTAGACACACGAGATAACCAAGTGTGAACAAAACTTAAGGAAATTGTACCTTTTAGCATGTATATCGGGATTCAGACAATAACTCTGAAAGATATTACAGTGACCTTTATTGAAGACACACGAGATAACCAAGTGTGAACAAAACTTAAGGAAGTTGTACCTTCCAGCATGTATATCGGGATTCAGACAATAACTCTGAAAGATATTACAGTGACCTGACCTTTATTGAAGACACACGAGATAACCACGTATGAACAAAACTTAAGGAAGTTGTACCTTTTAGCATGTATATCGGGATTCAGACAATAACTCTGAAAGATATTACAGTGACCTTTATTGAAGATACACGAGATAACCAAGTTTATTTTATGCTTATGAGGTGATACAGCAGCGTATTTACAATTAGAGAGGAGACAAAATGAATTAAATCTAGAAAAAAGAAGTGAGGGCATATCGGTCATTAAAGTCTGAGAGGCAAGGCCTTCAGCCAGTTCAGGGCTTCCGGGGTGACAGAATGGAGATTGGAGATTCCTCCATTGAATTTGTACAGTGGGCAGTCATCTAGTATATGGGACATTGATTGTGGGACGTTGCAGGCACAATTTGGATCTTTGGTGTAGCCCCATAACTTCATCAGCTCTGCACACCTTCCCTGACCTGTCCTAAAGCGGTTTAGAAGCACCCATTCTCGTCGAGGGAGGGAAAAACCTGGGATCTTGACACTTGGGCTTGTGATGAGGTTCTTGTTTGGGATATCGGAGCTGATCCAGGAATTTGTCCATGCTTCTGAGATATTAAAATTTTGGGAGAGAAGTTGGTTTCCTCTGGACACCATATCGGCTTCCTTGATTTTAGTCTATGTTTTGGGGGAGACTGTAGGATAGGGTTAATTTCGAGGTCGGGTGAATCCAAGAGTTTTTGGTACATTTTCTTGGTGGCTTCCTTTCTGCGTAGCTCAGGTGGAGAGATGTGAGCAAGAACTGGAAGCCAGTCGATTCTTGTAGGTTGGCAAACCCCTGTTATAATTCGTAAGGTAGAATTTAGTTGTGTGTCTATTAGCTTCGTGTGGCAGCTCCCCTCCCAGACTGGAGCACAATACTCAGCCGTGGAGAAGATCAATGCCAAGGCAGAAGTACGCAGGGTGTTGGCATCACTGCCCCAGGAAGAGCCGGCCAGCTTATGGAGGATATTGTTACGTGATGATAGTTTCCCCTTTAACTTGGTGAGATGAGTTTTGAAGGTGAGAGTGCGGTCAAGATGAATGCCTAGGTATTTGGGATGTTCGCTATGAGTTATCTGAGAGTTATTGATAAATAGGTTGAGTTTTCTTTCAGCTCTGTGATTGTTAAGATGGAAACAGCAATGTACAGATTTTGCAGGATTAAGCCTCAGAGACCAGTTTTCAAAGTAATTATGTAGAGTTTCAAGATCTCTATTCAGTTGAATTTCCAGTTCCTCGAAAGTCTTTGCTTGGGCTTATCCATTTGTGGGCTATAGGCTACACAAATGGATAACCAAGTGTGAACAAAACTTAAGGAAGTTGTACCTTTTAGCAAGTATATCGGGATTCAGACAATAACTCTGAAAGATATTACAGTGACCTTTATTGAAGACACACAAGATAACCAAGTGTCAACAAAACTTAAGGAAGTTGTACCTTTCAGCATGCATATCGGGATTCAGACAATGATTCTGAAATATATTACAGTGACCTTTATTGAAGACACACGAGATATCCAAGTGTGAACAAAACTTAAGGAAGTTTTACCTTTTAGCATGTATATCTGGATTCAAACAATAACTCTTAAATATATTACAGTGATCTTTATTGAAGAGACACGAGATAACCATGTGTGAACAAAATTGTGTCTGTCTCCTAAAAAAAAAAAAAAAGAAAAAAAAAAACAGAAGACCGTCGACATCAAAAGCTTTACTCTTCCTTAAATTTTGTCCATATGAGTGTATATGAAATAATAATGAGGTACTCGTAGATGAATACCTTTACAGATCTACGACAAGTGAGAGTTATAAAGAGAGCTTGTAAGAAAAACTTAAATATAAATGTATCAATAGAAGAACATGAAAAAAAGTTATTTTAAAATCTATTTCCAATCATTATCACATTAAGGAGAGAAGTGTGTCTCTTCTTAAACGACAAAATAGCAAAATAATCATTTCCATTCCCATAAAAATATCACAAACGGCAATAAAATGTGATTTTTTAAACATCTAATTAAGCATTTAATTGACACATCAATTAATCTGCAATACTCTATCGTATTAGAAGTAATAAAAATATTTTACCGCGATTTAAAAAACAACCGTAAAAAATACTATTGATAAAATCAGCCATCACAAAAATACCAAAATTCCAATTAAATAACCTAGCGCAGCTCTATATGCATTTACGAGAAAAATAAAATTGAAAATATGTAAATGAGTAGTTCTTCATTTATTTTGTTTGGAAGACCTTTTTTTTTCTTCATGATTATTCAAAGTTACATAATTGGCATATTGGAATGAAAATATCAGGCTGCCGGGGATAATGTTAAAGAAATGTTGAGGTAGAGCTTGCACCACGCTGATGAGGGCTAACAGCCCGAAACGAGTACCTTGTTAGCTCTTGATTAATCAAGAATGGGTATTTTGGCCAATTCTGGAATAATTTAAAAATCAACGAGAATAGTTGATATTTATTCCGATAGATGGCGCAAGTCATCAGCAACTTTCAGTTTCACGATAAGGATGTCTTCTTCTTTCTTCTTTCAAAATATTATAATTCACAAATCTCTTAGATTTCTGACACGAAATCCCTTCTACAGGAGAAAACACGCTAGCATAAACCGCGAATAAGACAATAGTTAAAATACAATAAAATACAAACAGTTAGATTGAAATTATGTTATATAAGTCTTTTTATCCCTAGTATACACGCGCGCGTGGTACAGGCCATGATAATCATGGTAGGTAGAAATTGACGTCATCTTTTACTGTAAATGCATCACATTTCTAAACATGTGAAAAGCAGTTCGACTTTTTAAACGTACAAGTGTACATGATCCCTGTTTGATTATATGCAGCTAATGGTGGATTGGACTTTGGCTTGAATCGGAGGGCATTAAGGCCTTTTTTTTATTTGAAAAAATGCCCAATGCGAGATGTGATCGCGGGTCCGCAAAACCTTTGGCATACGAATATCCCAAGATCTCAGAGAAATATCTTAATCCTAAAAGACAGTTATATAGAGAATTTTCAGAAAACAAAATTAGACTTTCATGAAAAGGTCTTACAAAAGAAATCCCCTCAATAAACGAAATGAAATACCTACCTATAGACTTTGACGAGTAATTAGAAACCCCGTTATTTTGACAAATGTTACTTTTACGGGTTAACACACAAAAAGCAATAAACTAGGGCCTACAGTAAGAGTAACTTAAACACAGAAAAAGGTACACTCAGGAGTACAACAACAATAAAAAGGAGCAAAAAAAAACCCCGCATGATTTGCTATATAAAAACAAAACAGTACTTATCTTTATTGTAGCTTTGGTAGGTATCGGACCGGGGTCACACAGGTAAGCGAGGAGATCCCCATACACAGATAAATTACGCAGAGAACACTTTAAGCGTCTCCACACCAAATATCCACCACACTCCTCCCGCAATACCATAGCCTCCCTTTATATACAAACATGGCCACATTCGTCCAATGAGAAGGCGGGAGAGATTGGTTCACTAACAGACGAAAACAACATTCTTCCCACTAAAATCTGAGATAAGATATGAAAAGAGTGTAAATATTTGTCAATATAATTTGACAATTTGTCTATTAGTTGAACTGTGAGTCTATCTCAGAGATTCTCGGTGTCTTTCTATATAGTACCTCTCGATGATGACAAAAGACACACATGTCTATCTATCCAAATACTCGTAGACAAAACTTAAGGAAGTTGTACATTTCAGCATGTATATCGGGATTCAGACAATAACTCTGAAAGATATTACAGTGGCCTTTATTGAAGACACACGAGATAACCAAGTGTGAACAAAATTGCCTCTATCTCCTTCTTAAAAAAAAAAAAAAAAGACAATCGGCGACATCCTAGACTTTCTACTTTCCTAAATTTTTTCTATGAGTTTAGATTTCCCTAGACACACAGAATGAGTCCAAATAACACTTAAAATAGTTGAATTTTAACATATGGATATCGTTTATGTTCAGTTTAATATCTGTTGTGTAAAATTATTCCTCTGTTATATTGTCGCTTTAGATAAAAAAAAAATGAGTTTACAACGAAAGAATGAAATCTCTACTTTTTAAAAGTGTAATTTCTATTTTTTACAAAAAAAGTGTAATTTCTACATTTAGATTTGAAAATGAGTGCAATTTCTAAATTCAAAAATAAATAAATGAATAAATTGAGAGAAACTTCTACATAAATAATAAAAAAAGAGTTTTCTACATTTATATAAAAATAGTAGTTGCAATTACTGCATCTTCCTAAAGAAGAGTAGCATTCCCATATTCAAAAAAAGAGGGTGAAATATTTCCTTTCTACAAAATATAATTCTACAATTTCACTGAGCATTTTCTCAAAAATTCGAGAGTAATAGAAGACCTCGTTGGGCGCCATTTCAGTTGTAGGTGACATCAAAGAATATTGAATATTTCCTTTCTACAAAATATAATTCTACAATTTCACTAAGCATTTTCTTAAAAATTCGAGAGTAATAGAAGACCTCGTTGGGCGCCATTTGAGTTGTAGGTGACATCATAGAATATTGAATATTTCCTTTCTACAAAATATAATTCTACAATTTCACTAAGCATTTATTTAAAAATTCGAGAGAAATAGACACCCTCGTTGGGCGCCATTTGAGTTGTAGGTGACATCATAGAATATTGAATATTTGCTTTCTACAAAATATAATTCTACAATTTCACTAAGCATTTTCTCAAAAATTCGAGAGTAATACAAACCCTCGTTGGGCGCCATTTCAGTTGTAGGTGACATCATAGAATATTGAATATTTCCTTTCTACAAAATATAATTCTACAATTTCACTAAGCATTTTCTCAAAAATTCGAGAGTAATACAAACCCTCGTTGGGCGCCATTTCAGTTGTAGGTGACATCATAGAATATTGAATATTTCCTTTCTACAAAATATAATTCTACAATTTCACTAAGCATTTTCTCAAAAATTCGAGAGTAATAGAAGACCTCGTTGTGCACCATTTTAGTTGTAGGTAACATCATAGAATATTGAATATTTCCTTTCTACAAAATATAATTCTACAATTTCACTAAGCATTTTCTCAAAAATTCGAGAGTAATACAAACCCTCGTTGGGCGCCATTTCAGTTGTAGGTGACATCATAGAATATTGAATATTTCCTTTCTACAAAATATAATTCTACAATTTCACTAAGCATTTTCTCAAAAATTCGAAGTAATACAAACCCTCTTTGGGCGCCATTTCAGTTGTAGGTGACATCAAAGAATATTGAATATTTCCTTTCTACAAAATATAATTCTACAATTTCACAAAGCATTTTCTTAAAAATTCGAGAGTAATAGAAGACCTCGTTGGGCGCCATTTGAGTTGTAGGTGACATCATAGAATATTGAATATTTCCTTTCTACAAAATATAATTCTACAATTTCACTAAGCATTTTCTTAAAAATTCGAGAGTAATAAAATACCTTGTTTGGCGCCATTTGAGTTGTAGGTGACATCATAGAATATTGAATATTTCCTTTGTACAAAATATAATTCTACAATTTCACTAAGCATTTTCTTAAAAATTCGAGAGTAATACAAACCCTCGTTGGGCGCCATTTGAGTTGTAGGTGACATCATAGAATATTGAATATTTCCTTTCTACAAAATATAATTCTAAAATTTTACTAAGCATTTTCTTAAAAATTCGAGAGTAATACAAACCCTCGTTGGGCGCCATTTGAGTTGTAGGTGACATCATAGAATATTGAATATTTCCTTTCTACAAAATATAATTCTACAATTTCACTAAGCATTTTCTTAAAAATTCGAGAGAAATACAAACCCTCGTTGGGCGCCATTTCAGTTGTAGGTGACATCATAGAATATTGAATATACGAAAACATCACTTGATATTCATTCCCTAACCATAATTCAATTTTTTAATTACTAATTAGGTAATACTTGTCTTATATAAATAAAAACTGTTTTAAAAAGCACTTATATCGTTAAAAATTTGAAATTTAATAACTTGTACTTCTCCTAGACCCACTTATCCTGACACAGACATACACCAGACAGAGGTAGAATAAATTTAAGCATTATCACACACGCTTCAAACCAATTACTATGGATTATACATAGAAATGAAGGTGTGGTCACATCCTGTTAATTTTTTGTAAAAAAAAGTTTTCGATAAACGCTGATTTAATTTTTTTATTATCCTGTTAAAAACAATTTTTATTATCAATAAAAAAAACGTTATATCTAAGGCAGAAGAAAATTACCACAAGGTCATTTAAGCAGATGCATCAACAAAGAGATGATAAAAAGTGGTCAAACGATGTATTAAACAACTTCCACTATATTTACATATTTGAAGGTTAAATCCCGTTGTCGAAAGCCATAATTCAAATCTAGCTTCGTTATTTATTTTCTAAAAATAAGATTTTAATGATAACGCGCGCATCTATATATAAGAAATTAAACTATAAGACGCGATTTCTTTTCAAAGAAAAAACTTTCTACTGTACTAAAAGTTTATTTCTATCGTCTGCTTTAATTGCATAACCAAGATTCCACCCTTCAATGACCCATATGTAAATAGATTCAGTCACAACAGTATTAGAGCAATGAGAAGCGGTCTGGTAAATTAAATTGGTGAAACCGTTGAGAGGGTTTATTAATGATGAGCCAAGCTCTTCCCATATTTTTCACGGAAGTACACTTAATATGTAAAAAAGTAAGAAAAATGCTCTTGCGAGCGGTCAGGATATACTCTTTTTCATTTATAATATCGACACCTGACCCTTTTCTATTTTTATTCTTACTTTTCCACTTGTTCAGTGTACTTACGCAAATTTGGCCTTAAATATCCATTTCTTGATATCTCGGGAATCCTCTTGGAATAGATATTTGGTTGTTGAGGTAAATCCTGAACCACGCTGACGAGGGCCAACAGACCGAAACGCGTACGTGGTTGGCTTTTTCTCAATTTATCAAGAAAATGGGTTTGCAAAATATTAAGGAACAACCATAATCAACGTTTAGTCCATATTTACATGGAATAAATAGTAACAGGATTGTAAAATGAAGCGAGGATTCAGAAAAAAATATAAATAACTGTAAGGTTGTTTTGTGCTGCAAGGGAGGAAGTTTCAGAATAAATCAGGAAATTGGAGTCCTCGATTCGCTATTTCCTTGTTTCCTATCTCCACATCTGAAATGTCACTTTCAAATTCTATATAAATTTCTATAATAAGTCGTAAAGATAGAGGCTGCCTGGCCGATATTCATATTTCTTCAAATTAAAGATATTTCGGCCAGTAAATCTTTTTTTATTGTCTCGACGTTTCGACAAAAATCTTTTGTCCTCGTCAGGAGCGAACAATTTTTGTTTTATAATTTCTCATTATATATATATGTATATTATAATTTATTTCAAAGATCATAGTCGTTTGTGAGTTAAATATTTGTTTTTTGGCTCGTGCTTTAGATGTTGTACAAAATTTCAAATACCGCGTGTGAACGCCCTTGCAGCCTTAGAATAATTTCTAACGCTTTGCCTACTTATTAAAAACGGCATCTCCTTATCGTGCAACTTAAAGTTGCTGATGGCTTGCGCCATCTATCGGAATAAATATAAACTATTCTCGTTGATTTTTAATTATTCCAGCATTGGCCAAATACCCATTCTTGATTAATCAAGAAAAGCTAACCACGGACGCGTTTCGGGCTGTTGGCCCTCATCAGCGTGGTGCAAGCTGTACCTCAACGACCAAAAAAACTGGTCATTCAAGGCATCCTGAAAAATCATGAAACGGGTAGCTAAAGCCAGAATTGCGTGAGACCGCGACACAATGTGAAAAAATAGTACAATACGAGAATAGTTTATATTTATCCAGATAGCTGGCGCAAGCCATCAGCAACTTTCAGTTGCACGATAAGGAGATGCCTTTTTAAATAATTATGCACCTTATCCCAGTACAATATCACATTTGTACTATTTTTCGCTTTGCCAAATGTTTTAATTTTTGTTTGCTCCTGACGAGGACAAAAGATTTTTGTCGAAACGTCGAGACAATAAAAAGATTTACTGGCCGAAGTGTCTTTTATTTGAAGAAATACCATTATAAGGTTGTCACAAAAGTTCGTGTTTTTTTTTTCTTAAAACGTTGTTCTTCCTTATCGTAAAGATAAAGGCTGCCTGGCCGGCATTCATATTTCTATGAAAAATAGATACTTCGGCCAGTTAGAGTTATTTATTTTCTCACTTTTGTCTTCGTCAGGAAAAGTAAATAAAAATAAAGTATTTGAGGCAAGGCGTTAAAAATTGTTCTGAGGTTGTTAAGGGAGTTCTCATGTGATTTTTCGAATTTAGTACAACATCTAAAGGAGGTGTCTTATTACTTAGCGAATAATATTATTACGGCGAATACATAATACAATTACTTTATATATAATACAAAGGCATTATACATAACGGCGAATAATATTGGTATTTCAATTTTTTGCAAGTGTTTACGTACTTTTGAGACAACTTGTATAATCATGTCAAATATAAAAATATCTCTCTTTCTCTCTAAGTGTAACGAAGGCTACCATCTACAAGTACCATCTAACATCAACGTTTGTATTTTTCCAAAAAGTTTCTGTAATGGAAAGAAAATTGTTATATTTACATATCTATATATATATATAAATGAATGTTTGTATGTTTGTTTGTATGTCCGGTATACAAATTCGCAGTAGTTCACTAATTCAAACCAAAATTTCCATACATAGGTAAAAAAAAAATACGCGGAAGACGATAGGCTATTTTAAAAATATATATATAAATCAATTATTAAAACACTATATTCAAATTATTCTACTTAGCTCGCGAGCAGCGCCTCTAGCGGTGAAGATGGGAGGTAATATCAGCTGACCTAATGTACATGTAAAGTTTGGAGCGGGACGTTTCATAAGAGTGACATCCACGGCGCCAATTTATAATTGTAACGAATAGTGTTTGAATAAAACATTTAATCGGGTAAACCCGGGCGTTGCCCGGGTCATTCGTCTAGTACCTTTATAAAAGGACATATATTGGATTGAATTAAAGATTTATTTGCCAATATTTCGGTTGGCTAAACGCCAACCTTTCTCAAGGCATTACATTTATGAATATTTAATTAAAAAGACATA
The DNA here is from genome assembly GCA_030710605.1 of Cordylochernes scorpioides. Lineage (NCBI taxonomy): Eukaryota > Metazoa > Arthropoda > Arachnida > Pseudoscorpiones > Chernetidae > Cordylochernes > Cordylochernes scorpioides. The sequence goes on from CP092863.1 coordinate 137,346,667, forward strand.
TATTGGATCAACATATCATTTATTTTACCAATATATCAGTTGGCTGAACGCCAACCTTTATCAAGGTGTTATAACATATTTAATGTTTGTCAACAACAAACTCAGCGCCACATAATCTCAACAGAATTAAGTTTTTAAAAATATTTTGTTATATTCAATGGGGAGAAAAAAAATTGATATATATATTTATATTATGGACAAAATAAAATTTGTAAAATATGGGTGTGAATATTTTGAAAATTAACAATAACGCCTATTTTATATTTAAAATTATTTGTACTATGTGTAAAAAGATTTTTCGTATAAAAATGAATAACAAATTTATAAATATGAATATATATTTATATCTTGGGTTATATAACCGCATGGAGAAAATTCATAAAAGGCACGAGATTTCTTTTAATTATTTACATAATTACAATATTACATAATTACCTATTAACTTTCTGAATGAAATACAAGATTGATCTTTATGCAAATTTGAAGATGGAGGAGTAATGGATAGAAAATATATTGGCAATCTTCCAGAGCTTCTTTTCAACAGTCTTATTCATAAGCTATATGGAAATAATATCTTTGCAAGTTTTTGTCATTTTATATACACTTCTAAGTAGTGTATGTACCAAAAATGATGCACATCTCCCGTTAAAAGGGATATTCTGTTTATTTTTTATAAATATTCTCAGCTCAACTGACCGAATATGTTCATCATGTAATTAAAATGTCGACTCGGAGCTAGAGCACCACATGTTTTTCTATCAAAAGTTAAGAAGTAAAAGGGAACTTCTTTGTATAAAATTGGATCAAATCATCTTGCTCTGGAGTCTCTGTTATCTAGGACGACAAAGAATAAATCCAATAAATTGTCCCTGTACAAGTTTTACAGGGCTGCTCAAGAGACAAACATTGAGAAAATAGAGCCGTATGTAAATGGTAAGGTAAATGAACGATCACCTGTAAATAACTAACTCATCTTTTCTAAGCAATTATGTACCTGGGTGAATCCTGTGTAAGGCATAGGTACCCAATAAAAGGCTTGTTGTTGTTGTTGTACAGATATTCAATATATATATTTAGATTTTTCAGGACTAAAAGGTCTTCAACGAGAATAAAACAATAAGATAGAAAAAATGGCGAATCGAACAAAAAAAAAGTATTCTATTAGTGTGGTTTTATCTTATGATATTCTCTTACTGAAGAATTATAAAGCACAATTTGGATTATAGATTATAAACATAAGGTAATAAGACCAAATCTCCAAATAGATAAATAGTGTGTGATGTTTTGGTAACAATGCTGTTACTGAAACGTCATACACTATTTATTTATTTGGATTTGGTCTTATTACCTTATGTTTTACTGAAGAACACTTTCGACACGAAAATGTAGAAATTATTATTAAATATATATTTTTATGATTATCATAAAACTTTTTTTTATATTTTAAGGCTATTTTTTAAAAATATATAATTAAAATTATTTATACAGCCTCTTTATCCTTAGATTGTTAAAAAATGAAAGAGGGAAGGGGTATAGCTCATCTGTGTCGAACCCTCCCAGCGGTTTCGCCATTATTTTCGACATTACAAATATAAAGAGGAAGGACATGGCTTACTACTGATGAACCATACCCCTCCCTCTTTCAATATTTAACCATCGCAGGCTGTATGAATAAATATGTTTATATATATTATTTTTAATAGCGTTAAAATATGATTATCATTTTCATCGATAGATGGCGTTAATGATGATATTATAAATTATTTTAAAATATAAACATATTTATAATATCAATTATAAACCTAACGTTTTAACCCTAATTTGATATACAGATGTTGGGTCGTTTTTGAAGACAACTCTCAGATTTATAAAATTAATTTATTAAACTATAAACATTTGTAGATATAGAGAGAGAGTTAATTACCTCGTATTTAAGGCAACAAAAGAATCATCTAATTTACATACATCGTTCTAACCAGATTCAACTTGTGTAAAACAGATAACAAAGAAAAATAAACAAATCAATGGTAGAGGGTAAGTTCCTATTTTTTTACAAGCTTTCACACTCAAAGCTCACACTTGATTCAACAGATGATTAATGTATTAAGATGGGTGAAATCATGTCTTCTCTTTTGATAATAATAATGATAAATGAACACAATTTTGATTAGAATATTTGATGACAATGTTTTTTATCTCTTTCTCTTTGTTAATATCATATTATTATTCTTTACAACCTAGAATTATTGTTTTTGTTTTTTAATTAATCGATGGGTAATATTACATTAGGTCATGAAGGTTGAAATCAATAATTTTTTCTACTATAGTTTTAGGGTTGTTGTATAGGTCTTTCTGGTGGGTTAGGGATGCGACTGATGTTGGCTATAAAAAACTGGAGATCTCACTGTAGTAGTTTGACTTAAAATTATTGTAAATATGTATAGACACAATTGTAGAGGCATACATGTATGACAACGCAAGTGTCCTTAGAGACACATAGCGCTTTAAATTGAAAAAAAAAATCATGGTAAAAGAGATAGAAAGAGTTAGGGTTAGTGAAATAGGGAGATGGTATGTGGGAAGTAGATCTTGGCGGGGATAGGTCCCGGTAGTATCAACGGGGTAAAGTTTCAGACCGCACACGGCAAGACACGACTTACCTGGGTCAACCTTCATTGTCGATGTCACCTGGTGTCGCTGCGGTGCACCTGACCGCCGTCACTGATCTGTCCGCGTTACATTTGGTTGACTGTTTTGTATCTGTCTTTATGCGCGGTTGGTTATGTCGATTTTTGTGTGTTTGTTTCAATCATTCATTCTGTATATATAACACTGAGAGATAGTGGGATCTGGTTTTATGGAGAACACAGAGGCAATTTTGTTCACACTTGGTTATATTGTGTGTTTTCAATAAAGGTCTCTATAATATCTTTCAGAGTTATTGTCTGAATCCCGATATACATGCTAAAAGGTACAACTTCCTTAAGCTTTGTTCACACTTGGTTATCTCGTGTGTCTTCAATAAAGGTCACTGTAATATCTTTCAGAGTTATTGTCTGAATCCCGATATACATGCTAAAAGGTACATCTTCCTTAAGTTTTGTTCACACTTGGTTATCTCGTGTGTCTTCAATAAAGGTCACTGTAATATCTTTCAGAGTTATTGTCTGAATCCCGATATACATGCTAAAAGGTACAACTTCCTTAAGTTTTGTTCACACTTGGCTATCTCGTGTGTCTTCAATAAAGGTCACTGTAATATCTTTCAGAGTTATTGTCTGAATCCCGATATACATGCTAAAAGGTACAACTTCCTTAAGTTTTGTTCACACTTGGTTATCTCGTGTGTCTTCAATAAAGGTCACTGTAATATCTTTCAGAGTTATTGTCTGAATCCCGATATACATGCTAAAAGGTACAACTTCCTTAAGTTTTGTTCACACTTGGTTATCTAGTGTTTCTTCAATAAAGATCACTGTAATATCTTTCAGAGTTATTGTCTGAATCCCGATATACATGCTAAAAGGTACAACTTCCTTAAGTTTTGTTCACACTTGGTTATCTCGTGTGTCTTCAATAAAGGTCACTGTTATATCTTTCAGAGTTATTGTATGAATCTCGATATACATGCTAAAAGGTACAACTTCCTTAAGTTTTGTTCACACTTGGTTATCTCGTGTGTCTTCAATAAAGGTCACTGTAATATCTTTCAGAGTTATTGTCTGAATCCCGATATACATGCTAAAAGGTACAACTTCCTTAAGTTTTGTCAATAAGTGTATATGTTAGAAAGTGCACCTTGAAAATTATTTTTCGTTTTATGTTTATATATGTAACCTGTATATGTGTCTTTAAAATGTATTCACTTTTAACAGTGTTATTCGGTGGAGGACTGGTATAAACCGTCCGATTTTTAAAAGATACGACCCGGGATCAAATCCCGCATTAGACACTTTTTTTTTTACTTTTAAAAGAATATTTTCCCAATGGATACAGATTATTGTAGAATTCTAACACTGCCAGTAAGTGCAAGTACACAAACGGGGCTTTGGCACACTTATAAGTACAAAAAACGAGCTGCTTTCTACATATGGAGCACTTACAATGAGGGCAGTCACTAACTATCGGCCATGATTATCATGGCTTTTATCATGTGTACGTGAGATGTGTAAATACACCAATAATTTCATTTCTAAGAACGCCAATCTTTACCAATTTACATAGTTATTTTTATTATTATTATTTAGTAAACGAATTTGCTGTGTCCCCAAAAAAAAAAAACGATCTGCAATACCTTAAACAATACGAATATTCTAATATTAATATAGGCCAACTTATTGAATTAAAAAAAAATCAACTGATATTTAATATAGATAGATAGATATTTAAGATAGATGGAAAAACATCAACAAAAGTCAGTTATACAATTAAGACGTGTCTACCTATTTTGTTATAATAAACAAACTGTTTATTAATGAAAAATAAACATATTTTGGATGGTTCAAAATATACACTCATGGAAAAATTGAAAGGAAGTGGCAAGTCTTCGATATCGTCGGTCGTCTGGTTTTTGAAAAAGACGGGGACAATTTTGTTCACACTTGATTATCTCGTATGTCTTCAATAAAGGTCACTGTAATATCTTTCAGAGTTATTGTCTGAATCCCGGTATACATGCTAAAAGGTACAACTTCCTTAAGTTTTGTCCATGAGTGTATGTGTTAGAGAGTGCACCTCTCCCTTTCAAAATATAGTAAAGCAATCCCCGCGAACACTTTTTATTCGTCATTATAGGTATCAGTTAAAATGAGCCACAACCCCAGTTCGGAAAATTCAGACAAAACGAACCTGTATACCATGGTTTCAGCTTATGTCCCTCATCAGTACAGGGACGGCTTCGATTTCATAACATCCTACGAGAAGTGTTATAAAATGGGTCGAATTTTCCAAACAGGTGTTTAAGATGATGAAGTGGCAAGGTACGATTTTCAGACAAGTTTACAATATAACACACACTAGCCGAATGACCCGGGCAACGCCCGTGTTTTACCCGATTGAATGTTTTTATTCAAATACTATTTGTTACAATTATAAATTGGCGCCTTATATAAATGCATATATTAGTAGAGTATATAGTATTATATCTACATTTATGTAGATGTGACATATATATCCCTAATGATAATAGTACTTACATATGTACATAAGTATGTGTATATATATACACACCTTAATAGTACAAAAGCTACATACCTATACTTTCGATATTTGCGGACCTATAAGAGAAGGTAATATCTTCCATACGAACCTGTGTCATATTTCATATTTTAATAGTACATAGCAATAACCGCCATCTATATAATACAAATGAAAACACCAAAACGCCAATGTTTCTTTTCACAAATAAATCAATCTCTACTGCCCTTACTGATATAAAAAAATCCCAATTATATTCCCAATATATCTTTTCATCGCAGTAAGGGCAGTAGAAGTTTGATTTATTTGTGAAAAGAAACATTCGCGTTTTGGTGTTTTCATTTGTATAATATTTTATATTGTGATAAATATAAAAATAGAATCTCCATAAAATATATTCCATAAGGAGACACTAGTAAGCTAAAACAAGTCAAAATTAGTTAGTGTAATAGTAATCCAAAAGTCGAAATATTGATTTATGTTAAAACACGGTGTTGCTAGGGAATCAAACGATCACAGACAAAAAAACAACTTTTAAACGATTTGAGAAATTGACCATATTCGTGACCATCTAATCTTAATTTAATTCTATAGAAGGTAGTGGGGTATAGATTGAACTTCCCATATTCCTTGTTCTGTGAAGTTATTGATTGTCACAAATATGTAATGTAGTGTTTGATAAAGTTTATAGTGTTGACTCTATAAGTTAATTAGTATATATTTATAGTATTATGTTAAATATTGTTGCACCAGGTTGCGGCCTGGCAGACTCTTCAACCTTGATTCTTTCCTCAGACATGTCTTGCATCTTACCAGAACGTGTTTCAACCATCCTACAAATTTATATAAGTGGAGATAACTCTACTTCAATTAGCCTCCAGAATTATTTATTTATTTCTCACATCAAAGAGAGCAGTGAAGTCACACGGTGTACCAAAATACAAATGGTTATTTTATAATACATAAATCTATTAATAATATATATATTCTGTTTAATAAAATAAATAAATATGAAATATAAATTTGAATTTAAAATATAATAAAAATAATCTTACAAATTAAAATAGGTGCATTAGCCATGATGCAACAATATACAGCCATAACTTTCCTCCAGTTTACCCAGATTGATCTATTTATTAGCTTGATTGTCTTTAGAAATAATTATTAAGAACAATTTTTAACGCCTTAATCAAATGCTTTAAATTTTTATTTGTTTCTGACGATGACAAAAGATTTTTGTCGAAACGTCGAGATAATAAAAAAATTTACTAGCCGAAGTAACTTTAATTCTTTTTTTAATATCATATGTCATTGTTTTTTATTTTTTAAAATAGACACTATGGCCAGTTAAAGTTGCATTTTCTCAACGTTTCAAAAAAAATCTTTTGTCTTCGTCAGGAGAAATAAATAAAAATAAAGCATTTGGCAAGGCGTTAAAAATTGTTCTGAGGTTGCAAAGGCGTTCTCACGCGATTTTTCGAATTTTAGAGTAAACATCCAAAGCACGAGTCAAAAACAAATATTAAACTCATCAAAGACTATGATCTTGTGTGGAAAAATAAATATATATGTAATATACCTTATAATAATTATATAATATACTCTGTTTAATCAATTTATTTTTTGAATGTTTGGATTTGACAGGACTGTAATTGTTGTTGTTGTTATGAATATATTAAAAAGTGTATGTTTGACATTAGAAAGATATATAATTAAAATTTGTTTCTTAATTTGGTAAAGCATATTTATTTATTTAATCGAAGAGAGAGAGAGAGAGAGAGAGAGAGAGAGAGAGGAACATCACAAAATAATAATATTATTATTAAATAAATAAATAAAATAACATAATGATAATAATCACAAAGATTTCATACAATTATATATCTATGTAATTGCATATCGCCATTTTTACATATAAGCTCTAGTCGTCCAGTAGCAGGATCTATAAATAGACATTATTTTCGTCTGGCTACTTGCTGATCTTACCAAATTGACCCCGTAGGTCAAGTCGGACTTCCTGTCAGCTCAAGGTGAGTGTCGTCTGAAAAACTTTCTCCCTAAAACCAAATTCTCAGGAATTCTTTCCTTTTACAGAATTTTCTTTCTTTTTAGCTCGTTTCAGATGAAATCTTTGAAATTATTCATAAATAGCAAGTAGTATATTTTATTAATAATAGGTTTTTATTAAAATATTAACGTTATAGATATTGCAAACAACGGAAGGAATTTGTCGAGAACCGCAATGATCCTGTGATAATGGAAAACTTTATAGAGTTTTCATTGTATAGAATTAGTTAGGGACTTCTGAAATATAAACTTGTATTTAAAAAGCATTTGAATAAAAGCCATCAAGTTCATAACATTAATTTTACTATATTTACATATATCTTTATTATTATTATTCCAAGTACACGTGGTACAGGCAATGATAATCATGGTGGATAGTTAGCGACTGTTTTTAGTGTAAGTATACCACATATCTGTACATGTAGAAAAAAAGTTCAAATTTTGCACTTACAAATATTCCGAATCTCGGTTTGGCTTCTTGTACTAACTGGTGTGGTTGAATTTTTGTCGAAATACAACAAGGAATTTACAAGGTTGCCCCAAATGTTCATAAACACTAACAAAAAAATGAAATACCAATATTATTCGCCGTTATGTTTAAAGTAATTGTATTATTCTGTATTCGCCGTAATAATATTATTCGCCAAGTAATAAGAAAAACTACGGGTTTTTTTCGTAAGACAAATACATTGTACAACAATGTATTTTGACATAGGTTAGTGTTTAGCCGATAGAGAGAGAAATATTTACCTAATTTATTTGGCCAAAGGTATAGATGGAAGAAGGCAAACCACTTCTGTATCAAACACTGCTGAGAACATGATATGATACATTAGCGAGCCATATGTTATAAGAATGCGAAACCATTATAGACATGTATGATTCTTTTAAAACTTAAGTAAGGGCAGTAGAAAAATGTTTAATCATGCGCATAATCATAAAAGAATCATACGCGTCTATAATGGTTTCGAATTCTCATTACTGAGAAGGTTAACTAGAATGTCAATAGAGGATGTCAAATTGAATCTTACCGACTAGTGATACTATGTGGACACCAAGTCTTTGTTCCTCTGACCGCTGTCCAGTCCAAGATACGAGCGTCCATTACGGCCAATGTCCAGCTGTGACGTCGGTCTGATAATTGGATCTGCTGAAAGGGAGAAAGAGAGAGGGGGCGAAGAAAGTGAAGCTCTTATAGGTTCCTAAGGGATTTTTCTCTTTTATCCTTAGTATACGTAGTACAGGCCATTATAAACATGGTAGGTAGTTAGTGACTGCTTTTACGCTAAGTTCCCCATATATCTGTTGTTGTTGTTGTCGTGTCCTAATGAAGAGTCTTAGATGTCTCCGTACATCTCTATCACAGCAATGTTCTCTATCTTGGGTGTGCATAGTTCTGGGTCCATGTCAATTTTCTGTTGTTGTTGTCGTGTCCAATGAAGAGTCTCAGATATCTCCATACATCCCTATCACAGCAGTCACAATGTTCTCTATCTTGGGTGTGCATAGTTCTGGGTCCATGTCAATTTTCTGTTGTTGTCGTGTCCAATGAAGAGTCTCAGATATCTCCATACATCTCTATTACAGCAGTCACAATGTTCTCTATCTTGGGTGTGCATAGTTCTGGGTCCATGTCAATTTTCTGTTGTTGTCGTGTCCAATGAAGAGTCTCAGATATCACTATGCATCTATATCACAGCAGTCTCAATGTTCTCTATCTTGGGTGTGTAAAGTTCTGGGTCCATGTCAATTTTCTTTTGTTGTTGTTGCGTCCAATGAAGAACCTTAGATATCTCCTTACATCTATATCACAGCAGTCGCAATGTTCTCTATCTTGGGTATGTAAAGTTCTGGGTCCATGTCAATTTTCTTTTGTTGTTGTTGCGTCCAATGAAGAACCTTAGATATCTCCTTACATCTATATCACAGCAGTCTCAATGTTCTCTATCTTGGGTGTGTAAAGTTCTGGGTCCATGTCAATTTTCTTTTGTTGTTGTTGCGTCCAATGAAGAACCTTAGATATCTCCTTACATCTATATCACAGCAGTCGCAATGTTCTCTATCTTGGATGTGTAAAGTTCTGGGTCCATGTCAATTTTCTGTTGTTGTTGTTGTGTCCAATGAAGAGTCTCAGATGTCTCCATACATCTCTATCACAGCAGTCACAATGTTCTCTATCTTGGATGTGTAAAGTTCTGGGTCCATGTCAATTTTCTGTTGTTGTTGTTGTGTCCAATGAAGAGTCTCAGATGTCCCCATGCATCTTTATCACAGCAGTCACAATGTTCTCTATCTTGGGTGTGTAAAGTTCTGGGTCCTTGTCAATTTTCTGTTGTTGTTGTTGTGTCCAATGAAGAGCCTCAGATGTCCCCATGCATCTTTATCACAGCAATCACAATGTTCTCTATCTTGGGTGTGTAAAGTTCTGGGTCCATGTCAATTTTCTGTTGTTGTTGTTGTGTCCAATGAAGAGCCTCAGATGTCCCCATGCATCTTTATCACAGCAGTCACAATGTTCTCTATCTTGGGTGTGTAAAGTTCTGGGTCCATGTCAATTTTCTGTTGTTGTTGTTGTGTCCAATGAAGAGCCTCAGATGTCCCCATGCATCTTTATCACAGCAGTCACAATGTTCTCTATCTTGGGTGTGTAAAGTTCTGGGTCCATGTCAATTTTCTGTTGTTGCTGTCGTGTCCAATGAAGAGCCTCAGATGTCCCCATGCATCTCTATCACAGCAGTCAAAATGTTCTCTATCTTGGGTGTGTAAAGTTCTGGGTCCATGTCAATTTTCTGTTGTTGTTGTTGTGTCCAATGAAGAGCCTCAGATGTCCCCATGCATCTCTATCACAGCAGTCTCAATGTTCTCTATCTTGGGTGTGTAAAGTTCTGGGTCCATGTCAATTTTCTGTTGTTGTCGTGTCCAATGAAGAGCCTCAGATGTCTCCGTACATCTCTATCACAGCAATGTCCACTATCTTGGGTGTGTAAAGCTGCTGCTCTGGGTCCATGTCAATTTTCTGTTGTTGTTGTTGTGTCCAATGAAGAGTCTCAGATGTCCCCATGCATCTTTATCACAGCAGTCACAATGTTCTCTATCTTGGGTGTGTAAAGTTCTGGGTCCATGTCAATTTTCTGTTGTTGCTGTCGTGTCCAATGAAGAGCCTCAGATGTCCCCATGCATCTCTATCACAGCAGTCAAAATGTTCTCTATCTTGGGTGTGTAAAGTTCTGGGTCCATGTCAATTTTCTGTTGTTGTTGTTGTGTCCAATGAAGAGCCTCAGATGTCCCCATGCATCTCTATCACAGCAGTCTCAATGTTCTCTATCTTGGGTGTGTAAAGTTCTGGGTCCATGTCAATTTTCTGTTGTTGTCGTGTCCAATGAAGAGCCTCAGATGTCTCCGTACATCTCTATCACAGCAGTCACAATGTTTTCTATCTTGGGTGTGTAAAGCTGCTGTCTATATCAAATTTCTACAAGGCTGCGGCCATTGCTGGACATGAGAATATATGGGTAGGTGTAAGTTCTACACCGGGACAATTGTTACATAACTACACATGTAGAAATCAGTTCGATCTTTGTACTTACAAGTAGGTCGGAACTCCGTTTAGTTACTTGCACTTACTGGTGGGGTTAGATTTTTGCAAGAATCGGAGGCCTTCGGAACAGGGTTTTTAATAAGAAAAAATGTGCTCAATAAGGGATTCGATCCCGGGTTCTAATAATTTCTACAATTATTGAACGGAATAAGAAATATATTTGGAGAAGGATTAGCTCATTAGTGGTGTGTTACATGCTTTTTGATGATCCACATAACCTCAACGACCAAAAAAAAGCCGATATTAATTTATCCACATGATCCAAGTAAAATTTCAATTTTGTTTACTATTCTGCATATAAAACTACTAGCCGAATGGCCCGGGCAACGCCCGGGTTTTACCCGATTAAATGCTTTTATTCAAATACTATTCGTTACAATTATAAATTGACGCCGTGGATGTCATTCTTGTATAATATATAAATGAGTTTTAAAAATTGTAAAAAAAAAAAAAAAAATGCATCGGCCGGGAATTGAACCCGGGTCGCCCGCGTGGCAGGCGAGCATTTTACCACTGAACTACCTATACTTATTAGAAATGGCCATATTTGGGTTTTTATTCCATTCACAAAAACAAACGGTGACAGAATTAAGAATTGATTGATGACTCTCTGATACTTGTATATTTAAATATACCATGAATATATACATGGTTGAAGAAGTCAGTGGACGAGTGGGTAACACCCTCGATTCCCGACAACCATGAACCGGGATTGAATCCCACGTTAACATTTTGTTTAATAAGTGAATAACCTTCACATCTTATTCATTGTTGCAATTATCATAAACTAGGTTGCTCTTTTTGAGCGGTACCTAATAAAGTGGTTTTGGAATTATTATACATGGCATTTCTCTGCCATCACTGTAGATTTTGGTGGAGAATCGCCAGCGGGTCTCCAGCGACCAGGCATTTCGTGATCTACGAAGAAAACGTAGATTGCATGCTTCGTCACTGAGGAGATGGCGTGGTCCTCGAGACCAACTGGAAAGATCCTATCAGGAATTAGTTCATAGAGACAAAATCTCTCACTGAATAAACTGTAAAATTCTGTCTCAAGTCATAAATATGTTTAGTAGGATTAATTCTGAATTAACTTTATTCAACTATAACAACAAAGCGCGATGTTCCACTAAGGACACTGTAAATTACAATACTGTCAGGAGAACAGAGTTTCCTGGTATTCCCTCTTATCTGGACTGGACGGGCAGTGACGCCACGTGGAAGGTAGAAAAACCCAGTTCTCCCCTCTTGCTCTAACTGCTGGGTTGATTTGGCTCATGTACATAGTAACTTTTATATTTAAAATCTCTCATATAACTAATTGAATAAATATTTAAAGTAATTCAAAGCCTATTTGATTATTTTTCTTCGCGACAATATGATTGAAATAGGGTTCTAATAAACATACTTATGTATTTTTTAAACTTATATCAAAATTAAGAAAACTATAATATAGCATATAATATATACAATCAATTATCAAAATACAAAACTATTATAGACGCGTATGATTCTTTTTGAAATTAAACAATTTCTACTGCCCTTACTGCAATGGAAACATTAATGAGAGGGCCTGGCTCATCAGTGGTGAACCCTCCCAGCGGTTTCGCCAGTTTAATCTACCATACCGCTGTTATATTGCATTTTTGGAACTTCTCTTTATAGTGATACTGATGCTAGACTCTTCGAATGGGTATTTTAGAAGAACTATGGACATAAGCTTTGAGGACAGTAGAATTACATATAATTATAAATATATAATATGCTTCGAGCAATCGCTCTTCCGCAAATATAAATTTGTGTCTTTTATTTGAACAATTATATTACGATGCACTAGCGCGCCATCTGTTGTCAAAATTCAAAATAGTTTTGTATTTTGATAACAGATGGCGCGCTAGTGCATCGTAATATAATCAATTATAATTAACAAGCAATATATTTTTTTAAGTCTGATATATATTCACAAAATCTATTGAATTTAATGTATAAGGCTTAATACTGATAATAAGGAAGTAAAAAAAGAATAATTTTCTTAACTTTAGTTTTTTTTATCTTTTGAAGATAGAGGCTGCCTGGTCGGCATTCATTGTTCTTAAAATTTAAAAATACTTCGGCCAGTAAATCTTTCTATTATCTCGACGTTTCGACAAATATCTTTTGTCCTCGTCAGAATAAAAATTAAAGCATTTGGCAAGTTGTTATAAATATATCTATATATTCTTCTACTTGTGTACATTTATAACACGTTGCTAAATGTGAAAAAAATAGTACAAATGTGATATTGTACTGGGATAAGGTGCATAAATTAAGAAAAAGGCATCTCCTTATCGTGCAACTGAAAGTTGCATTCTGGAAGTTAATTATGGGAAATTTGAAAATCAACGAGAATAGTTTATATTTATTCCGATAGATGGCGCAAGCCATCAGCAACTTTCAATTGCACGATAAGAGATGGGGGGTCGGTGGAATACTGGTTAAACCGTTTGGTTTTCGACCACTAAGACCCGGGTTCGATTCTCGCATTGGACACTTTTTTCTGTTTAAAATAAATGCTCCAATGGCCCCCGATTCTTGCAAAAGTCCAACCCCACCAGCGAGTGCAAGTAACCAAACGGGGCTCTGGCACATTTGTAAGTGCAAAGTCGAACTGCTTTTCACATGTGTAGACATGTGGTGCGCTTACAGTAAAAAGCAGTCGCTAACTACCCACCATGATTATCATGGCCTTTACCACGTGTACTAGGGATAATAAAAAAAAAAAAATTATATATATAAAAAAACGATAAAAGATGCCTTTTTCTTAACCTTGATAAATGTTTTAATTTTTATTTTTTCCTGACGAGGGGGCGAACAACAGATTTTTGTCGGAACGTCTAGGGAATGAAAACATACACTGGCTGAAGTATCTTTTAATTTACTCATTTAGTTTAAAGAAAAAAAAGAGAGCGTCTCTTTTCAATGTATTAAGCGTTTTATAGCAAGATAAAAAGACTTAAATCTTCTAATACTGTAAGAAATCGCTTATAAATTTGACCTTAAATTTGTTTATTTTTATAATATCTTATCGAAGAAAACATATTGATTAGCAATATAAGAAAGAAAGACATTCTAAGAAATCAATATTCAATAATCAATATATAGGATGTATTTGAATCGATAATCAATATTTGGTGGAATAATTGTTGGGAATGGTAATTAGCTCTCCCGATTTATATATATCGATATTGATTGCGTCCTTTTGATTGAAATCTCAATTACATTTATGGATAAAACTGAAGTTTCATACTTTGATTTCTCCGGTCATCTGTTTTTGGGAGATATTGGATAAATAGTGACCTTTATTGAAGACACACGAGATAACCAAGTGTTAACAAAACTTAAGGAAGTCGTACCTTTTAGCATGTATATCGGGATTCAGACAATAACTCTGAAAGATATTACAGTGACCTTTATTCAAGACACACGAGATAACCAAGTGTTAACAAAACTTAAGGATGTTGTACCTTTCAGCATGTATATCGGGATTGTGACAATAACTCTGAAAGATATTACAGTGACCTTTATTGAAGACACACGAGATAACCAAGTGTTAACAAAACTTAAGGAAGTTGTACCTTTTAGCATGTATATCGGGATTCAGACAATAACTCTGAAAGATATTACAGTGACCTTTATTGAAGACACACGAGATAACCAAGTGTTAACAAAACTTAAGGATGTTGTACCTTTCAGCATGTATATCGGGATTGTGACAATAACTCTGAAAGATATTACAGTGACCTTTATTGAAGATACACGAGATAACCAAGTGTGAACAAAACTTAAGGATGTTGTACCTTTCAGCATGTATATCGGGATTGTGACAATAACTCTGAAAGATATTACAGTGACCTTTATTGAAGATACACGAGATAACCAAGTGTGAACAAAACTTAAGGATGTTGTACCTTTCAGCATGTATATCGGGATTGTGACAATAACTCTGAAAGATATTACAGTGACCTTTATTGAAGACACACGAGATAACCAAGTGTGAACAAAACTTAAGGATGTTGTACATTTCAGCATGTATATCGGGATTGTGACAATAACTCTGAAAGATATTACAGTGACCTTTATTGAAGTCACACGAGATAACCAAGTGTGAACAAAACTTAAGGATGTTGTACCTTTCAGCATGTATATCGGGATTGTGACAATAACTCTGAAAGATATTACAGTGACCTTTATTGAAGACACACGAGATAACCAAGTGTGAACAAAACTTAAGGAAGTTGTACCTTTTAGCATGTATATTGGGACTCAGACAATAACTCTGAAAGATATTACAGTTACCTTTATTGAAGACACACGAGATAACTATGTATGAACAACCTCTGTCTTTTTCATAGAAACAAACGAACGGCGGCACAAATTATAAAAATCCCTTAAGTTTTGTTAATGAGTGTATTTTAAATATAAACAAACTCAGCTCAAATTGTTTATTCAAAATGAATGCGTTGTTGTAACTTGACAAAGGTTGGCGTTCAGTTAATAGAAATATTGATACTTAAATCAATCCTTTTTAAATCCAATATTGGTCTTTTTATTATCAAAATACTTATATATATTGTCACAGATATCTCTTGTCAACAAATACTAGGATTAGCGCTACCAAATGACAATCACGCCAAGGGCAGTTTTCTATATAAGCTTTATTCACCATGCATGCCAAAACTAGTCTCCTTTTATAAAGTCAATTTTGGCTATATATTTACATAAAAATTATTATAAGAAAATTACATAACAATTATGCAAATAGAGATATTAAAACTATGCAAATATTACACAGTGACAATATAAATGTCGACCATGCAACAGCCATCGTGCCTTAGAATGCTAGCCTGATAGCATGTAGAAGGCGGAATAATTGTCATCCATGCAACAGCCATCTTTATTTTGAATAAACGATAGTTATGACAATCATTTTTCTGGATATAAAGAATAAATGATGGATCAGCCATTTTTCTTTCTGTCACTTCTATCAAAGGAATTGTCGTCTGGAACCCTGACTTCTTTATTCTTTTTGATAAATGTGACATAGAATCGCCCTGTTGGGTAACACAAACACACAATGAAAGAATTGCACTCTGCTTATACAATACACTCATTGAAACAACTTAAGGAAGTGTAAAGTCTTTGATGTCGACGGTCGTCTTTCTCTTTTGAAGGATACAGAGACAATTTTGTTCACACTTGGTTATCTCGTGTGTCTTCAATAAAGGTCACTGTAATATCTTTCAGAGTTATTGTCTGAATCCTGATATACATGTTAAAAGGTACAACTTCCTTAAGTTTTGTTCACACTTGGTTATATCGTGTGTCTTCAATAAAGGTCACTGTAATATATTTCAGAGTTATTGTCTGAATCCTAATATACATGTTAAAAGGTACAACTTCCTTAAGTCCATATCTCCAATAACCGACAAAAAGTTCAGTCACAGACAAGAAATACAATCTATCTTCAACGTCACCATGTGGAGGCCAGCCTGCTGCCAAAATTCCATTGTTTTCCTATGGCCACGTAACTTGGTGTTATGGACATGAGTCAACATTTGCTCGTGCGTCGCGCTACGTCACTGCGGAAAAATATGTCTTAGGAACGTGTCTAGCTAATGTTTTAGTTTATTTAGTAATTTTACATATGTACATAGTACATTCTGTTACAAAAGAGGCATCTCTTCCTTTGACTATGCATTATAACAATACATTATAAGGCATTAAAGTTACATATATAAGAAATTAAAACATTAAAGCACGAATGTTTCTTTTACGCATAAAACAAGGGTCACTGACTATCCAAGCCTTCCAAATATATATTTTCATCGCAGTAAGGATAGTAGAAGTTTGGTTTATATGTAAAATTAACCTCTGTGCTTTAATGCTTTCCTTTCTTACAATGTATTATGTTCATCACCTTATTAAATATACTCTTGGCATTAAGGAATGAGTTAAAACACTAGTTTTAGAAAATTCAGATAAAAGGTCAATCTTTTTACAATGGTTTAGCTCTCATCAGTACAGAGACGGCTTCTTTCACAACTGGTATATATGATGGTTTATTCTTTATCCCCACTATTAAAGGTTTTTTACTGGGGTGAGGAACATAATGTGTGCATTGTTATAATTCTAAGTTAAATGGAAAGGTGCCTCTTTAGGTACACAAATGTCATCCTCACAAAATTTATGATATTCATGGAGAGTAGTGGGATTTGTGGCTGGTTATACACTGTAAGTGCACCACATGTCTACACCTCTTGGAAGTAGTTAATCTACACACTATCAAGGTACCAGAGCCTCCTTTGGTTACTTTCATTAATTAATGAAGTTAAGGAATTGATGTAGGAATAGTATGAACACCGTAAATTCTCGGTATCAACCTCCTGAGATCGAATCCCGCATTGGAATCTTTTTTTCTGGAGAATAAATTGCTTCAATGACCTCCCAATTTTGGTGAAATTCCAACCTCGTCAGTGAGTGCAATTAACCAAATGGGACTCTGGCACACTTGTAAGTACAAATGTCGAACTACGCTTTCTACATATGTAGATATTTGTGGTACACTTACAGTAAAAGCAATGGTTAACTACCCACCATGGTTATCATGGTCTGTACCACATGTATAATAAAAACAATGTATAAATTAAAAGGATTTAAAAGCGCGAATGTTTCTTTTATAATAATAAAAATTTCTACTGTCCTTACTGCGATGATAAAATATATTGGGAGGGCTTGGCTCATCAGTGGTGAACCCTCCCAGCGGTCCTATAAGCTTATGTCCATAGTTTACTTGAAAACCATTTCTAAGATTCCATCCTTCAGTGTAGCATATAAAAGCAGAATGATCCAATACAGTATTAGAGCTCTGAGAAGCGGTCTGGTAGATTAAATTGGCGAAACCGCTGGGAGGGTTCACCACTGATGAGCCAAGCCCTCCCAATATATTTTATCATCGCAGTAAGGACAGTAGAAGTTTGTATTATTATAAAAGAAACATTCGCGCTTTTAAGTCCTTTTAATTTATACTTATAGATGGCGCGTCATTGCTTTGTATTAAAAAACAATGTATTTACATATTTACAAGGTTAGAGACTTGTGTGGGGTCTTGAATTCGGAGTGTTCTCTCTTATAAGATGGACTGTAATCCTCGTTTATTTTATCTCTCAACATTTTTTTTCATCAACATCATTGTTTTTTCCAACTTATCTACGGTTGTTTTCAGTTGATTTACGAGTCGCTTTGGCTTGGGTTTCCTTTTTTGTTTTGTTATTTGTTTGTAATTATAAGCTTCTTGGAATGTTATGTTTTCAAGATTTTCAGATTTTTCACAGATGTTGAAAGATTGTCATATTGTGTAATCATTTATGTTTTCTCTGTTGAGATTCTTTCTAATAATACTCCTCTAACAAACTCTCTCTCTCTCTCTCTTTCTCTTAATGTAACCAGGGTTCTTGTAGCCACTACGTACTAAAGAATCCGGATTGTCTAATGGTGGACATCCAGTTTATCATATGTACTGTACTTGGTTCTGTACAGGGGTAAATATTCCTAGGAGGATGGTGGTTGTTTGGAACCTATGAACATCTGTGGACAGTTTGGTCTTCCTGTGGACAATGTAAGGTCGTCTTTTGGTATTTTTGCAGCATCGGCTTTAACAAAGCTGTGACCTGTGAGGATTGTGGCGGCGGTGCCACAAAAATGTATTTTGGGTCGGATATCGCAATGTACGCTCTGACAAAGCTGGTATATTAGTACAGATCAAGCAACGCTATCTGAGGTACTCCAATCTACCACTATCTCTATTTGTTCAGGACAATCCACTGTTGCTACTCTGGAAGTGTCCCACGATGTGAGTAGAATCGTTTCACCTAGGTGTTCATAGCGATGTTAAACCTATATATATACTATAAACATAAAAGTCACCTCTTCCGTCAAGACAAAAGTTGAAGCTAAGCGCCATCTATTGACGCAAACTAGCGGATTCTGGTCGGTAACAAAGTCATAGTCATTTCGGGTTAATGGCCTTCGTCAGTTCAGAGAAAGCTTCGATTCCATGAGATCCGCATGGAATTTATGATATTCTCAGAAATTCCAAAATAGTGTTTAGCTGGTAAAGTGGCTAGGTCAAATTTCTGGACTGACGAAGGCTATTAGCCCGAAATCATGGTCTCCAGATAGACACTTCTCAGTTTGTCAAAGCTGGTGTTGTGGCTTTGTCACCGATCCGAGTCCGATAGATTGCGGAGACGGTCAATAGATGATACTTAATTTTAGCGTTTGTTCTGATGTAGAGGTATCTTTTCTTTTTTCTAGATCACAATATATTTTCCATGAAAACTTTACATATCTGGATCAGATGTGTGGATCAGCAGGAGAGACATTGCTGACAGTGTTGGAGGGAAATCTCCAGGGGAAGAGATCGAGGGGGGAAGGAGACGACGGGGATACACAGACGATCTAAAACAATGGACTGGACGACACACCTACGAGGAGATGAAGAGGATGGCGGAGGAAGAATGGAGAGACCATGTGGCCCACCCTCAGTAGAGGAAGGTACTGAAGGAGGGAGATATGGAGAGACCATGTGGTCCACCCTCAGTAGAGGAAGGTACTGAAGGAAGGAGATATGGAGAGACCATGTGGCTCACCCTCAGTAGAGGAATGAACTAAAGGAGGGAGATATGGAGAGACCATGTGGCCCACCCTCAGTAGAGGAAGGCACTGAAGGAGGGAGATATGGAGAGACCGTGTGGCCCACCCTCAGTAGAGGAAGGCATTGAAGGAAGGAGATATGGAGAGACCACGTGGCCCACCCTCAGTAGAGGAAAGCATTGAAGGAGGGAGATATGGAGAGACCATGTGGCCCACACTCAGTAGAGGAAGGCATTGAAGGAAGGAACAACTTTCTTAAGTCATGTCCATGAGTGTATCATTAGGATGTAATAGAAAATTGAGGATTAATTCAACAAAAGGATAGACTATATAAAAGGGCGTACCTGGATCTGTAAAAAAAAAAACTTTTTTTTTCTCAAAATATTTCGAGAGATTGCTCCCTCTAATTAATGGATCGCCTTTTGACTCAAAAAAGGATAGACGTTGGTTTAAATAGGACATTGACGAAAGAAGTTTCAGGGAGAGTGATAATAGACTGTCTGGGAGCTTGTCTAAAGTCTTTGGATTTATCAGATAGCGATAACAACTTGATGGAAGTGTTGACAGAATGAACTCAAGTCTTTTGACAAACTTCTTATATGTGAGATGGTTGCGTCCGTGTTGGTGTGGCTTGCGGAAAGGCCACTGATAAAATTATAATCATTTTATAAAATAAATTAATTTATTTAAAGCCAGAAATATATAGAGAGGAAAGTAGTAACGGCCGCTGGAAGCAAGCCTTGTTGTTGAACGACGCGCTTGGCAAGAGTCCCGGATGCCGCCCGCGCATGCGTAGTGAGGCCACCACACTACTGCCCGTATGTGTATGGAGCTTTGTTCCAGTTCGCGCTCGCTGAGGCAAAGTGTGGTCGCCACAGATTCATCCTCTGGTGACTTTCACGGTGACTCGTTGCTGTCGTGTATTGTTAGCATCCGTTAAGTCGAGAGTTCCACTATAGGTGATAATACTGACAAATATTAGCCAATTTGACACAGCTCATCTAATGACCTTCTGGTAGCTTTCTTGATCTCTTCTAACACCCTTGTTAAATGCTTTATTTTTAATTGTTCCTGACCAAAGGATTACAAAAGATTTTTATCGAAACGTCGTAAAAAGATTTACTGGCCGAAGTATCTTTAATTTTAAGTATTATGAATGCCGGCCAGGCAACCTCTATCTTTATCATATTAATTCGTGTTTATTACACAAGGTTGTCCCAAATGTTCGTTAACATGTGCAAAAAATTGAAATACCAATATTATTCGCCGTTATGTATAATGTATTTGTACTGCCCTTACTGCAATGGAAAAATTGCTGGGAGGGTTCACCACTGATGAGCCAGGCCCTCCCTTTAATTTTTACATTGAAGTAAGGGCAGTAGAAATTGTTTAATTTAAAAAAGAATCTTACGCCTTGTAAATAGTTTCGAATTTTGATAACAGATGGCGCGCTAGTGCATCATATAATAATGTATTTGTATTATGTATAAAGTAATTGTATTGCCATTGTATATAAAGTAATTTGTATAAAGTAATTGTAATTGTGGACGGTTAACAATGGCTGCACAAATACTTCAATAGCATTTAGGGCATCTTTCACAATATCACAAAAGGGAAAGTACAAGTACCCGTTGTCTGAAAGCTTGTACGATCGACGTTTTATCTAGAGAAGCTCTTCTCCCCAACTTGTATAGAAGATATTCTTTTATAAGACGACGATGGCACAAGCTTTAAGACAAGACGTGCTTCTACAGGTTACCGTTGAAAGCTTGTACGATCGTCGTCTTATATAAAGAAGCTCTTCTCTACGACTTGTGTAGAATAGATTCTTATATAAGAGGACAATCGTACAAGCTTTCAGCCAAGACGCCCTTCTACAAGTACCCGTTGTCTGAAAGCTTTTACGCGATCGTCGTCTTATATAAAAAGCTCTTCTCTTTGACTCTTGTGTAGAAGAGCTTCTTTTATAAGAGAACAATCGTACAAGCTTTCAGACAAGACGCCCTTCTACAAGTACCCGTTGTCTGAAAGCTTGTACGATCGTCGTCTTATATATAAAATCTCTACTCTCCGACTTGTGTAGAAGATATTCTTTTATAAAACGACGTAGGTACAAGCTTTCAGGCAAGACGTCCTTCTACGAATACCCGTTGTCTGAAAGCTTGTACCATCGTCGTCTTATATAAAGAAGCTCTTCTCTCCGACTTGTGTAGAATAGATTTTTTATATAAGAGGACAATCGTACAAGCTTTCAGGCAAGACGCCCTTCTACAGGTACCCGTTGTCTGAAAGCTTGTACCATTGTCGTCTTATATATAAAATCTCTACTCTCCGACTTGTGTAGAAGATATTCTTTTATAAAACGACGTAGGTACAAGCTTTCAGGCAAGACGTCCTTCTACGAATACCCGTTGTCTGAAAGCTTGTACCATCGTCGTCTTATATAAAGAGGCTCTTCTCTCCGACTTGTGTAGAATAGATTTTTTATATAAGAGGAGAATCGTACAAGCTTTCAGGCAAGACGCCCTTCTACAGGTACCCGTTGTCTGAAAGCTTGTACCATCGTCGTCTTATATAAAGAAGCTCTTCTCTCCGACTTGTGTAGAATAGATTTTTTATATAAGAGGAGAATCGTACAAGCTTTCAGGCAAGACGCCCTTCTACAAGTACCCGTTGTCTGAAAGCTTGTACCATCGTCGTCTTATATAAAAAATCTATTCTCCCCGACTTGTGGTTCTACTTCAACGATACATAGTGTTGACCATCCCATTTGTACGATGCCAGTCTCCAGATGCGGGCTGATATCGCTGTGTCTGAAGAACACAGCTTTGATGTTGACAGTAACATTCATTTCAATAAATTCTTTATACTGTTACAGTAGAGATCTTCATGAAAGATCACCTAAAACATGGCTAAAATATCGTTTTCTCCTGGAGGCGGGTTCTTATCACAGATTCTGCTATGTTAGGCTATGAAAAGTCTTCCAAGTAAAACAGAGAGTTTCCGATAAGAGACCAACTCCAGGAGAGACCAGGTTAAAACAAACTAGTTACAGAAATTCTTTATTAAATATTGTAAAAAACTAATCAATACAGATATTTTTTTCTTTGTTCGCTGTTAGCTTTTTCGACATACAGTCTTTAGCCTGAACTAATAATTAGCAACCTTCCTCTAAGATGTGTTAACCCATAAGATAAAAAGAAAATACTGTTTAAAAAGAATCAGCTCTCAAATTTTTCTTATCACCAAGTAACAATAAGGATAAATATTACGGAATTTTACTTTTATTTGAACAATAATTCTACAATAAATTACCAAAAGAACAAAATAATGAGTCGAAGAGAGTTTCTTGTAAGGTTTTTGTTAACCGAGCTTTCGAGCATTTCACTGACCTTCTACAGGTGTTAAAAAGCGAGATTATCTAATTTATGATAATATTCATTTAATATTAACTAGGAATTTATTTCCATATCTTTGGGTTCTGAAAACTTTGACCTTTGGCCTAAATCTCACAAACTATTCACCTATGTTCAATTTTTCTTTGATAAAGTATTCTATTCAATAGAACATTTTTCATAATTGACACTAGACACTTTAAAAAACATTTATAGGGTGTTGTTGTATATATATTTTAAGTTCAAATAATTAATTGTTCCCACAGAGTATATATGTAAGATTACAATGTAAATAGACGCTAACTGTAAGAAGATAAGTTTCTCTTTGTTTACTATGTTATATTTTTTCTCTCTCTTGTAAATCAATAATGTTTGATTAATCTTCTTGGAATCAGTATCTTTAAAAGGTCTAAGCAAAGCCAACAGGTATTCTCATTATGAAATGTATTGAATCAATAGTGGCTGCCAAGAAACCATTTTATGATCTTCATATTCACCAGATATATCTCCATTAATAATATTTGGGATTTGATGGGTTTAAAACATTGTACTAGGCAACTAACTTGTGACCAATAAGTTGCAGAATTTAGAATTATTTCCCAAGATATCATTGGCAGACTCATTAATATATAATGTCAGAAAATATAAAGATCTAACATAGATCAATTCATATTGCTCTAGTGAAACTATATGAAAATTTCTCTTGATTTTTGATTATAATCTCAACTTTTTCTCAAATTCCAAACATTCGTAAAATTTCGTTACTCCGTTATTTTTCTTTTGTTTTCAAAAAAAAAAAAAAAATCTAGTTGGGAAAATAGAAATTGAATTTTGTTTTGATATTTGAAAATTTGAATTAAAATTGGTAAAAATGCTGGAAGATATTTGTAATTTTAATAAAAATATTGCATAGAAAATAATATTTAACAAAAGGGAAACAATTCTAAATGAGAAAGCGAACGCTAAGAAAAATAGGAAAAGCTAAGAAAATAATAAGAATGAGAATTAAATCAACTTCCATCATTGCTTAACATACTGTAAATAACTACCTTGCAATTTTTTCTATCTGATTATGTTGTTGCATATTTGTTTAATGTATATGTTTATTCAATGCTCTTTTTCTTAATTGTTTATTTTCTTTTTGATAATTTTGTTACCTACTCTACTACAATATGAATTATTGTAAATAGTTTCACGCGCAATTATCCAGATCGGATATAACGTGTCTTGTTAGCAACTGGTAATAAAATGAGAATAAATGTTCGAAGCAAGAGTAAATCACAGTATGAAAGGCATTCTAAGGCAGACGAGACAAAATCTTCCAAAATGGCGTGTTATCATCCAGGCGCCGTTGTCCCTTTATTGTTGGTTGAAGATAGCTCTTGTCAGTAGAAGATGTCCATGAAAGAATACCTTGTCCGCTGGGATAGGTAAGCCTACATCTTTCCATTTATTCACAATTTAAAACTATAATTGTACATTTTAAAACTAAAAATATTTCACAAAATGTGTTTATTTTTATTTTAAAAAGATAACTTTCAAGTGATAATCGCTCTACATGTTTTTAACATTATTTCTTATCGCTTATTTTGAAAAAAAAACTTCGTTTTTTTTTTTTCATTAATGTAAAAAATCTCAAAAGATAGTTCAAAATGGCGATTTCGAATTTAAATGCAAACGATATATTTTATATATATTTATAAAATAAATTATCGAATTTAATATTTGAAATCAAATTATATTTAGATATGTTTGAAAATGGGAAATTGATATAATTATTTCTATAGGATAAATTTCATTATTTAAAAAAAAATGTTTTAGGTTATAATCATAATATTCAAAATGGGAAAATATAATATACCGTGTTCAAAAATATATGCGTGTATTAATATTATTTTATTTAAATATATATATTTAAAAAATATATTTTATTTTAAACACACGAATATGTTTTTATCGATTAATAAACTTTTAATGGTTTCCAGTAATCCACCATCAGTGGTGAATACTTCGAGCAATTTCGCCAGTTTAATCTACCATACCGCTGTTGTATTGCATTTTCCGATCTTTCCTTTATAATGATACTGATGCTAGACTCTTGTAATGGGTACTTTAGATTAACTATGGACATAAGCTTTGAGGACAGTAGAATTACATATAATTATATATATATAATATGCTTTGAGCAATCACTCTTACGCAAACATCAATTTGTGTGTCTTTTATTAAAACAATTATATTATGATGCATTAGCGTGCCACGTGTTATTTATTTATATACCCAAATACTATAAATAGCATATCTACCAGAGATTATATAACACATTTAATAATTTCAAATACAGTTGAACCTTCCTGTAAAGGACAACACCTAATTGCCGAGCCAAGGTGTCCTTTAGGGAGAGATGTTCTCTTATCAGAGTTGATAAATAGTAAAAATGGTAATTTTGCAAATGAAAACTGTCCTTTGTAGAGAGGTGTCCGCTAAAAGGAGGTTTTACTGTATTTATAAATATAAACTCATGGACAAAACTCAAGGAATTTGGACTTTTGCAAAAATCGGGGGATTTTTTTTTATTTAGAAAAAACTAAAGGAAGTTGTACCTTTCAGCATGTATATCGGGATTGAGACAATAACTCTGAAAGATATTACAGTGACCTTTATTGAATGCACACGAGATAACCAAGTGTGAATAAAATTGGCTCTGTCTCCTTAAAAAATATATATATATATAAATGAGAGAGAGAGACCGGCAACATCAAAGTCTTTTCATTTCCTAAAGTTTATTCCATGAGTGTATATTATTAATAGATTAAATTAATACTTTATAATGGTTGGGAAATTTATATATGCCTATCAATTAAGGAAGGAATTTTGATGGATGAATTATAAACCCTCTTTCATATATCCTCATAAAAATATTGTAAATGTGAAAAAAAAAGGTCAGGTGTTGATATTAAAAACCAAATAAGCAATTCCTAATAATTAATTCCAAATAAGCAATTCTCACACGAGCATTTTAGATGGCAGAGCGCCATCTAGTTTAACAAAATAATCACCTAAAAGTTGATTTAGCCTGTTCCAAAAGTATTTGGCCAACCCAATTTCTTGATACATCAACGTTTTATTGAAATAACTTCAAAAACTCAATAGAAATCAACAAACAGCTTTAGCAAGATTAAGAAGTAGCCATATAAAAACCTTAAAATTTCAAAATGGACAAAAAAACCTTCAATAACCGCTTGAAATGCTATAGTGCGGAAGCTTCTCCGGAACATATCATGCTCAGAACTGACAATAGAGGACCCCAGGCCTATAACTACCATCGCAAAATTGGAGAGGAGTGGACTTCAGGAATTGGTTTAACCATGGACCACCACCACGTTTAGTTGATTTTTATTCCGCTAGATGGAGCTCTGCCATTTAAAATGCTCATATGAGCGGGCAGGATTTTTTGTTTTTAATCTTATAAATGTATCTTATTTACAACAAAGCTTTATTAAGACCTTTCAGTGTTATACAGATTCTCCAAGCAGAAATGTAGGGTACATACAGGAATAACAGTAATAGTACCAGTAATAAACATTGTTGTTGGGTCGGTGGAAGGATGGTCTAAATCGTTGGTTTTCGACCACTATGACCCAGGTTCGATTCCCGTATTGGGCACTTTTTTTCTGATAAAAAAAAATGCTCCAATGGCCCCCGATTCTTGCAAAAGTCCAACCCCACCAGCGAGTGCAAGTAACCAAACGGGGCTCTGGCACATTTGTAAGTGCAAAGTCGAACTGCTTTTGACGTGTGTAGACATGTGGTGCACTTACAGTAAAAGCAGTCGCCTACTTCTACCTACCATGATTAACATGGCCTGTACCACATGTACTAGGGATAAGAAGAAAAAAAGCAATGTTATTATTAACTTTTTTTAAAGCTAATCACATATAACGGTAATGTGAAATTTATATAAATGTATCTTCATTTATTTTTATCAAACTAATATATAATAATCATATGTGAGAGTTATATTAGAGAATTTTTCATTCTCAAAACTGCCATGTCATAGAGAAAGATGGAAATAAACACCATGAATAGGACATGATAAGTGACATGAAGAAATGTACTCTTGCCTTAGAGTATCATTCTGATTATAGAACTGTATGAGGTAAGTTTATGTATTTTATCGTAGGTTTTTGTATACCTATGTTGTTAATCAATTCAACTTGTATACTTAATCAATCTTTTAAAATGTTTATTGTTTTGATGTTTTTCAACCAACCACTTTCACCCTTTACAAAGATGATACTTCCCTAAATACACTTTTGGTGGACGAGTGTTCTAATCCAGGAGTCGACAAAATGCGGCTCGCGAACCACATGCGGCTCTTTATATAGTTCCATACGTAAATATTATTTATGTGAGTACTATTTATTGTTGGCAAGAAAACAATTTGTGGCTCTTTAAAAACTTTGAAATTTTGTCATTTTTGACTCTTCCGACTCAAAGGTTTGCTGACCCCTGGTCTAAACCGTTGGGTTTCGACCTCTACGTCCCGGGATTGAATCCCGCATTTGAAACTTTTTCCTAATTAAAAATATAAATGCTTTAATGGCTCCCAATTCTTGCACAAGTCCAACCCCACTAGTGAGTGCAAGTAACCAAAAAGGGGCTCTAGCTCACTTGTAAGTGCAAAAATTGAACTGCTTTTCATATGTGTAGATATGTGGTGTACTTACAGTAAAAGCAGTCGTCAATTTTAACCTATCATGATTTAGCATGGCCTGTACCACGTTTACTAGTGATAATAATTTTTGAAACTTTCTATCTTGGATTGTTGAAACTTTCGAACAATTATCTTTTTTTAAAGGTTGATGAGTATAACTTGAATTGATTATAATACAAGCTATACAATTGTGGCATTCTATATTCACTCTCTACGACAAAATTCGACACACCAGGTTGTCCTATTTATATGAAATTACCTATACAAAGTCGTTTCCACCAAACAACAACAAAAAGTCTTTATTAGGGACATTCGTCCCATACAGGATTCTCCTAGTTGGGTAAACAGAAGTAACAGTTATCTACAGAAAGTGGCGAAAAACATCAATCTTTCCTCAAGTTGGGTTCCTTTTTGACTTACGTCTTTTTGACTGTGCTGTTCTCCAGAATTTGTGAAAACCCATATATATTTGTCATGTTTTTCGCTACTTTTGCCAATAAAACAAATGTAGAATTGTTTTCATAAGCAATCTTCTGGCGGAGAATTACTCTCTTATCCTCCAAAGTCGGACAGTAAAACATGGAGTGTGTCCTGGCTGAATTCTCTATTACACATAGTGTACTTTGACATTTTAGATTTCAATAGTAGAATGTGCTTATGTTTAAATAGTGAGAAAAAGAATTCTCACTTGGGCAATGCATCGCTTGACAGTCATTGGGATATCATTGTTGAGGTACCACTCCATAGTAACATTTCGACCAAACATACAAATGATTGAATTTTGGTGGCTAATTTATACAAATTAAGAGCTCCAGAGCATCTGGAAAGAAAGCGTATATGCTAATAGTGACATCAGGAATGGCGGACATTTTTGGACGTCCGTATCCAATCAAGGACTGTCACATTCTTAGCTTCTTGGACAATGTGAACGATTATTCGACCGTATTGGGTTCTGCGCCCTTCTTTTCCGATGGTAGATTTTTATTGAACGCCATTTTGAAGTTACAACAGGCTTGGTGTTTCTATGTAACACATTCCTATGTACAACATTTTACTCATACAACATATAAAATATTTCTTGAAAATAAAGATACTTCGGTCCTTAAATTATTTTATTACCTCGACGTTTCGAGTGATTTAATATTTATTTTTGACTCGTGCTTTAGATGTTATACAAAATTAGAAATATCGCGTGAGAACGCCCTTGGAGCCTTAGAATTATTTTTAACGCTTTGCAAAATTTTTTAATATTTGTTTGCTCCTAACGAAGACAAAAGATTTTTGTCGAAACGTCGAGGTAATAAAAAAGATTTATTGGCAAAAGTATCTGTAATTTCAAGAAATATGAATGCCGGCCAGACAACCTCTATATTGTTACATCATGATTAATGGCGTATTTATTATATTATTTTTAATATATTTGAAATTTAAATTATATATATTTATTTTTATATTCTATGATATTTATTTAAAACAAATTATTTTTAGATTATCATCATTTGTATTTAGGTACACTGTGACTTCACTGCTCTCTTTGATGTGAGAAAATAAATAATTTATTCTGGTGGCTACATAAAGTAGACTTATCTCATTATTCCCTTTTATAAATTTGTAGGATGGTTGAAACACGCTCTGGTAAGATGCAAGACCCAGCACAGGAGAGAATCAAGGCTGAAGAGTCTGCCAAGCCGCAACCTGGTGCAACAATTGGTAGAGATGCTAGTTCCGACCCAGTTGTCCTGAATCCCAACATCGACATCCCCAAGTATGATGGAACAGAAGACCCTCGCCCATGGATTGAATCTCTTGAAGAAATTGGCTTCCTGTACCATTGGGCAGACTACATTATCTCCCGTTATGCTGCCATGAATATGATTGGTAGCGCCAAAACCTGGCTGAACCTACACAAAGTAAGTTTCACCAGCTGGGAAAATTTCAAGAGCCGCCTAATTGAGGATTTTGCCTCAGACGCCAACAAAGAAGAAATGAGGATGAGATTAAACAGGATACAACAGTGGAATGAACCTGCAATCAGGTTCGCAGAGGATATCCTTGTACTGTGCAACAAGGTCGACCCCCAAATGGAAGAAGAGACTAAAATAAACTGGGTTATTGGAGGGTTAAAGAAAGAATACTCTTTTGCCCTTCACCTAAACCCTCCTAAAAATACCAATGAACTTCTAGAAATTTGTAAAAAGCTGGATTTGTTCGAAAAGAATTACCAAGAACGTGCAGAAAAATCAAAAGCTCTTTATAATGGACCACGCTCTCCTCGTCCCCATCATCAAGAGCAATGGAAGAATGCTACGTCGTTCAGAAGACCATATCAGAACACCTCCAAGCCCCAGGCCCCCGCTCCGAGGTACTACCAGAACACCTCCAAGCCCCAGGCCCCCACTCCGAGGTATTACCAGAACAAGCCTCTGCCCCAGGTATCGGCCCCTAGACGATCTTACACTCCCAATCCTGAGCCAAAATCGGTCTACCCAAGTAAAACATACAATAAGAATCCAAATTCAAATAGGAATAGGACAGAAGACGGGAGACCAATATGTTTCAAGTGTAACAAGCCAGGACACGTAGCGTGGTATTGCAGAGTCAGGTTTGTAAGAATTGTGGAAGAGGACCCCATAGTTACACAAGACAAGGTCGAAGAAGAAATCCGAATGGATAATGGAACTCAGAAGTCGAGACCTCTGCTCTACTCTGACGTAAGTAATAGCCCGTACTCGAGTATCCCTACAAGGAATAGATATGCTGCATTAGAAGATTTAAACTAAACATCGCGCCTGAGTCCGTCAATCAAAGCAAGTCGACCATAAATGGAATTAAAAAGTTAGACCCCAAATATAAAATGAACATTAACGTGGATAGAATCGGTATCTGCGAAGCTTTGATTGATACAGGCGCCGATCTTTCAGTGGTCGACCTTAGTACAGCTCTTAACACAGGTCTTGAAATAATAAATCCTGATAAAATGTGCTCCGGACCCGATGGCAAAGAATTAGATATCGTAGGAAATATTATTTTAAATATAAAATTTGATGACAAAACAATTACACATCAATTTGTGATAATGAGAACACATTTGCGAATATTTATACTTGGACGTGATTTTCTTAAGAAAATGAACGCAAAAATTGATTGTCAGCGTGAAATAATCAAATATGACTTGACAGAAAATCGTGACGTAATCAAATATCAACAGAAGAAAATAAAAAGTGCAAAGGATGCCATTATACCAGAACTTTCTATTAAATTGATTAATGCATTTGTAGAAGCAGAGGATGGCGAATACATCATCGAGGAGAACCATAAAATGTTTCAAACAAATGGACTTCGACTAGCGAGAAGCTTAATAAATGTTGTGAATAAGGAAACATATATCTGGATAACAAACCCTTACCCTCGACCATTAAAAATATTAAAAAACCAAACATTGTGCTTTGGAAGCCAGCCAGCCGAAGTGAATCTTATGGAAGAAAGTGAACAAAAAGAGCATGAAGAACCCCAATTTCAGATAAACGAAAATTTAGCATATACGGAAAAGGAGCAATTGAAACAAGTTTTGGAAAGGTACGAGGATTTGTTTTCGTCGGGATTAGGAAGATCCAACTTAGCGAAACATCGGATCGATACAGAAGGCGCGAAACCGATCAAACACAAGCCGTATAGGGTGAGCGCGAAAGAGCGAGAAATCATAAAAGAACAAATTGATGAAATGCTCAGAGACGGCATAATTAGACCATCCTCGAGTCCATGGTCCTTCCCTGTAATCTTGGTCAAGAAGCGGGATGGTAAGTACAGATTTTGCGTTGACTACAGAAAATTGAATGATGTAACAGTGAAGGATGTTTACCCAATTCCCAGAATTGATGAAGTATTGGATACACTTCAAGGATCCAAATACTTTTCAGCAATTGACCTTAAATCAGGATATTGGCAAGTAGAGGTTGAGGAGAAAGATAAAGAGAAGACAGCCTTCACTACAGCACATGGCCTATATGAGTTCAACGTAATGCCCTTTGGTCTATGCAATGCCCCTGCTACATTTGAGAGGAACATGGAAAATATGCTTGGTAATCTTAGATGGCAAATTTGCTTATGTTATCTAGATGACGTAATCATTTATAGCTCGGATTTTTCAACACATCTCAAAAGAATAGAAGCTGTTTTAAAATGTTTTCGCGAGGCTAATTTAAAATTGAACAACAAAAAATGCCAATTTGCTTTCGAAGAACTGGAGATTCTTGGCCATATAACTAATCAACATGGTATAAAACCAGCGGAGCATAATATCAAGGCTATTAGAGATTTTCCTCGGCCCAAAAAGATAAAAGAAGTTCAATCATTTTTAGGAATGTGCTCATATTATAGAAAATTTATCAAAGGTTTTTCAAAAATTGCCGATCCATTAACCAGTCTTATAAAAAAGAATGTACCTTTTACCTGGACAGAAAATCAAGAGAAAGCATTTCAAACCCTTAAAGTAGCATTGATAAATCCTCCAATCTTAGGGCACTTTGACCCGAATGCAATTACTTACATTCATACTGACGCATCTAACATCGGCCTGGGTGCAACATTAGTCCAAAAGTTCGGCGATAAAGAAAAAGTTATCTCATATTTAAGTCGAACACTGAGCAAACCTGAGCAAAATTATTCGACTACCGAAAAAGAATGTCTAGCTGTTGTGTGGTCAATGTCCAAGTTACGACCCTACCTATATGGAAGGCACTTCAAAATCGTAACTGATCATCACGCACTATGCTGGCTTAAGAATCTGAAAGATCCGACCGGCCGATTAGCACGATGGGCACTAAAGATTCAGGAATATAATTTCGAAATCATACATAAATCGGGTAAAAAACATCTGGACGCTGATGGTCTATCTAGAGGACCCTTACCTGAAAACGAATGGGACGAAGATTATGAAAGACTATTTCTGAATCAAATAATAGACGAAAAGGATGATTTTATTGAGAATATTAAGGAGAACCTTAGTGGAAACAAGCGTTCAATTACACAGAACTTCAAAGAAGAAAATGGGTGTCTCTACAAGAAAAATCCAAATCCTGAAGGTAGGGCATGGTTGCTGGTAGTGCCAAAGAAGAGAAGGAAGGAAGTCATGAGTGAATACCACAACCATATGCTGAATGGCCATCTGGGCGTCGCCAGAACCACTTACCGATTGAAGAATAAATACTATTGGCCTTCCATGTTGAAAGATGTTTCAGAATTTGTAAAGACGTGCCATCTTTGCCAAAGTCGGAAAGGTTCAAATCACTTGCCTTCTGGACTTCTACAACCTATTCCCCCAGCTAACTACCCTTTTGAAAGAATCGGAATTGACTTTGTTGGCCCCTTGCCATCAACGAAAAGAAGAAGGAAGTGGATAATTGTGTTGACTGATTATTATACCAAGTATGCTGAAACAAAGGCAGTATCAGAAGCAACCGTGAAAGAAGTCTCTACATTTTTAATCGAACATATTATTTTACGTCACGGGGCCCCAAGATTTCTTATTAGCGATAGAGGTTCACAATTCACTAGCAATTTGATGAAGGAGGTAATGAAAATGTGCAAAGTGAAACACTGCTTCACAACGAGCTACCACCCCCAGACTAACGGACTAACGGAACGGCTAAATAGAACTTTAATCAACATGATCAGCATGTATGTGAACACAGACCAAAAGAACTGGGATGAAATCCTCCCTTTTATCACCCACGCGTATAATACCACGATTCAAGAAACCACAGGCTACTCTCCATTTTTCCTGTTGTTTGGGAGGGAACCCATGTCCCTCTTAGACGACGAGAATATCCCAATGGACAGTAACATGGACGATTACGACGAATATATAGAAAACTACTTAGATAAAATAGCAAGGACGAGACAGATAGTCATTAACAACACAGAGAAGACTCAGGAAAGAATGAAAAGAAACTATGACAAAAAACACAATGAGAAAATCTATGAACCAGGACATTTAGTGGCAGTTTGGACACCAGTCAGGAAAATCGGAAAATGCGAAAAACTATTGAGAAAATATTTTGGCCCATATCGAATATTAAAGAAGCTGTCTAACGTAAATTACTTAATTGAGCCGAAAGATAATCCTGGCCAAGACCCATTGATTTTCCATGTCTCAAGACTCAAACCCTATTTTGAGAGAATTGATGAGGTAACTCACGAGGACGTGACGACCTCTGGAGAGGGGGAAGTGTTACATCATGATTAATGGCGTATTTATTATATTATTTTTAATATATTTGAAATTTAAATTATATATATTAATTTTTATATTCTATGATATTTATTTAAAACAGATTATTTTTAGATTATCATCATTTGTATTTAGGTACACTGTGACTTCACTGCTCTCTTTGATGTGAGAAAATAAATAATTTATTCTGGTGGCTACATAAAGTAGACTTATCTCATTATTCCCTTTTATAAATTTGTAGGATGGTTGAAACACGCTCTGGTAAGATGCAAGACCCAGCACAGGAGAGAATCAAGGCTGAAGAGTCTGCCAAGCCGCAACCTGGTGCAACAATATTTACATATAAAATACGACATATATATATATTTTATAAGAAACATACTGACAAAATATTATTACAAATTTATATATATAACATACAGGGTGCTTCAAAAAAATGTATACACACTTTGAACTTCCATAGAAAATTTATTTACCGTTCTACAAAGTTAAATTTCAGGAAAATAGAAAACTGAAAGTCCAATATAAATGAAACATAAATAACAAAAATGTTAATACTGTTCAAATTGGTGACCTGCAGCATCAATACAATTCTGAGTACGAGTCACCACAGATTCTGTACATCGTATCAAAACGTCCAATGAGATTTCTCTACACACTGCTTGAATCTCATTCCAAAGAATGTCTAGGTTACGTGGTTTACGTTTGTACACCCCATCTTTTACTGTGCCCCACAAGAAGAAATCCAGTGGTGTAAGGTCTGGAGAGCGTGCTGGATCAAAATTTGTCGGGCCAGTGGATAGGACGCAGGGGGCCAATCGAGTTTCCAGCACGCTCTCCAGACCTTACACCACTGGATTTCTTCTTGTGGGGCACAGTAAAAGATGGGGTGTACAAACGTAAACCACGTAACCTAGACATTCTTTGGAATGAGATTCAAGCAGTGTGTAGAGAAATCTCATTGGACGTTTTGATACGATGTACAGAATCTGTGGTGACTCGTACTCAGAATTGTATTGATGCTGCAGGTCACCAATTTGAACAGTATTAACATTTGTTATTTATGTTTCATTTATATTGGACTTTCAGTTTTCTATTTTCCTGAAATTTAACTTTGTAGAACGGTAAATAAATTTTCTATGGAAGTTCAAAGTGTGTATACATTTTTTGAAGCACCCTGTATTAAAAGAGAAAAAAGATAATAACATATCTCAATTGTAAAATGCATATAATAACAAAAAACAAACTATTTATCCTAATATTAATACGCATATGTATATGTAATAAGATGAGGTCTGGTAGCCTCTTGTAGAATCCTGTCGACTATAAATGTGGTGAGATCCTGTTGACTCTCGCTATACTGTGTTGACCGAGAGGAACAGTCAGGACGAGGAGTTTTCCAGTACCTCTCTGCACCTTGTAAGACCTTTAAAAGTTCTCACAGAGTACAGGCAGTCGTGGTCGAGGCAGAGTGGAAAGTTTGGGAATGTCCATACAAAAAACGAAGACACAGTTGCACTAAGAAAGTTCCGTGAACAGATAAAAGTTGAGCTAGGAGCGAAAGATGGAGATGGAAGAGTTCTTACTGGTCTACATGGTGGATGAGGTGGACCTGGGGTACAACCGACGAGGGCTCACGCAGATGGTGAAGTGACTGTATTTTTGGCTAAAGACGGGGGCTTTATATACCTTTTCTGAGAAAGGGAGCATTGCATTTCACCAGATGTGAAGAGGGTGGATCGTCTGGTGAAACTGTACACTGGCGCCGTGACAGTTTCCATTTTTAGACCTTGTCGTGGGAATTCTAAATCTATCTCGATTTTAGACGTTATGACTTCTATCTCTTTAGCTCAACTCTTAATCTATTACAGAGTTTTATTTATTTATCCTCATTTTGTACAAAGTACATTACATATGATGATGTAATGACACATGTCAATCATGCGTATAATCATTTACAGATGTGTTTCTATTATACAACATGAAAATCTTGTTATAAGTTATATACAATATGGTGTTGTTGGTTTAAATTACCATATATATATGGGGGTAAATAGTATAAATGTGATAAAGAAAGAAAAATCAAAGATAAGGAGGATAAGTTTCTTTTATGAACAAATGATCAAGCTTTCGGGCACAAAGTCGCCCTTCTACAGGAATAAAATTATACAAAATCAAGATTCGTCTATATATATACAAATATTTAGCATAAATAATAAATAAATATTAGAAAATAGAGAGATAACATTTAAGTTTTATGTCTGATGTACGAATCAGGTAAATCAAGTGAGAGTCTCGTGTCTCGAGTGTAAGGCCTTAACAAATTATTTTTAAGAGATAAAATTTATATTTTATGTGTGATATACAAAATAAATAATAAGAGAAATGTGAATATGCTAATATTTGGTATAATCTGCTAGTTAAAAATCAATAAGTTGTTGTATTAACAGCTTATGAAAATATTTCGTTATAAAGATCCGGAATATCAATGTGCCTATTGATGCTATTATATTTCAGATTTAACTAGCAGATTATACCAAATATTAGCATATTCACATTTCTCTTATTATTTATTTTGTATATCACACATAAAATATAAATTTTATCTCTTAAAAATAATTTGTTAAGGCCTTACACTCGAGACACGAGACTCTCACTTGATTTACCTGATTCGTACATCAGACATAAAACTTAAATGTTATCTCTCTATTTTCTAATATTTATTTATTATTTATGCTAAATATTTGTATATATATAGACGAATCTTGATTTTGTATAATTTTATTCCTGT
This sequence comes from Cordylochernes scorpioides, assembly GCA_030710605.1. Lineage (NCBI taxonomy): Eukaryota > Metazoa > Arthropoda > Arachnida > Pseudoscorpiones > Chernetidae > Cordylochernes > Cordylochernes scorpioides. The sequence continues at coordinate 137,383,351 of CP092863.1, forward strand.
AGAAGGGCGACTTTGTGCCCGAAAGCTTGATCATTTGTTCATAAAAGAAACTTATCCTCCTTATCTTTGATTTTTCTTTCTTTATCAAGTTACTCCAGAGGATTTTAATTTATTTAAGTATAAATGTGAAATTGTACTGGGATAAGGTGGATAAATTGAGAAAAAAGGCATTGTCTTATCGTGAAACTGAAAATTCCTGATTTATTCCGATAGATGGCGTAAACCATCAGCAAATTTCAGTTGCACGATAAGGAGATGCCTTTTTCTTAATATATGTATATATATGTTGAAAATCCAGCAATCCATTTTAAATACTTTGAATGATTAACACTTATTTTGGATCAAATTATTTATTATAACTTCCAATATATTGATGAGGCTGTTCGCCTATCTTCCTCGGGTATTCTAACCCTGTAAACATCCACATGATGCACGAGTGGCGAAGATAGGCGAACAGCCTCATCGAAATTTTGGAAGTTATAATGAATAATTTGATCCAAAATAAGCGTTAATCATTCAAAATACAGTTAAACCTGTCTATACCGCCGCTTCTTGGAACACACCAAAAATAGGGTGCTATATAGAAAGGGGGTGCTATAGACAGATCACTTTTAATGTAAAATGTTTACATTTCAATGTTTAAAATCGGGCGCTATTTAGAGGGGGCTCTATAGGCAGGTTTAACTGTATATATATAGGGAGAATAATTACATTAAATATATGGCACTATACGTTGAAAGTAGACTACTTCTCGAAAGCTTCGGTATAGGTTATAAGATGTTTCAGTAGAGAGTGTCTCGGTTGTTGTCAAAGGTGAGTTCTAATCAGCGGAGTGGCTATCCTGATAAGTAGAGCTAGATAACACAGACGAGATAACCCAGCCATTGTTGTGCAGCATCCTGAGCATGGAGGCCCGCACGCGGTACAGCTTCATCGAACAGCCTGGTCGGGAGGCCGAAGAAACACAATGTGGAATGGGCCGCTGGAAACCAAGATGGCTACAGATCTTTGCAAGTCCCAAAGCCTATCTGATCAACTTCTGCATTCTAGGAATCCTACAGGGAGCTTTCAGTGCCTATCTGATAGGTGTTATGTCCACAGTGGAGAAACGATATTCATTCGATAGTAAAATTAGTGGACTAATTCTGATTGCGGATAATATCAGTCCAATTCTGTTAGCTATTCCCATAGGATACTATGGTGGTAGAGCCCATAGACCAAGATGGATATCAATCACCATGTTTGTAGTCGTTCTCAGCTGTTTCATGTGCAGTCTTCCTTATTTCGTCTATGGACCGTCTTTCGAGCTTCTTACCAGAACCTCGCTTGTCAAGAACATGACGGTAGAATCGAATCTCTGCGGATCCAAACCATCTGATGATACCTGTGATAGCCAATCGCAGTCCAGTACCATTCCTGCTGTTAGCATATTCTTCATCGCTTCTTTCTTAGAAGGCATCGGCTCCACGGCTTTCTACACCATCGGAACGCCCTTTTTGGACGACAATATCAGAAAGAAAGATTCACCTGCATATCTAGGTAGGTTATTCATTCCCTTCATATACCTATAAATTTACCTATTTATGTCTAAATGATATACAGTAGGTGTGTGTGGCGTGTTATATATTAAGAAAAAGGCATCTCCTTATCGTGCAACTGAAAGTTGCTTGCACCATCTATCGGAATAAATATAAACTATTCTCGTTGAACTTTAATTACTCCAGAATTGGCCAAATACCCATTCTTGATTAATCAAGAAAAGCTAAACATGTACGCGTTTCGGGCTGTTGACCCTCGTCAGCGTGGTGCAAGCTGTACCTCAACGACCAAAAAATTAAAAATCAAGGAGAATAGTTGATATATATTCTGATAGATGGCGCAAGCCATCAAAACTTTTAGTTGCACGATAAGGAGATGCCTTTATCATAATTTATGCACCTTATCCGAGTATAATATCAAATTTGTACTATTTTTTTCACATTTACCTATATATGTCTAAAAGAAATACGATAGGTTATTCCTTCCCTCCAAACACCCATATAACTTTATAATAACGAATAGATTCAAAAAGGATAAGTTTCTTTATTTAATAATATAATTTAATATAACTTTACCTATTTATGCCTAAAAGATGGTGATACTAAGTAACGAGAATAGCATTGCCTTACAGAATAAGCAATGAAGATTATTAACTTTATTAACATCCTTTAACGCGATATCCCAAAATCATGGATATTTGCGTCAATACATTTCTTTACATCGTGTCAAAATGACTATATACAAGGAGGAAAGGAGACCAATGAAGATGCTCTATGTATAACCATCTAATCTTCTTCTTCTTTCTTATCTCCACACTGGGTGAAGTAGAATGCATCTGCCTTTGTTATTAAGACTGGGAGCACTACTCAGTGGCAGGCCGACTTAGCTCCAAAATAAATGGACGCCTCTGACATGAGGAACAGACACCATGTGAAGCCGCTCCTAGCATGGAGTACAGACTCATCCTGTATCCCTGGAGCCCTTACAGGGTACTATCAGCTGAGCCCAGGTTTTTTAGTGAGCTTGTTACTGCTCTCCTCCTCCTTTTTCATCCTGACTTGGGACCGCCAAAGGCGGAGTTTGACCATCTAATGAAGATCAATAAAAATATGAGAATCATAATGCTCCTATATAACATTCGGAGTAGATGAGGGCATTGATAGAAGGATATGTCTAAAAGAGAAGGTTATTCCTTCCCTTCAAATCCTATAACTTTACCTATTTATGAAAATTAGAAACTATTTTAGAGACGCGTAAGAGTATTTTTGATATTAAACAATTTCTACTGTCCTTACTGCAATGGAAAAATTAAAGGGAGGGCCTGGCTCATCAGTGGTGAACCCTCCCAGCGGTTTCGCCAGTTTAATCTACCATACCGCTGTTATATTGCATTTTTCGAGCTTCCTTTTATTGTGATGCTGTTGCTAGACTCTTGAAATGGGTATTTTAATGAACTATGGACATAGGTTTTAGGACAGTAGAATTACATATAATTATATAAATATATAATATGCATCGAGCAACTTTACCTATTTATGTCTAAATGATATTTACAGGTTATTTCCTCCCCTTCATATACCTTTTGAACTGTTTTTGACGTGTGTGATTCTTTTAAAAATAAATCAATTTTCTACTGCAATGTGATAAAAATAATGGGAGGGCCTGGCTCATCAGTGGTGAACCTTCCTAGCGGTTTGGCCAGTTTAATCTACAACACCGCTGTATAATATTGCGTTTTTTTTTTACCTGGCGAAACCGCTAGGAGGGTGTTGATAGGGATGCTGATACAAGATTGAATAAATGTCTTACCGCAAGTTTTTAAAGTAATAAATTTATTGGTAGCCCCTTTTCGTGCCTTGCCCTTTCTCAAACAAGAGTTTGATATCAAAATTCGTGATTTATTATTATCAACATTTGTACAGTTATTCACAAATGTTCAGATTTGTGGCAAGATTCCTTCAACGGTAAACGAGTGGTTTAAATCGTTGATGTCCGACAGCTACGATCCGGGATCGAATCCCGCATTGGACACTTTTCCAACCCCAGTCCAACCCCATCAGTGAGTGCAAGTAATTGTCCTGTTTTTCAAGACTATAGAATCGACAATAATAGTAAAACAGATCCAAGTATTTTTATTTCCAGTAAGGAAATGTATATTAAATACTTTTTGTAGATATATTTTAAATTATATAGCAACACACAAATATCTTTTAAGAAATTAATAATTTATATTATGTTGATTGTACATATTGCCAGACATTTCTTTCTTTTGTACACAGTTCTTTTTTCTCTCTTTCTCATTGTTAACATCATATGACTTCTATTCACGACCTAAAATTATTGTATACTAGACGAATGACCCGGGCAACGCCCGGGTTTACCCGATTAAATGTTTTATTCAAACACTATTCGTTACAATTATAAATTGGCGCCGTGGATGTCACTCTTGTGAAACGTCCCGCTCCAAACTTTACAGTCAGATTAGTTACGATATAAATCTTCAAATCGAGCGAGCGTCTATAAATATTTCGATTTAGATCAAGTATTCTAATTATTAAGCGAACTATATTATTAATAAAATTTTGAGAAGATTTCGATTTTAAACGTATTTGTAACCTTGATAGAGGGCGCTGTTCGTGAGCTAAGTAGAATAATTTGAATATATAGTTTTAATATTTAATTTATATATAATTTAAAATAGCCTATCGTTTTCCTCGTATTTTTTTACCTATGTATTGAAATTTTGGTTTGAATTAGTGAACTACTGCGAATTTGTATACCGGACATACAAACCAACAAACAAACAAATAAACATACAAACATTCATTTTTATATATATAGAAGATATAATATAAATGAGTTTTAAAAATTGTTAAAAAAAATGCATCGGCCGGGAATCGAACCCGGGCCGCCCGCGTGGCAGGCGAGCATTCTACCACTGAGCCACCGATGCGTATACAAAATGGCCATATTTGGGTATTCATTCCATTCCGGATTACTCCGCGTAAAAAAAAAAGTTCTTCAAATGAAAAAAAGAAATAGCCAAAAATACTAAGCAAATTGTATCCAAAAATTTTCCTCAGGTTTATAAAAAGCGACATGCAAAATTTGGTACCAATTGGTTCAGTAGTTTTTGAGTTTATCGCGAAACAGACAGACAGACAGAAATTGACTTTTATATATATAGATATTAGTGTTTAGGTATTTGATTTAATTCATATAGTTGATATAATAGTATTATACTTTATTAACATCATGAAACGCGATATCCCAAACTCAGGGATATTTGCGTCAATACCTTTCACTGCATTACAGCAATTCGGCTATATACAATCCTGTTCAATTCATTATTTTACATAAATTAACTAAAGAAAATTGTCCAAAGAGAAAAACAAACAACAAAGCAAGACACACAGAGCAAGCATCGCAGTTCTTTTTTTTTTTCTAAGATTCCTTCTCTTTTTTCCAATTCAAGAGAAAGTTGTATATGTATTTACAAAATTGATCAAAATTTTTATACTTTTGATTATAATAGTATATATTTATATTATATTTTTTATAAATTAGTTTTAAAAATTGTAAAAAAAAAATGCATCGGCCGGGAATCGAACCCGGGCCGCTCGCGTGGCAGGCGAGCATTCTACCACTAAGCCACCGATGCTTTAAAAAAAATGGCCATATTTAGGTATTCATTCCATTCCGGATTAGTCCGCGTAAAAAAATAGTTCTTCAAATTAAAAAAAAAAAGAAATAGCCAAAAATAATAAGCAAAATGTAGCCAAAAATTTTCCTCAGGTTTATAAAAAGCGACATGCAAAATTTGGAACCAATTGGTTCAGTAGTTTTTGAGTTTATCGCGAAACAGACAGACAGACAGGAATTGACTTTTATATATATAGAGATATATATATGTATAGACAAATGGCATACATGTATGACAGCGCAAGTGTCCCTAGGGGAACATAGCGCTTTAAATTGAAATAAAATAAAAAATGATTATCTTAGTCTATACCACGTGTACTAGAGATAGTAATAAAAATACTTTGAAGTGACGGATATATATACATGGAAGCTCACAATAGAGCTGTCTGTTAAATTAAACTGGCGAAACCGCTGTTAGGGTTCACTACTGATGAGCCAGGCCCTCGCACAATATTTTTTTACGTTGCAGAATTGAAGGAGGTTGTTTTATTCGATACAATATTGAAGCATATAAAAATGAAGGAAAAACAAATATGAAGATAACAAAGTAATTTATTTTTTATCAAAACACAATTAAGAACTTATTAACAATAATTAGAAAGAACAATAAGAGAGTTGTATTGTGCAACAAAATACCTAAATTAATTATCTAGTAATTAAATATAAAGCTACAAAATTAGCGCTGTGAATTATTAATTACCTTAATTACAAGTTCACAATAAAATACAGAAAAAAAATATAGCAAATTTTCGATAAAATAATCCCTTGAATCAATATAAACAAGAAGGCCTTCTTGCCCGAAAGTTTGAGAGATTTTTAAATAAAAAATATTTTTAAAAGAAATTTTCCCCGGAGGCTTAATGTTCTTGTTTAATAGGGAATTTTGCCGTGTGGAAATCGATCTATAAAAATAAAAGTCAACTCTCCCGTCAAAATGGACGCAAGAACTAAGTATAGGTGTTGTAGCATTGTCATCTAACTGAGTCCTCTAGTTTGTGGAGATGTTCAATAGATGGCGCTTGGTTTTAACTTCTATTTTGACGGGAGAGGTTACTTTTATTTTTTTATAGAAAAAAAAACGTCATTTTAAAGATGATTATCATCTTGAGGACAGGGCAAGTGACACTTGTCCTTATCGATTTTTTTTTTAATCTTAGATTTTTTTATCAAACAGTTGCGTCATGGCGGGTCAACAATTGAATGAAAGACCTGAGGGCGGACAAACAAGGTTCTTTTTTTCCCTTTCTTGCAGAGTTTTTCTTATACTTTCTTATCCCTATTTTTGAAGAGGTTCCAGTGACCTTGTATCTTGTTTGTCTCGTATTTTACAATTTATATTTTTGTCTACACTTTATGTTTCCATTGATAATCTTTAACCGTTTATTACTTATCCCGGGAGTCGGTGGAAGGATGGTCTGAACCGTTGGTTTTCGACCTCTACGACCCGGGATCGAATCCCGCAATGGGCACTTATTTCTAATAAAATAAAATTCTCCAATGACCCCCATTTCTTGAAAAATTCCAACTCCACCAGCGAGTGCAAGTAAAACAAACGGGGCTCTGGCATATTTGTAAATGCAAAAGTCGAACTACTTTTCACATATGTAGACATGTGGTGCACTTACAGTAAAAGAAGTCGCCAATTTCTACCCACCATGATTATCATGGCCTGTACCACGTTTACTAGGGATGATAAAAAAAAGTTACTTATCCCAAGTAGGCAAGGTATAAATGATGATAATCATCAACAGTGGTATAAACTGTCGATTTTTCAACAGCCATGTCCTCGGATCGAATCCGGCGTTGGGCACTTTTTCTTAATAAAGATATTTTGCTCTAATGCCCCCCAATTCTTACAAAAATCCAAACCCACCAGTAGGTGAAAGTACCCAAACGGGGCTCTGGCACACTGGTAAATGCAAAATTCGAACTGCACTTTCAACATGTGTATACATGTTATAAATAATAATGATGAGTGAGATTTTCTGCTTGATTTTGGAATATCTTGGGATCATACTATGTTAATGCAGTGGTGGTTGAAATCTTGAAAATATAATAATAAAATGGTTTTGATCAGAGATTTCTTTATTTGAGGTAAGGAATATATATGAAAAACATAATTTTTGATAAAAGTACTGCCTGGCTTAAGGCGAATAGAAAAAAAAAGAAAACAAAAGATTATTTACATAATGTACAAAGATCTGAGCCGGCCATCGGGAAAGAGAAAATATCTTTATTTTACGGGGCTGCTAACCAAAATGAATGATTTTTGAGCCCCGATGGACGCATAAAGCGGAATATATACAAAGCATAGTTGGAGGGGCCTGGGGATGGGTGGCCTGGGATCATCGCCAGGTGAGGCCAGGAGAGCCGGGATGTAGAGGAGGACCGGGGGGGGGGAGCAGGGTGGTGATCCAGGGAGTTCAGGGGGTGGCAGAGACGGGTTCAATGGTGTTGAGCCCAGGGGTGACCGTGGAGAGCAGACAGACCGCAATGATTAAAGTATATGATTTTTAAGCACAAAAGGTGTAGCAGGCAGACAAGCCGCAATGCACAATGTCAAAGTATCAAGGTGCTGCACGCAACCAAGGCTGTTCAAAAAGGTTAGATTCCCCAGGCCAGGGAAAATAAAAGAAAGACAGCTGTTGGGAAAGAACCATCGGGAAAGAACAACAACGAGTTTTTATAGAGGAAGCATGACCTCTGGCGGTCGATTTAACAGAGTATTTGGATCTATGAAATATAATTTTTTAAATAGAATAATATTTTAATATAACATACATATGGTGCACTTATTATAAAAACAGTCGCTAACTACTATCTACCATGCCTATATTAGCCTATACCACTTGCACTCAGGATAATTAATTTTTAAAATGGTAGATATAGTTATAAACTGTCTTATACTATAATTGCACTATTTGTCTACGCTTGTGGAATTAATTTGAAGCTTATACACACAATGTGCCAGATCACTGTTTGGTTATTTTTATTCCCTGGTGAGGTTGGACTCGTGTACATTAACGCTATTTATTATCGTTAAAACAACGATAATCTCCCTATACGTTATAGGGAGATTATATATACGAGTATATAGATCATAATATATTATTTTTTCTCATGCCAACCGAAATATTGGCAAATTAATCTTTTATTCAACCTTTTCATTATCTAAATCTATATATATATAAGAATGAATGTCTGTGTGTGTGTGTGTGTGTGTCCTCTATGGATTCAAAAACCATACATCCAATCGCCGTGAAATTTCGGGATATTATTAGGTGTAACCCCGGAAAGGTTTACGAAAAATAATATCTTGAATATCTTTAATATCCTTAGAGTTATTTGCAGATTTGTAGCTTTAACTCGCAAGCAGCGCCACCTTGCGACGGAGATAGGCTTAGGTCTGCCCCACCCCGTGAGAGAATGGATCCGTCCGGCCGCCGGCCGACAGTCCAAGTACCCACCGACCAATCAGGGCAGAGTTGGTGACACAGCTGTGCCAAGTAGACAAGAAAAAAAGCCTCGCGGGAGCTTGCCCAAGATGACCTCCGGGAACTTCGTCCATCTTCCATAAACGACCATGAATTTATTCAACCTTATCGAGTATTTTTCAAGGGACCGGGAAAAAATGTTCACTAGATAAAACGATGATTTTGTAATGTAGAAAATTAGGAAAGACAAAATTCAGAATGACACGGCACACAGGGACCGGGAAAAAATGATCACTTTATCAGTTTCAAATTATCAAAATATATCTATTTCTTTTTATATGTTTATAGAGAATTGTTTTAACAAATGTTCGTTAGACAGACCTTTACTCGGGTACCGATTAATATTGATTTTATTCAACTTATCGAGTATTTTACAAGGGACCGGGAAAAAAATGTTCACTTTATCGAGAGATTCGTTAGACAAACCTTTACTCGGGTAAAACACGGGCGAAGCCGGGTACATCCGCTAGTATATAAATATAGATGGGAATTTTGACGGAAGAAACTTGATCTATAGAAGCATAGGTCGCCTCTCCCGTCAAAATGAACGTCAAAACTAAACGCCATTTATTGACCGTCGCCGCAACTAGCGGCCTCGGGTCGGTGACAAAGCCACAATACCAGCTTTGGCAAACTGAGAAGCGTCCACCTAGAGACCATGGTTTCGGGCTAATGTCCCTCGTCAGTCTAGGGAGGACTTTATGCATGAGATCCACACGGGATCTAATGGAATCTTCACAATCTACCAAAGAGGTGTTTTGTTGGCAATGTGAGCCATTAGCCCGAAACTATGGTGTCTAGGTGGACGCTTCTCAGTTTGCCAAAGCTGGTGTTGTGGCTTTGTCACCGACCCGAGGCCGCTAGTTGCGGCGACGGTCAATAGATGGCGTCAGGTTTTGACGTTTATTTTGACGGGAGAGGCGCCCTATGCTTCTATATATGTGTGTGTGTGTGTGTGAAAATAATAAAAAAAGGTCAGGTGTTGGTATTAAAATCAAATTCTGTTCCACTAGATGGAACTCTGCCATCTAAAAAGCTCATGTGCTGTATAAAATAGATAGAGATAACATAGAGTAGAAGTAGAAGGAACGATAATAGAAAACTGTATAAAAAGGTAGTAGAGTTCGTGTTTATTTTACTTCAACAGAGATAGCTCTGAAGAGGCTGTTTACCGACGGATAGGGAGATTTAAGAATCTTATCTTAGATAAGTATTGCATCATCTTATCTTGTAATCCAGACACTGGATACCTTCCTTCATCACCGACACTACATACTTGTACACGTCGATTAGAAAATTAGAATTCTTCTCTTGCGCTATAAAATTTGGTAAGATATCATTCAAAGATAAGTTTCTTGAAAACGCGCGCTTTCGGGCTTTCACGACCTTCTACAGAATTATATTTAACTAGAACGCCGCCTCTTCTGGCGCTAGAGAGAGAGAGAGAGAGAGATTGAAACTGATTTATTACAATGTTCATATAATCGAAGTTAGGATCAGACATGACGTAGCCACGCAATAATATTTGAAATGGAGGCGATAAAAACGTGGTGGTTTTCTTTTGATGGTAAAAACACAAGCTTTCAGGCAAGAATGCCCTTCTTCAGGTTACAACTTGGAAATATTTTAAAACTATGTGGATATGAAAGATAGCCCAATACAGTAGGTAAATAGTTCAGCTGGGGGGATTGGCGAGGTAAAACACGGAGTATTTACTAAAATACTCCCCAATACTCCGTGTTTTACTTCGCCAATCCCCCAAGCTGAACTATTTACCTACTGTATTGGGCTATCTTTCATATCCATAGTTTTAAAATATTTCCAAGTTGTAACCTGAAGAAGGGCATTCTTTCCTGAAAGCTTGTGTTTTTACCATTAAAAGAAAATCACCACGTTTTTATCGCCTTCATTTCAAATGTCCATATAAGATTATATATGGTTAATTACAAAATTGAATAAATACGAATAAATGAGATTATATAATGATAAATGTAGGAATAAATAGATAGAGAGAATATGGTTTTACAGGCTACAAACCAAAGTGTACGATTTTTGAGCCCAAGAAGGCGGTATAGGTAAAAATACTGCTTTAGAAAGGCGTAAAAACCGTAAAAAACACTTATCCCATAACGATATTTTATGCCTGTAATGATTCCATATGCAAATTTTATTCTTAAAGAAAAAATGCAGCATATATGTAGATACTAGTAGAAAGGCCCGTCCAAGGACGGGATCGGCTAGAGCAGGTGAATTGAGAGGTTTGAATCGGTTCAAGTTCGACTTTTCCTTTGGAACAGCATTTATGAAAAGTTTTACTGTATGTCGTTTGTTCCAATTCGAAATACTTTGCTCTACATTTTGGGCAAACTTGATCAAGTTGGTCACAAAAGTGCAGGGGAATTTGATCTTCCTCGAAACATGTCCCTGTTGGCAAAGGTAGATTATCTCCCTGTCGAATTCTTTGCATCCTCAGCCTACTGTTTTCCCTTTGAAGGGCTCTTTGATTTTCGTTCATATTCATTCGGTATTGCCGTTGTTGTTCATTATGCCGTTCTCTTACGGGTGAATTTAAACGTCTTTGTCGCTGCTGTTCAATACGACGTTGCTTTGCTTCGATGGCCTCAACAATAGAAAGGGCTCTTTTAGGAGACATTGTTTATAAAAATAAAATAATCAAGCTAAATTAAAAAAATAAAATTATTTAAAAAATATTATTCCTCAAATATTCACCGAATAAATTGCCGACGTCACATCACACGCCACGTCACACAGAATGGACCAATCCTATTCGGCTTCAACGAACAGACGCTTTATAATATGTGATATGTATCAATTTTCTGATAGAAAATTAAATATGTAAAATGATTGGATGTATTTAGAGTGTTAGAGGAGAGTGAAAGTATCATATTTATAGAAATAAATGGCTTATACCTTATAGTGTTCGTCAAGTGCTATTTTTGTTAGGTAGAGAACACAACAATACCAACTACTTCACTTGTATCCAGGATGTCAACAGTGCCTTAACCATGGCTGGTTGATTTACACTCATGGACAAAACTTGGGGAGGTGGAAAGTCTTGGATATTGCCAGTCATCTTTTTTTTTTTTTATAGTAGACAGAGGCAAGAATCGGGGACCATTGGAGCATTTTTTTATTAGAAAAAAGTGCCCAATGCGGGATTCGATCCCTTCGTAGCGGTCGAAAACCAACGGTTTAGACCACCCTTCAACCGACCCCCTTACCATAATAATGACATCCAGGTATGATGTTTACCTTTAGGAATAGTTTTAAATAATAGTTATGATAATTATATAATTATTGTTTTGACTATTTCGTAATCACATGTCTCTACATGGAGAGCTCCATGTCCATCTATTCTATGGTAAATGTGTACAAGTTATCTATCAGTGGCTCTAACAATCTTATCTTCCTATCTTGATGTAACTCTACGCTTTCTTATCCCTCCAATCGTCTGGAGCAGATAGCTGTCTTTGTCGGATATTCAGATTCTGTCTAACCTCGGTGTGTCTACATATTGTAGCGTAGAAATCAAGTCTTGGAATATCTTAAGATGTGAAAGTATTTATTGATGACCTTAGTACGACTAGTCGACAATTATCGAACAATTCCCAGAACAAATATTGATTCTGGCCAATTATGGAATAATTAAAAATCAACGAGAATAGTTGATATTTATTCCGATAGATGGCGCAAGGAGATGCTTTTTCTTAATTTATGCACCTTATCCCAGTACAATATCACATTTGTACTATTTTTTTCACATTGTGTCGCGGTGTCACGCAATTCTGGCCTTAACTACCCGTTTCATGATTTTTCAGGATGCCTGAATGACCAGTTTTTTCGTCGTTGAGGTACAGCTTGCACCACGCTGATGAGAGCCAACAGCCCGAAACGCGTCTGTGGTTAGCTTTTCTTGATTTATCAAGAATGGGTATTTGGACAATTATGGAATAAATAAAAATCAAGGAGAATTGTTTATATTTATTCCGATAGATGGCGCAAGCCATCAGCAACTCTTAGTTGCACGATAAGGAGATGTCTTCTTCTTAAAATATTGATTTGATACAAAATTAATGGCCCATTTGTAGTGACAACTTTAAAAATCAATAACTCGTTCCAAATAAACCTTTATTATACAATATAATGTGGCTTATGATTGTAGAACGGAATTTGACAACTATACCGCAAATGTTTCTTTTGAACGAAAAATTGAAATTTATTTTAAGGAGAAATGACGATTATTTTTAACCTCAGGGATTGCCAAATTTCGTTCCACAATCATAAGCCGCATTATATTGTATTATAAATTAATTTATATAATATTTACGAACAGAAAAAATTGTCCAGAGTAGCCTAGTGGACATGGCATCTACCCGGTAAGCGGAACACTGTGGGTTCGATTCCCATCCCTAGACACTTTTATTTTTCCGTTTATCATTACTCTTCACAATTCATCCTATCATACTTCATCCCGAAGGTTAGAAATAATCGTTATTTCTCCTTAAAATAAATTTCGATTTTTCGTTCAAAAGAAACCTTTGCGGTATAATTGTCAAATTCCGTTCTACAAATCTTTATTAATCAAAATAAAAACCATTTGCATCGATACATCTTTGCCAACGAGAGCTGGTATATTCCAGTTTTATAAAAATCTGGAGTTCTGGAGGCAATGAATTCATTAAAGGCCGTTTCGGCATCACCTTGGTTTTTAAAGCATTTCTCACCCAGGAAGTTGGCGAGGTGATTAAAAAAGTGGTAGCGGTAGGCGAGAGGTCAGGCGAGTATGGTGGGGGATCAAGAGTTCCATAGCCCAACTCATTCAATATATACAGCTAGAGAATATTGAACAAGTAAGCTAAGGACCATGTATGAGGATTTCACAAATTCATAGTAATAATCTGTATTAAATGTTTTCATTGAATAATTAAATTAAATACTTAAATATAAATTATTTCTTACAACTGTCCTGGTGTGGAACAAACACCTACCCACATATTCTCATGTTTAGCAATGGCCGTAGCCTTGCAGAAAATTGACATGGACCCAGAGCAGCAGCTTTACACACCCAAGATAGAGAACATTGCTGTGATAGAGATGTACGAAGACATCTGAGGATCTTCATTGGACACGACAAAAACAACAGAAATTTGACATGGATCCAGAACTTTATACACCCTAGATAGAGGACATTGCGACTGCTGTGATAGAGATGTATGGAGACATCTGAGGATCTTCATTGGACACGACAACAACAACAGAAAATTGACATGGACCCAGAACTTTACAGACCCAAGATAGAGGACATTGCGACTGCTGTGATAGAGATGTATGGAGACATCTGAGGATCTTCATTGGACACGACAACAACAACAGAAAATTGACATGGACCCAGAACTTTACACACCCAAGATAGAAAACGACTGCTGTGATAGAGATGTACGGAGACATCTGAGGCTCTTCATTGGACACGACAACAACAACAGAAATTGACATGGACCCAGAACTTTACACACCCAAGATAGAGGACATTGTAACTGCTGTGATAGAGATGTATGGAGACATCTGAGGCTCTTCATTGGACACGACAACAACAACAGAAATTGACATGGACCCAGAACTTTACACACCCAAGATAGAGGACATTGTGGCTGCTGTGATAGAGATGTATGGAGACATCTGAGGCTCTTCATTGGACACGACAACAACAACAGAAATTGACATGGACCCAGAACTTTACACACCCAAGATAGAGAACGACTGCTGTGATAGAGATGTACGGAGACATCTGAGGTTCTTCATTGGACACGACAACAACAACAGAAATTGACATGGACCCAGAACTTTACACACCCAAGATAGAGAACGACTGCTGTGATAGAGATGTACGGAGACATCTGAGGCTCTTCATTGGACACGACAACAACAACAGAAATTGACATGGACCCAGAACTTTACACACCCAAGATAGAGAACGACTGCTGTGATAGAGATGTACGGAGACATCTGAGGTTCTTCATTGGACACGACAACAACAACAGAAATTGACATGGACCCAGAACTTTACACACCCAAGATAGAGAACGACTGCTGTGATAGAGATGTACGGAGACATCTGAGGTTCTTCATTGGACACAACAACAAAAACAGAAAATTGACATGGACCCAGAACTTTACACACCCAAGATAGAGGACATTGTGGCTGCTGTGATAGAGATGTACGGAGACATCTGAGGCTCTTCATTGGACACGACAACAACAACAGAAATTGACATGGACCCAGAACTTTATACACCCGAGATAGAGAACGACTGCTGTGACAGAGATGTACGGAGACATCTGAGGCTCTTCATTGGACACGACAACAACAACAGAAATTGACATGGACCCAGAACGACTGCTGTGATAGAGATGTACGGAGACATCTGAGGCTCTTCATTGGACACGACAACAACAACAGAAATTGACATGGACCCAGAACTTTACACACCCAAGATAGAGAACGACTGCTGTGATACAGATGTGCGGAGACATCTGAGGCTCTTCATTGGACACGACAACAACAACAGAAATTGACATGGACCCAGAACTTTACACACCCAAGATAGAGAACGACTGCTGTGATACAGATGTGCGGAGACATCTGAGGCTCTTCATTGGACATGACAACAACAGAAAATTATTTCTGCACCACAATATCAATATAAACATAAGGTAATAAGACCAAATTTAAATAAATAAATTGTATATGATGTTTCGGTGTAAAAGCGTTGTTACCATCATCAAACAAAAGTACTGAATATATTAATGTATTGAAAATAGAGCAATCATTATGGCCTCCTCCACATCAATGAAGGCATGGGTGGCTTGCAGAGCATCCTCCGGGCTGAGGACTGAGGCTCCGCCCATCTGAAGAATTCTTTGGCAAATACATTTTTTATTTAATCCAATATATGCCTTTTTACTATCTAATATTAATGTATGTATCAATTCAGTAATAATGGTAACAATGCTGTTACTGAAACATCATACACTATTTATTTATTTGGATTTGGTCTTATTACCTTGTGTTTATAATCTATAATCCAAATTGTGCCTAATCACAGATGTTAATATTGTTTTGAAAAATTACTTTGTCATCCTGACCATTTTCTTCACTAGTTTCTAAATGATTATTGTTGAGATATGATTGTTCAATAAATAAAATCATAACGTAGTTTGTATTTATGTTAATTTACATATTTACCTATTTTATTAGGTTTATTTGCATAGATAGGTTTGTGATTGTTATATAAATTATCTTTAATTTTAGGGTAATAGACTGTTCTTCATTGTGGTATCGAATATTAAATCTATTTTTCTACCTACAGCAATTATTTTTCTAACATGGCTATATAAGAAATGAAATCAGTAAAACACGAATATTTCTTTTACACAAAAAACAAACTTCTATTATCCTTACTGCGATCGAAAATATTAGGAGGGCTTGGCTCATCAGTGGTGAACCCTCCCAGCGGTTTCCCCAATTTAATCTACCAGACCGCTTCTTTAGAGCTCTAATACTGTATTGGATTATTCTGATTATATATGCTACACTGAAGTTTGGAATCTCAGAAATGGTATTTAGGATTGATAAGCTAATACATATGTTCACATGTTCCGATATACTCTAGCTTATAAATTCGAAAAAACGTGAGCGCGTGCGTCTGTGTGATCAACTTTTTTTTCCTACGTGTTGATAAATGTTTTATCTCTATTAATGATAAAATTGTGAAAAAAGTATTAAAATTACAAATATTTTCTCACAATGAGTTTATTTTTATTTAAAAAACGCTAGCTTTCCAATCGCGCTTCAACGGGCTTACTATAATATCGGTGGGATACTATCGGTTGATAGTTGTTAGAAATAGTCGATATTTCACTTTGAAATAAAAATTTGATTTTTCGTCGAAAAGAAACTCATGCGGTGTAAGTGTCGTTTTACACGTTATAAATAACCAATCCCTAACAATATATTTTAGCATCGCGCAGAAAGGACAGTAGAGGTTTGTTCTATGTGTAAAATAAACATTTGTGTTTTAATGTTTTCATTTCTTATATATGTGGCCTTATAATTAAATAATCTATTAACGCGATTAGAGAGGTTTGATGGAGAAATCGTAAAATCAATTTCAAACAGCAAAGATACTAGAATCCTGCATTGTTCACTATTCATCTGAAGAAAATATTGGTTCTCACACTATCCTTCGATTCTTACAGAATTCTAACCCCACCAGTGAGTGCAAGTAAACAAACAGGGGGCGCTGACATATTTATAAAATCAATAAATCATTGATCCATTAGTTTCTTTATCAGTTTTCATTGACCCAAACTTTCGGGTTTATCGACCCTTCGACAGGAGTAACACAATAACTTGTAAGTGTAAAAGTCAAACTGCTTTCTACATATGTAGACATGTAGCGTACTTACAGTAAAATCTGTCACTAACTACCCACCATGATTATCATGGCCTGTACCATGTGTACTAAGGATAATATAACATCACTAGTGAGTGTAACCAAACGGGACTTCGGTACAATTATAAGGTAAAAAGTCAAACTGCTTTCTACATATGTAGACATGTAGCGTACTTACAGTAAAATCTGTCACTAACTACCCACCATGATTATCATGGCCTGTACCATGTGTACTAAGGATAATATAACATCACTAGTGAGTGTAACCAAACGGGACTTCGGTACAATTATAAGGTAAAAGTCAAACTGCTTTCTAGATATGTAGACATGTAGCGAACTTACAGTAAAATCTGTCACTAACTACCCACCATGATTATCATGGCCTGTACCATCTGTACTAAGGATAATATAACATCACTAGTAAGTGTAAGTAATCAAACGGGGCTTCGGTACAATTATAAGGTAAAAAGTCAAACTGCTTTCTACATATGTAGACATGTAGAGTACTTATAGTAAAATCTGTCACTAACTACCCACCATGATTATCATGGCCTGTACCATGTGTACTAAGAATAATATAACATCACTAGTGAGTGTAATCAAACGGGGCTTCGGTACAATTATAAGGTAAAAAGTCAAGCTGCTTTCTACATATGTAGACATGTGGCGAACTTATAGTAAAATCTGTCACTAACTACCCACCATGATTATCATGGCCTGTACCATGTGTACTAAGAATAATATAACATCACTAGTGAGTGTAATCAAACGGGGCTTCGGTACAATTATAAGGTAAAAGTCAAGCTGCTTTCTACATATGTAGACATGTAGAGTACTTATAGTAAAATCTGTCACTAACTACCCACCATGATTATATTTATATTTATTTTAAATTGTGTAACAAATAAATTTACTGGCAATATGTGTTTCTTTTCAATAATATCATCATATATTATCTCATCAGACCTTACTGCAATGATATATAATATATGACTTTTATCATTGCAGTAAGGTTTGTAGAGATAATATATGATGATATCATTGAAAAATAAACACAAATTTATTTGTTACAAATTGTATCGATAGAGATGGCAATTGAATTTATAAATTTTAATTTTTATTTATTTTATTTATTGTTCAAAAGCACGAAGTCCAAAGGACTATTGTGCTGTGCTAGTATTATTTACATATATATGATTAATTATTTACACGATGGATTAGTAGTGTTTTGTAAATTATTGTACAAATAGTTCTAAACTTAACAAAGTTCTCATAAGATAGAGTATATACACAAAGATAATTTGGTAATGTTTCAAAGTATCTACATACAATTTGATTGGTCAAAGGGCAAGTTAAAAGAAGATGCTCTGGTGATTCAACATCTAAGCGGCATTCACATTTTGGATCATTGATAACATTCAGTTTGAATAGGAAACTTAAGAAGGGTCCTTTGCCTGTTAAGAATAAAGTAGTGAATTTATCAGAATAAATTAAATTTGGGACAGCAATTGGAAAGAATTTCTTGAACAGTTCATTAGATTGAGAAAGACAAAACTTAAATTTTAGATCCAGATATAGTTTATTTGATTCTTTTTGAAGGGTTTTTTTTAGTGTTTGATCTGTGAGAGAATTTGTCATATTATAATTTGTTTGTAATAATTCAAGATAATCGGACAGTAAAGGAGTTTTCGCTAGTATATGTGTGATGTAAGAAGATGAAGTCCTATAAGCATGAATGCATCTAATAAGAATTTGATATTGTATAGAATTCAACTTAGATCTTTTTGCTGCAGTGATAAAAGGAAACCAAATAATTGATGCATAGCTTATTGTAGAGCGTATCATAGCTTTATATAAGATCAATCTACGCCGAGTATCAATGCCCCAAGTACGTGCACATAATGAGAATAATATATTCTTAAGTTTCGTAGCTTTCATAATTATATTGTCAACATGTGTTCCAAAATTAATCTTATTCCTTTGTCTATGATTTTTAAAAATAACTCCCAAAATTTTTATGATACCTAGTACACATGGCATAGGCCATGATAATCATGGTGGGTAGAAGTTGTCGACTGCTTTTACTATATGTACACCACATGTCTACCCACGTGAAAAGCAGTCCCACTATGATTATCATGACCTGTACCATGTGTACTTGAGATAAGTAAAAAAAGAAGAGGAAGAAGAAGCAATTGGCCACTTTAATCAAATTTGAATTCATGAAATTTTATTGAAACAACAAAAAATGTTCTTGATTCAGAACTGAAAAAGTTATGCTCAAAGAATTGTAAACGAATTGACATGAAAAACCAATGTAGTAAAAATGAAAAACAGATTATTTTATTTAGAATGTTATTTTAAATAAAATTAATTTTCTTAGATAGAGAGAAAGACAATTTGAAGGTTTGTTAATTCCGACATATATAGTCAACAATAAAAATGAAAACAAAATATCAAAACACACTATTATACACAGGAAGTGGAAAGTATTTGATGTCGCCAGTCGTCTATTTCTTTTTAAGAAGAGAGAGAAAATTTTGTTCACACTTGGTTATCTCGTGTGTCTTCAATAAAGGTCACTGTAATATCTTCCAGAGTTATTGTCTCAATCCCGATATACATGCTGAAAGGTACAACTTCCTTAAGCTTTGTTCACACTTGGTTATCTCGTATGTCTTCAATAAAGGTCACTGTAATATCTTCCAGAGTTATTGTCTCAATCCCGATATACATGCTGAAAGGTACAACTTCCTTAAGCTTTGTTCACACTTGGTTATCACGTATGTCTTCAATAAAGGTCACTGTAATATCTTTCAGAGTTATTGTCTGAATCCCGATATACATGCTGAAAGGTACAACTTCCTTAAGCTTTGTTCACACTTGGTTATCTCCTATGTCTTCAATTAAGGTCACTGTAATATCTTTCCGAGTTATTGTCTCAATCCCGATATACATGCTGAAAGGTACAACTTCCTTAAGCTTTGTTCACACTTGGTTATCTCGTATGTCTTCAATAAAGGTCACTGTAATATCTTTCAGAGTTATTGTCTGAATCCCGATATACATGCTGAAAGGTACAACTTCCTTAAGCTTTGTTCACACTTGGTTATCTCGTATGTCTTCAATAAAGGTCATTGTAATATCTTTCAGAGTTATTGTCTGAATCCCGATATACATGCTGAAAGGTACAACTTCCTTAAGTTTTGTTCACACTTGGTTATCTCGTATGTCTTCAATTAAGGTCACTGTAATATCTTTCAGAGTTATTGTCTGAATCCCGATATACATGCTGAAAGGTACAACTTCCTTAAGTTTTGTCACACTTGGTTATCTCGTATGTCTTCAATAAAGGTCACTGTAATATCTTTCAGAGTTATTGTCTGAATCCCGATATACATGCTAATAGGTACAACTTCCTTAAGTTTTGTTCGCACTTGGTTATCTCATATGTCTTCAATAAAGGTCACTGTAATATCTTTCAGAGTTATTGTCTGAATCCCGATATACATGCTAAAAGGTACAACTTCCTTAAGTTTTGTTCATACTTGGTTATCTCGTATGTCTTCAATAAAGGTCATTGTAATATCTTTCAGAGTTATTGTCTCAATCCCGATATACATGCTAAAAGGTATAACTTCTTTAAGTTTTGTCAATGAGTCCAAGATAGATATGTGTCTCTACATGATTCTATGTATGACAAAGCTTATCTACTGTACCATCTTCACGTAGATTGACCATATGTATGTGTTTCCCAGGATCTCTGTTCTCCTTCCGTATGTTAGGACCCGTCTGTGGATTCCTATTGGCTTCCTACTGCCTCAAGTTCTACGAAGATCCCAACTGTAAGTTCCTTCTCTCTTATATATAAAAAATGATAACTCAAATAAAAAATTGCACATCTTGGTTCGAAAAAGTGAACTGCGTTTTACTTGCATAGTATTTCGACGATCAGAATGTTATTCTTCTTCAATAGATCCTGAAATAGCAAGAAAATGGTTATATTTACATACATACATATTTACATATTAAGAAAAAGGCATCTCCTGATCGTGCAACTAAAAGTTTCTGATGGTTTCCGCCATCTGGCGTAATAAATATAAACTAATCGTCGATTTTTAATTATTACACAATTGGACAAATATCCATTCTTGTTTAATTAAAAAAAAAGCTAAACACGTACGCGTTTCGGGCTTTTTGATTAATAAAAATATATATATATTTTGGGTATATTAGGTGTATTATATTGATATTTATTCCGATAGATGGAGCAAGCCATCTTTTAGTTACACGATCAAGAGATGCCTTTATAAAGATGTATCCACCTGATCCCAGTACAATTTCACCTTTGTACTGTTTTATATATTTTTAATTAAAAAGTCATATATTGGATCAAAATATAATTTATTTTACCAATATTTTAGTTGGCTGAATGCCAACCTTTATCAAGGTATTATAACGTTTTAATGTGTGACTTGTTTAACGATTTTTATATATGTAAAGTCCGCCCTAGACTGACGAGGGCCATCAGCCTGAAACCATGGTCTCTGGGTGGACGCTTCTCAGTTTGCCAAAGCTGGTGTTGTGGCTTTGTCACCAACCTGCGGCCGCTATAGTTTGCGGTGGCGGTCAATAGATGGCGTCTAGTTTTTGGCGTCTATTTTGACGGGAGATTCGACCTATGCTTTTTTACAAGATTGTCCCAAAAGTTAGTAAACACTTGCAAAAATTTGAAATACCAATATTATTCGCCTTTATGTATGTCTTTGTATTATGTATAAAGTAATTATATTATATATTATTATGTATATAAAATGAAAGGATTTAAAAACACGAAAGTTTCCTTTATACATAATACAAACTTCTACTGCCCTTACTGCGATGAAAAAATATATTGGGAGGGCTTGGCTCATCAGTGGTGAACCCTCCCAGCGGTTTCGCCAATTTAATCCACCAGACCGCTTCTCAGAGCTCTAATACTGTATTGGACGATTCTGCTTATATACGCAGCACTGAAGGATGGAATCTCAGAAATGGTTTTCAAGAAAACTATAGACATAAGCTTATAGGACAGTAGAATTACATTCAAATGTTTCAAATTCAATATTATTATGTATTCGCCGTAATAATATTATTCGCCAAGTAATAAGAAAAACAAGGTTTTAAGAAAAAACACGAACTTTTGGGACAACCTTATAGATCAATTTCCTCATGGCAACATTTCTATATATATTTATACATGTTTATATTAACTATTATTAATTAACTATTATGTATCAAGATTCTACATAAAGATTAATTTTACATTGTTGTGTGTTTTGCTCAGATATTCCAGATATTTCTCTCAAAGATCCTCGATGGATTGGAGCATGGTGGATGGGATTCTTGATCCTGGGAGTTCTTCTGTTTGTGTTCTCCATTCCTATGTTGTTCTTCCCCCGCAGACTGCCCCATAGCACCGACCTGGAACTGGACAACAAGGCCAAGTCTTCTGGACATCCTGGCTCCATTACAGGTCATATATTTATAGCAACCTTGGAATCTCATTACTCTAAGTTGACTTATGATTAATTAGATGGCAAATAAACCTTCGAAATATTCAAGAAAAAGGCATCTTTTGATCGTAAAACTAAAAGTTACTGATGGCTTCCGCCATCTATCGGAATAAATATCAACTTATCGTTAATCTGTAAATATTCCAGAATTGACCAAATACCATTTCTTCTTTCCTTTTTTTTTTTTTTGCTTATCACTAGTACACGGGGTACAGGACATGATAATCATGGTGGGTATTTAGCGACTGCTTTTTACTGTAAGTACACCACATGTCTACACATGTGAAAAGTAGTTCGACTCTTTTGTACTTACAAGTGAGTCAGAGCCCCTTTTGGTTACTTGCACTCGCTGGTGGGGTTGGACTTTTGCTAGAATCGGTGGCCATTGAAGCATTTTTTTAAATCAGAAAAAAAGTGTCTAATGCGGGATTCGATCCCGGGACGTAGCGATCGAAAACCAACGGTTTAGATCATCCTTCCACAGACCCCCTTTTAAGGTTTTAAGGTTAGCAGTAGCAATAAGAGAATGTCATAACTCTAGGTTAGCTTTTGATGAATTAGTTTAGATGACAACCTTCGAAATATTTAAGAAAAATACATCTCCCGATCGTGTGAAACTAAAAGTTACTGATGGCTTCCGCCATCTATCGGAATAAATATCACCTAATCGTTGATTTTGCAAATATTCCAGAATTGGTCATGTTGTGTATGTAAATGGTTAAACATCTGTATTTATTTCGCATGTTTTTTTATTATCAATATGTAAATATATATATTCGTATATATAGGACATTAACTGTGCAATTAAAGAGAAATTGACCAGTAGACTTCGGCTGCGTGTGTGACTATTGCGGGGAGGAGATACAACAGGTCAGATCAGATACCCTTTCTTGATTGATCAAGATGTACATTGTTAAATTTTCTTGATTAATCTAGAAAAGCTAACTGTACGCGTTTCGAGCTGTTAGTACTCATCAGCATGGTGCAAGCTGTTACCTCAACGACCAAAAAAAGATGTTTCTTTGGGGCCTGCATCCTGAAAAAAAAAAAAAAACTTCAAAAAGTTATTGTCTGATTCTTGACGAATCCCTATCGCTCTTTTCAAGATAGAATCTTAATACAATATAATGGCGGCTTATGATTGTAGATGGACGTTTGACAATTTTACCGCAAATGTTTCTTTTGAACGAAAAATCGTTTTTTTTTTTTTTAAGGAGAAATAACGATTATTTTAACCTTAGAGATGAAGTATGAAAGGATGAATTGTGAAGAGTAATGATAAACGGAAAAATAAAAGTGTCCAGGGATGGGAATTTTATTTTTCCATTTATCATTACTCTACTCTTCACAATTCATCCTTTCATACTTCATCCCTAAGGATAGAAATAGTCGTTATTTCTCGTTAAAATAAATTACGAATTTTTCGTTCAAAAGAAACTTTTGCTGTAAAATTTTCAAAGTCGTTATATAATCTTGAAGTAAATATAACATTTGTCATTCTGATTAATAAAGGTCAAATTTTGTGTTTATCCTTACACCTTGAAAATTGTGATAGGGACAACATGAGACGATATAAAATTTTAAAGATTGATTTGTCTTTTCTAATTGAAGTTGCATATCCCTCATCAGACTTTATTGCTGAACAATACATTGTTCTACTATTGACGCCATGATTGTCTGAATTTCAATAGTAGAGAGTGTATCATTTAAACAAAATCTACAAACAATTCAGGACCAGGTTTTTTAAACTATTTTTTAAATCTAAAATATGATTTTTTTATTTATTATCCCCCTATAACACTTGGTACAGGCCATAATAATCATGGTGGGTAGAAGTAGGCGCTGGTTTTACTGTAAGTGCACCACATGTCTACACATGTGAAAAGCAGTTCGACTTTGCACTTACAAATGTGCCAGAGCCCTGTTTCGTTACTTGCACTAGCTGGTGGGGTTGGACTTTTGCTAGAATCGGTGGCCATTGAAGCATTTTTTTTAATCAGAAAAAAGTGTCTAATGCGGGATTCGATCCCGGGTCGTAGTGGTCGAAAACCAACGGTTTAGACCACCCTTCCACCGACCCCCCCCAAAATATGAAGTGAAAAGACGAAATGAACTTTTGTACAATGATGAATGTATGGCAATAATGCTGTTGTAAATGTTGATGCAGAGATGCTCAAGACACTCAAGAAGCTGGCCAAGAACCCTATTCTGATGTGTCACACGGCCAGTATCACCCTCAGGATTGTAGGAATGGCTGGGTACTACATCCTGATGTCGAGGTACATCGAGACACAGTTTGGAGAATCAGCGTCCAAGGACAACTTGTTTACTGGTCAGTACTTCTTGTCTTCTTTCTTATCTCCACTCAATCATATTAGGATATCAAGTTGTGACTGTGTCTGTTTGACAACCATCACGACTGGGTGAAGTAGAATGCGTCTGCCTTTGTCATTAAGACTGGAAGCACTACTCAGTGGCAGGCCGACTTAGCTCCAAAAGAAATGGCCGCCTCTGACATGAGGAACAGACGCCAAGTGCAGCTGCTCCTAACATGGAGTACAGACTCATCCTGTATCCCTGGATTAGGAGCCCTTACAGGGTACTATCAGCCGGGCCAGCTGAACCCAGGTTTTTTAGCGAACTTGTTACTGCTCCCCTTCCTCCTTTTTCATCCGGGCTTGGGACCGGCAAAGGCGGAGATACCTCTTGTGATTCACGTTAGTCTACAACTTTCTCTCTTTAGAAGTCAAATCAACATTTGAAAGATATGTACTGGAATATAAACACTCATAGACAAAGGAAGTTGTATTGAATAGCATCCACCTCTAGAGACTATGGTTTCGGGTTAATGGCCATCGTCAGCTTAGCGCGGACCTCCCATATGTAAATATGCGAAAATATAGTACAGAAGAATGAATTGTACTAGGATCAGATGGATAATTATTTTTAAAAAGGCATTTCTTGATCGTGCAACTAAAAGTTGGCTTGCGCCATCTGTCGGAATAAATATCAACATATTGTTTTTTGTTTTTTTTTTAATTATCCCAGTATTGGCCACAAATACTTATTCTTTCAGAATGTATATCGGGATTCAGACAATAACTCTGAAAGATATTACAGTGACCTTTATTGAAGACACACGAGATAACCAAGTGTCAACAAAACTTAAGGAAGTTGTACCTTTTAGCATGTATATGTTGATTGAATATCGAATTTAAAATCATTATACATTGTCATTAAGACTGAAGACTTAACACATGAAAGTTGGTGACTTCTAGTTTTGTAAGAGAGACGTCCTCCTCTGTGGATTCTGTGGTTATCATTACACCGACATATACATGAGTATACTTATGTCTACTTTTGTCTATGAGTGTACTTTAAATATTCAGCTTTAAAAACTAATTTACTTATATAAAATACTAGACGGGTGACCCGGGCTTCGCCCCGGGATTGACCCGTGTGCATATCTACCCGAGTGATATATATTTAGATTTTTTTATAATTGTTTGTTATTAGCATTATCTATTTGTTTGCATCAGCATAATTTAATATAATCTTTGATAGAGGGCGCTGTTCGTAAGCTAAGTAGAATAATTTGAATATATAGTTTTAATAATTGATTTATACATTTTTTTAAAATAGCCTATCGTCTTTCCCGTATTTATTTACCTATGTATGGAAATTTTGGTTTGAATTAGTGAACTACTGCGAATTTGTATACCGGACATACAAACAAACAAACATACAAACACTGATTTTTATATATATAGATATCGAATAAAAATTTAAAAGATAATTGATATTTCAAATGTTCTTAAGACTGAAGACATAACATTATAGTTGGTGACATCTAGCTATGTAGGAGTGTCCTTTTCCTCTTTGGATGCTGTGGTTACCATTTCACCGACCTAGTGACGACTCCTCCTTCAGTGCCTTTCTCTACTGAGGGTCATGGTCTCTCCATACTTCCTCAGCCATCCTCTTCATCCCCTCGTGTCGTCCAGTCCATTGTTTTAGATCGTCTGTGTATCCCTGTCGTCTTCTTCCCCTCGATCTCTTCCACCGATCTAGTGACGACTCCTCCTTCAATGCCTTCCTCTACTGAGGGTCATGGTCTCTCCATACTTCCTCCGCCATCCTCTTCATCCCCTCG
Organism: Cordylochernes scorpioides; assembly: GCA_030710605.1. Taxonomy (NCBI): domain Eukaryota; kingdom Metazoa; phylum Arthropoda; class Arachnida; order Pseudoscorpiones; family Chernetidae; genus Cordylochernes; species Cordylochernes scorpioides. Next base: position 137,410,268 of record CP092863.1, read on the forward strand.
TGTCGTCCAGTCCATTGTTTTAGATCGTCTGTGTATCCCTGTCGTCTTCTTCCCCTCGATCTCTTCCACCGATCTAGTGACGACTCCTCCTTCAATGCCTTCTTCTACTGAGGGTCATGGTCTCTCCATACTTCCTCAGCCATCCTCTTCATCCCCTCGTGTCGTCCAGTCCATTATTTTAGATCGTCTGTGTATCCCTGTCGTCTCCTTCCCCTCGATCTCTTCCACCGATCTAGTGACGACTCCTCCTTCAGTGCCTTTCTCTACTGAGGGTCATGGTCTCTTCATACTTCCTCAGCCATCCTCTTCATCCCCTCGTGTCGTCCAGTCCATTGTTTTAGATCGTCTGTGTATCCCTGTCGTCTTCTTCCCCTCGATCTCTTCCACCGTCCTAGTGACGACTCCTCCTTCAATGCCTTCCTCTACTGAGGGTCATGGTCTCTCCATACTTCCTCAGCCATCCTCTTCATCCCCTCGTGTCGTCCAGTCCATTATTTTAGATCGTCTGTGTATCCCTGTCGTCTCCTTCCCCTCGATCTCTTCCACCGTCCTAGTGACGACTCCTCCTTCAATGCCTTCCTCTACTGAGGGTCATGGTCTCTCCATACTTCCTCAGCCATCCTCTTCATCCCCTCGTGTCGTCCAGTCCATTGTTTTAGATCGTCTGTGTATCCCTGTCGTCTTCTTCCCCTCGATCTCTTCCACCGATCTAGTGACGACTCCTCCTTCAATGCCTTCCTCTACTGAGGGTCATGGTCTCTCCATACTTCCTCAGCCATCCTCTTCATCCCCTCCTGTCGTCCAGTCCATTATTTCAGATCGTCTGTGTATCCCTGTCGTCTTCTTCCCCTCGATCTCTTCCACCGATCTAGTGACGACTCCTCCTTCAGTGCCTTTCTCTACTGAGGGTCATGGTCTCTCCATACTTCCTCCGCCATCCTTTTCATCTCCTCGTGTCGTCCAGTCCATTGTTTTAGATCGTCTGTGTATCCCTGTCGTCTTCTTCCCCTCGATCTCTTCCACCGATCTAGTGACGACTCCTCCTTCAATGCCTTCCTCTACTGAGGGTCATGGTCTCTCCATACTTCCTCAGCCATCCTCTTCATCCCCTCGTGTCGTCCAGTCCATTATTTTAGATCGTCTGTGTATCCCTGTCGTCTTCTTCCCCTCGATCTCTTCCACCGATCTAGTGACGACTTCTCCTTCAGTGCCTTTCTCTACTGAGGGTCATGGTCTCTCCATACTTCCTCAGCCATCCTCTTCATCCCCTCGTGTCGTCCATTCCATTGTTTTAGATCGTCTGTGTATCCCTGTCGTCTTCTTCCCCTCGATCTCTTCCACCGATCTAGTGACGACTCCTCCTTCAATGCCTTCCTCTACTGAGGGTCATGGTCTCTCCATATCTCCCTCCACCATCCTCTTCATCTCCTCGTGTCGTCCAGTCCATTGTTTTAGATCGTCTGTGTATCCCTGTCGTCTCCTTCCCCTCGATCTCTTCCACCGACCTAGTGACGACTCCTCCTTCAATGCCTTTCTCTACTGAGGGTCATGGTCTCTCCATACTTCCTCAGCCATCCTCTTCATCCCCTCCTGTCGTCCAGTCCATTATTTCAGATCGTCTGTGTATCCCTGTCGTCTTCTTCCCCTCGATCTCTTCCACCGATCTAGTGACGACTCCTCCTTCAATGCCTTCTTCTACTGAGGGTCATGGTCTCTCCATACTTCCTCAGCCATCCTCTTCATCCCCTCGTGTCGTCCAGTCCATTATTTTAGATCGTCTGTGTATCCCTGTCGTCTCCTTCCCCTCGATCTCTTCCACCGATCTAGTGACGACTCCTCCTTCAGTGCCTTTCTCTACTGAGGGTCATGGTCTCTTCATACTTCCTCAGCCATCCTCTTCATCCCCTCGTGTCGTCCAGTCCATTGTTTTAGATCGTCTGTGTATCCCTGTCGTCTTCTTCCCCTCGATCTCTTCCACCGTCCTAGTGACGACTCCTCCTTCAATGCCTTCCTCTACTGAGGGTCATGGTCTCTCCATACTTCCTCAGCCATCCTCTTCATCCCCTCGTGTCGTCCAGTCCATTATTTTAGATCGTCTGTGTATCCCTGTCGTCTCCTTCCCCTCGATCTCTTCCACCGTCCTAGTGACGACTCCTCCTTCAATGCCTTCCTCTACTGAGGGTCATGGTCTCTCCATACTTCCTCAGCCATCCTCTTCATCCCCTCGTGTCGTCCAGTCCATTGTTTTAGATCGTCTGTGTATCCCTGTCGTCTTCTTCCCCTCGATCTCTTCCACCGATCTAGTGACGACTCCTCCTTCAATGCCTTCCTCTACTGAGGGTCATGGTCTCTCCATACTTCCTCAGCCATCCTCTTCATCCCCTCCTGTCGTCCAGTCCATTATTTCAGATCGTCTGTGTATCCCTGTCGTCTTCTTCCCCTCGATCTCTTCCACCGATCTAGTGACGACTCCTCCTTCAGTGCCTTTCTCTACTGAGGGTCATGGTCTCTCCATACTTCCTCCGCCATCCTTTTCATCTCCTCGTGTCGTCCAGTCCATTGTTTTAGATCGTCTGTGTATCCCTGTCGTCTTCTTCCCCTCGATCTCTTCCACCGATCTAGTGACGACTTCTCCTTCAATGCCTTCCTCTACTGAGGGTCATGGTCTCTCCATACTTCCTCAGCCATCCTCTTCATCCCCTCGTGTCGTCCAGTCCATTATTTTAGATCGTCTGTGTATCCCTGTCGTCTTCTTCCCCTCGATCTCTTCCACCGATCTAGTGACGACTTCTCCTTCAGTGCCTTTCTCTACTGAGGGTCATGGTCTCTCCATACTTCCTCAGCCATCCTCTTCATCCCCTCGTGTCGTCCATTCCATTGTTTTAGATCGTCTGTGTATCCCTGTCGTCTTCTTCCCCTCGATCTCTTCCACCGATCTAGTGACGACTCCTCCTTCAATGCCTTCCTCTACTGAGGGTCATGGTCTCTCCATATCTCCCTCCACCATCCTCTTCATCTCCTCGTGTCGTCCAGTCCATTGTTTTAGATCGTCTGTGTATCCCTGTCGTCTCCTTCCCCTCGATCTCTTCCACCGACCTAGTGACGACTCCTCCTTCAATGCCTTTCTCTACTGAGGGTCATGGTCTCTCCATACTTCCTCAGCCATCCTCTTCATCCCCTCCTGTCGTCCAGTCCATTATTTCAGATCGTCTGTGTATCCCTGTCGTCTTCTTCCCCTCGATCTCTTCCACCGATCTAGTGACGACTCCTCCTTCAATGCCTTTCTCTACTGAGGGTCATGGTCTCTCCATACTTCCTCCGCCATCCTCTTCATCCCCTCGTGTCGTCCAGTCCATTGTTTTAGATCGTCTGTGTATCCCTGTCGTATCCTTCCCCTCGATCTCTTCCACCGACCTAGTGACGACTCCTCCTTCAATGCCTTTCTCTACTGAGGGTCATGGTCTCTCAATATCTCCCTCCACCATCCTCTTCATCTCCTCGTGTCGTCCAGTCCATTGTTTTAGATCGTCTGTGTATCCCTGTCGTCTCCTTCCCCTCGATCTCTTCCACCGCCCTAGTGACGACTCCTCCTTCAATGCCTTCCTCTACTGAGGGTCATGGTCTCTCCATACTTCCTCAGCCATCCTCTTCATCCCCTCCTGTCGTCCAGTCCATTATTTCAGATCGTCTGTGTATCCCTGTCGTCTTCTTCCCCTCGATCTCTTCCACCGACCTAGTGACGACTCCTCCTTCAATGCCTTTCTCTACTGAGGGTCATGGTCTCTCCATACTTCCTCCGCCATCCTCTTCATCCCCTCGTGTCGTCCAGTCCATTGTTTTAGATCGTCTGTGTATCCCTGTCGTATCCTTTCCCTCGATCTCTTCCACCGACCTAGTGACGACTCCTCCTTCAATGCCTTCCTCTACTGAGGGTCATGGTCTCTCCATACTTCCTCAGCCATCCTCTTCATCCCCTCGTGTCGTCCAGTCCATTGTTTTAGATCGTCTGTGTATCCCTGTTGTCTCCTTCCCTTCGATCTCTTCCCCTGGAGCTTAGTGACGATTACCTAGTGTTAAAAGTTATCCTGTTGGGTTGTTTATTGAATGTTACTGGACGTTTCAGGCACGACGTCCCTGCTCACTATGATCGTGGGGGTGATGCTGGGCGGGTTGGTGATCCGAAAGTTCCGCCCGAGGCCACGTTACCTCACTGGGTACATGGCCGTGGTGGAGATTGTCACTGTGCTGGGCGTACTGTCCGCCATGACAATGGGATGTGACAATCCACACATGCCCAACACCGTCGTGCATGATGCAGGGTGAGTTATCATTGTTTACTGATCTTGTTTTAGCTGAGTGTTGAGCTAAGTCAGTGGCCTGCTACTAAGTGGTTCTCCAAGTTTTAATGACAAAAGCAGACACATTCTACTTCACCCAGTTATTATAGATGTTAAATTTCCTTTGATGAGCTCTGCTTATTACCAGCAAGCACCATCAAAAAGCTCTACAAGCTTTAAACTCTAATGCAGGGGCCGGCAAACTGTGGCTCGTAAGTCACATGCGGCTCTTTGGATGTGAAGCTCTTTATATAGTTCCATACGTAAATATTATTTATGTGAAATTATAAAACTATTTTAGAGGCGTAATATTCTTTTTTTTTTTAATAAAACAATTTCTACTGTCCTTATACTGCGATGGAAAAATTAATTTATTAAAAAAAAAAAGAATATTACGCCTCTAAAATAGTTCTATAATTTGATAACAGATGGCGCTCTAGTACATCGTAACATTATTTATGTGAGTCCAATTTTTGTTGGCAAGAAAAAATATCTTGTGGCTCTTTAAAAACTTATATATTTTTAAATTGTAATTTTTGACTCTTCCGACTCAAAAGTTTTCCGACCCCTGCCCAAATGTGATTGAGTCGAGATAAGAAAAAAGAAGACTGTTGTTGTTCGAACCTATTGAACGTCGCCGTATGAAACATCTTTATCATTTGTTTTTGTTATACACACTCAAGGATAAAACTTGGGGAAGTGGAATATCTTTAATGTCGCCGATCGTCTTTTTTTTTTTTTTTTTTGTAAAACGACAGAGACAATTTTGTTCACACTTGGTTATCTCGTGTGTCTTCAATAAAAGTCACTGTAATATATTTTAAAGTTATTGTCTCAATCCCGATATACATGCTAAAAGGTACAACTTCCTTTAGTTTTGTTCACACTTGGTTATCTCGTGTGTCTTCAATAAAAGTCACTATAATATATTTCAAAGTTATTGTCCCGGTATACATGCTGCATCCAGATGATTACACTGGTCAACAACATTTTTGCCCAAGAGAACCTGATGGTGTTTCTAGTGTAGCTTTTCATGCTAAACTCAAAAATCTAATCAGAAATTTTCCATCACCCATGGTGTTTGCGTGACAGCCTTTTTTGTTATTGGGATAAATGCAGCAAAAAAATGCAAAAAAATTACGTAAGCATTTTTGCATAAACCTTATTACATTACACTGGTTTATCAAAAATTATTTTTCTTTGTCCCAAAAGAAACAGCATCTTATCTAAATTTAACTCTTTGTGCTGATTCCAAATATACCATTAGGTTTTTTCTATCACGCAAGATTTTTGAGATACACCTACTTGATATTTGGAAATGTTTTTAATATATAGGTCTATATGAGCGAAATATATTTATTTTATTAAAAAGTAGTGACAGTGGATTTTCTTCTAAACTTTGCCTGTGGTACATCCCTCTTGAGTGTCCAGCAGTAGTCAGCAAGCATACCGGGACTCCATTTACCTTGGTACCGCTTCTCCCTGCTTGATATATCTTGATGAAACCTCTCACCATGCTCATCGCTAACTGCACCAAGATTGTCTGGAAAGAAATCCAGATGTGAATGCAGGAAATGGATCTTGAGAGACATGTTACATCTCTTGTAGGAAAGCAACAGATCATTAACTATGTCTCGGTAATTTTCAACCTTGACACTTCCTAAGAAGTTTTTGCAAACGTTTCTAAAGGAATTCCATGCTGCTGCTTCAACTTCATTCAAACTATTTTGAAAATTTCCATCCTGCAGAAATTCTCGAATCTGAGGTCCAACGAAAATGCCTTCTTTAATTTTCGCATCACTTATTCTAGAAAAATTTGTCCTGGGTAGGCAAATCCACTGGCATTTCGATCCATTGCCTTGACAAAGTTCTTCATTATTCCCAGTTCAATATGTTATGGTGGTAAGTAAATATTTTATGAATCGATCAGGGGAGGATTTAAATATTTTTATGTCCTGGAGTAAAGATTTCACGGTTTGGCCAGCTTTTTTATGTAATCCCTTTCCCTATCTCTGCTATCCCACTCACACAGAAAACAACAAAGTTTTGTATATCCAAGCTGTAATCCACGAAAGAGAGCAATGACTTTCAAATCGCTGCATATTTTCCAAAAAACCGTATCTTTCATATTCTATCTTTTTCAAAAGCAGTTTCATGTTTTCGTAAGTCTCTTTCATGTTGGATGTATGTGCTATTGACACTGATGGGAAGTTATTTCCGTTGTGAAGAAGAACAGCTTTCAAACTAATTTTTTAAGAATCAACGCCACTCTTCTGTATCATGGTCATGACCAAGCGCTTCCATTAGACTAACAACATCATTGAAATGTACTAAATCATTCTCTTGTGAAAATAAGTGTTGAAATTCATCTTGACGCTTTCGAAAAAAGCATACTTTTGTGCCTTTATGCAGCAGATTCCAGCCTTATAACCTAGAGCCTAAAAGTTCACTCTGTTTTTTGGATAAATCCAAATCACGTACGAGGTCGTTCAAATCACCATATAAATTATCTCCAGTCCATTGTGTATCTTGATCGTAATAGTTGGAGTTCGTTAGGAGGTAGATACGTAAAAGTTATACAAGTCAGCAATGAATCTATGCTTGGGTTCATTTTAAGTAACCGAAATCCAATTAGTTTTCTCTTCAACATTGTCCAGTATGTGTTTATTTTGTTATAAATTCCTACAATGATGTCTTCAGAGCTTCTTCCCTGATCCGAGATTTTTCTGGCAAGTGATTGGTAAACCTGGAAATTCTCGATCTCGAGTTTTAGAACAAATTGCCACTAAGTTTCCGTTATAGCAAATATTTCAAATTGCTTTAAATAATTAATGAAAGGGAAAATATAAATTGGAAAAATTCCAATACATAATATTTACATAATTAAAATAGAGAGTGAAAAATGATTTTATAATAATGAATTGACTTTAGAATAATTACCTTTATATTGACAATAATTATAAATTTTATCAATAAATGGCATACAGTAGAACTTGGATAATTCGAAGGTCTTTAATTCAAAAACATCTTTAATTCCAATATTTATCTTGGTCCCTAGAATTTGGTTCCTTTTATTCAAAACGTATTTAATTTTAATTTTTGGATAATTCGATCTTTTTTTTTTTTACCCTTGAGCTTCGAATTATCCAATATCGACTGTATTAGGTTTACAATTGTGTAAAAAACAGTAGTTAAAACATTTTATTGAACAAATCCAAAAAAATACATGTTCAACATAGGAGATGCTTGAAAACAAGGTTATAAAAAATTTACAAATTAAATATAAAGAATGAATGCAAAAAAATATGGCACAAAGAGGTCTTCTTCTGGTCCTCCGGATCCGGGCGGAAGGTCCTCTTGCGGGAAAATCCTCCTCTTCTTTATTCGGGTTGGCATTTCCTCCATACCCTGAGTGGTCATACCGCCACGACTCGGTTGTAGGTGAGGCATATAGCCTCCATAGGGCCTTGGGAAACTACACTTTTATCTTAGCCAAAAGGGCGAGAAGCGATGTGTATAAATCAGTAATTAACAGTCATTACTGTACGTGCAGGCTGGATCTGTACAACGCCTGCAACGCCGACTGTGGCTGTACTACTAAAGTGTTTGAACCACTCTGTACCCAAGATGGCCGCTCTACGTACTTCTCCCCGTGTTTCGCCGGCTGTACCGGTGTGGTGAATTCCTCTTCCTCCCCGCTGGTATGGTACACTTTCTTGTCAGAACTGTCACCCTTTCTTTATATTGCAACGTTTTTGTGTTAAATGTTAAAATATTGCCGCGTGTAAAATTAGGGAAGACCAACTTCGGGATGAAACAAGGACAAACTATGAGTGATAAACAAAAGATAAGCAAAAGGGGAAAGTGTACAGAGTATAGCAAAATATAAACATAAAAATAATACTCTGCTAACAAAATAATACTTTGTTACAATATTTTTTTACATTGTTCATTTAAGTTTGTTGTTATTTTATAATAAGGAATATACAAATTACATTGTTGTTTTTTATTATCGTTTGTTTAAAAAAAAAATTACATTGCATGTGATGATGATAACAAATGACTTTTTAAATTAATATACAAAATAAATGAGAAAAAAATTAATTCTTTTAATTTCATTTACGTTTGTTGTTGTTTTATAATAAGGAAGATACAAATTACATTGTTGTTGTTTATTATCGTTTGTTTAAAAAAAATACATTGCATGTGATGGATGATAACAAATGGCTTTTTAAATTAATATACAAAATCAACGAGAAAAAATGAATTATAAAATTCAAAAATGTGACAATATAACGCCTGGAATATATATATTATATATGTTATATATATATATATAACGGTATAAATATGCTTGTTGCAAGTATTTAAGTATATATTGTTGAACCAGGTTGCAGTTTGGCAGACTCTTTAGCCTTGATTCTCTTCTCATACATGTCTTGTATCTTTCCAGAGCGTGTCTCAACCATCCTACAAATTTATATAAGGGAACAATGAGATAACTCTACTTTAAGTAGCCTCCAGAATCCTTTATTTATTTTTCACATCAAAGTTTAGAGAGCTGTGAAGTCACACAGTGTACCACAAAATATAAAAGATGATTTTATAATACATAACCTGTTTATTATATATATTCTGTTTAATAAAATTAAATAAGTATAAAATTTGAATTTAAAATATATGAAAAATAATATTACAAATTAAAATAAAATAGGTGCATCAAATAGATACAACAATATTATGGGGGGTCGGTGGAAGGATGGTCTAAACCGTTGGTTTTCCACCGCTATGACCCTGGATTGAATCCCGCATTGGACACTTTTTTAATTTGAAAAAAATGCTCCAATAGCCACCGATTCAGTCCAGCCCCATCAGAGAGTGAAAGTAGCCAAACAGGGCTCTGGCACACTTGTAAGTGTAGAAGTCTAACTGCGCTTTTCCACCTGTGTAGATATGCAATGCATTTACAGTAAAAGCAGTCGCTTACTGTACAGTACGCTTACCATGATTATCATGGCCTATACCATTTGTACTAGGGATAATAATTGTAAAAGTATATCGTCCTATCTAAGATTATAACGTCCATAGATTCGATGAATATCTTGACCAAGAATTTCTATCAAGCATCGGGAATATAATCAGAATTGCCTGCTATATAACAATGGGTGTCATAACATGTTACCACAGATACGGTTAACGCTAAGAAAGCAATTTCTTCTTCTCTCTCTTGATGTAACAACAAGGATTCCTTGAGCCACCATGTACTAAAGTATCCGTGTTGACATGTCTAATGGTGGACATCCAGTTTATCAGATGTACTGTACTTGGTTCTGTAGGTCTTCAGGGGTGAATATACTTATTCGTAGGAAGATGGTGGCTCTGTTTGGAACCTATGGACATCTGTTGTGGTCGACAGTTTGGTCTTCCTGGTGACAATATAAGGTCGTCTTTTGATATTTTTGTAGCATTGGCTTTGACAAAGCCGTGACCTGTGAGGATTGTAGAGGCAATAGGGACTATTATTGACCAGTTTCAGTTCAAGATAACTTTACTAGGTGCCGCCTATCAAGAACAACCTAGCTTATAAATGTACAATGAATAGTAATGTGCGTGTACGGGGGTTTATCATATATATATACATTAACTACATTAACTAATATTTATAATATGTAATAATACAAGCGGAAAGTCTTTGATGTCGTCAGTCGTCTATTTTTTTTTTTTTTTTGAGGGAGACAAAGGCAATTTTGTTCACACTTGGTTATCTCGTATATCTTCAATAAAGATCACTGTAATATCTTTCAGAGTTATTGTCTCAATCCCGATATACATGCTAAAAGGTAAAACTTCCGTAAGTTTTGTTTAAACTTGGTTATCTCGTGTGTCTTCAATAAAGATCACTGTAATATCTTTCAGAGTTATTGTCTCAATCCCGATATACATGCTGAAAGGTAAACCTTCCTAATGTTTTGTCTCCATGAGTGTATATAGACTGTACCACTGATGTACCAGGTGTATACCAACTGCGCATGTGCGGCTACTCACCCTCAAATAACGAACAGCACCAATCTCCTCGGTGGAGTCACGGAGCTGATAGCCCAGGTCTGTCCCCGTAGCTGTAACGCCTTCCTGCCATACATCATAGTCCTAAGTCTCAGCAAGGTCATCGCATCTACCGCCAGGGTGGGGAACTCCCTGGTTACACTCAGGTATCTACCTACCTTACTTACTACTGGTTGATACTGTGAAACTAAAACAATGATATGGATGGAAATTTTGACGGGAGGATATTGATCTAAAAGAGACAAAGGTCTATTGACCGTCGCCGCAAACTAGCGGCCTCGGGTCGATGACGAATAGATGGCGTCTAGTATTGACTTCTATTTTGACGGGAGAGGCGACCTTTGTCTCTTTTAGATCAATATCCTCCCGGAAAATTTTCAATCTATATTCTAGCCATAGATTTGGCCCAGCCACTTTGCTAGCTAAACACCTCTTTGGTAGATTGTCAAGATTCCATTAGATCCCGTGTGGATCTCATGGAATAAAGTCCGCCCTAGACTGACGGCGACGGCGTCTAGTTTTGACGGGAGAGGCGACCTTTGTCTCTTTTAATTCAAAACATTGATCTTGTAGATAGAGGTCGCCTATGTCTGGCTTAATAGTTCTTTAAAATTAAGAGACCACTTCTGACTGAAAATATTTTTATTTTCTCGACGTTTCAACAAAAATCATTTTGTACACGTCAAGAAAACCACCATACTTATCATGGCCTGTACCACGTGTACAAGGCATATTCAAAAAATATATTTTGAATTATAAACTTTTTGTGTGTGCGTGCGAGAACGTTTTAAAATCATTTTATGAATTTTTGTGTATTCTCTTGAATGAAATTTAAGAAAGTGGAAAGTCTTTGATATCGCTGGTCGCGTATATACATTTTTTTAAGGAGACAGAGGCAATTTTTTGTTCACACTTTAGTTATCTCGTGTGTCTTCAATAAAGGTCACTGTAATATATTTCAGAGTTATTGTCTGAATCCAGATATACATGCTGAAAGGTACAACTTCTTAAGTTTTTTCTCCATGAGTGTATAGAAAATGCCCTTATGAGATGTTTTGTAAATTGTATTTTAATGTATTAGGATCGTAAAGCTTCTTTTTTTTTATGATTGAAAACTGAGCCAGTTTGACGTAATGAAGTAACGGATTGTTGAGGGTTTTTTTAATGTTGTGTATTGAATGCTACTGTATTATTTTTAGCGAACAGACTTTGGTGTAAGTTGCCCGCACTCCATATAAGGTGTAAGAAATTATACCATTAAGCACGAATTCATCATTTCAAATAGAACAAACTTCTACTATTTACGTATGTGTATACAAATGTAGAAAGCAATTCGGTTTTTGCATTTATAAGCGTGCTAGAATTCCATTGGGTTACTTGCACTTTACTTGTGGGGTTGTACCTTTGTACCATTCACTAGTTATTGAAACATTTTTTTTTTCCTCAGAAAAAAAAAAAAAAAGATGACTAATACGGGATTTGAACCCAGGTCGTGCCTGCCAAAATCGACGGTTTGTCCACTCCTTCACCAATCCCACAAGATCATGTTTTAAAGATAGAGGTTGCCTGGCCGGGCATTTCTTTACAAATGGATACTTCGTCCAGATAAAATCGCGTAAAAACGCCCTTTACAATCATGTCAGGATGGCCGAGCGGTCTAAGGCGCTGCGTTCAGGTCGCAGTCTACTCTTGTAGGCGTGTGTTCGAATCCCACTTCTGACATTTTTTTTTTTTTGGAAGCCCATTAGCTCAATTGGTTACAGCGTCGTGCAAATAACGCCTAAGTCGGCCTGCCACTGAGTAGTGCTCCCAGTTTTAATGACAAAGGCAGACGCATTCTACTTCACCCAGTGTGGAGATAAGAAAGAAGAAGAAATAACGCGCCCTTGCAACCTCAGAATAATTTTAACGCCTTGCCAAATGCTTAATTTTTATTTATACACACACACAATAAAATATTATGGAGAAGAAATAATTTATATTTTATTATTTAAGTATTCAATGAAAATATTTAAAACAGATTTATTACTTTATATTTGTAAAATCATCATGAAGTTTCCCCAGCTTGTTTGCTCTATATTCTCTAGCTGTAGATAGTTTGGTTGATAATTGTAGACTAGTCGTACTGACGTCATCAATAAATACTTTTACAACTTCAAATATTCCAAGACCTAATTTCTCTCTACGCTACAATATTCTTTAAATTTATTTCTCCAGAGGAAGACAAAAAATATTTGTTGAAACTTTGAGAAAATAAAACTTTAACTCACCGAAGTGTCTATTTTTTAAAGAAAACTGTTATAAAGTTTTCATACCAATTGTTATACCAGTGGTGTAACTAACTATTGTATGACATTGTGGATTTCAGATGTGTTAATCCTAAAGACAAGAGTATGGCACTAGGTGCACTTAATACAGTCCTTTCTTTATTCGGTGAGTATTCTATGAAATATTTCAAATGTTTTGACTTTTGACAATCTCTCCGTTTTTTTTTTTTGAAAATTTGAAGTGTGACGAGAAAATGTGTTTTTAGTTTTTACAAATGGTCATGCTTGTTAGGATTTATAGGTCTTATTCCTGATGGAGGTGAGTGACTTTCCCAAAATATCGATGAGAATAGTTTATTTCAGCCAAGTGGTCAATTATTTTCTCCTTGTTTGGCGCAAGTATCCCCTGCGGGATATAGCGCTTTGGAAATAAAATAATTGATATCAAAGTAAAACGTTTATGGAGATGAGTATCTTTTATTCCGGTCTTCTCAAGCTTTCGGGCTTGTCCGCCCTTCTACAGGAGAAACATATACAATATATCGAGAAACTATAACGCCGCCTGATGCTAAAACTATTATGATTCTATGCACACACATATATATATATATATACATTAGGATGATTTTGCATATTATTTTTCTTTTCTTACTTAAGATATGTTTTTTATTTGGTTAAGGTATTTACATATTTTACTATTGTTTGCTATATTCTATGAATTATCTTATAGGTTCGGGATTCTATTATTTAAGTTAGTTTTATAATGGTTATTGGCTATTACATATAAGTTACTTATATTATTGTTGATATTATTAGCTGGTACTAGGATATATTGTGTTATATGTTTCGGGCAAATCTATTTTTCTATTGATGCTATTGTGTTTTTTTTTCTGGATAATAAAGATTCAATTATAAGCCTTTGATATTTGCTGTTTATGTTATTGTAATGTATTCTAGGTTCTTCTAATGCGAAAGTGTGGCCTGTTTCTTTGCAGTGTTGGAAAATTAGAGATCTATTGTCTTGATTTATTATGTTGCGTTTATGTTCATATATTCTATTGCTGACTCTCCTTCCTGTCTCCCCCACGTATTTTGCTTGGCAGTTGTTGCATTCTATGGAATATATTGCTTCTTTTTTGTTAGTGGGTTTTATGATGTTAGAATTATTTTTAGATAGTGGATTTTTAATGATGGAGCCTATGTTAGGGGAATTACTGTAATATGTTTGGATGCCGAAGTTTTTTAAGTAGTTGGCTATTGTTATAGATGTTTGTGAGTATGGAATGTAACATATTGCCCTGTAAATATCTGTGGTTTTGTTTATTGGGTTATTGATTGTTATACTTTTGTGGAAATGTTTTAATATAAAGGTGGTTGGGTATCCTGCTTGCTGGAGATTATTTATAATGTTCTGTGTTTCAATCATTTTTGAATTCTGTTGCGAGCAATGGGTGTGTATTCTTTTGGTTAGTGTTTTAATTGTGTTTATCTTATGGCTTAGTGGGCAATATGAGGTGAAATGTATATAATTTGGTTCGAAACTCCGTATACTACAAGCCAAGTTTCGAACCAAATTATATACATTTCACCTCATATTGCCCACTAAGCCATAAGATAAACACAATTAAAACACTAACCAAAAGAATACACACCCATTGCTCGCAACAGAATTCAAAAATGATTGAAACACAGAACATTATAAATAATCTCCAGCAAGCAGGATACCCAACCACCTTTATATTAAAACATTTCCACAAAAGTATAACAATCAATAACCCAATAAACAAAACCACAGATATTTACAGGGCAATATGTTACATTCCATACTCACAAACATCTATAACAATAGCCAACTACTTAAAAAACTTCGGCATCCAAACATATTACAGTAATTCCCCTAACATAGGCTCCATCATTAAAAATCCACTATCTAAAAATAATTCTAACATCATAAAACCCACTAACAAAAAAGAAGCAATATATTCCATAGAATGCAACAACTGCCAAGCCAAATACGTGGGGGAGACAGGAAGGAGAGTCAGCAATAGAATATATGAACATAAACGCAACATAATAAATCAAGACAATAGATCTCTAATTTTCCAACACTGCAAAGAAACAGGCCACACCTTCGCATTAGAAGAACCTAGAATACATTACAATAACATAAACAGCAAATATCAAAGGCTTATAATTGAATCTTTATTATCCAGAAAAAAAAACACAATAGCATCAATAGAAAAATAGATTTGCCCGAAACATATAACACAATATATCCTAGTACCAGCTAATAATATCAACAATAATATAAGTAACTTATATGTAATAGCCAATAACCATTATAAAACTAACTTAAATAATAGAATCCCGAACCTATAAGATAATTCATAGAATATAGCAAACAATAGTAAAATATGTAAATACCTTAACCAAATAAAAAACATATCTTAAGTAAAAAAAGAAAAGAAAAATAATATGCAAAATCATCCTAATGTATATATATATATATATGTGTGTGCATAGAATCATAATAGTTTTAGCATCAGGCGGCGTTATAGTTTCTCGATATATTGTATATGTTTCTCCTGTAGAAGGGCGGACAAGCCCGAAAGCTTGAGAAGACCGGAATAAAAGATACTCATCTCCATAAACGTTTTACTTTGATATCAGATATCTAAAGGAGATTTAAATTTATTCAAATAAAATAATTGTAAAGTGGTCAATTATGCTCTTTTTTATATTTATTTAAATATTGTGTTTTGAAAAGGTGTTAAAAGCTATTGTAATTGAGGAAACAGTCTTGGAAAGATGGCTGGTATAAAATTTAGAATTAGGCGGCACGAATGAAATTGCTGTTATGTTTACACCGTCACCTTGTCTTTGATATTTTATTCACAGATCACACACAAAAAAACGCCTTTATTAAGACACATATTCTTATACATTGAATTTGCAAATGAAAATAATAATTAAAAAGTAAGAGCTAATCACCTTTAATGGTAATAATGATATTTATATACAGAAAAACTTAATTAATAGATTGGTCTGGGCAAATCATCCGAAGAAAATAGATTCTCTTATACATGGATTTACCATTGAGTCTGCAGTTGAAAAAAAAGTAAAGGCTAATCAGATTTAATGGTAATAATGAAAATATGATATGCCGGAAAACTTAATTAAGAAAGTTATGCTCACAAACAGATTGGTCTGAGTAAACCCGAGGAAAAAATAAAAATATACAAAATAATATTCAAAGATCTAGAAAGGCCTAGGATAAAGTTTGTCTAATGTCGTAATACAAATTTGAACTATTATTGAGGTTGAGCTTTTTCAGAGTAGATAGTTCTAGTGAGAAAATCTAGATTCAAAGATTTTATTAAACAGCTTCAAACAAAAACATGTTCAACTCATAGAATATATTAAATACAAAATCATAAAAAATATATAGTTACAATTTTTAAAAATTGATTAGAATTTTTTTTTACAAACAGTTCTTCTTTAGGTTCTACGGATCCGGGCGAAAGGTCCTCTTTCTCTAGGTTGACATTTCCTCCAGACCCGGAGTGGTTATACCGCCACAGCTCGGTTGTAGGAGAGGCCTATAGCCTCCATAGGACCTTGGGAAAGACTTTGGACTTAGCCAAAAGCCCAGGATAGATCTAGAGATAACTGTAGATGTCAAATGTAGATAGGGTGATACATGTTACTCTGATGTAAATCTATAGCCTCCAAAAGGCCTTGGGAAAAGCTTTGATATTAGCCAAAAGCTCAAGAAACAATTTCGATAGGATCTAGAGCTAACAGTAGATGTCAAATGTAGATAGAGTGATGCATGTTGCTCTGATATATCTCGGCTATGTGTTCCCACATCAACTCCTAGCAACGTGGCTGTTCCAGCCTTCATCCCCTACCCCCTCATCTACGGAGCCCTGGCGGACTCTGTGTGTCTGGTATGGGAAGAAAGCTGTGGAGTCAGGGGAAACTGCTGGCTCTACGATTCCCAAGCATTCAGGTAGATTTGTAGATAGCCCTCGTGAGCCCGAAACCATGGTCTATAAGTGGACGCTTCTCAGTTTACCAAAGCTGGTGTTGTGGTTTTGTCACCGACTCGAAGCCGCTAGTTTTTGGCGACGGTCAACAGATGTCGTCTAGCTTTGACGTTTATTTTGATGGGAGAGGTGCCCTATGGTTTTATAGATCAATTTCCTCTCACGGAAAATTTCCCATATATATATATATTTACATGAATATAAAATATAAATATGACAAAACAGAACCTATATTATTACAGATACAAATACAACTGTAATAAACTTGTTTATTTCTTTCCTTAAGTTTATATAAAAGGACGTACCTGGATCTGTAAAGAAAAAAACATTTTCTCTTAAAATATTTCGAGAGATTGCTACCTATTTATCAATTTATTGTACAGTAAACTTGTTTACAAATTCTTGTAGATCACATGAAAACAACTTTGTCATTGGTCAAAAAATAATTAATGATAATAATAATAATACATTAAAAATTAAAATTGGAAATAATAATAAAATAAAAAAATAATTATGCAAAATTAAAGACTTTTGTAAAAATAGTAATGCAGTATTTTATATGTATTTTACATGTATTTTGAAACAAAATGTAAGGAAATTATAAAATGATTTACAAATGAAGTTGACTGCGATTATTAGAAAAAATATTTTTTTATTATTTATATTTAATTTATATTGTCAAGTAGCTTTACAAATCCGGTCACAATAGGCTCCTTGGGACACCTGTCAATTATCACTGGACCCCGGGGGGACCACAGGTGTGAGGGGTTCTCGGAATCTTATCGGCAAATAAGGAAAACGGGACGGTGGCTGACGACTCTCATTATCTTTACCTTGGGATAAGTTGTTCGCCCTATAAATACCTCTTGTATATATTTTATTGGAGAACTAAAAGGTAAATACCCACCTTTATAATAAATTAATTATTCCCAAATTTCCCCTTGCTTTATTTAAATATATTTAAATTCTTTAAGTTTGTTAGAATTGAGATATTTCCATCATAAACATGTCGATATGTGTGTTCCAGGATGTACCTCCATGCTATGACAGCCGCCTTCTTCATGGCTGGTACTCTGTTTGACGTCGCGGTCTTCTTCCTCAGTGGACGTCTACATTTCTTCTACGACGATGTCCCTGTAGACATCATTGAGAAACACGAGGAAGACGAGGATGATGAGGAAATCATCTACAGCAAGAAGATCCCGCCCTACCAATCAGTTACTACCATCCAATCCGCATCTACTTAATGCTGTCTTGATCCCGGATTCTACGAACGTCTCTATCCCCATTCGTCCATTGTATTGTACACTACGTAGAATTCACACACACACACAAGCTTTTATTAGGGACTTGCCCCATACAGATTCTCCCAATTGGGTATGGTAATCTTGTGTTATTTACATAGAAATTGAACTGGCTTTACTCTTCGTCTCAAAGTCATTCAATTGTTGACTGGTCCTTACATAATGATGATCTAAAAATTTATAATAAGCTATTGCCTTAGATTTGTTTGCTGATATTTTTGAAAGCAATACGTAGGGTGAAGTGTTGGTAATTTGTTGATATAGGGCCCGTAGATTTTCATACGTACATCTCTCTCATATCAGATGAGATCAAATATTTCTATTTTATATCCTGAAATACCTCCTGTATGGACAATTAGTTCACCTTACTTCAAAAAACATCAAAGACGTATATTAAAATCCACATACAAATGATAAGGTACAATTTGTGAATTATATGTTATGAATATAATGTTTTGTTGAAAAATATAGAGAATTGAAGGTGCTGTCGTGAAAATAGGAAAACTAATTATTTATTTATTAAGTAGTTCTTTATTTTCAATTACTTGAAGCAAATTGTACATTAAATATTTTTCACAATTATATAGAATTTATAAAATGAATTCTATATTGGTGATTTAAAAATATAGGTAGGTTAACTATACATATTTACAATAATATTCAAAGTATATTCTAAATCTATGGTCAAAAATAAAAGAAGAGCCAATGAATGGAAATAAAATATATGTTTTTAAAAAAATAAAATATTTGCATTTTAGATATATATAATATATATATATATAAGATAATAAAAAGGCATATATTGGATTTAATAAAATATTTATTTAATTCTACTGTCCTAAAAGCTTATGTGCATAGTTTGCTTAAATACCATTTCTAAGATTCCACCCTTCACTGTAGCATATAAAAACAGAATCGTCCAATACAGTATTAGAGCTCTAAAGAAGTGGTTTGGTAGATTAAATTGGCGAAACTGCTGGGAGGGTTAACCACTGATGAGCCAATCCTCCCAATATTTTTTCATCGCAGTAAGGACAGTAGAAGTTTGTTTTATTTGTGAAAAAAAAAACATTCGTGTCTTAATGTCTTCATTATTTATATATAGATGTCGCGTTATTTCTTTGTATCAATTCAAAACTGTTCTACAAAATGATTGTTTAAGTATTAATTTTTATATTCCTTTATTAGATGTTTTTGGTTGAGAAATTTGACACATATTTTTAAAACTATTTCACTTTTGAAAATATATTTTGCTATATATTTTTTTTTTTGAAGATTGAGCAATCCATAATTAAAGTTATATTTTAAAAAGATGCATATATTGGACTTATAATGAATTTATTGTTCCAATATTTCGTGGGGCAACTCGCCTCTCTTTATCGAGGATGTTTGGACAAAATAATAATAATGGTATTGATCTATAATATTAAATATAATTGTTAGCTGTATATATATACTGAATGTAATATTTAAATCAAAGATACAATTCTTTCATTGGCCTTGTAGAACGAGAGTGGTGTACGCGTGCTCGCATGTTTTAGTGGAAAACACAAACATCCTCGATAAAGAGAGGCGAGTTGCCCCTCGAAATATTGGAACAATAAATTCATTATAAATCCAATATATGCATCTTTTTTAAATATATATATATTATATAAAATAATTAGATTTTCTGTTTGATTTTGGAATTGTTGAGATTATGGTATAGTAATGCAGTCGTGGTTAAAATCTTGAAAGTATCATAATAAAAATGGTTTTGATCAGTAATTGCTTTAATTGAGCTGAGGAATATATAAAAGAACATAATTTAGTAAAAGTTCTGCCTGGTTTAAAGCGAGTAGAACAAGGAAAAACAAAATATTATTTACATAATGTACAAAAGTTTTGAGCCGGCCATCGGGAAAAAAACAACAACGAATTTTTATATGCAAAGCGTGGCCTCTGGCGGTCGATTTAACAGAATATTTGAATCTATGATATATAATTTTAAATAATTTTTTATATAACATATATATATATATATATATACTTTTTCTGTTTGAATAATATTTTCAAAATAGGCAGTTATTTTTTACTGAAATATGATATTTTGATATAAAATTTTATATATTTATTCTGTATAAAAATACTGTATATTAAAATGTATTTCGTGCTATATTATATTTATAGACTTTAATATAGACTTAAGATAATGTTTATATATATAACATAATATATGTGTGATAATAAAATTATTATATAAAAAATTGAAATATTTATAGTTTTTTATTTTACATTATAGAATGAAATTGATCTAAATGTTGAATTTATACACGAAAAATATCTTTATTTATATAAGTGTTTTGAAAATAGAGCAATCTATAAATAAATCTTTAATTAAAAAGGCATATATTGGATCAAAATATCATTTATTTTACCAATATTTCAGTTGGCTCAACGCCAACCTTTATCAAGGTGTTATAACATATTTAATGTGTGTCAACAACAAACTCAGCGTCACATAACGTCAACAGAATTATATTTTAAAAACTTAATTCTGTTGACGTTATGTGGCGCTAAGTTTGTTGTTGACACACATTAAATATGTTATAACACCTTAATAAAAGTTGGCGTTCAGCTAACTGAAATATTGGTAAAATAAATGATATTTTGATCCAATATATGCCTTTTTATTTTAAATATATATAAGTGAAAAAACAATAGAAAAAATAAAAAGGTCAGGTGTTGAAATTAAAAATAATACATATAAAACTCCACTCATCCTGATCATTGTTGTCTACACTCTGGAGAATCTGTGCAAGACCAATGGGGTCTTAATAAAGGCTTTGTGTGTGTGATATATAAGTGTTTTGAAAATAGAGTAATCCATAAATAAATATATAATAAAAATGGCATATCCTGACCAGGAGCACATGTGCTTTACAGAAGGCTGAGCGCCATCTGGTGGAACAGAAATCAACTAAACATTGATTTTAACTGTTCCCTGATATTTGGCCAACCCAATTTCTTGATAAATCAAGAAAAGTCATCCACGAACGCGTTTCGTGCTTTTTGGCGCTCGTCAGCGTGGAGTAGGCTGTACCACTGCGACCAAAAAAGATTTTTAGGTCGCAGTGGCTTCTTGAAAAACCAAGAAATGGGTATTTAAGGCCAAACTTGCGTAAATACGCTTACTTTCGTTTTTCATAAATAAATATTTAATCAAAAAGGCATATATTGATTCAAAATATTCATAAAAAAAACAATGTTTGCCTGTAAAGTCGGTTTTACGGGCGAAGATTTTACGTGACAACGGTAGAATATTTATTGATATGAATATAATTAAATTGCACAATAGGAACAAGGAATGAAAATAAGAATTGCACAAGTAAAAACACTCTCGTTCGGTGACTCATCGTAACGTTACCGGGCGTTACACTTTTTCATAAGTGACTCCCAGCCGCAACCTAATTTAAGACGTTGTCACGTCAATAAATAATATTTTGATCCAATATATGCCCTTTTAATTAAAAAATATATATGTGTATTTTTCGTGTATATATATAAGATATTCTACCATTTTTCGAAAAAAATATAAATATATATATATAGCTTCTTTAGACTATTGATGATAAAAGCATTACACACACACGTAAACACAAATGAATTTATGTAATAAAACATATCATAAACTATGCCTATATACCTTTTATATATGTACAATATTTGTGTGTCAAAAAAAAAAAGAATAAATATTATTCCATTTTTCAATATTCTATATAAAAATCATATTTTATATTTATTATCAAAAAATATATATAAACATATCAATACGCACATAAAATCGATGTAGACAAATTTGAAATATTGAATTCATTGAAATTACTGGCTTTCTGAGAATGGTGTTTTATAAATTGAAATGATCAACAAAAATAAATGAATATAAATGGAGATTTTTAAAGTATATTATGAATTTTAAAAAGTTTTAATTCGAATTTTAAAAGGTTATCTTAATATTAAGAAATCTATATTTACAGTAGAAATTAATAAACTATAGAGATTTTTTAACAATATATGTATGAAAGAGAAATGATTTTACCATCGGTTTCTTTAGCCTGTAGTCAATACATGAATTGTACTGAAACACAACTAAGAAATAAGATATATTTGTAGGGAGAATAGCTTGCTGTGGTGAATCAATTGACTCCTGATCGAATATGGGAAGAGGGCTAGGTAAGTATAGCTGAAGTATTCTAAGAAGCAGATAACCCTTTGTAGCCTATGCTATACATAAACGCGCGCCTGTTGAGAGAAGAATTATAAAAACAATAACAAGAATCAGAATGAAGCACTATAAAGGAATGACAATACATCCAGATGGCACAAAAACCTATAAGACATGTAACAACTGTCCTGGTGTGGAACCAACACCTACCCACATATTCTCATGTCCAGCAATGGCCGCAGCCTTGCAGAAAATTGACTTGGACCCAGAACTTTACACGCCCAAGATATAGAGCATTGCCGTGATAAAGATGTATGGGAAAATCTGAGGCTCTTCATTGGACACAACAACTACAACAACATATAATTGACATGGACCCAGAACTTTACACACCCAAGATAGAGAACATTGTGACTGCTGTGATAGAGATGCATGGAGACATTTGAGGTTCTTCATTGGACACGACAACAACAACAGAAAATTGATGTGGACCCAGAACTTTAAAACCCAAGATAGAGGACATTGCTGCTGCTGTGATAGAGATGTACGGAGACATCTGAGGCTCTTCATTGGACACGACAACAACAACAGAAAATTGACATGGACCCAGAACTTTACACACCCAAGATAGAGAACATGGCGACTGCTTTGATAGAGATGTACGGAGACATCTGAGGCTCTTCATTGGACACAACAACAACAGAAATTTGACACGGACCCAGAACTATACACACCCAAGATAGAGAACATGGCGACTGCTTTGATAGAGATGTACGGAGACATCTGAGGCTCTTCATTGGACACAACAACAACAGAAATTTGACACGGACCCAGAACTATACACACCCAAGATAGAGAACATGGCGACTGCTTTGATAGAGATGTACGGAGACATCTGAGGCTCTTCATTGGACACAACAACAACAGAAATTTGACACGGACCCAGAACTATACACACCCAAGATAGAGGACATTTCGACTGCTGTGATAGAGATGCATGAAAACATCTAATGCTCTTCATTGGACATGACAACAACAACAACCTTTTGTAATCCATTCTGAACAGTTTAAAAGAAGATGATCCACTGTTTGTGGTTCTTTAAAAAAAATGAAGACAATTTGGACCAAGATGTGTGT
Organism: Cordylochernes scorpioides; assembly: GCA_030710605.1. NCBI lineage: Eukaryota > Metazoa > Arthropoda > Arachnida > Pseudoscorpiones > Chernetidae > Cordylochernes > Cordylochernes scorpioides. Next base: position 137,433,629 of record CP092863.1, read on the forward strand.
TTGAAAGACCATCAGATATGTAAAGATATAGCTATGTCCGGTTAAAATGCTGGTAGTAACCATTCTAAGATGAATCTTGGACAGAAAGAGAAGTGATTTTGCCATGTGATCTGTTTGAGTAATCTTTAGAGAAAGTCAATTATGTCTAGATCAGCAATGCAGATGTTTACGAATGGCTATAGGTTCAACTTCAGGGTAGATTTGAATAAGAACTGTAAGAGTTAGAGATATATGTGCTCTAAATACAGAATTTAGAAAGAATAAAGAAATACACAAGGGAATAAGACGAAATCCAAATAAATAGTGTGTGACGTTTCAGTAACAGCGCTTTTAACGAAACTTCACACACTATTTATTTAGATTTGGTCTTATTAGCTTGTGTTTATAATCTATAATCCAAATTGTGCCTTATATATCACATTACAATAAATATAATTATAAAAATAAAAAATTTTCCTTGTAACGTTTGAAATGTTTACACAAAAATATTTCAATTTAAAATATTTCAAACGAGATTTTAAAATATTAAAAATTTAAATATATATTTAGTGTTTCTGAAAAAAATATATATATATGAACAAAAGTAAAATATTTTTAAATTTAAAAACAAAATCAAATTTATTTTTAAGAAATAATTTTTTTTAAGAAATTAAGAAATATTTTTTTTTGCAAAGCACTCATATTTTAAAATAGTTTCGTTTAGATCGTAACCGGTTTTGTAAATTTAATTTTGAGAAATCAAAAATGTAGTTGGCAACATTTGATTAAAAAAAGTTGTTGGTATGTAAATTTGTTCATTATATTCTTGATTCAAGTGATTTCGTTTATCTCAAATTTTCTAGAAGATGAATAAAGGTAGGATTTTCGAATCTATATAATTTATACCTTTTCATTTAATTCTATACCTCTTTGAAATATATTTAATGCAAAGTGTCATGTTTAACTTGCAAATTATACATTAATTAAATTAATGATTTTAATAGAAAGAGTATTAGAAAAGTCACAATTCTAAAAATATTAATGGTTTCACAAAACGTTAGTTACAAATATATTTTGATTGGCATATTATAAATAAGACATATTTTTGCAGACGATCATTCATTTCAATTAGATAATTTTATGACAAATTTATAATTTGAATTTATATTTACATAAAATGTAAACATTATAATTGATAAAATGAATACATTTTAGATAACGTTTTAAAAAGTACAAAAAATGTCACATAAATTTAACTACACACAATCTTTTGAAATATTTAATTTATAACAGTAAGCAATATGCTACTTTGCTCATTTAACTACAATCTCTTTTGAAATATTTAATTTTTATAAGAGAGTAACAAAATTATATTCTGCATTTATATCAACATATTTACAATTGAATTTAGAAAACAAAGACTACGACGCTTCTATTAATAAAGGTATTATGATATTGTTATAAGCATTTTAAAACATGCTTTTTGTGATCTTATAATTTAAATTAACACCTATATCTTATATCAAAATGGCTAATATTTCAAGAATGTGCATTTTTGCTTAATAAAAATATGAAATACACAAAATATCCATATAATAAAAACAGCATGAAGCTAAGAAATATTTATTTGGGATTATAATGTTAATTAACAAAGGTTTATAATTAAGATATTTCGTCTTACTTGCACTCGTATAATAGTAAAAAAAGGCAAAAAAAAAGCAAGCGATCTTAAAATGTATGCATAGTAAATAGATGTTAAGCCTTTTTAGAGAGAGAAGCCAAACAATGTTTTCTTATGTTCTTTTTCATTTTTTAACAATATTCTTAGTTTTTCTGATGAACTGTAGAATTGAGGTACAAGTAGATAAAATTCGCATCAATGAATAAATCAAGGAAAAGTTTGTAAATCTTTGACTTGCTACATTGATAAGTATCTGAAATTTTCAATATTTTACATAATACATCGCATGTTTGTTTTTTTAAATCGTATGTTTATGTGTGTACAAGTATTTGTATTCAATTGTATTTGTAGCACATTTCACCAATATTAATCATATTCGAATGAAAATTTGACATGCAATCGGAATAGATCTGTAAAAATTCTCGATTTTAATGCCGCAAATATGTAAATTAGTCTTATTACTTGCTTAAGAAGTTGGAAAATAACATGATGGTAATCTTAACAAATTACCTTTTTAAACGTAATTAATACTACTTTTTATCAAAATTCGAAACTATTTTAAAGGCGTAAGATTCTTTTTGAAATTAAACAATTTCTACTGCCCTTACTGCAATGGAAAAATTAATGGGAGGGCCTGGCTCATCAGTGGTGACCCCTCCCAGCGGTTTCGCCAGTTCAATTTTTCCATTGCAGTAAGGGCAGTAGAAATTGTTTAATTTCAAAAAGAATCTTACGCCTTTAAAATAGTTTAGAATTTTGATAACAGATGGAGCGCTAGTGCATCATACTACTTGTTATATATAGAAATTTAATTTAAAAAGTAAAACGATAAGTATCTTTATTATTGTGAAAAAAAAGCGATTTTAAGCCGATAGAAAAGCGTCTTTTTTCTCTCTTTCGAAAACTTACTTTAAAAAAAAAAACGTATTTATTTCAATTTAAAGCTATATGTCCCCTTTAGGGACACTTGCACTGTCATACATGTATGTCTTTACATTTGTCTATACATATATATACAATAATTTTAGAACGTAAAGAGAACAGTCATATGATGTTAACAAGGAGAAAAAAAAGAAAAAAGAACTGTATAAAAGAAAGAAATGTCTGGCAATATGTACAATCAACTTAATATAAATTATCAGTTTCTTAAAATATATTTGTTGCTATATAATTTAAAATATATCTACAAAAGGTATTTAATATACATTTCTTTACTGGAAATAAAAATACTTGAATCTGTTTTTATTGAATTATTGTCGAATCTATAGTCTTGAAAAACAGGACAATCTAGTAAAAGATGTATTGAGGTTTGTTCCTCATGGTCACAAAAACAACTCGAGTCTTACACTGCTTTAATTCTTTTAAAAAAGCTTCTGAAATTTCCATGATTAGAAATGAATTATTTTTTATGAATTTCCTTTTTATATATATATTATTATTCCTCCCATTATACTCTACGACTATTAATAATGAAAACCATTATTAAAATAAAAGTTAAGCAAAGCATTTATTCTGGGGCTTCCCGGACAAGTATAAGTAGTGTTTTTCTATTATTGAATAAACGTTTTTATAAATGAGATGGTAATTTTGGCTAGAAATACGAACCAAGGATTTTTGAGAAATTCAAAGATTTTTATGATTTATTGTTCTTAGTATTAGTTGTCACTAAGTTATGCAAATACCTATGCAATATAAAGTGGTGGGAGGATGATATTCATGTACCTGTGTGTGGTACCTCTCCCTTTAAAAAAAACATTAGATTCACCATCTCTACGCTCTGTACTGGGTTGAAGAATCAAATGTATTATTTAATGCCATTTCTCTTTACTAATGATCGCCCCAAAATATTTAAAACAGACGGATGGACATGCGAGATTTGCGGGACAAGAATGGAGCCGGGGCTACATCACCATATACTCTCATTTATGGGGCTGAAAGACGAACGAGAAGTGCTCCTCAGTGAAATAGGCTTTGAGGGAATCTCTTAAGAGCTCCTGTTGAATGAGGTGGTGAGAAACAGAGCTGGAGCGTTTGAGTTGTTCAAATTTTGGAAGACGGCTGAAGAGAAGAGGAAGTTATATACATAATCTAATTGATGTAAATAATTATATGTAAATAATCTTTGTCAGGATTAGAATGACGAATCCTGTATGGGACTTTGATTCCAATAAAAGGCTTGTTGCTGCTGTTGTATATAGTCACAGTGTAGAAAATACTATACTATACCTACTACTTATATCTCTGTATTCTTAGTTCTCTTCTCTTCAATTACTCTGTAAACTGGCGAATTCTTTATAGGACGAGAGGTCCTCAATAAAGGCTTTTGTTGTTGTTATTTAATGCCATTTTTGAAGAAAGAGTTACCTCTTTTTGGTACACCGGGTTGGTGACAAAGCCATAAAACCAGCTTTGATCAATTCGCCATCGTGGAGACCATGCTTTCGGGATAATGGCCATCGTCAGTCCACAGCTGGCTTTGATTAAATTGAATCCACGATGGATTTATCAAATCTTCCGAATTTGACAAAGTGGTGTTCAATTGGAAGTATGTCTAGTCCAATTCTATGGATTAAATATGGTATTGTGGCTTTGTCATCGATCATTTTCTGACGGTTGAGTCTATTTTGACGTGAGAGATGAGCTTTCTTTTTATAAGGTATTATACACTCATGAACAAAACTTGAGGAAGTTGTACCTTCTAGCATATATATCGGGATTGAGACAATAACTCTGAAAGATATTACAGTGACCTTTATTGAAGACATACGAGATAACCAAGTGTAAACAAAATTGCCTCTGTCTCCTTCAAATACATACGACAGTGGACATCAAATACTTTCCAAATCCTTAGGTTTTGTCAATGAGTGCATATAAATGACTTTTGTATCTTGCGATAATTATATGTGTCTGTTGATAAAGAAGCATATATGAAAACTTGTCTTCTTCTTTCTTATCTCCACACTGGGTGAAGTAGAATGCGTCTGCCTTTGTCATTAAGACTGGGAGCACTACTCAGTGGCAGGCCGACTTAGCTCCAAAATAAATGGCCGCCTCTGACATGAGGAACAGACGCCATGTGCAGCCGCTCCTAACATGGATTACAAACGCTGCTCATCCTGTATTCCTGGATTAGGAGCCCTTACAGGGTACTATCAGCCAGGCCAGCTGAGCCTAGGTTTTTTAGTGAGCTTGTTATTGCTCCCCCTCCTCCTTTTTCATCCGGGCTTGGGATGAAAGCTTGTGATATTGATAAGCTGAGTAAAAAATCCCTTTGTTATAAGCTTTTCGATGTTGTTAGTGTCCATCAAGCCGATTTAGACTTTTGGTGACAATATGGCGACAAATATTCTCCAATTTGATCTGTTATAGTGATCAACACTCACGGCTCATCTAGTGACCTTCCTGTAGTTTCCTTGACCCCTGCTTGCCAGCTCATTACAGGTGTCTTCCCCATCTTTCCTCTTCCTTCAAATTTCAAATTCATTCGTTCTCATTGTATATCGGAAATATTTCAGTCTTTATTTGCATATTTTGGATTCTGGGGATCTACCAAGATTAATTCTATTCAATATTTATAAGTTTGAAATATTTGTTTTTCGTTGTGTTTACAATTATTTGTATTCATACATTTTCAAGATTGGGGATTTTAACAAATTACAAAATACAAAAATCATATAACGTCGCAACTCTTCCTATTTACTTGATAAAAGAAAGCTTTCGGAAAGCCATAGATGAAGAAGGGCTTGTCCGAAAGCTTCCTTTAATCAGGTGAATAGAAAAAATAGTTACGGCGTTATATTATATATATATTTTTTTGTATTTTGTGACTGCTACTTGTGTTTATGCATCCTTTCACCATGGCTACACTATGGGATCCGTGCTAATGACCAAGGAAATGACATAGTTTCTTCCCCCAGCAAAACAATGCCATAGTGAGAGTGGTGTCGTTTTCTTTCCCCCACTCTTGGTTTCCAACCTAAATTGCTGTTAATCACAGGTCTCCAAGAACATAGCTCCATGAAACCTTCCTATACTTTTTTCTTTTCCATTCCATAATGGTAACTTAAATGCTATCTCTTTTTTTTTACTTTGTCTTTTTATTTAGGTCGATTTCTTTCTTTGATCCAAATTAGAACAGGAACATGGGTTAAGATGGAGTAAAAGGAATTTTTTTCATTATTGGATTGTGTTCCGAAGTGTCTTGCTGTTAATTGATACAAATTGTCATTTTTCATTTTCTGTGTTTTTTTAACAAATAATAATAATAAACAACAACAACAACAAAAAACCTTTATTAAGACACTATTGTCTTACAAAGGGATTCACCATAACACATGAGTGAGGAGGAAAAGCAATTCAGAGGGGAGGGGGAGCAATCAGCCGTTGTCTGTGGAGTTGAGCACTTCTTCTCTCATTTTATCAATCGCCTTGAAATATTTAAAATATTTATAAACAAATGTTTTATCCAGCAGGAGAGTAGTGAAGACTTTATATACATGTTGTATATTGTAGTGGGTTTGCCCCGAAATTTCACGAATTTCCAGTCTCTTTTCATGTAGGAATGGGCAATGGAATAGATAGTGGACCAAATTGTCTTGGATGCCAACATTGCAGAAGTAGCAATTTATAGAGTCGCTGTTCCGAAACCCCGTGATATCCTCGCGGAAAAGTAGCCATAGAATCCTTTGACGGGCTATAAATCGTTTAATTTTCAAAAGGAGGTTTGATAGTAAGTCAAATAATAATAAACATTGATATATACCAATTAATACAACTTGAGCTAAGTTTCCTTTACCAATTTATTTTCATCTAGCTTTCGATCTAACATGCCCATCAACAGGAGCAACTAGATGTATAATTTCTGTTTTATTATATACAACATAAAATTGTATATAAAATTGCAACTAAACTTCTTTATATATACTCGTGTTTTTAGAATTGCATTGTTTATAATAGAATCATCTTTATTTTTATTTTAATGTCAATTTAAATCGCTATGCCCCCCTAGGGACACTTGCGCTGTCATACATATATGCCTTTACATTTGTCTATATATATATATATATATATACAATAATTTTAGGTCGTGAATAGAATAGTCATATGATGTTAACAAGGAGAAAGAGAGAAAAAAAGAACACTGTGTACAAAATATATAAATAATAGAATCATCTTAAACTTGATATTTAAATTACTATTTTGCATATCTCCCTGAAACATCCACCCTTTCATAAGCATCAAATTTTGGTCGAAATTTTATATGATCGCCTTAGAGGGTATTGACTGCTTTATCAAAACTTTGTTATTGACTTTTTTTCGATTTTAAAGGTGTTGTTCGCTTTGAATTTCTTCAAGAAGGTTCAATATTAAGATAATACGTGTATATGGATAGTATTCGTGGTTTACGTGAAGCGAGTAGACTCAAAAGACCTTAATCATGGCAGAAATAATTGGATCCTGTTTACACGATAATGCTCGACCTCACAAGGTCCTTTCAGTTGCTCAATATTTGGTTAGTACTGAATTCCCGAACTTCCTTACCCTCCCTATTCCCCTGATATATATCCCCCTGAATTTTTTCTTTCCTTAAGATAAAATCTTTCTTGAAGGTTTAAACATTTTTTAAAAATTAGATATTGAAATATTTGCGCCTATTACATAGGAAACAAACAAATTAGAAATATTTACATGTATTATTCGACAGAGTTAATAAAATTTATATAGACACACAAAGTGGCTGAGGTAAAAGAGTTAGATCACCCAAGTCAGGGAACAAACGATGTCTCACTTCTGTAAAGTTCGGACAGTCGTAGATAAGGTGAAGAGTAGTGTTTAACATTTTGATGAGAGAAATGTAAGTGCAATTATAGTAAATTCGAAGAAAAATTCAAGGGCTATTCCGAATAACGAATTTGCTTTGTGTTTTGAGCAGCTGAAAGGGAGATAGGAACGTTTTTGTATAACCCAAGGATTAATATTGTTGCACCAAGTGGCAGCTTTGCAGGGTCGTCGACCTTGGTTTCTTCCTTCTTGGTGTTATACACGTTTCCCGAACGGGTTTCCATATTCAAATCAAATGAATAAAAGTAAATAAATAAAATTAAATAAAAATAAATTACCTTTTCAAGTTATTGTCTTTATTTATTCTTGTCTTGGTCCTCCGTCGCGATCCGCCGTCCTCCAATAAGCAATAAAGATATATGTACAATAAAATATTACAAAATAATGAAACTATAAAAAGGAATGATAATCTAAATATTCTGTTTTAAATAAAAATAAATAAATATATAATTTAAATTTTAAATATCTTAAAAATAATATTATAAATAATTTTTAAAATACGCGCATTAATCATGATGCAACAATATATACAGTTATCAGCGTCATAATCAAGCAACAATTCTTTTAAATCTGTCACCGTTTGCTTTGTGAATGGAATAAATACCCAAATATGGCCATTTTCATAACCATCGGTGGTTCAGTGGTAGAATGCTCACTTGCCACGCGGGCGGCCCGGGTTCGATTCCCGGCCGATGCATTTTTTTTTTTTTACAATTTTTAAAACTCATTTATATATTATACAAGAATGACATCCACGGCGCCAATTTATAATTGTAACGAATAGTATTTGAATAAAAGCATTTAATCGGGTAGAACCCGGGCGTTGCCCGGGTCATTCGGCTAGTCATACTATAAAGAATACTAGATGTTATATTTGTATATCTACTATAATAACATTTTATAACAACCTTATCTCTTTTTATCACACCTTGTATATTTGTATGATATATGAATTTCTTAAAATCAAAAAAGACATATCCTGACCATGTTTACATGAACTTTTAGATGACAGAGCGCCATCTAGTGGAACAGAAATTAACTAAACATCGATTTAAACTGTTCCCTGATATTGGGTCAACCCATTTTCTTGATAAATCAAGATAGGTCAACCACGAAGTTTCAAGAAAATGGGTTGGCCAAATATCAGGGAACAGGTTAAATCAACGTTTAGTTTATTTCTGTTCCACTAGATGGCGTTCTGGTATCTAAATTTTCACGTGGACGTGGTCAGGATATGCCTTTTTGTTTATAATTACAAACACCTGACCTTTTTTATTTTTGAAATGATTTTTCACATATGAATTTATTTATTTATATATATATATAACATTTTAACCCACAACTGTAAAGAATTATAGTGTTGGAAATGAAAAAGAAAGGTATTAGAGAGACAAAATGCTTAAGTATTTGTTCCAAAAGTCAGCAGGTCAAAGTTCAGAACGCTGTATCAGTATCGCCATCTATTGACAACAAATAGAACTATTCTAACATCTATTAAATACATTTCCCTTTTAAAACATTTTATTCTCGGAGTTCTAAAATATGGACTCAATAAAAATATTTATATATTTCATAGACAAATATATAATTACTTTAGTGAGTTACTCATTTCAGCGAGCCATCGGCGATTGTATTATTCCGTGTTAGGTCTATTCGCAGTGAACAAAAAGTAGTTATATTTATAAATCAATATAATCTGGTGGTGGTGTCTTGTCCATGGAGAAGATCAGATCGGTCCATACACCCTGATCACAATACCGGCCAACTGAGGTGTCTTGTCCGTATGGATGTCCTGTTCTGGATTGATGTCTGCCATATAGAGGGCTGCAAGGATGGCCGGGTATATATGGTCCAGAGTGAGTTGAGCGTTGTGACAGTTAGTACAGTTCCTGTAGGATCAAAAGATATGGTGGTGGTGTCTTGTCCATGGAGTAGATCAGATCGGTCCATACACCCTGATCACAATACCGGCCAACTGAGGTGTCTTGTCCGTATGGATGTCCTCTTCTAGATTTATGTCTGCCATATAGAGGGCTGCAAGGATGGCCGGGTATATATGGTCCGGTGTGAGTTGGGTGTTGTGACAGTTAGTGCAGTTCCTGTAGGATCTTGTCATGTCTCGGTTTATCTTCATTCCTTCAAAATGTCCTGTTCTGATTCTTGAAATTGTTGTTTTTAATTCTCTGTTAATGTTGAGGTTGCATATGGGCTAGGGTATTTTGGGTTTTTGTATTGAGTTTTGCTTTTGCTAAACTGGTTTCCAGTGCCTGTTTTCGTCCTTCCTTCGCTTGCCATCAGCCTGTTTATTGCCCTCTATTCCAACATGGGCTGGTATCCATTGCATGGTACATCTTTTGCCCATTGTGCAAATCAACCTAACCTAGCTTATTGATATACTTGGCGACAATTTGCCATCAGTAGTCCGCAGTATCTCACCATGACATTTTAATATATACCGTCTGACAATTAAATAATAGGACTGAGGTCTTAATTAACAAATAAACAAAAATCCCATTAAAATAATTGTAACGTTTTATTCAAAGTGAAAGACGCTTTGTCATTTATACACATATATTTACATATGGATTATATGAAAAATAGTTCAAATTTTTCATAACAGATGGTGCTCTAATGCATCATATTGATATGAATTATAAACATAACAAAATACATACAGTAGAACCTCCATTTAGCGGATACCTCTCTACAAGGAACAGTTTTTATTTGTGAAATTACAATTTTTACTATTTAGCAACTCTCTTGTAAGTGGACACCTCTTCTTAAAGGACATTTTGGCTCTGCAATTAGGTGTTTTCCTTTACATGGAGGTTCTACTGTAGCAACTTCCAGTAAGAGGACACCTCTAAATAAAGAACACTTTGGCTTTGTAATTAGGTGTTGTCCTTTACAGAGAGGTAGTTCTACTGTAACAACTCTCTGGTAAGAGAACAGCTCTCTATAAAGGACACTTTGGCTCTGTAACTAGGTGTTGTCCTTTACAGGGAGGTAGTTCTACTGTAGCAACTCGCTGGTAAGAGAATGACTCTCCCTAAAGAAAACTTTGGCTCTGTAACTAGGTACAGGTTAGGGAAGTACAGGAAAGTAGTTCTACTGTAGCAACTCTCTGGTAAGAGAACAACTCTCCCTAAAGGACACTTTGGCTCTGTACCTAGGTGTTGTCCTTTACAGAGAGGTAGTTCTAATGTAGCAACTCTCTGGTAAAAGGACACTTTGGCTCTGTACCTAGGTGTTGTCCTTTACAGAGAGGTAGTTCTACTGTAGCAACTCTCTGGTAAAAGGACACTTTGGCTCTGTACCTAGGTGTTGTCCTTTACAGAGAGGTAGTTCTACTGTAGCAACTCGCTGGTAAGAGAACAACTCTCCCTAAAGGACACTTTGGCTCTGTAACAAGGTGTTGTCCTTTACAGGGAGGTAGTTCTACTGTAGCAACTTTCTGGAAAGAGAACAACTCTCCCTAAAGGACACTTTGGCTCTGTAACTAGGTGTTGTCCTTTACAGAGAGGTAATTCTACTGTAGCAACTCTCTGGTAAGAGAACAGCTCTCTCTAAAGGACACTTTGGCTCTGTACCTAGGTGTTGTCCTTTACAGGGAGGTAGTTCTACTGTAGCAACTCGCTGGTAAGAGAACAGCTCTCTATAAAGGACACTTTGGCTCAGTAACTAGGTGTTGTCCTTTACAGGGAGGTAGTTCTACTGTAGCAACTCTCTGGTAAGAGAACAGCTCTCTCTAAAGGACACTTTGGCTCTGTACCTAGGTGTTGTCCTTTACAGGGAGGTAGTTCTACTGTAGCAACTCGCTGGTAAGAGAACAGCTCTCTATAAAGGACACTTTGGCTCAGTAACTAGGTGTTGTCCTTTACAGGGAGGTAGTTCTACTGTAGCAACTCTCTGGTAAGAGAACAACTCTCCCTAAAGGATACTTTGGCTCTGTAATTAGGTGTTGTCCTTTACAGAGAGGTAGTTCTACTGTAGCAACTCTCTGGTAAGAGGACACCTCTCCCTAAAGAACACTTTGGCTCTGTAACTAGGTGTTGTCCTTTACAGAGAGGTAGTTCTACTGTAGCAACTCTCTGGTAAGAGAACAACTCTCCCTAAAGGACACTTTGGCTCTGTAACTAGGTGTTGTCCTTTACAGGGAGGTAGTTCTACTGTAGCAACTCGCTGGTAAGAGAATAACTCTCCCTAAAGGACACTTTGGCTCTGTAATTAGGTGTTGGCCTTTACAGAGAGGTAGTTCTACTGTAGCAACTCTCTGGTAAGAGAACACCTCTCCCTAAAGAACACTTTGGCTCTGTAACTAGGTGTTGTCCTTTACAGAGAGGTAGTTCTACTGTAGCAACTCTCTGGTAAGAGGACATCTCTCCCTAAAAAACACTTTGGCTCTGTAACTAGGTGTTGTCCTTTACAGGGAGGTAGTTCTACTGTAGCAACTTTCTGGAAAGAGAACAACTCTCCCTAAAGGACCCTTTGGCTCTGTAACTAGGTGTTGTCCTTTACAGGGAGGTAGTTCTACTGTAGCAACTCTCTGGTAAGAGAACAGCTCTCTCTAAAGGACACTTTGGCTCTGTACCTAGGTGTTGTCCTTTACAGGGAGGTAGTTCTACTGTAGCAACTCGCTGGTAAGAGAACAGCTCTCTATAAAGGACACTTTGGCTCAGTAACTAGGTGTTGTCCTTTACAGGGAGGTAGTTCTACTGTAGCAACTCTCTGGTAAGAGAACAACTCTCCCTAAAGGATACTTTGGCTCTGTAATTAGGTGTTGTCCTTTACAGAGAGGTAGTTCTACTGTAGCAACTCTCTGGTAAGAGGACACCTCTCCCTAAAGAACACTTTGGCTCTGTAACTAGGTGTTGTCCTTTACAGAGAGGTAGTTCTACTGTAGCAACTCTCTGGTAAGAGAACAACTCTCCCTAAAGGACACTTTGGCTCTGTAACTAGGTGTTGTCCTTTACAGGGAGGTAGTTCTACTGTAGCAACTCGCTGGTAAGAGAATAACTCTCCCTAAAGGACACTTTGGCTCTGTAATTAGGTGTTGGCCTTTACAGAGAGGTAGTTCTACTGTAGCAACTCTCTGGTAAGAGAACACCTCTCCCTAAAGAACACTTTGGCTCTGTAACTAGGTGTTGTCCTTTACAGAGAGGTAGTTCTACTGTAGCAACTCTCTGGTAAGAGGACATCTCTCCCTAAAGAACACTTTGGCTCTGTAACTAGGTGTTGTCCTTTACAGAGAGGTAGTTTTACTGTAGCAACTCTCTGGTAAGAGGACACCTCTCCCTAGAGAACACTTTGGCTCTGTAACTAGGTGTTGTCCTTTACAGAGAGGTAGTTCTACTGTAGCAACTCTCTGGTAAGAGGACACCTCTCACTAAAGGACTCTTTAGCTCTGTAACTAGGTGTTGTCCTTTACAGGGAGGTTGTTCTACTGTAGCAACTCTCTGGTAAGAGAACAACTCTCCCTAAAGGACACTTTGGCTTTGTAACTAGGTGTTGTCCTTTACAGGGAGGTAGTTCTACTGTAGCAACTCTCTGGTAAGAGAACAACTCTCTCTAGACCAGTAATAACTCTTCCATATCCATATTTCGCTTCTAGCTCAACTTTTATCTGTTCACGGAACTTTCTTAGTGCAACTGTGTCTCCGTTTTTTGTGTGGACATTCCCAAGCTTTCCACTCTGCCTCGACCACGACTGCCTGTACTTTGTGAGAACTTTTAAAGGTCTTTCAAGGTGCAGAGAGGTACTGGAAAACTCCACATCCTGAATGTTCCTCTCGGTCAACACAGTATAGCGAGAGTTGACAGGGACTCACACCACAATTTTAGTTGACAGGATTCTACAAGAGTCAACAGGAACTCATCACATTACATTTATAGTCGACAGGATGACCAAAAAACGAAGACACAGTTGCACTAAGAAAGTTCCGTGAACAGATAAAAGTTGAGCTAGGAGCGAAAGATGGAGATGGAAGAGTTCTTACTGGTCTACATGGTGGATGAGGTGGACCTGGGGTACAACCGACGAGGGCTCACGCAGATGGTGAAGTGACTGTCAAGTGACTGTATTTTTGGCTAAAGACGGGGCCTTTTATATATTTTCCGAGAAAGGGAGTGTTGCATTTCAACAGATGCGACAGGGGCGTGGATCGTCTGGTGAAATTGTACACTGGCGCCGTGGCAGTTTCCATCTTTAGACCTTGTTGTTTTGGGACAGCTATATGCTCGATCTTTGCGTTAGACGTTATGACTTCTATCTCTTGCTTCAGCTCAACTCATAATCTATTACAGAGTTTTATTTATTTATCTTCAGTTTGTACAAATTACATTACATATGATGATGTAATGACACATGTCAATCATGCGTATAATCATTTACAGATGTGTTTCAATTATACAACATTAAAATCTTGTTATAGGTTATATAAAATATGGGGTTATTGGCTTAAATTACCATATAAATATGTTATGTACTTTCGGTAATGCAGTACTTCCCCCTATATAAGGAATTTCGGAATAGGGGAAAGAGACTTAATTAGAATATTCAAAGAACTTTTATTTTCATTGTTTTTATTACGTTTTTCTATATTTTGAAACGATTCATCAATCACATGTCGTTATATTCGTGATATCACACCCACGCATGCGCAAACAAAATACCGTTTGGTTGAAAATAGTTTTTTTATAAATTCGTTTGGTTCCAATAAGAAAACAAAAAACCCGTCTCAACTCATTTTATTACATATTCGATTAATATATATATAAAAAAATAATTCTATAAACATGGAAAAAAATGACAAAAAAAGATAAACAATAAATTATTAAATGAAAGCATTTATACACACAGAAAAAAAATTCAAGGTAATTTTTTTTTCAAAAAAAAAATAATAAAAAAGAAAATAATTAAATATAATAAATAAATTAAAATATACAAATTTTATATTAATTTTTTTTTTTGGAATAATTTTTTTTTCAAAGAAAGTGTTAAGACGAAATTTAGTACCATATTTTATAATTTTTTATTCAGTTGATATATATATTTTTATAATTTAAAGTTTTAAGTTCTTTAACAAGTATTATATTTAAATATTTACCTGCGTTTTTTAATTGAATGTTTCAACAGACAATATACTTGGGTTATTTGTTCATAATAGTTTTGGCTCTGTTTAATTTTTTTCTCTATAAAAATAGTGTTTAAAATGTTATTTAATAAGATAGATTTAACAGTATTTTAAAACTTTTTAAAATATTATAATTTTTTTTTAAACAGAAAAAAAAATACTTTGGTGGCATTTAAGAGTGTGATATAATATATATTTCTATGATTATTATATTTTAAAAAATAAATGTGTTTTAAGTTATGAAAAATAAAAGTTAAATAATTTTAGGAAGAATTTGTATTAAAATTTGAAATATATATTTGTTGTTAAAAACGGTAAAGTGATATTGTGTTTTTAATATATTTAAAAGGTTTTATATATATTTTTTTTATAATTGAAACGGCATATATTGGATTAAAATATAATTTATTTTACCAATATTCCAGTTGGCTGAACGCCAACCTTTTTCAAAGTATTATAACATATATAACACCTTGAATAAAGTTGGCGTTCAGCCAACTGAAATATTGGTAAAATAAATGATATTTTGATCCAATATATGCCTTTTTAATTAAAGATTTATTTATGGATTGCTCTATTTTTAAAACGATATATATATATGTGTGTGTGCTCATGTCAGCGTGGTCAGAATATGACTTTTTTAGTTTTTATTATCAACACCTGACCATTTTTTATTATTATTTTACATTTATATATATTATATATAAATATATATATGTAAAGGGAGTAAGGGATAATAATCTTATGATCTTAAAGTATTGTTTAAGTTTTTTTTTTATTTAAAGACTTTATTTGGATTATTATTATAAATAGTAAATTAAATGTTTATACTTTTTCTTTCCGTATCACAAGTATTTAGAATTTTTACTTGTAATTTGTTTTCTTTCTATATATATTAGCTGCTCCTTTACATTAAAATCTATATTTCTCCCGCTCTTTTTTTCTATTAAGATTATATGAAAAATTCTTTTGATTTTAAATTTACTTTTTTTTATCGATATATATATATATTATATAATTTAAAAGTATATAAATATTTTATAATTTTAAATATATTTTTTTCATTTTCACATTAATAATTATATAAGTTTTGACTATAATTTTAGAAGATGCCATTTAATTTTGTTGTAAATGTAATTTTAATTTACCTATTTAATAATTCACTAAATATAGGAATAAGTTCATAAATCTTATAAAACTGTGAAAATATTTTGACATATTTACTTAAGTAATTAAAAATAAACTAATTGATAATATACAAATAATTATTTTTCAATATTTTTATCAAACGACTGCATTATCGAATACTATTACAAAAATTCATAACATACATATATTTAAAAAGACATAAAATTGTATCTTGAAGATGGAGGTTTTCCTGTTAATTTTAATATATCATTGAAATATGAAGACCATTTGGTCAAAAAATATATTTTATCAACATTACGACAAAATCTTTTGTTCTTGTCGGGTTAGAATTAAAAGTTAATATTTGACAAGCATTTATAACGAATTTTCACTTAATATTTCAAATTTACTACACCATTGATATTATGATTCATAATCTCAGTGGTTTGATAAATTTGAAACATTGCATTAAAACATGCTTATGAACCTCAAATACATTTATAAAATATTGCAAATGGTTAGCCTTTAATTGTTACCTTATAGGACAGAATATATATTTGTCGAAATGACGATAAAGTATATTTTCTGGCCGAAGTGTCTTCATTTTAATAAAATCTTAGCAATATATAATTCAATATTTCATTCACTTATTTATAACTTCTATAAATTTTTACTTTTTTTAAATAGTGGGTTATAAAACGCAGATTATAATTTTCATAATAAAATTTTATTTATACCGAATTGTCATTAATTATAGATTTTTAAAGTAATTTTTAAAGAATCGTCTGATATTTTTAAAATGACGCTTTTTTGTGGCTTCTCGTTACAAGTAAAATTTAAAAAGAAGTGATACGGAAATCTTATGTTTTATAATTATTATATTTGTTTAAAATAATAATAAACTAAGCTGTGAATAACATTGTATATTTTTCTAAACATCAATATTTAAAAATTGTGTTCAATTTTGAATAAGTTTTAATAGTTTAGATATATGATTATATTCTATAGAATTATAGAATATATATTTTTATTTTTTTTCACTTATAACTTTTTGGGGGGGAATAAAATTTGGCACATAGATGTTCGAATTATAGATTTTTATTAACGCTTATTATGTATATTATTCTATTTTTTTCTATGTTCATTTTTGTAATTCAATTTAATTTAATATATTTATTTAAAAACGGGTATATATAATAAAATTATCAATGAATAAAGTTCGAACATATTAAAATTTAAGCATTTTCTTTATTGAAGACGAAAAATACTTGCTGTATAATATATATATTCATAAAAATATAGCTTTTAATATAGAATCTTTTGACATTTACATTTAGCTAAATATATATATAGAAGGGATTCCAAAAATACACATCTTTACGAAATATATAATAATAGGGAATATATATATATATATACTCTTTTTTTTTTTAAGATTAAAAATAGAAATATACACAACTAGTTTATTTTTGTATTCATTATTTCATTTCTTTAAATTTTATTTTCAAAAATATAATTTCATTGACTTAAAAAAATTATAGAAAAAAATAAAAGGTGTTTGAAGTACCCTGTTAAAAATATGATATAACTTGTGAGAAATAAGAAGAAAAATGTGCGTTTTTTTTTTTGTTACTCACATATTTTCTTATTCAATGAATATAAAATAATATTTAGAAGAAATATTTTACAACCTTGGATATATCAACAGAAATCGTTTGATATATATTTGTTTTAAAAAAATGGGCATATTTTATTTTAAATGAACAGATAAAATTTTGTTAGAATTTTTATAGCTTTTAAAAAATTTGTTTAATAATAATGATTTTTTACTCTTTAATATATAAAAATAGATTTCTTAATACCCACATGATCTTAAAATGTAATGAATTTCTTTTTTTTTTCTCTCTCTTTTTAAATTTTAAACTTTTTTTCATAAAAATAATTATCTTTATTAATTTTTTCTCAATATATTATATATATCTAACTTATAGAGAGAGTTATATATATTATTGAGATGAGAATTTATATAAAAATAAACATCTTTTTTTTCCCTTTTTTTTAAGTAACACGTGTTATCTTTTTGGCAAATATAATTATTAGGTATATATTTATTTTTATATATATGATACAATAGAGAGATAAATCTTAACCTACAAGAATATATATATATATATTATATACAATATTTATACACATACAACACATGACAAGCTTTTACCAATGGGTATTAGGGAATTATATCAGACGATGCATGTAAAAAGGGGGGGGGGGGGAGGATTGAACACTAAAGCGGAACTATATATGACTTGATAAGAAATATTTATCTTATATTTAAGATGCTTGATATATATATATATATAATAGCAGCATATATATCTCACAATCAATTAAGTAGACATATATATATTTAGATATATATAGATATATATATGTGGTAGTAGTTTTTGTTTTGTTTAAGTACTGTCATGGTTTAGAGGGGTATTATGATCACAATAATGAGAGGTAGGCAGTTTGTGTTTGTGACAAGATGTCTCGTTTGGTTTTCTTTGTTCTCTCTTCACGAATCACGTAAACGTGATTGGTTGATGATATTGACCAATCGTTTAAACGTTAGATTCGTACTGTGGTTGAGGCAGCATAGCGCCGTTGGGATCAGAATCTTCTGGTGTTGTAGGATCTGGTTGGTAAGCTAGCTGTGGACGTGGGTCGTCCTCTTCGTCTGCTCCACGATGGAAATCAATGGAGAGAGACTTGCGGTAAACAATAACGTCTATGACGAAGGCTACGAACATGATGAGGGCTGTAAGACCGTGGAAGGTTGTACGGAACTTGACGGGATCATATACACGACAGGCACCCCGCTGACCGCAGTTGTCTTCCCAGAACAGACAGGCGGAGTCCACGACTGATCCATAGATTACCGGACAGGGCACGTTACCTAAAAACACACCACAGTTTTTTTCACACAAAGTTCTTTTTTTTTCTTCAATTTATGATAACCATAATTTCTAATTACTATACAGTTGCCTTTTTTATACTAATTATCTCTTCGCGAACATGGTTGGCTCTTTCTTGATTTACCAAGAAAATGGTTGGCCGAATAATATGGAATAAACCTAAATCAACCTTAAGTTTATTTTTATCCCTCTAGATGGAGCTCTGCTATCTAAAATATTCATGTGAGCTGTCAAAATATGCCTTTTTAAAATATATATAGAAGAATAATTCACCTTGAAAAATAAAATTATAAACTTCATTATACTCATTTTGTTTATCTTTTCACTCTTCATTATTTTCTCTTAATATAAAGAAGAAGAATGTACACATCATTTACAAATCCGCCGCATTTTTTCGCTAAAATTAAGAACTGATTGTCTTGTGCTCGGTTAATGCTCAACTAAAACAACAAAAGAATAATACCAAATTCAGAATAAAGACCAATACTCCAAAGTACAGGCTACAAGTTCACAAACACAGTAGATATATGCAACTTACCAAAAAGTCCGATGGCGAAAGAAATTAAGCCCAGTGCCATTGACTTGTCCGTTGGTTCAACACACCTGAACACACATTTCCTTTATTTACTAATAGAAATAATTAGGCATAAGATGGTTCATTTTTACAAATAGTATAACCTCCTAATCTACCTTACTGCAATGAAGAAACATATTGGGAGGTCCTGACTCATCAGTGGCGAACCCTCCCCCAGCATATATTTCTAGTAATTCACTGTTTTTATATTGCATACTCACTAAGGGAGGTCAAAAATATGAATTCTACAAAATTTAGATTTTTTCTGTACCAAATGATTATAGCCCGAGAATACTAAAATAATTACCGCGAAACAGTGTTATTATCAAATTTAATTTTTTTTACCTAAACTATCTCGCCTTAATACACTCACTCTATAACAAAATAAATAGTTGTCAGATTGGGACAAAAATTTGGTATACATGAATATCATGTATAGGAAGGGGGAGGAAACGATTAAAATTTCGTAACAATTTATTATTTTATTCCAGAATTTTTGATCGCCACAAAATATCGTTGGAGCTTCACTGGCCTGAGACTTCCTAAATATTGCAGTAGCGCAATCAGGAGATGCCTTTCTCTAAAAAAAACCGTTGTTTTAACTTTATATTTTTCAAGTTACTGTAGGTACTTGTATTTTTACGTACTGTATAAGTTGAACAGATCATTCTACCATCCAGTAAAGATGTCAGATTGTGAGATTAGGTTAGGATGTACCTGAGTGTGAGAAGCATGGATCCAACCTCAGAGGTGGAGTTGACAAGGACGATGGAGGAGAAAATGATAATAAAGAGGACCAGAGCATCACATTGCTGTGGACAGAAGCCTGATACCGCTGTCACGTTAGGATCCATGCAGGAACAGCTGTTGTACGACTGGACACAAACACACAATATCGTTGTTACCTTTCTATTCCATGGGGACACAGGATAAATAAAGTATGTTGGCAATAATCGGCAAACTGCGGCTCTTTGGATGTGAAGCTGCTTTATATAGTTCCATATGTAAATATTATTTATGTGAGTACTATTTATTGTTGGCAAGAAAAATTTTGTGGCTCTTTAAAAATTTGATATTTTGTTGATTTTACACAAATAAATTTACTGGCAATGCCTTTCTTTTAAATATAATCAAATATTATCTCTACAGACCTTACTGCAATGGTATGAGTTATTGAATGATGTTCAATATTTGATTATATTTATTCATTCAATAACTCATACCATTGCAGTAAGGTCTGTAGAGATAATATTTGATTATATTTAAAAGAAACGCATTACCAGTAAATTTATTTGTGTAAAATTTTAACGATAGATGGCAATATCATTTAATTTTGTTGATTGTAATTTTTGGCTCTTCTGACTCAAAAGTTGGCCGACCGCTGGCCTAGGAGATTCATTTTACGAGAAGGAAAGTACGAGAAGGTGAAGTTTCTTACATTGGTAGAATTAATCACGAGCTTTCAAACCTCACGATACTTCGACTAGTGTAAATTACGTAGAACGCTGACAAAAATATGATTATATATATAAATATTTGTACAATATTCCGTGTATAGGTTACCTACGCGAGGAAATCCTGTAACTTTCATTCTTCTTGCACAGGAGTACTTATCTGGCCCTTTCAGCCTTTCTTCACTTATACAATAGACTCTTTACAACCCGCCCCATATACACTAATTGATAAAAATTTAATGAAATGAAAAGTCTTTAATGTCGCCGGTCCACCTTTTTTTTTTTAAAGGAGATAGAGGCAATTTTGTTCACACTTGGTTATCTCGTGTGTCTTCAATAAAAGTCACTGTATATCAAATAGCTATCAGAATTATTGTCTGAATCCCGGTTTGATATATATCATTTTATTTGCGATCGAACATTGTAGCCCACTGTACGTATTACATCCCAAACACGACGCCAGTCATCTCTGTCTTGAGCTGGATGTACCATCTCGGTGACCGTTAAGCCAGTGAGTTGAATCCCGATATACATGCTAAAAGGTAACAGCTTATTAAGTTTTATCCATGAGTGTATATTGGTTATCTTGTGTGTCTTCAATAAAGGTCACTGTAATATATTTCAGAGTTATTGTCTGAATCCCGATATACATGCTAAAAGGTAACAACTTATTAAGTTTTATCCATGAGTGTATATTGGTTATCTCGTGTGTCTTCAATATATGTCACTGTAATATCTTTCAGAGTTATTGTCTGAATCCCGATATACATACTAAAAGGTAACAACTTCCTTAAGTTTTGTCCATGAGTGTAGCTTACATAAACGAAGGAAACTCCATTCCACGAAAGTACTTACCTGTCCTTTAGCTATCGGCGTAGAACCCTTGCAGCCTGCCAGACATGGAGAGAGGAACACTACCCCCTCTGATGTACAGATGGGAGAGAAGTCGCCGCTGTTGCAGTTGCACGTGTCGGCGCAGGATGATTTGACCATTTGATCCTCACTGCACGATACCATCCCCCGTCAAACCAGAGCAGACAGTGAGAGAAATATAGAAAGGGAAAACACCCTATTTTTCTAACATAGGAAAGCTATTAAGATAAATGCATCTCCTGATTATGCAAATCAAAGTTGCTTGCTCCATCCTTAAACATAATTAAAAACTATATTGAAGATAGAGGTTGCCTGTGGCCAGCATTCATTGTTCTCAAATAAGAGACACTCGTCCAGAAAAGGTTTATTTTCTCAACGTTTCAATAAAAATTACTGACGAGGACAAAATATTTTGTCAAAACGTTGAGTAAATATAAATATATTTTTTGCCGAAGTGTCTCTTTATTTAATAAATAGCAACGAATTGTTGATTTTTTAGATTGTTCCAAAATGATTGATTTTACTCCGATAGATGGTGCAAGTCATCAGTATTTTTTTTAGTTTCACATTCAAGAAATGCTTTTTTCCCCCGTTGAAACTATCTAATCTGATTACAAAATCACTTTAATAACATTTAGCTTTTCACATTTGAATTGTTGTCAGCGATAATAGGGACTTAGGGCCGCAAACTAGCGGCCTCGGGTCGGTGACAAAACTACAACACCAGCTTTGGCAAACTGAGAAGCGTCCACCTGGAAGCCTTTGTTTTGGGCTAATGGCCCTCGTCAGTCTAAGATGGAATTTATTCCATGGTCTCGAGATCGACGCTTCTAAGTTTTCCAAAGCTGGTGTTGTGGCTTTGTCACCGACCTGAGGCTGCTAGTTTATGGAGACGGTCAATAGATGGCTTCTAGTTTTTACGTCTATTTTGACAGGAGAGGTGACCTTTATTTTTTTATAGATGGTAAAGCTATGGTAAAAAGTGAGGTGGACGTACCTTCCAGAATTGAGGCCCACGAAGGTCTCCAATGGACATCCTATGAACATCAGCACCAACATGCCAGCTGCGTAGATGAAGGTAGTCACGGCAATCCACCTCGCCACGAAACGGGCGTCTGGTTTACGTTTCCGTAGATACAATCCGCTGCCGAAGATACCAATCCCCATGACCAAGATACCAGCCAAACCTGTCACAAACGGTGGTCAATGGTCATGTTATTTTAACACTTGAATATTCTATCAGCAACATTAAACATTATCAATGATCATACTGGGAATTCTGTGAACATTATAAATAATTACTTTATATATAGATTCAAGCCCAATTATTAGTAAATTTATAATATTTATAAACCAATATATTTTTACTTGTACAAATATTTTTTAAATTTTATTATGAAATTTATTCGGGGAAAAAATTAAATTAAAAATATTAAAGTAAAAGCGTTTATAATGTACTGAATTTAATCAATATAATTTCGTTTGTTTGTATTGTAATCTATATTTTAAAATAAATATAAATAATATTAATCTAAAAATTTAACAAAGAAATTATATTTTATGAACTTTATATTTTTTGTGGAACTTTCATTATCTTTTTGAAAACCTTCTGTTAATTTATGAAAATATTCTTTAGATTTGTGGAAAACGGTCTAAAATAAATGTACCAAAAATAAAAATCGAGAGATAAAATGATAGTTTATTAAAATTGAAAATAACGATACATTCGTCGTTTATAATAAAATGATTTAGTTTTGAAAAATGGTATATATCCACTCTCTCTATTGTTATATTGACACAATTATAATAATTACTTAAGTCATTTTTATAACGATTTTTGTTCATAATCTTTTAATTAATATATTTCCTATAGTTTATTTTCTATACGTACACAATTAATTAATTTAAAAAGGCCATTTCTAAAAAATAATAATTTCTTTATTAAATTGAAATAATAATTTAAACATAATTCTACTAATTATTCAAAAATAACTATTATAAGTGTAAAAAAATATTTATAAATTAATACTTTGCAGCTAATATTTTCTTATAGTATAATTTTCTAATCCTTTAGTTAATTACAAAATAACTTGGAGAAAATGTTGAAGGTCACTCTTTTATTTTCTTTCTTCAGCCAATCAAATTAATTAGAGAGCAGACGGTTGTCCATTTCTCTCATAAAACGATATTAGATTTCCTTTTAGTAGCGATGTTCTGGGTAATAAAGGAACTTAATAAATAGGCGGGAACATTTATGTCGACAGCTAGTGACCTTTTGTTTGAAATTATTTGCCTTTTATGACTATAATATCAGACGAGTAATTAAATCTTTTGGTATTAATAACGTGTCTTCTTTTTAGATAAACAAATTGAGAGAAATAAGCTAATTATAAAAATGTGAAAATATATTCTTTTTTTTTTAATATTTGTTTGCTATTAAAAATCAAAGCTGTATTTGTTATATATTATTTATATATTTAAATATAGGCAAAAAATAATTTTAACTTAATTCTATTGACGTTATGTGGCGCTGAGTTTGTTGTTGACACACATTAATATGTTATAATACCTTGAAAAAGGTTTGCGTTCAGCCAACTGAAATATTGGTAAAATAAATGATATTTTGATCCAATATATGCATTTTTAGTTAAATATATATTATATAAAATAATATATATTCTTCTATTTAAAATATATACATTTTTTTAATAGCAGCATTTTATGAGTTTCATGCGTCTTAAAATGGAATGAATATCAATGATTTATTTTTATTATTGAAATAATTCGAAACATTTTGGGGTTAAATAAATTATAGATTTTTATGAAAACGTTGATAAAATGTGTAATTCTAATTAAATATATAAGAAAAACGTATAGTTACAAACACTGATAATGACATCGTCTGCAATTTACTAAGGATTGGGAGGATGTTATAACTAAATTACATATTGGCACAGCGCTCATTATAAATGCATACGATGTTCTCATAACATAATTATAACTCACTTGGTTAAACTATCTTCTGATATATATTTTATGATTATAATGATTTACATGTACTGGGATTGTACAGCAGACGCCTGTGTAGTCAGACAAATTAGTGACTATGCAAATTTGATGGGAAAGCTGTGTGCGCGTGAATTATTGAACATGTTGTGTTGGGGAGGCTTGTATACTTAGGCCTAATTTCAGGACGATGTTATATATATATATTTTTGTATGTTTGTAATATGATTTATATTCCCATTTTACATTAATTTGTATATTCGTGTTCAAATTTATAGTTCTTCCAATTTTTAAAGAGAGAAATTATCAGAATACTATATAACTACACTCATGGACAAAACTTAAGGAAGTTGTACCTTTTACCATGTATATCGGGATTCAGACAATAACTCTGAAAGATATTACAGTGACCTTTATTGAAGACACACAAGATAGCCAAGTGTGAACTAAATTGCCTGTCTCCTTCGAAAAAAAAAAAAAAGACGACCGCCGATATAAAGGACTTTCCACTTAAGTTTTGTCTATTAGTGTATATTGAGTATATATGTGTAATTTTATTGAATATATATATTTGTGGGGGGTGTCTGATAGTATGTAATCTATCTCTTTAAATATGTATTTATTATATTCATGGAGAATACCATAATTGTAGGATGGATTAATTCAAGTTATGACTTCATCTCAACTTTTTATAAACATTTATTGCTCAATGTCGACTAATAAGTTTCCACCTTTTTTTTAAAGGGGTGACAGTGGGTCACCAAAACGTCAAAGGATGATAAACATTTATAAAAAAAAAAAAGGTTGTTGAGAGAAAAGTTTTGAATTTATTATATTTATTATTATTCCATACATCCTAGTTCATTAATAAATTTGCACTATACGTTCGATATTCTTGCTGTATTAGGTACTGCTTATAGATACTCTTTTGCATATTTACATATATGCTACATCTTTTGGTCAGAAATTTCTTGTTCTTGGCTTCACTATAATTCGATATATTTTGTAAGTATATTTTATAATATGAATGATTTATTTGATGTTTTAATATGCTTTTTTTTTTCTGGAAAATCTTTCTGCGAGATGATTTTATTTTTTTGTGTAAAAAAAATATAGATCATAATACGCTTCTGATTAGAAATGTTTTTTTTTTTTAATTGAAAAATCATTCTTTTTTTGTATTTATCGTATTGATTTTTTTCTAAACAATTTAAAATTTTTATATCTAATATACATATATATATTTATTTGTTATGACATAAAAAAAAATTATTAAACATCAAAAAATAATAATAATAATTTCAAATTCTAAAATAATTTCAAAAATGTTTCATAGATGGCGTAACCTGTCTACTCAAATATCAATCGATAGGTCTATATAAATATTGAAGCCTTTTTAAAAATTTCGATCAATTTAAATATCTTCAATTGTAATAATTTCTATAAAATTCCACTAAAATAAATTAAATATAAAACCTTTTTTTAGATATATTTTTTAACATGCGATCTTAAATTGGTTCACCTTTCATAAATACACCCATTTCATTTTAGAAATTTTCTAGACTTTTTTTAAATTTTCTTTTTGATATACTGCCTAATATTCGTATGTTTTTGAACTAGAATTTTGTTTATTTCTAAATTTTAGTTTACATTTATCTAAAATTAATCAAGAACTCTACAATTACAATAAGAATGTCTTTGGTTCCAACACATTTACGGTTAGCAATTTTCTTTTTAAAATATAGGATGGTGTTCGGGCCCAAAATATATACAGTTAGCACTACCCTTGTCAAGGATCGAATGGTCTTAGAGCCCACAATACAGTTATAGCATTCCTCTTGACAAAAATTGTCTTTGGACCTAAAACATATATAGTTTGGCAAAGTTGGTGTCGTGAATTTGTCACCCTCCCGAGTACGCTAGTTTGCGGAGACGGTCAATAGATGAGGAATCGAAAGATAGAATATTTTCTGAAATGTAAATAATAATTTTAAAAAACAACCTCCGAGGATATTTTTATTGCTTTGTAAGTTGATGCAGATTAATTCTTTCATTGTTTTTTAATCAATCGGATATTTGTATAACAACTTTTGCTCTTGATCTCAAAAAAACTTTATCTGTGCTTCTTTAATGACCTCAAGTGAGTATGGGTTCTTTACTGGATCCTTTATTATTAAGGGAAGAGTTATAGCTTATCATCGGAGGCAGTTTTATATTATTATTATATGAGGATGAGTTTATCTAATTTGACGAGAGAGGTGACATTTGTTTTCTATAAAGTAATACTGGTGGTGTCTTGTCTATGCATGGACATTGCGACTGCTGTGATAGAGATGTACGGAGACATCTGAGGCTCTTCATTGGACACGACAACAACAACAGAAAATTGACATGGACCCAGAACTTTACACACCCAAGATAGAAAAAAAAAATCTGATTTTGTTTTGTTCCATGGAAAGGGAAGGAGCCATTGCCCCGTTAGTTAGCCACATGTCAGAGTTCCCTGTTCACGGTTACCGTAGCGACTCGGGGCTCACGACACCGTACTTCACCCTACAGGGTCTTACTTGTGCTGCTTCTCCCGCCCGCCACGTAGAGGAATTTATGAGAGTATTGTAGAGATAAGATAGGAAAATTAGGTGTGGTAAACCAGAATTTAAATGAGAGTTACCAGCAATGGCGTTGGCTTTGGTAGCAGAGAGACGGTATTGGGACTCAAGGTATTTAGGTAGGAAGGTATAGAGTCCGGCAATCGGCAGGATGTGCAGAACGCTGCTTGCGGTCCTCAGCAGCAAGATCTGGTTGCGGAACAGTCTTCTCATCGTACTCAAGAAATCTGAAACATAACACGTATTTTATGATCGTATCAAGGACAGTATAAGTTTTGTGACTGCTGTGATAGAGATGTATGGAGACATCTGAGGCTCTTCATTGGACACGACAACAACAGCAGAAAATTGACATGGACCCAGAACTTCACACACCCAAGATAGAGGACATTGCGACTGCTGTGATGGAGATGTATGGAGACATCTGAGGCTCTTCATTGGACACGACAACAACAACAACAGAAAATTGACATGGACCCAGAACTTTACACACTCAAGATAGAGAAAATTTTTGTGATAGAGATGTATGGAGACATCTGAGGCTCTTCATTGGACACGACAACAACAGCAGAAAATTGACATGGACCCAGAACTTCACACACCCAAGATAGAGGACATTGCGACTGCTGTGATAGAGATGTATGGAGACATCTGAGGCTCTTCATTGGACATGACAACAACAACAGAAAATCGACATGGACCCAGAACTTTACACACCCAAGATAGAGGACATTGCTGTGATAGAGATGTATGGAGCCATCTGAGGCTCTTCATTGGACACGACAACAACAGCAGAAAATTGACATGGACCCAGAACTTCACACACCCAAGATAGAGGACATTGCGACTGCTGTGATAGAGATGTATGGAGACATCTGAGGCTCTTCATTGGACATGACAACAACAACAGAAAATCGACATGGACCCAGAACTTTACACACCCAAGATAGAGGACATTGCTGTGATAGAGATGTATGGAGCCATCTGAGGCTCTTCATTGGACACGACAACAACAGCAGAAAATTGACATGGACCCAGAACTTCACACACCCAAGATAGAGGACATTGCGACTGCTGTGATAGAGATGTATGGAGACATCTGAGGCTCTTCATTGGACATGACAACAACAACAGAAAATCGACATGGACCCAGAACTTTACACACCCAAGATAGAGGACATTGCTGTGATAGAGATGTATGGAGCCATCTGAGGCTCTTCATTGGACACGACAACAACAGCAGAAAATTGACATGGACCCAGAACTTCACACACCCAAGATAGAGGACATTGCGACTGCTGTGATAGAGATGTATGGAGACATCTGAGGCTCTTCATTGGACATGACAACAACAACAGAAAATCGACATGGACCTAGAACTTTACACACCCAAGATAGAGGACATTGCTGTGATAGAGATGTATGGAGCCATCTGAGGCTCTTCATTGGACACGACAACAACAGCAGAAAATTGACATGGACCCAGAACTTCACACACCCAAGATAGAGAACATTGCGACTGCTGTGATAAAGATGTACGGAGACATCTGAGACTCTTCATTGGACACGACAACAACAGCAGAAAATTGACATGGACCCAGAACTTCACACACCCAAGATAGAGGACATTGCGACTGCTGTGATAGAGATGTATGGAGACATCTGAGACTCGTCATTGGACATGACAACAACAACAGAAAATTGACATGGACCCAAAACTTTACACATCCAAGATGGAGAACATTGCGACTGCTGTGATAGAGATGTACGGAAACATCTGAAATATCAACAGCGATATACATCATATGAACTCGTTAGAAGAATTTTAACAGTGGTTTACGCTGAAATAAGTACTCTAGATTTCGTCTAAAAATAAACCTGAAAACTCTCTTTTTTCAATATTATGTAAAAAGGCGCCATTCAAGAAGCTAAACTATAAAGTTCAGATTTTTTTTTTCAGATAAAACAAACTCTTCCTACTATCTTTAAATGCTATAGACAAAATATGTGGAATGCCTGGCTCATCAGTAGTAAACCCTCCCAGTATTTTCGCCAGTTTAATCTACCATGACGCTTTTTTAGAGCTCTACTATTGTATATTATAAGCATAAATATAAGAAGAATCTTCGAATACAATGAAAAGTAGAGTTCTAAAAAGCGGTATGTGAACCCTCCCAGTATTTTCGCCAGTTTAATCTACCATAACGCTTTTTTAGAGCTCTACTATTGTATATTATAAGCATAAATATAAGAAGAATCTTCGAATACAATGAAAAGTAGAGTTCTAAAAAGTAGTATGGTAGATTAAACTAACGAAACCGCGTTGGGGATAGTTGGCCACTGACGAAGTAGGTTTTATCCCTTAAAAAAAATCGTGCTTTAATAAATACATTTATAGAAGACCGTAGAGGTATTTTATATTAAACTGGCTAAAACGCTGGGATAGCTAACCACTGATGAAGTAGGTTTTATCTGAAAAGAAGAGAAATCTCCGTGATATAATAGTTTCATTTATAGAAGAAATGTCGATATATCTAAATAGATATACAGACCTCTGAAAGAAGGTCTGTAGACATCCTTGATAGAAGGCGGGAGGTAGTGCTTGCTACAGACACGGTGGGGGGCCCGGGGCAGCTGACGGGGGAAGGCCATCATGAAGATGGAGGTGATGATTAGACAGAAGCCCACGATGAAGACACCCAGCCACCAGGCGCCCAACCAGTTGGGGTCCTCAGGTGACATAGGACTGGACTCTGAATCCACACCGTGAGGTCCTGGGACACCACTAAGGGGACACCACCTACTCACCGAAGGGGAAGTTGATGGGCACGCTGGTGCAAAGGGATCCCAGCAGGAATCCCAAGACGGGGCCGAAGATCCGGACGCCGATGGTTATAGCTTCACACGCGGCACGTGGCAGAGAGGTGGTGGACAAGAGCATAGTGGCAGTAGGCATGGTGACAATACCGTACTTACCGATGTAACATAAAGTTGCTAAGGAAGGCCTTACATGGGAGGATGTACATGGTAGCATGGTATTAGAAGTGTCAAGGAGGAAGAGTTAGGATGGCTTAAGTCAATGCTATCTTGTTAAAGAAAGGGAATTTATTCGGTATAGAGTAGAGTTTGGATCAGTAGTGAATAGATTCGGTCAGTGGGCTGGGTCAGTAGAGAATAGATTAAGTCAGTAGAGAATAGATTAAGTCAGTAGAGAATAGATTAAGTCAGTAGAGAATAGATTAGGTCAGTGGGAAAGAGTTTGGGTCAGTGGAAATAGTTTGAGTCAGTAGAGAATAGATTAGGTTAGTGGGAAAGAGTTTGGGTCAGTGGAAATAGTTTGAGTCAGTAGAGAATAGATTAGGTTAGTGGGAAAGAGTTTGGGTCAGTGGAAATAGTTTGGGTCAGTAGAGAATAGAATAGGTCAGTGGGAAAGAGTTTGGGTCAGTAGAGAATAGAATAGGTTAGTGGGAAAGAGTTTGGGTCAGTAGAGAATAGAATAGGTTAGTGGGAAAGAGTTTGAGTCAGTAGAGAATAGATTAAGTCAGTGGAAATAGTTTGAGTCAGTAGAGAATAGATTAGGTTAGTGGGAAAGAGTTTGGGTCAGTGGAAATAGTTTGAGTCAGTAGAGAATAGATTAGGTTAGTGGGAAAGAGTTTGGGTCAGTGGAAATAGTTTGGGTCAGTAGAGAATAGAATAGGTCAGTGGGAAAGAGTTTGGGTTAGTAGAGAATAGAATAGGTTAGTGGGAAAGAGTTTGGGTCAGTAGAGAATAGAATAGGTTAGTGGGAAAGAGTTTGAGTCAGTAGAGAATAGATTAGGTCAGTGGAAATAGTTTGAGTCAGTAGAGAATAGATTAGGTCAGTAGAGAATAGATTAAGTCAGTGGGAAATAGTTTGAGTCAGTAGAGAATAGATTAGGTTAGTGGGAAAGAGTTTGGGTCAGTGGGAATAGTTTGGGTCAGTAGAGAATAGAATAGGTCAGTGGGAAAGAGTTTGGGTCAGTAGAGAATAGAATAGGTTAGTGGGAAAGAGTTTGGGTCAGTAGAGAATAGATTAAGTCAGTGGAAATAGTTTGAGTCAGTAGAGAATAGATTAGGTCAGTGGAAATAGTTTGAGTCAGTAGAGAATAGATTAGGTCAGTAGAGAATAGATTAAGTCAGTAGATAATAGATTAGGTCAGTGGGAAAGAGTTTGTGTCAGTAGAGAATAGATTAGGTCAGTAGAGAATAGATTAAGTCAGTAGGGAATAGATTAGGTTAGTAGAGAATAGATTAAGTCAGTAGAGAATAGATTAGGTCAGTGGATAATAGATTAAGTCAGTAGAGAATAGATTTGGTCAGTGGGAAAAGAGTTTGGGTCAGTAGAGAATAGATTAGGTCAGTGGAGAATAGATTAAGTCAGTAGAGAATAGATTAGGTCAGTGGGAAAAGAGTTTGGGTCAGTAGAGAATAGATTAGGTCAGTAGAGAATAGATTAGGTCAGTGAAGAATAGATTAGGTCAGTAGAGAATAGATTAGGTCAGTGGATAATAGATTAGGTCAGTAGAGAATAGATTAGGTCAGTGGGAAAAGAATTTGGGTCAATAGAGAATAGATTAGGTCAGTAGAGAATAGATTAGGTCAGTGGAGAATAGATTAGGTCAGTAGAGAATAGATTAGGTCAGTAGAGAATAGATCAGGTCAGTGGGAAATAGTTTGAGTCAGTAGAGAATAGAATAGGTTAGTGGGAAAGAGTTTGGGTCAGTAGAGAATAGAATAGGTCAGTGGAAAAGAGTTTGGGTCAGTAGAGAATAGATTAGGTCAGTGGGAAAGAGTTTGGGTCAGTAAAGATTAAATTAAGTCCGTAACTGTGTCAGTAGAGAATAGATTAGGTCAGTGGGAAAGAGTTTGGGTCAGTAGAGAATAGATTAAGTCAGTAACTGGGTCAGTAGAGAATAGATTAGGTCAGTGGAAAAGAGTTTGGGTCAGTAAAGAATAGATTAAGTCAGTAACTGGGTCAGTAGAGAATAGATTAGGTCAGTGGGAAAGAGTTTAGGTCAATTAAAAAAAAGGGGTGGGTCAGTCGGGGAAAATGTTGGGAGTCGAAGAATCGAGATTAGGTCAGTGGAAAATAAGTTTGTTCAGCGTAGAGCTTGAGGATCGGCAAAGATATGTTTACGTATAAGGATAAGAAACGTTTGAGAGGTATTTGATAGGCCACAGTTATTTTTTAAATAAGCATCGTAGAGAAACATTCAGAGAGAAAAAAATCCCTATAAAAGAAAGGACACAATAAGAGAACACCACAAAAATATCAAAGAATGTCAAAGAGCAACACCAATAGAGAAGAGCAAGCAAATACCACAAAACAAATAAAGAAAGCATCATGACAAGGAGGTCAACAAGTCAGAAGAGAAAGAAGCAAACACAGAGTGAGTCAAAGCCAAGATAGACCCACCGAAGTAGAGCGGAGACTCCTTAGTGGCTACGTTGTCGTCGATATAGGGAATGCCGAGGGTGTAGACGGCCGTAGCTCCAACGCCAATCAGCAGCAAGCTAATAAACATGATGACCAGTACCAGGACATTTTCATCCATCTGTTCGTCCGATCCACACTTCACCCTATAGGGCGATATGGGATGACCATGGAGAGATAGATTGCCCAATCCCGGCTCGGGCACCTGGCACATGGCGAAGCTGTTGGAGCGGTTGGCTGAGGAGGGGAAGGAGGAGGTGTTGATGCCGAAGAGGAAGTGTGGCGTAGAACAGAGGATGGAAGCGAGGGCGAAGATGACCATCCCACAGGAGATCCAAACCGGCCGATTACCCCTACCGCCGTAATAGGTAAGCACCAGAGATCCTCCAATCTGTCCGACTTCTGTAACGGCCATGATGAAGCCAGTAGTCTTGCTAGGGATTTGGTATAGCTTCTCGATGGTAGTGAGAACACTGACGAAATAGGTGTAGTACATGCCCTGAAGGACGCTGGTGAGACAGAACACCGCCAGGAAGGATTTCTTGTTGGCGAAGGGCTGCAGCCAGCGAGGTCTAAATGCCCCCAGTCCACAGGAATAATCCCGTTCCCCTACAGCGGGAGTCCTGACGTACACGCCACCGTTCAGTTTGCAGCCGTTTAGAAGCTTTCCTTCCCCGTTCACAGTGCCCGGAGGCTCACAAGGCGCCCCGTTCTTCATAACTGGGGCGCCGCTGAACACACAGACAGCCACATGTTACCTCATTGAACCAAGAAACATCAAATTTATAAATTTAATTGTCATCTATCGTTAAAATTTGTAACAAATAAATGTATCAGAAGTGGAATTCGAACCCACGCCCACATCAGTGGACCAGAACACCCAACTCCCGCTACGGGATAAGATTTACTCTTGAGTCTGGCGCCTTAGACCACTCGGCCATCAAGACATGTATGTGTTTCTTTTCAATAATATCATCAAATATTATCTCTACAGACCTTACTGCAATGATATAAGTTATTGAATGAGAGGGATTGACTCAACAGTAGTGAACTCTCTCAGCGGTTTCGCCAAATTAATCTCTAGACCGCTCTACTATTGTATTGGATTGGTTTGGAATATACCCTTTATTTTCTATGGAAGGCAGCTTAGAAGTTTTCAGTGATAAAAGATTACAATTCATATCTGTTTATACAGTTAAACTATATCAAGATATTAACATAAGGCATGCCATCTACGTACAAGAAAATACACCATTTTAACGCTACTTTTACTATAATAAAATAAAACATCTTCCCCTACTGTCCTTACTGCGATAGAAAATATTGAGGGCTTGGCTCATCAGTCAGGAACCCTACCAATTCAATCCACCAGACTACTGTGATACTCCATGCGTTAATCTAATAAGATATTGAGCTGTTCTCTTTTTTATATACCAGGTCCTCTCCCAACATATTTATTTTCATCGCTGTAATAAAAATTGGATGATATTTTATTCATAAAAGGGAATAAATCACGCTTAATTTTTATTATTTCTTGTGCATATATAGAGATAGCTAACGCCATCTATTGGAATAAATGTCAACTAAATAAATATATAATAAATAATATATATATGTGATAAAAAATAGTATTAATTAAATAGTATATAATTCAAACCTCGGCGATATACCATGATGTTCATTGTGTTTAATATGTTGAAAATGGTCAAAAACATCGTCTAAGATAATCATATTATCACATGTGCGTGCTTTATGATCATATAGACCCTGGTACTCCTTAAAAAAACGCTTACATCATGTTTAACTGTCTTCTTTTTAGATATATTAAGGTAAAAAGAAAGATACGTGATGAAACAATACAAGTAGATTTGTAGTAGATTTGAGGTAGAATTGATAAATACGCGGGATATTTATTCTTTGTCAATAGTCAAATATGTCCTTAAATATTCCAGTTTAGACGTCCGTTCCATTTCGAAGTCTATTGGAGCAAAGTGGCATCAATTGATTTGAAGTGACGGACTTGAAAATTTGGAGCAATGTCAGCGGTTTGTTTTGTAACGAATAGAGACAAGGTTGTGGTTTATTGGAAAATAGAATGGTACCAGAAATATAAGACGGAATTCAATATATTCTCTTTCTATAGATATTTTCAGAAGTCTTTCTTAATTCTATTCTTAAAGAACAACTATTACGTTTGTACCAAATAAGAATATAAACCGACAGACAAATTTCTATATCTCACTATCTTGTTATAGTCAATTTCATCAATGGTAGATTAAACTGGCGAAACCGCTGGGAGGGTTCACTACTGATGAGTCAGACATTCCCATTAATTTTTCATTGCATTAAGGACAGTAGAAAATTGTTTAATTTTAAAAGAACGCGTCTATAATAGTTTCGAATTCTCAATTTTTCTATTAATTTTATTAAACATACGACACACAAATTCACATATCATTAGCTTTCCAATTATATAAATCTGACAGCTGTCATATATTATTATGTATCTACCTATTCCATTAAACATCTGTCAATACCATCGCTACTTCACCATCTATTTCATCAAGCCACTTATCAATATATTCCATTGTAATCTATACATATATTTCCCATCAAAATTCAATCATCACAACCCCCGTTGACAAACCCTATAACTCTTTCATTAAACATTTCGTTGTTTTATGTATCAATCTATTTCATCAATTTACCATAAATTTCATCACCATCTTTGAACCTATTCCATGAAATGTCAGACAATTCTGTTACCTTTTCACCCTATTCCTTCATACATTCATCAATACTACATTAATAGTTTCCTACTTTTATTTATTTCATCAATATATTTCCAGCTATTACATTAAATCATACCATCATCATATCATACATTTATCAATATACCTTATCCTATCAATATATTCCCACCTATTCCATTGGTATCTTTGAATTTATGCCATCAAACATCCGTTAATTCCAACACTTCCTACACTCTTCCTTCATACACTCATCATATCATACATTCATCAATATTTCCAATCAATTATTCCCACCTATTCCATTGATATCTTTCAATATATTCCGTCAAACATCCGTTAATTCCAACACTTTCTACACTCTTCCTTCATACACTTATCATATCATACATTCATCAATATTTCCAATCAATATAATACCACTATTCCATTGATTAATCAATATATTCCATCAAAACATTAATCAATTCCAACACTTTCTACACAGTTCCATCACACATTCATCATATCATACATTCATCAATATTTCCTATCAATATATTCCAACCTATTCCATTGATTAATCAATCTATTCCATCAAACATCCATCAATACATTCACCAATATCCCACATAGATATCTTTCCATTTATTCCATCAACCATTCTTCAATTTCACATCACCACCTTCTCACCTATTCCAAAGAAAAATTCGTCGATTCCATCACCACATCCCAAACTAACCTTCAAACATCTCTCGTATAACAACACAGTTTTTCCCTCTCTCCTTCTAACAATGTTTAAATATTCTATTTAGCTGAAGCTTATTAAATGAGGACATCCTACACATGGTAAAAAGTAAAAGTTTCATAATGACAAAATGTTCAAGTTTATAAGCTCTTTAATTACCCTTTCTTAATTAATCTTTGAATACTAAAGAGGTTTTGCTAAACTATTACACTATATATTTCATAGTTTAGCATTCTCCTAAAACTTGGATGAGAGTTGCCTCTTATAAATTTACCGAAAGATTATTTTTTCTTCTGAGAGAAAAATATATCAAAGTGGGTTATATAC
Organism: Cordylochernes scorpioides; assembly: GCA_030710605.1. Classification (NCBI taxonomy): domain Eukaryota; kingdom Metazoa; phylum Arthropoda; class Arachnida; order Pseudoscorpiones; family Chernetidae; genus Cordylochernes; species Cordylochernes scorpioides. The sequence goes on from CP092863.1 coordinate 137,470,120, forward strand.
AAACAATTTTTTATTAATATCTAAAGATTAAAAGTACTTAATTAATTCACTAATGAAAATGCAAAACCTCTTTCGTTTTTAACGAGAAAATTATTTTAATATTTTAAATATATAAGGAGGAAAAAGATATAATTTATTGAATTACTAAATTTCATTTAGTTCTAATATTATGTTCACATATTTCTCTTGCAAAAGATGTTTTTTAAATATGTAAACATGTATTGTACTACATATATATATTTAAGAAAAAGGCATCTCCTTATCGTGCAACTGAAAGTTGCTGATGGCTTGCGCCATCAATCGGAATAAATATCAACTATTCTCGTTGATTTTTAATTATTCCAGAATTGGCCAAATACCCATTCTTGATTAATCAAGAAAAGCTAACCACGGACGCGTTTCGGGCTATTGGCCCTCATCAGCGTGGTGCAAGCTGTACCTCAACGACCAAAAAAATTGGTCATTAAGGCATCCTGAAAAATCTTGAAACGGGTAGTTAAGGCCAGAATTGAGTGAGGACGCTACACAATGTGAAGAAATAGTACAAATATAACATTGTACTGGGATAAGGGGCATAAATTAAGAAAAAGGCATCTCCTTATCGTGCAACTGAAAGTTGCTGATGGCTTGCGCCATCTATTGAGGTACAGCTTACACCACGCTGATGAGGGCCAATAGCCCGAAACGCGTCCGTGGTTAGCTTTTCTTGATTAATCAAGAATGGGTATTTGGCCAATTCTGGAATAATTAAAAATCAACGAGAATAGTTGATATTTATTCCGATAGATGGCGCAAGCCATCAGCAACTTTCAGTTGCACGATAAGGAGATGCCCTTTTCTTAATTTATGCCCCTTATCCCAGTACAATGTTATATTTGTACTATTTTTTCATATATATATTTGTCTACATTTGGAACATATATAAATATTAAAGATAAAGGAAGCATTTACTGATCACGCTGACGAGGGCCAACAACCCGAAACGCGTTCGTGGATGGCTTTTCTTGATTTATCAAGAAATTGAGTTGACCAAATATCAAGGAGCAAGTTAAATAAACGTTTAGTTAATTTTTGCTCCACTAGATGGCGTTCTGCCATCTAAAAAGCACATGTGCTCGTGGTCAGGATATGCTTCCATTATTTTAAATATCAACACCTGACCCACTTATTATTATTTTCTATTGTTTTTTTTTTTTTCATATATAAATATGGAAAAAATATTATATCAAAACTGGTACAATATATAAAAATATGATGACTAAAATATTTAAATTTAAAAATTTACTACATTATAATTCTTCTGTATACAAGAAAATAAAACTTTTTAGATAATAAAGAAAACTTCTAAGGATGAGTAAAGACACTCATCCTCAGACGCTTACTTGATTATCTAAAATTACTACCAAAAGATTATATTCTAAGAAAATAAACCATTTTTAGTGAGAAATTTCGTTTTCCAATTAAAACAACTTCTATTGGCTGGATACTATTCTACTGTAAGGAAAAACATAAGAAATTTTATTTTATGAAACAGACGCGTATGTTAAAAGTAAAGAATATTTGGCATTTCAAAACAATGTTTTCAATTATTCGAATCAATAAAAATCATTGTAATAAATTTAGAAGTTGTCCGAGAGTTTTATAATCAAATCTAGCAAAAAATAATTCTTTGTAGACTAAATTGGAACATATATTGCAATAGATAAAAATCTCCTTGAGCCTGTATGGCGAGTAAGAAATTAAAATTTCAAATTGCATTCCAAAGAAATTTTCTGCAGCCGATCCTCTTTTGAAGTTTTTTAGAGCGCCATGTTACGCTAAGGGAAAAAATCGTAGAAATAAATTTGGAAAGAAATTGACTAGAACTTGGTTTGAATTGCTCAAAAAATTCTATTTATTTCCATCATAAAAAAAAAGTTTTTGAATACACAAATCTATAATTTATTTTTATAAAATATAAGGCGCCAACCCCATAAAATATAAAATTAAAACATTTTTTATTTATATATTTGTAAAAGACTGAAATATTTAATTTCCTATTAATTTATCTAGATAAAATTAAAGAAAAAATTGAAACAAAATAACTTTTAGAAGAAATACAAATATTTTATTTGAACTGAACACATATCTTTACCTATTCCTTTTTGATTTTTGTAATACAGTAGAACTTGGATAATTCGAACTTCTTTAATTCGAAAACCTCTTTAATTCGAATATTTATCTTGGTCCCTAAAAGCCTCAAGCCTTTATTCAAAACATCTTTAATTCGAATTTTTGGATAATTCGAATTTTTTTATGGTCCCTTGGGGTTCGAATTATCCAAGTTCGACTGTATATATATATATATATTTTTTTTTTCATTTTTATCGATTTTATATTTTAATATAATCAAAGTTGTGCAATATAAATCGATTTAGAAATAAAAATACGTTGAATTTGGTAAGATATCATATATTATTTTACGATAGATATAAAATCTGTTACTCTTTTTATGTTTTTACGTCAGAGGTAAAACATTTATGTCATAAATTTTATATTTAATATCGCGCATCAAAATCAACGTACTTTCTTTAATATAGTAGTGTAACCATTTTGTGTTAAACATAAGAGTTAAATTAGAGAACATTTTGTAAAAAGAAAGCTTTCAATGTGAGAAAAAATTCAATAAAAATCGAAATTGATATTAAATTCATATTTGCTTAATAAAGTTTTGTAACTCTAAAAAAATATATAGTTATTATAAAACTTTTAAAATGCATTATTAAAATTTAAAAAAAAATAACTTTATATATTATGCCCAAAGTTAAAAAAAAATGTATTTTTAATTCAAAATGTGCTCATAAAAAAAAGGTATAATTTATCTCAAGGTGTCGTTTGATTCAATCATACCTTTTATTTAGTTCGAAATATCATTTTACAATTGAATCGTTTTAAAATAATTTTTAAATAGTATTTTAATCATAACGCTTTTAAATATACAATAGAATCATATTTTACTATTTTCAATTATTAAAAATTAATATATACGTTATATATAGGGTTTTAACTTTTAATTAGACATTTTAAATTTTAATTTAGACATTTTTAATTTAGACAATTTTCATTTTAATTTAGACACATTTTTCATTTTAATTTAGACACATAGACTTTTTCATAGACGAGTACAAGTGTCTAAATTAAAATGAGAAATGTCTAAATTAAAATGAAAAATGTCTAAATTGAAATAAAAAGGTCTAAATTAAAATTGAAAATGTCTAAATAAAAATGAAAGTGTCTAAATTAAAATGAAAAATGCTTAATATAAATTAAAATTGTCTAATTAAAAGTTAAAAACCTATATTTCCAAAAAAATAATATAAATTATAATCTCTATATATATTTAGCGATGAGTATTATTGTGAGAAATATTTTAAAATATATATTCAATAAAAAATGGGATTCATTAATGAATTATAAAAACATCTAAAAATATCTTCCACTTGTGATTTTCAAAAGAAGTTTCTCTAATGAAGCCCTTCAAATAATGGTGAAATGAAAAGGCGAAAGTAAATGGAAGCAATTTAGTAAATCTCGGCAGGAGGTATAAATCAATACGGAAAATAAATTACAATCGAAAGTTTATTTTTTAAATGATCATCGTTTGGAGATAATTGATAGCGACAGCTTAATTACGATGGCCAACCAAACTTCAAGCGCATCGTCGTCTGTTTTTTTTTTTTTTTATCTGATTTTTATTTTTAAATTGTGCGAGGAAGCCATTTTATTAAATATTCAACGTACTTATATTTTATATTATGGCTTTACTAAATTGTGTTAAAATAGATGAATACTGTTAACTATATAATATGATTTAATAAATTTTGTTGGTTTTTCGAAATTTAAGATATATAATACTTTTGCTGAATTAAAATATTAAAAATAAAGAAGTCATTTCCTGACCACGAGAACATGTGTTTTTTAGATGGCAGAGTGCATGTACTCGTGGTCAGGAAATGCCTTCTTTATTTTCAATATCAACACCTGACCCACTTATCTTTTATTTTTCTATTGTTTTTTCATTAAGAAATTAATAATAATAAATTTACTCCAATTAAAAATATTTATAATTAAGGTTTTTTTACGTATACTATATAATTTGACATATTTATATAGGTATATAGCCCATTTTCTTTTTATTTCTAGCATATTCTACATATAATTTATTATAATTGTGTAACTCAAAAATATACGCCAAAAATATATATTAGAAAAATAGAGAAAGAATTAAACAACAAGCAATCATAATAAAAAAAGTGTGTAGTTTACAGAAAATTAGACAGCAAAGTGCTTCTTGTATTGTGGTAGCCAATTTGAGATGTCAAAAGATCCATCAACGCCTACACGCGATTCGTTCAATATAGGGAAAGTACGTTGATAGGCTTAAATCTCGCGTCAGAAATTAATTACCTTCATTTATTCTCATTTAGAAACCCTGGCCAATTAGGCCTAGCTATTACTGAGCTAAATTCAGAGACAATAATCTAATGGCCTTTCTAGAATTTCAATAAAGTATTTCGATATTGGGGAGATGTGTTAAACTTTCTAATTTTATATTTATTATCTTGATGTTTCCTCCCCTCTACACTTGTGCGGATTCGATATAGACTTCTAGAAGATATTTACAAACTATCTTATAAAGTTTTAATTGGAAAATAATTAGTATGTAATTGAAACCTTCCAAGAAATCTCGAAATAGTAAATTGGATGAAATGTGCCTATAATGAGAAGTCATAGAAACTAAAATTCCAATTTCATCGTCAAATCAATCGTATATTTTAATTTGAAACCTCTCGAGAATTCATTAACATTAATTTTTTTAAATATAGATTTAATAATTTAATATTTATATTTAATATGTAAGTAGATATGAATATTGGTTGAATTAGGTAAAGGCATAGCGGATATAGGTTTTTAACTTTTAATTAGACAATTTTAATTTATATTTAGACATTTTTCATTTAATTTAGACATTTTTCATTTTAATTTAGACATTTTTCATTTTAAATTAGACACATGGCCTTTTTATAGAAAGGTCCATGTGTCTAAATTAAAATGAAAAATGTCTAAATATAAATTAAAATTGTCTAATTGAAAGTTAAAAACCTATATATTGAATACATTGAAAAATATGATTAATTTTATCTAGAGATATATATAGTAATAATGTTTAAAATATTATATCTGTGTATATATATATTCAAATATGGTATTTTAATATTTATTTCTGAATTTTAAATTCGCGTTCATAAGAGTCTCAACTCTTGTGTATAATCAATATATATTTTTTCTTATGGAGCGTTTATATATAATTAAAATAAATTTTTATTTAAAATTCCATTTCACATTAATGTACATTTTTCTCTGTTAAAAATAGTATACGATATTTAAATTTGCCTATATTTAAGATTATATATATATAACCCAAATTAAGGAAATATCTAACCATATGGAAATTTTGAAATCAAACCTAAAATTATGTTTCCATTTATCATTTTATTTTTAAAGTTGATTCCAATTATAGGTAAATAGAGAGAGAGAGTTACTATAGTCAAAATATAATAAGTTTTTTTTTTATTCTTTTCCCGCAATTTTTAAATAGCAGACGTATATATTAGAGTTCATTTTATTTATACCACAAACGATATTTCTATAATTAAAATAAAAACATAATCAAAAACATAAGCTATTTAAGCTACATACAAATTTCTCAATATTTCTTTTAACAAAGAAATAGCGCTGTATTCACATCTATTTTCTTTGAAAATTGCTATTCTATATCCTGCGAACAAAATATATATTCTTTCTTAAGAAAGAAAACTTCGAAAAGAAAAAAAAGCATGAATATATATATAGAAGAAACGGATGTTCTATTGAAAATGGCACATATGGGAAATACTGAAGACATGCATCAAGATCTAAATGGAGAAAAGATGTCTTCAAACTACCACCACGATATCCATATCAAAGTAACATCAATAAATTCTCTATAGAACATGGTAGTGAGACATAGCGGTAACCTTCGACTCTAAATCAAAGTACTATTTAGAAGAGGGGGAGAAAGATGTAGAGGGTCGTGGGTAGAAAAAAAGTGCAAGACAAATGGGTGTGGAACATATTGGGTAGTATTTCCCCTCGATAAATCTATAGAGGGGTCGATCCATCCCTGGACAAAAGAGGCCAGTAGCCAAGGGACAGGTGTAACGGAACTCTAGGCCACCTGCGCGTGGCTCTATGACCGAATAAGATTTGGCCTTGCTGGATTCTGAAATATCAGGATCTCTTGATGGGAAAATGATGAAAAGCTGTCAAGGATTCTTATTCCTGAATAGAGTATTTGTAGCTCTTCATACATAAATGGACTTGGTGAAAACTTGGAGCTTTGTTCATTTCCTCCCCTTTTGTATTGTTGAAGAGGATGGTCTTTTTTTTTTTCTTCGTCTCCGCGTCGTCTTTTTTATGTGATTTTTGCTGAGATTTGGTAAAAATGATAGTACAAATTTTATTGTGTATTATAAATAGAATGATAGTTATAGTGTATCAGAATATTTTTTTATTTTTAATGAATAGATTATTATTTTTGATATTTACACTCATGGACAAAACTCAAGGAAGTTGTACCTTTTACCATGTAAATCAGGATTCAGACAATAACTCTGAAAGATATTACAGTGACCTATATTGAAGACGCACAAGATAACCAGTATTAGTATGTGTCCAAGTCATCATGGCGTACTTGGGATATGTACCACCTCTATCTTTTTAATATGATGATATAATCATTATTCTGTGTAGAATCTGTAGCGTGATGATCCTTAGGTTTTAGTTTCGGTTTTTATCTCAACGATCTTTTTTAGCATTATATATACAGGTAATATTACGTTGTAATCCCTTGACAATGGCATTCCGCCAACCGAAAAATTAGAAAATAATACTTTTTATTCTCTCTCTCTCAATCCAATATATTCCTTTTTATTATTTAACTATATAAATAGACCAATTGATAGCGTAGAAAAAAATCTTTTGGAAAAAAATTTGCATAGATCTGATCATATTGAGAAAATCGACCTACGCAATTGTCATCGTTTTGCTGAAATATCCTGTTTAAAACGTCGAGAATTGTGCAAATAAGGTTTCTAATTTTTGTCACCTTATTTGCATATAATTGAAAAGAACTTCCCCCAATATGTAATTTAAATAATTTAAATTTCAATAACGCTATTCTTTTATCAGTTATTAATAGTTATGAAGAAAATATATTAAGGATCCTCCCAACGTTCCTATTTCACCACTGCCTCTTAACTATTTATTAGCAATAACTAGTGACGCTAACTAGTATAATTATTTCCTTATAGCAATAGCAATCCATGTAAATAGGGTAATTAGGAATGGCTAGTATAAAAATTAACTTCCCTATTCAACTTTTTCCTGGAAATCTTTGATGCATTACTTAGCTAATTGTATTTTGATGAATATTATATTGATGCAAGTTAAAAATCTTTATATAACGTTTATTAACACAAAGCAATAACGCGCCATCTATACATATAAAATGAAAGGATTTAAAAGCACGAATGTTTCTTTTATACATAATACAAACTTCTACTGCCCTTACTGCGATGAAAAAATATATTGGGAGGGCTTGGCTCATCAGTGGTGAACCCTCCCAGCGGTTTCGCCAATTTAATCCACCAGACCGCTTCTCAGAGCTCTAATACTGTATTGGACGATTCTGCTTTTATACGCAGCAATGAAGGATGGAATCTCAGAAATGGTTTTCAAGAAAACTATGGACATAGGCTTATAGGACAGTAGAACTACATTCAAATAAAGTGTGGTATGTACATATAGGTTTTGTGATTGCAAAGAAAATTGAGATTTTTTTTCTCTTTCATGTAGGTGATGCAAAGAAATAAATTCAAATTCAAGAAAATTTGATCGCTTTTTTCTCAAATGAAACAAATTTTCTGTCCTTAAATGCGACGAAAATATATGTATTGGGAAGTTCTGGCTCATTAGTGGTGAACCCTTCCCAGCGGTTTCGCCAGTTTAATCTACCCTACTGCTGTAATATTGTATTTTGCTGTTTTATGTTACAGCTATATGGTAGATTAAACTGGCGAAACCGCTGGGAGGGTTAACCACTGATGAGCCAGAGCCTCCCAATATATATTTCGTAACAATTAATTTATCATTGTAGTAAGGGCAGTAGAAAGTTGTTTAAATTCTAAAAAGAATCATACACGCGTCTATAATTTGTGTGAGTTGTGTGTATGAGTGTGTGTGTGATGATAATCATATATTTTTTATAATGATTATAAATAAAAGACAATTATTTGAGGAAAGATTTTCTTTCATATATATATAACGGCAATACAAGCTTTCGGGCTACAGACCTTTAACAGGGTAACTACGCTACTGAGGTCACCGAAGAGATAATATTAATAACAAATTCCCATCCCTGGACACTTTATTTTTCCGTTTATCATTACTCTTCACAATTCATCCTATCATACTTCATCACTAAGGTTAGAAATAATCGTTATTTCTCCTTAAAATAAATTTCGATTTTTCGTTCAAAAGAAACATTTGTGGTATAATTGCCAAGTTTCGTTCTTCAATCATAGGCCGCATTATATTGTATTATAAACAAGTATTATAATGATTAAGTATATGATAGGGAAATATCTTGGTAGATTCTGTCATGTTTGAAATATCTCTTCTGATACCTGGAATACATCCAAAACGGATTTGCGTTGAATGCTTGACTCTATTTATGAGCTGAGTGACAGGGGGATATTTTTTTGCTCGATGACTTGGTCAAAAAAATTGTTTTTTTGTTATTGTGTTAATCGTAGACACGAGTACTTTTTTTTATCTTAATGACAACCATTTTGTTAGGAACTTGATTTGTTGATCGGTTTAGTTTTTTTTAATTTCTTTTTGAAGATGGTACCGTTCACAAATGTAATAATGATCAGTGATTTTATTTTTTTTTTCTTTACATCTTTTAAAAATTATTTACATATATATTGCATAGATGGAAAATTTTCCGGGAGGAAATTGATCCATAGAAGCATAGGGCGCCTCTCCCGTCAAAATAAACGTCAAAATTTGACGCCCTATATATATATGGTATATACTGGATTTTATTTAATGGTTTATTTAGAGAAAAATAAATGCGACATTTTGAGGACCGGTCGTTTCTTTTCCAAGTCATTCATGCGTGTCAGATGCGCCAAAATACGCCCTTTAATTAGTTGAATCTAAATTATGTTAATTGCGTTCAATTTATCTATATATATATGTGACAAGTTGCTGATAACTTGCACCATCTATCGGAATATAAATCAATTCATAACCGAATATCTTAAATGTCTCATTTTCTGGAATAATTAAACAAAAAATCACAACGATTATTTGATATTTATTCCGATAGATGGTGCAAGCCATCAGCAACATTTAATTGCACTATATCGGAATATATATTGTTATTATTGTTCTATATTGTTATATACGAATTGTATAAAAAGACTAATTATATATATAATAAAACAGATAATTATATATATAACAAAGTTGTGCGAAAAGACAATAATCATGTACCAAAAAAGGCACCTCTCCCTTCAAATAGGCATTGGAAGAAGGCACAACTTTTACCACTCTAGTAACCCTACAGGTTAGCTTTTTGTCTGAATTTTCCGAAACTGGTGTTGTGGCTCATTCATTATCGCCACTAGTGAAGTATTTTACTGGGGTGATAAAAAAATGCATATTTAAAGGGAGAGGTGCCTCTTTTGGTATATAAATATATTAATAGATGTATTGCCAGTAATGTAGTCAGATATATTCATTAATTGAGTTTATATAATATAGATCGATTTAAAAACATTTGACCAAGTTTTATTGCCCGTATTATTAATGTTAATGAAGTATACATATGTTTACTTTATAAACTTATGTTTCGTTAGAAACTTTACATATTTTAAATGTTTTCTTGATATTTTACAGATTAAAAAAAGTATAAGAGAAAATTTCAAACGTATTCTTTATTTCTGAAACTTTCCTTTACACTTAGGACTAAATAAACCTCGAATAATTCAGTGAATTTATTAAGAAATATTCTGGTGAAATATTGTTAAGCTATTTGAATACATTGATCCTATTTTTTTAGTAAGCATAGTTTAAAAAATATCAAAGTTTTAATACCATTTAAATATGATTTTCTCTCTTGGTTAAAAAAAAGCCGTAATTGCTAAACTATGTATATTTGTTATGATGCATTAGCGTGCCATCTGTTATCAAAATTCAAAACTATTATAGACGTGTAAGATTCTTTTAAAAATTAAACAATTTCTACTGTCCTTACTGCAATGGAAAAAAAATTAGGGAGAGCCTGGCTCATCAGTGGTGAAACCTTCCAAATACCAAACCAGTAGACCTTCTAAGCCTCTACAGACTTGCCTCAAATCTCTTCTGTGAACAAAGTTCCATACCACTGATGAGTCAGCCTCTCCCATTAATTTTTCCATTGCAGTAAGGGCAGTAGAAATTGTTTAATTTTTAAAAAGAATCATACGCGTCTATAATAGTGTCGAATTTTCATATGTAAATTTGTATATATTTCATTGGTTGTTTCTAGTTAAGATGTAAAAGCAAGCATGATTTTAATGTCCTTTTTTCTTCTTTAAACTTCTACTCAAACCTTGTAATTCACCGATGGTCTATGTAAAATATTTTATTTACAACTACTTTACAGAAAGAATTGTGTCCCCAAACGCCTTCCATTTTGTTTTATCCGTACACATCTCAAATCAGCCTCATATCTCCTGTAATTAACAATTTTCACAATAAAATTCCACTTTTATATTCAATTATGATCTTAATCTCTTCAAAACCAGAAAATCTCTCTCTATATATATATCTATATATACCCATTTCTTGGTTTCTCAAGAAGCCTCTGGGACCAAAAATCTTTTTGGTTGCAGTGGTAAGCCTACTCCACGCTGACGAGTGCCAACAGCGCGAAACGCGTTCGTGGATGGCTTTTTTGATTTATCAAGAAATTGGGTTGGCCAAATATCAGGGAACAGGTTAAATCAATGAATAGTTGATTTCTGTTCCACCAGATGGCGCTCTGCCTTCTGAAAAACACATGTGCTCCTGGTCAGGATATGCCGTTTTTATTTTTAATATCAACACCTGACCTTTGTATTATTTTTTTTTCTATTGTGTTTTCATATATATCTAAGAAAATTCGAAACTATTATAGACGCTTATGATTCTTTTAAACAATTTCTACTACCCCTTATTGCAATTTAAAAAAAATAAAATAAATAATAATAATAATAATAATGGGAGGGCCTGGCTCATCAGTAGTGAACCCTCCCAGCGGTTTCGCCAGTTTAATCTACCAATGGTAGATTAATTTTAAAAAGAGTCATACGCGTCTATAATAGTTTGGAATTCGGATAACAGATGTCGCGCTAATGTATCATATTTTATATCTATCAATAATCTAAATTAACAATTAAACAATGAAGCTCCATTCTTTCATAGCTACTTAGAACCTAAATCCCCTTCAAAATCATATTTGAATTCATATGATCATTGTAAATATCAATTCTACATATTGAAGTATTTCAATTTTTATAACCAGAATTATCCCAATGTCTATCGTCCTCTTCTTTCTTGTCTCCACTCAATCATATCAGGGTATCAAGCTTGTTAAGCTTGTTGATGGTGTCTGTCGGGGAAGAGTAGAGCTCATCAATAGATGAGTCAATACAGTCAATAATGTGTTTTGGGGTTGCAGGTTGACACTTAGTACATAGTGGGAAAACCTTGCAATATTTCTGGAAAGTCATTGTCCGTAGATGACCAGACTTAAGTCTGGAAATCAAAGACTGTAGTTCTCTTGGGAAGACAGAACCCTCCTGCTCTGTACCCATGTCAATCATAAAAATATCCATTCTAAAATGAGAATTTTTCCACATTTGGTATCCTGCTGTTTTTTTTACAAGCAGGTACCTTTCCGTATCTATCTTGTAAATAGAAATTCTACAATGAAATCTTCCTTATCCATTTGAGATCTTAAAATGTCTTGCCAAACTGTGTCTACTTTATATCTTTCCAGTAAATAACATTCGTTTCTCTACCGTAAAGATTAATCCGAGCTTTCATCTTTGCCTTTTTTTTTTGCTTATCCCTAGTACACGTGGTACATGCCATGATAATCATAGTGGGTAGAAGTAGGCAACTGCTTTTACTCTAAGTGCACCACATGTCTACACATATTAAAAGCGCAGTTCGACTTTGCATTTAACAATATGTCAGAGCCTTGTTTGGTTATTTGCATTCGCTGGTAGGGTTGGACATTTTCAAGAATCGGGATCCATTAAAGCATTGTTTTATCAGAAAAAAGTGACCAATGCGGGAATCGAACCTGGGTCGTAGCGGTCGAAAACCAATGGTTTAGACCATCCTTCCACCCACCCCCATCTCTACTTTACAATTAGGGTCATACTTTATACAAGATATCTTCCCCATCTGGATGTCTTCCTCATTTCTATCCAGTAATTAACACTACTTGGTAAAGTATTATTTGAAGTTTAAACTTCTACTTTACAACCACACAAAGCCATTCTCATACCTAATATAAAACCTATTCACGTCATACACCCTCTCATCTACTTCATATATATCTTGTAATTAACACTCGTTATTTCATCGTGAAGTACGATCTTAACTTCTTCTTTACAACCAGGAACATTCTTGTAACTCTCCTGTAAACTTCCTCAACTTCTATATCTACGCAGAGAACCTTCTAGTCTCTACAGACTTGCCTCAAATCTCTTCTACGATCCTCACAAACTTCTATTCCAACCCAGGAGACCTTCAAGACTATACTGAATGAAGACTTTGCCTCAAATCTCTCCTGTCAACTTCTCGTACTTTCATATCTACGCAGGAGACCTCCTAGCCTCTAATGAATGAAGGATTTTCCTCAAAACTACTGTGAACATTCCGTACTTTCTTACTAACTCAGGAGACCTTCTAGCCTCTACTTCTAGCCTCTACTGAATGAAGACCTTGCCTCAAATATCTCCTGCCAACTTCTCGTACTTTCCAATCTACGCAGGAGACCTTCTAGCTTCTACTGAATGAAGGAATTTCCTCAAAACTACTGTGAACATTCCGTACTTTCATACTAACTCAGGAGACCTTCTAGCCTCTACTGAATGAAGACCTTGCCTCAAATATCTCCTGCCAACTTCTCGTACTTTCCAATCTACGCAGGAGACCTCCAGGCCTCTACTGAATGAAGACCTTGCCTCAAATCTCTCCTGCCAACTCCTCGTACTTTCATTCCAACCCAGGAGATCTTCTAGCCTCTACTGAATGAAGACCTTGCCTCAAATCTCTCCTGCCAACTCCTCGTACTTTCATTCCAACCCAGGAGATCTTCTAGCTTCTACAGAATGAAAGATCTCCTAAATATAAATAGCGACAATCAAAGATATAGCGATAAATATAGCACTAGTCAACCTTATATATTTGTGTGTGTAATACCTTTTAGACATTGTCGCCATTTTTAAGATGACACGTACTGTACATTTTACCTTGAAAAGATAGCGATACACCGAAATGTCCTTCAATAAAAATATCACATTTTTGTTTACTTATCCCAAGTAAACATAATACATGCCATGATAATCATGTTGGATACTTAGCGACTGTTTTTAACTGCAAGTGCACCACTTGTATACACACGTAGAAAGCGCAGTTCGACTTTTACACTTACCAAGTATGCCAGAGATCCCTTTTGGTTACTTGCACTCACTGGTGTAGTTGGACTTTTGCAAACGTACCACCTAACTCTAACGAGTGTTCTATCCACCATCCAATAGATATCTGCAGCTCTGATTGTCACTACAATTAAAGAGAAAGATTATATCAACATAGTCCAGTTCAGGCTATCAGTGTACGTATGGCTACCCACTAGCCAGTGAGAATCTCCGAAGAACGGATGGAGAACCCAGCAGACGACAATGCCACTATTTATAGAACCCAATGATCACTGAGATTATCATCTGCGATAGAAATGGAAACACCTTCGCAAGACTCCTCTTTGCAACATCCTCTACACCCAATGAAATCTCAGTTAGCTTATCAACGTGATTGCATCTAGTTACCCTATTGGTTAATTATATCGTTAGATCTATAAGTAGTATATGTCGACGCAACTGTACCAATATGTAAAGCTTACAAGAAAATTATAAAAAATAATTTACATATTCCGTTGCAGCAAATGAATTTTAGCTAGCTAATCACGTGATTGTATCTGGTGAGCTTATTGGTTAATAAATCACTTTACATATGTACAAAACCGGAACAAAGGACAGAGCACTAGATAGAACAGAGAACATATCCTAGAAAATTGAATCCCCCAGATCTTCAAGTCACACAAAACCGAAACAAATAATAAGGCATCAGAGGGTACAGGGAACATCCAAGAAAAGTTAAATCCCCCAGATCTCTTCTTATGTTGTAACAACACAACAAAGAACAGGGTACTAGATAGCGCAGAGAACATATCCTAGAAAGTTAAATCACCCAGGTCTTCAAGTCGCACAGAACAGAACAAGGAACAGGGTACTAGATAGCGCAGAGAACATATCCTAGAAAGTTAAATCACCCAGGTCTTTAAATCGTAACAAAACAGAACAGAGCACCAGATATCACAAAGTACATTCTTGAATAGTTAAATCACCCAGGTCTTCAAGTCGCACAAAACAGAACCAAGAACAGGGTTCTAGATAGCACAGAGAACATACTTGAATTGTTTAATCCCGATGTTCTTCAAGTCACACAAAACAGAACAAAGAACAGGCCCCTAGATAGCACGGAGAACATCTCCTAGAAAGTTAAATTCCCCAGATCTTTAAATCGTAGCAAAACAGAACAGAGCACCAGATAGCAGAGGGTACATCCTAGAATAGTTAAATCCTCCAGATCTTCGAATTATAACAAAACCGGAACAAATAACCGGGCTCTAAAAAGCAGAGAAAACAGTCGTAACAAAACAAAACAAAGAACAGGGCACCAGATAGCACAGAGAACATAACTTACAAAGTTAAATCCCCCAGATCTTCAAGTCACACACATAACCCGAACAACAACAAACCTAGCAATAGCTCGCACAAGACAAGATGTAACAGGTCGAAGGAGTTCACCTGGAGAGAACCAAAATAAAGAAATTCGCCGAAGGTGTTTCAACGGGAGCAGAAAGTTAACGTACGTCGTCTAGCGGTCGGGCTAAACACACTTGTACATGGTGATCTCACCCCTAGCAACCAATCACAAAAAACCACGGAGCCTTGTTTTTTTTTCTATGGAACAGCGACATGCCATTCCCGTGGGTTGGCTAGCGCTTGCATCAGCCTTGGAAATCTGTCCTCTACACCGGCCTTCCTAGTAAACCTCAGCGATACATAGAAAGTCATAATCTACTTTAACCGTATCTCCATATCCTTGCAAGGCGCAAGAACGAGAGAAACAAATATGGGCGTTCATCATAATATTGCAATAATCAGGATAACTAGGGTCAGGCAGTAAAGTCTCCCATGAAACACCATAGCTTAGAACATGTCTATTTCTATGCAACTTTACTGTCCTCTATGCTTATGCACATACGTTTTATTAACTACCATAACAAAGATTCCAGCCTACATTGTTGCGTATAGAAGCAGAATCGTTCAATACAGTATTAGAGCTCTAAAAGCGGTCTGGTAGATGAAATTGGTAAACCGCTGGGAGGTTTTAACTTATTCCATTATATTTGGCCAACCTAATTTCTTGATTAACAAGAAAAGCCAACCACGTACGCGTGTTTCGGGCTGTTGGCCCTCGTCAGCGTAGTGCAAGGTATACCTCTACGACCAAGGTTTTGGTCCTAGAGGCTTTTTGAGAAATCAAAAATGACTAAATATCATGGAACAAGTTAAATCAACGTTTAGTTGATTTTTATTCCACTAGATGGCGCTCTGCAATCTAAAATGCTCATGTGAGCGGTCAGGATATGCAAATTTTGTTCTTAATATCAACACATCATTTTTCTTTCTATTTTTTTCTTAGTTTTTACATATAAGAATGTATATACAAAACAACGTCAATACCACAGTCATTTACAACTAGGTAACAATGTTTATTTCCCATGATACCACCAATGTAGATTTTTCATCCATATTCGAAATGTATCAAGGACAAACGGAGTCAAGTACAGTGAGGTTTCTACACTAAATGAAATGTAGTGAAATTACAGTATGTGCAAATCAGATGCAACAATATCGCACACTATGATTATCATAATGTACAGATCAGATTTCTTTGTTCGGATAATAAGAGGCGTGCAGTTAAACCGAGCAAATGGGTCTACCAAAGGTAAACGTATTTTGCTTTAATATATACCTAAGAAATTTTGGGAAGATTGCGTGACAAGATTTCTTGAAAGAAAATAGAAGTAACATATTCGGTCAAAGTAAAGCCTTACTATTTCAACAACTAAAACTTCTTTTTGTCAGATTAAGAAATATAAATTATACAACAGGTTTCTGTTGTAAGTATGTCTTCAATAAAGATCACTGTAATATATTTCAGAGTTATTTTCTGAATTCCTATATAAATGCTGAAAGGCACAACTTCCTTATGTTTTGTTCACACTTGGTTATCTCGTGTGTCTTCAATAAAGATCACTGTAATACATTTCAGAGTTATTGCCTGAATCCCGATATACATGCTAAAAGGTACAACTTCCTTAAATTTTGTTCATGAGTGTATATTCTCTGTGCTGTCTGGAGTATTGGAGCTCCATCTATGCTTTCTTCCCATGGTGAATCTGTATAAGACCTGTGGTCTTAATAAAGCTGTATCTGTGTGATTATTAATGGTCTATATTATATTGAGAGATGTTAATATTATCTCATTGGGCACTTTTTTTCTGATAAAAAATACTCCAATGGCCCCTGATACTTTCAAAAGTCCAACCCCACCAGCAAGTGCAAGTAACCAAACGGGGCTTTGATATATTTGTAAGTGCAAAGTCTAACTGCTTTTCACATATGTAGAGATGTGGTTCACTTACAGTAAAAGCAGTCGCTAACTACCCACCATGATTATCATGGCCTTTACCACGTGTACTAGGGATAATTTATATATATATAAACAGGATTTTTATCGACTTCTATATTTATATTAATTATAAGGAGAATAATTCATTCTTTCTAATAATTTGTAGAGAAAATTTCTTTACAATTTTTTCCCAAAAAAAATTAATTAAATCTAACGAAGAACAAAATTATTCCTCGTCAATTTTAATAATTAGAAAAGTCCCAAATAGATATTGGGGTTTTGTAATATTGGATTTCTCTTTGTTACAAGAAAAAGAAAGAGTTTTCATTTATTTTATAGAAACAGTGTATATTATAATTATATATATATGTTATGAATATTTTGTGTTGTTGTTAGATTAGGCTTGATAAGACAAAGGATCGATAAGATAAAGGGTTGAGGTGCAGTCGTGATAAAAAAAAGATAATTATTTACCGTCAAGTAGCTTTTATTTTCAATTACTTGAGGAAATATTACACATTTGTTAGTTTCACATTATATAGAATTTATAATTTAATCCTATATTAGTGATTTAAAAGGATTGATTGGTTAACTACGCATATTTACAACAAAATTATACAACTAAAACTGAAAGTCTTTCTAAAAACGATGATAACCAAAATAAAATTATCAATGAATAAAATAGAGTATATATTTTTTAAAATATAGAAATATTTGAGGTTTTTAGATTATATAATATTTTTAGATTATATAATATATATATTATTTATAATTGATTTGAGAGAGAGAGAGAAAATGTGAGTTGTTAGGACAATATATTATTATTTACATACCTATATGTGTATATGTAAATTTTATATATGCCTATATGTAAATATAATTAATTTACATAGAGCCCTATATGTATCTATGTATATGTGTATATACATATATATATATATATATATATATATATGTATATATCTATGTATACCAAAAGTGGCGCACCTCTCCCTTTAATAATGGATTAAAACAATAGTTCATCACAACATTATTCCCTTTTTGAAGGGAGAGGTGCCACTTTGAGTACATCAATATCATCCTCCCGCAGCTTTAGGTTATATGTATATATTTATTTATTTATAAAAGCATACGGCGGTTCTCCCGTCAAAACTAGACGTCATCTGTTTATTTATTTAAATATTTACCAAAAGTGCACTTCTTCCTTTATTTAATCCTTAAAACAATATTTTATTACCCCATTATTTTATTTTAAAGGGAGAGGTGCCACTTTTATTACATGAATATCATATCCTACCGCAACTTCACGTTATATATATGTCATATAAAAACGTATATTCTAGATACGTTACCTTTCATGCAGTCGTGGATAAAAAAAATGAAGTATAACCTTTTATGTTTTCCCCAAATTATATGTATTTTTCATTATTTCTCAAAGCAAACAGTTTTACATACAAAGACAACTAACAATGTTTTTAAATAATAGCAAATTAGGTTATATTCTTTTTGTTTGGCATTCCTTTACATTTTAAAAATTAACTCTGTGTTCTTATTTTTAATTTGATTATTTAAATTATAATTTCAGTTATATTAGGAAAACAATTTTAATAAATATTGTAGTTATGTAATTATTTTGTTCTAGAATTTTAATTATATTATGAATAATAAAAATCATATTTTTATTATGTCATATATATAGCAATGATATAGTTTCATGATAAGGAGATGCCTTTCTTTTTACTCAATGTTACCTATACATAGGTGTAATTTAAACGACACCTCTGTGAAACAATTTATGTGAAAGGTTTGGTATGTAAACATGTAACACATGGAGCATTACTGTAATTGTACGTTTTACGAGTGTACGTCCCTGAGAGAATTCTATGGGTCAAATAGCCTTGTTTGTCAGTCTATGGGCCTATCGATCCTGAATATATTTACATCTCTCTGTTTTCATTGATTTCCTATGGTGTGTGTGGTTCTTACATTCTCACTGCAGCTGTGTATCATAGGCGGGTAAATAATTCTATTCGCGATTGAACGTTGTACTGTACTATTACATCCCAAACACGACACCAGCCATCTCTCTGTCTTAAGCTCGATGTACCATCTCGACGACTGTTAAGCCAGTGAGTTCCTTTAATTGGTCCAAGAAGCGGCGGGCATCCAGGTATGTGTCGCCCAAACATCTTTCCGGTCAGTATGGTGTACTCCATGTGTCGTGCGATGTGGCCGTAGAATCTCAAACAATTCCGTTTTACAGAAGTCTGTCATCTTCCGAAATCAATAGTTGGGATAGTATTGATGTACTACGTGCTGTCCAAGGTACACTTCGCCAACAATACTTCTCGAACGTATAAGCGGGTAGAAAGTAAAATTGACTCATAGTACTATGGCGTTTATGTGTGAATAGGGTTAATATATAGTGTTGTATTTAGGTATTCTAAGTGTACTGGTTCATGATAATCATGGTGGATAGTCATTTATGGCTTTCTGCTTAAACAGTAGCGCACCACATACACAGTAGAACCTCCCTTTAGCGGACACCCCATTAGCGGAGACCTCTCCACAAAAGAGAGTTTTCATTTACAAAATTACCATTTTTACTATTTAGAAACTCTCTGGTAAGAGGACACCTCTCCCTAAAGGACACTTTGGATCTGTAACTAGGTGTTGTCCTTTACAGAGAGGTAGTTCTACTGTAGCAACTCTCTGGTAAGAGGACACCTCTCCCTAAAGGACACTTTGGCTCTGTAACTAGGTGTTGTCCTTTACAGAGAGGTAGTTCTACTGGATACAAAAATTGTTTAAAATGTTGCAAGCTTGCCAAAATTTGAATGTATTCAACAATCCACTTAACATTTTATAAACGAGAGGAACACAATCATGTTTAATTAATCTGAAATTAACACTACATAGAACCTAACTATACTTAACTATTAAAAATAATATATATTAAGATAATTTGCTAACTATTATTTATGAGGTAGCAGGTATTTATATATTTTATGATTATCATTAGTACACACAGTGAACCTCATTAAGCCTAATTAAAACATTAATTAATTTAAACTTATATATACACTTACCCAAGTTGTGGTTTAGTTAAGGTTATAATTAATAACTAGTAAAAATTGAAAGGGAAACTTAATTAAGTTAAATTTTGAATGGAACTTTTGGCTGAAATTTAACCCTATTTACATAATTTGCTTGAAAGCTACTTACAATGACGTGTCAATTTCCTATTGGTGGAAAGATATGATTGGATACTTCTGATTGGTTTACAAATCTTCAAAGGAACTGTGTGTTTATTCATGTTTTAATAGAAGGTTGTATTTTTATTTGATAAATAAGAAATCGTTAGAAATATAGCGGTAAATTGATGGTATTGTTTAATGATGTATTTATGGATATCGGATTTAATACTTTGGAAGCTTTTCACTTTATGGCTTTTAGCCAATTCAATAAATAAAGGCAGAAGACTGCTAGAGGAGAAGCTTGTCTTTTATTGATGAATAGAATGCAAGCTTTCGGAGACATTTCTCTTTCATTAGTTAAGAAAGAACGCGGGAAAAAACGTTTATTTTGTTATCTATTTAGAAAGTAGAAAAGAATAGTCCTCGAAAGCTTGTTTTTATCAATTAATAAATGACAAACGCTTCGTTCAACAGTCTTCTGTCTTTATTTAAGATATATCCTGTAATTATTCTGCGTAGTATAAAATGAATGTCGAAATATATTCAGATTATTATTATTTTAAATGTTTTATTTTTTCTAATATGCAAAATTTATAATATAGAAAAAGATACTACTATGTAACCAACGTTGATATACGCGTTTATTCCCTAATTATTAACCTATTTTCTTGATAAATCAAGATAAAGCTAGTAACGTACGGGTTTCGGGCTGTTGGTCCTCGACAACGTGGTGTAGATAAATGAAAAAAATAAAAAGATGATCAGGACAATATATCATAATTTTTAAAAAGAGCATCTTTTGGTTATGCAAATAAATATTAATGTAATCTATCGGTGTGTATATATCTTTTTAACGTTTATTTCGATTTCAAACAAAAAATTCAAATAAATTTGCCAAAATTTGAGATAAAGCATAATATTGTCACGATAGTGATAACGAGTATTGCAAAAGTTTAAGTAAAAAATAATTTATTGATTAGAATGTAAACTATTTTTAAATTTACAAGTAATAATATGCAAGCATGGTAAGGGATGATGACTATGCAAATATTTATGATGATAAAAAAACAATGTATTCAGAATAATTATTCAGCGACAATATAATACAGACCCAAATGAAGTCGTTATTGAAGGATATTTTATTCCATTTTAGGCTTAACGATTCGAACACGTACAAAGATAGATTAGTATTCTGTAATTTTTCTTCTTTTTAATTATCAATCCCCTATTTGGAATTCTGAAACCACTTCCAGGAAAACCAAGTTGATTATCACAAAAATATATTCCAAACGTAACCAAAGAAATACGTGTTTAATAGTTTCCTTTATATACTACATTGGGAAATCGCCTAAACTAAACATTCATATGCGTAAAACGTGGCTTCCTATTGGGAAATAAACAAACAATGTGTTACTTTTCCATGGGTAGCACGCGTTTGTTTCAATAATTCAACAAATTTCAACACCCTTCTTCTTGTTATTGTTGATTTATCGCCTGTACTTCTTCTAGCTAATCCAATTCCATATTCAATTTCCTTTTTTTTTTCTTTTGGAAACAAATCCCAATTAATTCTATCGTCTGTAACACATGTTAAGAAAAAAAAACACTAACGTCTGATTCGAAATACAGGCCGAAATTTATCGGTTGCTTGAGTAAGGAAGCCCCTTTCGCAACTTTAACAGCTTTCAGCACGTGGCACGGCGCATGCGTAGCAGACGACTTTTATATCAATCAATTTCGAGCCAAACGAAAATTTGAAAATTTAACCTTTTTTTTTTTTTAGATTTTCAGAAAATGTATTTATTCGGAATATCCTTTTTTAGGTTTATAATTTTCATATTAATGAATAATTTGGTTATTACACACACACAATATAAATGGAATATTGTTAATATTTTATGATTAAATATTTAGAATTAGTTATTTAAAAACAGGTATCTATTACTTAATCTTCATTTATTTTATTTTTTATAAAGAGATAAAGTATATTATAAAGAGATATAATAATTTGACATTTATATATGTAAAATAAAGGTCGTTTCTATTATATATAATATTTCTCTCAAATGTATTTTTATTTCTATCTATACATAAATACATTATCTATATTTCTTAATTTATTATTTGCATAATATAATACCTCGTGTATCTTCAATAAAGGTCACTGTAATATCTTTCAGAGTTATTGTCTCAATCCCGATATACATGCTGAAAGGTACAACTTCCTTAAGTTTTGTTCACACTTGGTTATCTCGTGTGTCTTCAATAAAGGTCACTGTAATATCTTTCAGAGTTATTGTCTCAATCCCGATATACATGCTGAAAGGTACAACCTCCTTAAGTTTTATCTCCATGAGAGTTTATATATCCACATAATAATAATAATAGTAAAATCCACACATACAACAATCTATTGTTATTATTTCTTTGAATAGTTCATTTTATTCGGGATTAAAAAAATAGTTGCACAACAGTCTTCAATATTTTCAAGCCATATAAAACTAAAAATTCACTTTAAAACTTTATCAAAGCCAGAAAAAAAAACAACTTCAAACACTGTGATTTCTAGGGGAAAAAAGTAATCTTTTAAAAGAATGTTTTAAAAGAGTAAGTAAAATATATGTTGAGAAACAGTCTTTTAGAAAGTGTTGGTTCACTATTGTGAAAGTCTATTTTCTTATTTCGCTCAGGTGAAAATAAAACTTCGGTGTTTCTGTTGACTAGATTGTACTGGTTCCAATCTGATCCCTAATATACTTTTTTATTAAAAATAAAGAAGGCATCTCCTGACCACGAGCACATGTGCTTTATAGAAGGCAGAGCGCCATCTAGTGGAGCAAGAATAAACTAAACGTTTATTTAGCTTGCTCCGTGATATTTGGCCAACCCAATTTCTTGATAAATCAAGAAAAGCCATCCACGAACGCGTTTCGCGCTGTTGGCGCTCGTCAACGTGGAGTAGGCTGTAACCACTGCGACCAAAAATATTTTTTGGTCCCAATGGCTTCCCGAGAAATCAAGAAATATGTAAAAAAAAGTGATAAATAAAGAAAAACTAACCACGAACGCGTTTCGGGGTTTTGGCCCTCGTCAGACTGGTGCAGGCAATCAAGAAAATGGGTTGACCAAATATCAGGGAACAGGCTAGATCAACGTAGTAGAAAATTGTTTAATTTTTAAAAGAATCATATACGTCTATAATAGTTTCGAAATTGAATTATAACTATACAGAGTCGTGTATGTATGAATAAACATACCCTTTAAAAAAGTGATATATATATATATATATATATATTATTACTAGAAGAATGACCCGGCTTCGCCCGAGAAATCCCCCGAGTGAAGTATCCTTCATACTGAAAGTACATTAATAATAAATTGTAGAAGTGCCATAGAATAGCAATACAGAAGAAACGCATAAACTACAGGGAAAAAAGTGTGTAATGGCAAAAATTGTATTATATTAGTGTTTAGGTATTTGATTTAATTATTTTTTGCAATCCATTTAGTTGTTTCGAAATTAATATAGTTTAAATAGACGGCAGCTTTTCCCCCAAACCCCCATTAACCTTTGAAATTGCCTGCGTTGAGTGACTGACTGTAAAGAATCCTGACTGCGATGCCCATCTTCTCAGTAAGAATTAAAAAAAAAAGGTTTATAAAAAAAAATAATCTAAAATACTGGCATGTAAATATGTTTCTGTAAAAAAATAAAAGAGAATATGGAAATATTAGGCAAACATATGTGTTCGCTAATGATTGCGACTGCATTTTAAACGATTTTTAAAGAGATTTAAACAAATAAAGGCCAGAACAAAAATTAATAAAAAATATGAAATCCATTATTTACATACATTGACAAAAGCAAACGATGACAGAATTGATGACTCTGATACTTGTATATAGAATAATAAGTGATATAATATACATATATGTATGTATAAAAGAGTGTGTTTGTGTGATATAATTTAAAAATACAGTTAAACCTGTCTATAGCGCTCCCTCTAAATAGCGCCTCCCTTTCTATAGCGCCCGATCTTAAATACGTAGTACGATACGATTTACATTAAAAGTGACCTGTCTATATCACCTCCTCTCTATAGCACCCTATTTTGGTGAGTCCCAAGAGGGAGCCCTATAGACAGGTAAACTCTGTCGTATATTTACATTCTAATAATTTTAAATCCACAGATTATTATTCAGTGATATATTGTAATATATAACTTATCATCATCATTCTATTGTTGTTTACTTGTAATTTTGGATTTTTGTATCTAATACGGTGTAATATAATAAAAGTCATTTAAATAAATAAGACCTAAAATCAATTTCTACTTTTTAATCAACCTAAATACACCACATATAGTAACAAACACTCAGGATATAAACTTCAGGATGGCTATTCTACCACAGTGACGTAACACAGGGTAAAAAGTGGAGTAAGCAGGGGGGAACTTGAGGATTGGAACAGATTGGGGGTTGGGGGGTGATTTTTTTTTAAAGAAACGGAAGTGAGGGGGGAGACGGCCACGGGGGTGTTGACCCACAGGGACCTCGGGGGTCCTTCAAAGGTCCTGGGAGGGGGAACTGTCCTTGGAACACATCTAAATATTGGTGACCTTGTTTGTCGCGACCTTGGCCGTGAAAAATGTCACTCACCCTCATGGTAATGATGTGACATATGTGTGTCCTGTTTGTGACATTTTCTCTCTTTTTTTTTTTACTCTATTGACGCTTCCTCTTTTTTAAAATCTATTTTTAAACTTTTATATTCACTTTTTTATATTTTTCAACTTTTATATTCACTTTTTTATATTTCTTAACTTTTATATTCACTTTTTTTTATATTTTTTAACTTTTATATTCACTTTTTATCTTTTTTTTTTTTTTAATATCAGAGTTGATTGTAAGGTTATTACGTGTTATATATATAATCAATATTGATTTTTGTTTATTTATATATATATATGAAAAAAACAATAGAAAAAATAAAAGATAAATGGGTCAGGTGTTGATATCAAAAATAATAAAGAAGGCATCTCCTGACCACGAGCACATGTGCTTTTTAGATGGCAGAGCGCCATCTAGTGGAGAAAGAATAAACTAAACGTTTATTTAGCTTGCTCCGTGATATTTGGCCAACCCAATTTCTTGATAAATCAAGAAAAGCAATCCACGATATATATATATTTTTATATTTCTGTTGAAGAAGGAATCAAAGTTTACGGTGACGTGTTTCTTTTATTAATGATGTAAATTCGGCAAGCTTTCGAACTCTGACGTCCTTCAACAGGCTACTTTCCAAGAAACTGAAAGATAATATTTACCTATATATAAATATTATATTTCAGTTTCTTGGGAAGTTACCTGTTGAAGGAAGGCATAGTCCGAAAGCTTGCCGATTATACCGCACAAATAAAAGAAACTCGTCACTCCGTAAAACTTTGATTCCTTCTTCAAGATGATGTCAGGCGATTCCTTCCTTCTCTTGTAATTTATTTGTGTGTGTGTGTGGTCTATTTTCAATGATAACACATAATAATTATATTTTTAATTTTTTTAATGAACGCACATATATCTTTACTGCGCAATTCTGGCCATAACTACCCGTTTCATGATTTTTCAGGATGTCTGAATGACCAGTTTTTTTTTGTCGTTGAAATACAGTTTGAATCACGCTGATGAGGGCCAACATCCCGAAACGTGTCTGTGGTTAGCTTTTCTTGATTATTCAAAAATGGGTATTTGACCAATTCTTGAATAATTTAAAAAATCAATAAATAGTTGATATTTATTCCGATAGATGGCGCAAGTAATGGGTTGGCCAAATATCAGGGAACAGGTTAAATCAACGTTTAGTTGATTTCTGTTCCTTTAGATGGCGCTCTGCCATCGGGTTCAAATCCCGCATTGGACCCTTTTTTTTTTTCTTGAAAAATAATTGTTTCAATAAAAAACCCGTTTCTTGTGAAAGTCCAACCTCATCAATGAGTACAAGTAACCAATCAGAGCTATAGGAGATTTGTAAGTAACAAATCAATAAAAAAATCCCTTGTATCAATATTGAGTAAAATATATCAGACCTCCAGGGAAAAGTATCTTTTCAAAACATTTTTTATTCTCTAAATTCGAAACTATTTTAAAGGCGTAAGATTATTTTTGAAATTAAACAATTTGGTGGGTAGAAGAAGGCGACTGCTTTTACTGTAAGTGCACCGCATATCTACACACGTGAAAAGCAGTTCGACTTTGCACTTACAAATGTGCCAAAGCCCCATTTGGTTACTTGCACTCGCTGGTGGGGTTGGACTTTTGCAAGAATCGGGGTCCATTAGAGAATTTCTTTTAAATCAGAAAAAAAGTGCCAAATGCGGGATTCGATCCCGGGTCTTAGTGGTCGAAAACCAACGGTTTATTCCAGCCTTCCACCGACCCCCTGGGATATGTAAATAAAGTAAGTTAGTATAGAAGAAGATATGATGAGGAAATATTTGTTATTATCGAATAAGATAGAAAAAACTGAGAGAAGAGAATGTTGTTAATCCTATCTGTTGCAATTATCCCCCTACAGAGATATCCGAGCACGTGCTGTGAGAAATCGCCGGGATTAGGTATTTCCACATCTCCTTAATGTGAAATTCCTGATTTTCCAGGGTGCCACTTCTGGTTATCTCTGCTCCTCCAATGTCTTGAAGGACTTCTCCTTGTTGACTTCTATATCATCTTTTTTTGATTGGTATTGAATTTGTTATAAGAATTTGAAACTATTATAAACGTGCATGATTATTTTAAACAATTTCTACTGCCCTTACTGCAATGGAAAAAAAAATAATGGGAGGGCCTGGCTTATCAGTGGTGAACCCTCCCAGCGGTATGGTAGTTTAAACTGACGAAACCGCCAGATTATATCTGTCTAGCTGTCTAGGTGAATATTTAACGGATAGGTAAGTGTCTATCTGTTTAGGTGAATGTCTAGCGGTATAGCTGTCTAGGTGAATATTTAGTGGATAGGTAAATGTCTATCTGTTTAGGTGGATGTCTAGCTGTCTAGGTTAATGTCTAGCGGTATAGCCAGGCTCTCCCATTATTTTTTCCATTGCAGTAAGGGCAGTAGAATATTGTTTATTTTTAAAAAGAATCATACGCGTCTATAATAGTTTCGAATTTTGATAACAGATGGCGCGATAATGCATCATAATATACTTCTATATTATCTTATATTTGATTGTTATTGATTTTGTTGTTGGGATGTTTGCCTATATGTGTGGTTAATGTGCTTGTTAAAATATATTCTCATCATTTCTTTGAGTCAAATTATATATAAGTAGGTCTTTAACAGATGGTTCTATGAATATACATCTATATTTTGTGAGTGATAACGTGGTCTAGGTGAATGTCTAGGTGTTGTCTAGAGGTTTAGGTGGCTGTCTAGGTGAATGCCTAGGTGTTGTCTAGAGGTTTAGGTGGCTGTCTTGGTGAATGTCTAGCGGAATATATGTCTAGGTGAATATTTAGCCGATATGTAAGTGTCTATATGTTTAGGTGGATGTCTAGCGGTTTATCTGTCTAGCTGTCTAGGTGAATATTTAACGGATAGGTAAGTGTCTATCTGTTTAAGTGAATGTCTAGCGGTCTAGCTGTCTAGGTGAATATTTAGTGGATAGGTAAGTGTCTATCTGTTTAGGTGGATGTCTAGCGGTATAGCTGTCTAGGTGAATATTTAGTGGATAGGTAAGTGTCTATCTGTTTAGGTGGATGTCTAGCGGTATAGCTGTCTAGGTGAATATTTAGTGGATAGGTAAGTGTCTATCTGTTTAGGTGGATGTCTAGCGGTATAGCTGTCTAGGTGAATATTTAGTGGATAGGTAAGTGTCTATCTGTTTAGGTGGATGTCTAGCGGTATAGCTGTCTAGGTGAATATTTAGTGGATAGGTAAGTGTCTATCTGTTTAGGTGGATGTCTAGCGGTATAGCTGTCTAGGTGAATATTTAGTGGATAGGTAAGTGTCTATCTGTTTAGGTGGATGTCTAGCGGTATAGCTGTCTAGGTGAATATTTAGTGGATAGGTAAGTGTCTATCTGTTTAGGTGGATGTCTAGCGGTATAGCTATCTAGGTGAATATTTAGTGGATAGGTAAGTGTCTATCTGTTTAGGTGGATGTCTAGCGGTATAGCTGTCTAGGTGAATATTTAGTGGATAGGTAAGTGTCTATCTGTTTAGGTGAATGTCTAGCGCTATAGCTGTCTAGGTGAATATTTAGTGGATAGGTAAGTGTCTATCTGTTTAGGTGGATGTCTAGCTGTCTAGGTTAATGTCTAGCGGTATAGCTGTCTAGGTGAATTTATGTGAATATTTAGCCTATAGCTGGATATTTAGCTGCCTTGTGAATGTCTAGCGGTATAGCTGGATGTCTAGCTGTCTAGGTGAATATTTAGCGGATAGGTAATTGTCTATCTGTTTAGGTGAATGTCTAGCCATCTAAGTTAATTTGTAGCGATCTATACGATGTCTAGCGGTTTAGATGGTTGTTAATATGAGTGTTTAGCTGTCTATGTAATTGTTTTAGCGGTCTAGATTAAAGTCTAGCGGTCATACACACAATAAAAATGTCTAGCGGTCTAGATGATTGATTAACAATCTAGGTGAATATCTAGAGTTCTAGTGAACGTCTAGCTGTCTAGGTGTAGGTGATGTCTAACAGTTTAGACAGTTGATCTAGCATCCCATATATTCAATATTTACACCCATTACACAATATTGTAACATAGTATTTATTAATTTTATTATTTTTTATTAACAGAGTGGTCATTTTTTTATGTTTATATCTTGCGACTCTGTAAATTTCCCTCGTGACTTATCTTTGTTTACAATTCATAGTTTGTCCTTGCCTGTAATAAATTTTTGTCTCCTCCTGAAGTTTTTTGTCTTCCCTAATTTTCCACGTGGCAATATATATAGTATTATCTAACCTCCGAATGACCTAATCTGTTTTCCACCACAAGACATAAAGTGGTGTGACCACGCCGTGAGCATATCCAAGTAATGCTATGTTTCGGCCGTTATGTAGTCCATTAGTATTCCATAATATCTACTGGCTATGCAGGACACGTCTTAGACAAACAACTGTGAAATACGAGCCTAATCAACCTGACGTAGAATACGTATTTGTCGACAGCGCTGGAAATGTCAGAGGTTAGTCTTAGTCCCACAGTTGGAGAGCTTCACAGAGAAATACACAACTAGGAAGTTGGCAGACGAGTGGAATAACCCGTCGCTTTCAGACAGCCAAAACCCGGGTTCGAATCTCGTATTAGACACTTTTTTCTTTAAAAAAAGGGTATTTTTCCGCCTATACAGCTAATAATTCACGTAAGCAACTAGACATTCATTTATACTGCTAAATATGTATATAGACAGCTAGACATTCACCTAGACACAACTAGACATTCTTCTATACCGCTAAAAAATTACTTCGATGGTCACCGATTCTTGCAAAAGTCCAACCCTACTAGTGAGTGGAAGTAACCAAACATGGCTCAGGAACACTTACTTGTGTACGTATAAATCGACCTATTTTCTATAGGTATAGACATGTGGTGCTTTTAAACAAACATCATGATTATCATAGCTTGTACCACGTATACTTGGGGAGATATGTAAATAAAATACAATTATACTCATATGAAAACTTTCTGTTTTTACTTTTCTGTTTGTCTTTGTATCTGACGTTAATTCTGTCAGCCTTTGAATGTCTTTCACCCCATTACATGGGAGGTAACTGGAAAGAACGGGGTTCTCTCAACTTGTAGAATTGATATCGAATCTTTATTTTAGAAATAATTTTATATTTATATATATACAGTCGAACTTGGATAATTCGAACCCCAAGGGACCATAAAAAAAATCGAATTATCCAAAAATTCGAATTAAAGATGTTATATTATTTATATAGGAAATTCTAGGGACCAAGATAAATATTCGAATTAAAGAGGTTTTCGAATTAAAGAAGTTCGAATTATCCAAGTTATACTGTATTGATATTCAATACCATATCTATTGTTTGAAAGTTTGAACTAATTTTACCATTTTTTCTTATCCTAAGTTTAAATGGTATAGATTAGAAAAATCGTGGTGGATAGAAGTTGGCGACTGATTTTATTGTAAGTGCAGTCTACACATGTAGAAAGCAATTCGACTTTTACATTTACAAATGTACCAGAGCCCCGTTTGGTTACTTGTACTAATTGGTAAAATTGGACTTTTGCAAAAATCGGGGGATTTCTTTTTTTTTTTTTTGTTTAGAAAAAACTTAAGGAAGTTTTACCTTTCGGATACCTATATCGGGATTCAAATAATAACTCTGAAAGATATTACAGTGACCTTTATTGAAGACACACGAGATAACCAAGTGTGAACAAAACTTAAGGAAGTTGTACCTTTCAGCATGTATATCGGTATTCAGACAATAACTCTGAAAGATATTACAGTGACCTTTATTGAAGACACACGAGATAACCAAGTGTGAACAAAACTTAAGGAAGTTGTAACTTTCAGCATGTATATCGGGATTTAGACAATAACTCTGAAAGATATTACAGTGACCTTTATTGAAGACATACGAGATAACCAAGTGTGAACAAAACTTAAGGAAGTTGTACATTTTAGCATGTATATCGGGATTTAGACAATAACTCTGAAAGATATTACAGTGACCTTTATTGAAGACATACGAGATAACCAAGTGTGAACAAAACTTAAGGAAGTTGTACATTTTAGCATGTATATCGGGATTTAGACAATAACTCTGAAAGATATTACAGTGACCTTTATTGAAGACATACGAGATAACCAAGTGTGAACAAAACTTAAGGAAGTTGTACCTTTCAGCGTGTATATTGGGATTTAGACAATAACTCTGAAAGATATTACAGTGACCTTTATTGAAGACATACGAGATAACCAAGTGTGAACAAAACTTAAGGAAGTTGTACCTTTCAGCGTGTATATTGGGATTTAGACAATAACTCTGAAAGATATTATAGTGACCTTTATTAGAGACACACGAGATAACCATGCGTGAACCAAATTGCCTCTGTTTCCTTTTAAAAATAGACGAACGGCGATATCAAAGAATTTCCACTTTTTTATATTTTGTCCATGAGTATAATTCGGATATTTTGAATTACCCAAACAATAGAAATAGTGTTTAACCTCAATTAAATCAAAATATTCGAATTATTTTTTAAAATAACTTCTCAGCTAAAGTTAGTGTTTCACTATCAGTGTGTTCATATAGACTTTATCTTATTTATTTCTACCGCGGTATCAGAGATGGTAAGATAACCTCTCCTATCTGGTTGATAACATAAGCTCAAGGCCGTGTAAATAACTTTCACTACCGGATATTTGGTGACATTTTCCATGTAGTCCAGTTACGCCTATTTAATTTGAATGGGATTTTAAAATGCTTTTTTCCACGCATTGATCACTTTTTTTTCTAATAAAAACATGCTCCAATTTTCCCCCTATTCTTACATAGGTCCAAATTCAGCATCGAGTGCAAGTAACCAAACAGGTGACATGTTCCATGTATGTCCAGTTACGCCTATTTAATTTGAGGTATTTTAAAATGCTTTTTCCACGCATTGATCACTTTTTTTTTTCTAATAAAAACATGCTCCAATTTCCTCCTATTCTTACAAAAGGTCCAAATTCAGCATCGAGTGCAAGTAACCAAAAAGGTGACATGTTCCAAGATGTCCAGTTACGTCCATTTAATTTGAGGGATTTTAAAATGCTTTTTTAGAGCATTGATCACTTTACCATTCTAAGAAAAAATGCTCCAATTTTCCCCCTATTCTTGCAAAGGTCCAAATTCAGCATCGAGTGCAAGTAGCCAAACAGGACAATGACACATTTGTAAACCCTAAAGTCGAATTGCTTCTCACCTGTTTAAACAGTGGATGCACTTACAGTAAAAAAAGTCGCTTACTATCTCCTATCATGATTATCATGGCCTGTATCACGTGTACTAGGGATAATAATAATTAAAGAATTGTCATGCTCAGAACTGACAATAGAGGACCTATTTTCCAGGCCTATAACTACCATGGCAAAATTGGAGAGGAGTGGACTTCAGGAATTGGTTTAACCATGGAGATATGCACCACTACCACCATAATTAAAGACATTTTTCTCACTATCTCATTAGAAACATCCTGGTTCACCTTTCTGAAGGTTATATACAATATAAAGTTGCGGTAGGATGATATTCATGTATTAAAATTATCTCCCTTTAAATATGCATTAAAACAATACATTTTGTTAAAAGTTTACACAAATAAATTTACTGGCAATGCATTTATTTTTAAATATCATCGAATATTATCTCTACAGACATTACTGAAATGATATGATTTATTGAATGAGAGGGCTTGGCTCATCAGTAGTGAACCCTCTCAGCGGTTTCGCCAAATTAATCTCTAGACCGCTCTACTATTGTATTGGATTGGTTTGGAGTATACCCTGTATTTTCTATGGAAGGCAGCTTAGGTGTGTTTAGTGAACTATAGACATAAGCTTATAGGTCTGTAGAGGTACATACATATGATATCAAGGTATTGCATCGAGCAAATATATTTTGTGTTTCACCTCAGTACAAAACGTAATCAGCCTTGCCACTTCAGTTCAAAAAAAAACTTTTTTATAATATCGACCGATTTTCTCACCGCTCTCGTAGGATGTTATGAAATCGAAGCCGTCCCTGTACTGATGAGGGACATAGTACGATACCATGATATACAGGTTGTTGGCTTTTGTCTGAATTTGCCTAAACTGGTGTTGTGGTTCATTCTTTATCATCATCATTACGTTTTGTACTGGAATGTTAAACTAAACGCATTGCTTCAATACAATTTTAAATTACAAAAATGCCATTTTTGATACAGTATATGATATTTTTGCAGCAAAGAATACCACCTATGTATATGCAACCCTTAATGGCACATACTATCAATCTTATCCCAGTTGGTAGAGACCCACCCCAACTACGCGATTTTTTAAAAACGACCGGCGACATCAAAGACTTACTACCTAAATATTGTCCATGAGCGTAGATTAAAAGACCACAAATATAGCACCTATAAATCCAGCAGAAGTCACATGAACAGTAGATATAAGGGGTAAACTTACATTAAGCAATAAAGCCTTGAGTTTGCTTTGAATGATTCATAGTTGGAATTTGCTAGTCTTGCATAGATTTGGTTTAGGTATCAGTTTTCTATGTCACCTGTGTATGTGGGAGTAAATATAATTCTGCTGATATTTCTAAGGTCTATTATACTTAAGGACTTGGTAATAGGAGTACGGATGATATAGCCTATGGTTCTGGGACCCGGAATCCTAATACTATGGCCTTTAGGACCATAGAAATCAACAGTATAGAACAAAACACTATAAAGGAATGGCAATACATCCAGATGGCACAAGAACCTATAGGGCATGCAACAACTCTCCTGGTGTGGAACTGACACCTACTCACATATTCTCATGCCCAGCAATGGCTGCAGCTTGCACAAAATTGACATAGACCCAGAGCAGCAGCTTTACACACCCAAGATAGAGAACAATGCTGTGATAGAGATGTATGGAGACATCTGAGGCTCTTCTTTGGACACGACGACAACAACAACAAATCAACAGTAGCCGGTGTACTCCATGTCCTGCCTACAGACAATATCCATCAGAATGAGAGAATATGGTTTTACGGGCTACTAAACAAAGTGTATAATTTTCGAACCTAAAAGAGGGCTAGTCCGGGATATAAAAAAAAAGGGAATCGAACCTGGGCCTCTTGGGTGAGAGCCCGGTATCCATCAGAATGTAAATATCTTTATTTATGGGACTGCTAACCAAAATAGATGATTTTTGAGCCCCAATGGCCGCGTAAAGTGGAATATATACAAAGCACTATGACCAGGCTGGGGAGGCTAGGGACAGGATCTCCGTCACGGAAAAGGGAGGTTAGGCCGTATTGGGTCCGCCGAGGTCAGGAGGCAGGAAGAAGGCGTAACATCAGAATAAAAGAACAGCGATAATATATAAAAATATAGAAGCATAGGGCGCCTCTCCCGTTAAAGTAAACGTCAAAACTTGACGCTATCTATTGACCGTCGCCGCAACTAGCGGCCTCGGGTCGGTGACAAATCCACAACACCAGCTTTGGCAAACTGAGAAGCGTCCTCTAGAGACCATGGTTTCGGGCTAATGGCCCTCGTCAGTCTAGGGTGGACTTTAATTCCATGAGATCCACATAGGATCTAATGGAATCTTGACAATCTGCCAAAGAGGTGTTTAGCTGGCAAAGTGGATGAGCCAAATCTATGGCTAGAATATAGATGGAAATTTTGCCGGACGCTTCTCAGTTTGCCAAAGCTGGTGCTGTGGCTTTGTCACCGACCCGAGGCCGCTAGCGGCGACGGTCAATAGATGGCGTCAAGTTTTAACGTTTACTTTGACGGGAGAGGCGCCCTATGCTTCTATGGATCAATTTCCTCCCGGCAAATTCTCCATCTATATAAAAATATATTAAATCCTTTGTTTGACTAATTGAGTAAGTTACTGTTATACTACCGTTCAAGACCTAATAAGTCTGAAAGCTTGAATCAAGTTATACAAGAAATTTATCCCTGGAATCATTATTGGTGCAATTTCTTGGTACATGAAGGATTTATAATAACGTTCTTCCTTTGACTTATCCCCTCAATAATGGACCCATTATTTGCTTTATTAAATTTTATAAGTCAAGAAAAAATTATTTTTATATATCCTTTATTGAAGCAATAGTTAACCAGAAATTATTTGAAAGAGGATAAATAAAAATCAGGTAAAAAGTTTCTTTTAATTTTGAATTTGCAAGCTTTCGAGCAAATATGCTGCTCTTCAACGGGAAAATACTCTATGTACAATCTCTGTACATAAAGTGTCAGCCCGTTGAAGAACAGTATATTTGCTTGAAAGATTGCAAATTCAAAATTAAAAGAACCTTTTTACCTGATTTTTATTTATCCTCTTTCAATGACACCTCTCCCTTCAAATATACATTAAAACAATTCATTTTGGTTTATTACCAAAATACCAAACGATAGCGGTGATGATGAATGAGATACAACACCATTTTATGCAAATACAGACAATATGCAATATGTATACCATGGTTTCGGGCTATATGGCCTTCATCAATACATAAAAGGCTTCAATTTCAGAACATCTCCTTCAAGAGTAGTTATAAAATTGGTTCAATTTGACAAAAAAAAAGTGAAAATCGCTTTTTTATCAGCATATAAGAGAAACAAGCCACATTTTAATCGACAAGAAATTACCTCAAGAGACAAGGGTCGCCTCTCTCGTCAAAACAGACGTCTAAAACCAGACGGCATCTATCATAATTTTGACGGGAGATGCGACCCGTGTCTCTTTAGATCAATTTCCTCCCAGCAAAATTTCAATCTATAAGAAAATACCTGCCATTACCATATCATTTTACCGATTATTTTATTTCCAAAGCGCTATATCCCGCAAGGGATATTTGCGCCAAACAAGGTGAAAAGTTTATTTACATAAGTTATTTACATTATTCAACGCATGAAAAATTAGAGATCCAGATTTTGTAGAAAGTTTAGAATGTATTTACAAAATGAATTGAACTTTAATGAATTTAACGATTTGATTTCCGATTTAAAAAATCATATCTAAAGGTCAATTCATTTTGTAAATACATTCTAAACTTTCTATAAAATCTGGATCTCTAATGTTTTCATGCGTTGAATAATGTAAATAACTTATGTAAATAAACTTTTCTCCTTGTTTGGTGCAAGTATCCCTTGCGGGATATAGCGCTTTGGAAATAAAATAATAGGTAATTACGATATCATAGGTTTCCGAGCAGAAAATCGTATTCTTTAATCCTTAATAACTAAAGAGAAAACAATGGCGTAAACCTCCGAATTGATTCACCTAAACAATTCCAACACCTTAAGACAAAAATGATTTAATTCTTAAATCCTCATTCATTGTTTTCACAGCACGTCTACCGAATGGATTCCCCCCCCCCCCCCCCCCTATCTTTTTGCCTTTGTTTTATTCCTTTTGTGTTTTTTAAACAGAATTTTTTTTTTTTTTTGTAAGTTGATTGTTTTTATTTTTAGCCTCTTTAAACTGATATGTAAATATGTGGTATCATTAAATTTATATCTTATTTAACTATTTATATCTTGGAAATATCATTTTTTTGTATTATTCCAAGAACACGTGATATAAGCCATGATAATTATGGTGGGTAATTAGCGACTGCTTTTTACTGTAAGTGTACCACATGTATAAGCATGTAGAAAGCAGTTAGAATTTTGCATTTATAAGTGTGTAAGAGCCCCGTTTGGTTACTTGCACTCACTAATGTTTTTTTAAATTAGTTTTAACGTTATATGTTTCTATATTTACTAATTCCGTAAGTCTGAGAAAGAGTTATCACTTGAAAGCTTGTCTAAATTTGATAAACATGTTTCAATATTTTCCTCTTATTTTTCTAACTCTATTTTCAACTATATTTATAGATATATTCACACACAAAGATTTTATTAAGACACCAGTCTTATACAGATTCTCCTCTCTTATTACCGGCTTACAATGATATCCTCACAATGATCAATCATATTTATACACATGTGCAAAATAATAGAAAAAATAAAAAGGTCAGGTGTTAATAAATAAAAATAAAGAAGGCATATCCTGACCAGGAGCACATGTAATTTTTAGATGGCAGAGCGCCATCTAGTGGAACAGAAATCAACTAAACATTGATTTAACCTGTTCCCTCATATTTGGCCAACCCAATTTCTTGATAAATCAATGGGTTGGCCAAATATCAGGAAACAGGTTAAATCAACGTTTAGTTGATTTCAGTTCCACTAGATGGCGTTCTGCCATCTAAAAAGTACATGTGCTCCTTGTCAGGATATGTCTTCTTTATAGATATAGTTAAAAGATTTTCTAATGCTCGAAGTGATGCAGTTGGCAATCCAAATGTATTCTCCTCTCTTTTTAAAGGCCAACTGAAGCAATCGTAAATGGCATAAATAATTGCATGACCTTGGTTCGATCAATAATATAAAGTAGGAATAAAAAACCATTTAATTCTTTACCACATTCATTCTCTTTTTCATTAATATTCATTTCTTCTTTGTACCTTGGTGTGTGTGTTAATTGTTTGAATTGTAATAATTCTTCCCCTTTTTATTCACTCAATAACTTTCCCCTGACAATACATGGATTACATATAAACACATACATAAAAAAAAAACGAATGAAATGTGAATATTTAGAAAAAAAGAACAAATTGATATAGAGTCCATAGAAACCTGAACATAAATATGAGTTTCATCACTCTGGGTGTGATAAAATAATTTAGGATATTTCTATGAAAGACATCGTTATTTCTTGTCTGGCAACTTTGGATCGTAAATATGTAAGGTTTTTTTTTTTTTTCGTTTCTCTTATGTAATCATAATATCTCTCCCATTGTAGCTATCATAGCATCGTCTGCTTAGAATTCTCCTTTTTAGGGAAAGATCGATAAGGGTTAACAATATGTCGCCTAACCTGAGCCTATAAAGGGATATGTCACGAGAAACATTGTCACCAATTAGCGACATCATGACAAAAGGATATCACTCGATGATTATCTTACTGTATACACTCAAAGACAAAACTTAAGGAAGTTGTACCTTTCAGCATATATATGGGGATTCAGGCAATAACTCTTAAAAATATTACAGTGACCTTTATATATTGAAGACACACGAGATAACCAAGTGTGAATAACCTCTGTCTCATACAAAAAAAAAAAAAGACGAACGACGATATCAAAGACTTTCCACTTAAGTTTTGTCCATGAGTGTATCATTTTGTTGAGTTTCAGCTTCGTCTATATAGTTACAGCACACTTTACAGTACCCAAAATGAAGTAATTCAATGATAATAATGAGTTATTTACCTTTGGTTGAAGATCTTGATTTTGAAGTAAAGGTCTCTACACAAAATAACAAACATCGGTTAGTTTATTACAAGCCATTAAAGAATGGAATAAACCTTGTAAAATAACGTAAAGTTCAGAGTTATTGTTTGAATCTCAATATACATGCTTAAAGGTACATCTTCCTCAAGTTTTATTCATGAGTCTATATTTGTTTCTCAAAATGTGCTTTTGAATAAATTTATATGTAAAAGTGTTAACAGTGAATTCACATCCCGGGATCTGGTTGATAAATTAAGGTGAAAAACATATTCATGATCGTGTAACTGAAAGTAACTGATGGCTTGCACCATCTATCGGAATAAATATAAATTAATCATTAATTTCGCTAATATTCTGAGAGATAGTTGAAAAAAATCAACGATTAGTTGACATTTATTCCGACAGATGGCGCAAGCCATAAGAAAATTTCAGTCGCACAATCATGAGTTGTTCTATTGTTGTTGTTCTTGTTAAAAGGAATGTTATTTAAAGCCAAATAAAACCGAATTATGAAAAATAATTTTAAAAAATCGATTAGTTGATATTTATTCCGACAGATGGCGCAACCTATCAGCTATTTTCAGTCAAACGATTAGAAGATTTTTTATATTTCTTAATTGATCAATTTGATCCCAGTATAATTTCAGTATAGTACTATTTTTCAAAGAATAAAGATGTATCGTATAAAGGTAATATCGTATAGAGAAATATACCTTTCTCTCTCTCTCTAAGATGAAGAACATATCTGTGAAAATGTTTAAGAATTCTCCACATCTTAAAGTCATAGTTCCATTAGATGGCCAAGAATTATGGTCAGAGAACACAAGCAATGCGGTAGTTGACGCATTCAAGTTAGATTCAAACTGGCAAAATTGCTTGAAAGTTTGTTCACCAATGTTAACTAAACCTTATTAACATTTTATATCATCTACTTGTAAATAAAATTAGAGAAATTTTTTCAGTGAAAAAGTAACAAAAGTAAAAATTGGAGTAATATTTACAGAGAAAGAAATGAAAGAGAAGTCTCGAGGTGAGAGTAGGGCGTGGTCGTCCATGCACCAGTTTGGAGATGTCGGGAGGAGCATGCGGTCCCTAGGTACCCACCAGGTGTGGAAGGAGGAAGCAGACTGGCGTGGCATTGACCTACATCTCCAACGGCAGCGAGGATATTGGAAAAGAGTTGAACTTGGCGCTGAATCAATGAGGGTGTTGCCCTGGAGATGTTGGCCTTCCAATCGATCCCGTGCGCATCCGGAGGACGCCTGTCCTTAATAGGGCCGTCCGTTCTTTTCCTGCTTCCACCACCTCTTCTAGGTCAGCACATACCCCTGGCTTCCACCGCCTCTTCTAGGTCAGCACATACCCCTGGCTTCCACCGCCTTGGCCTCTTCTTCTTCTAGGTCAGCACATACCCCTGGCTTCCACCGCCTTGGCCTCTTCTTCTTCTAGGTCAGCACATACCCCTGGCTTCCACCGCCTTGGCCTCTTCTTCTTCTAGGTCAGCACATACCCCTGGCTTCCACCGCCTTGGCCTCTTCTTCTTCTAGGTCAGCACATACCCCTGGCTTCCACCGCCTTGGCCTCTTCTTCTTCTAGGTCAGCACATACCCCTGGCTTCCACCGCCTTGGCCTCTTCTTCTTCTAGGTCAGCACATACCCCTGGCTTCCACCGCCTTGGCCTTTTCTTCTTCTAGGTCAGCACATACCCCTGGCTTCCACCACCTTGGCCTCTTCTTCTTCTAGGTCAGCACATACCCCTGGCTTCCACCACCTTGGCCTCTTCTTCTTCTAGGTCAGCACATACCCCTGGCTTCCACCGCCTTGGCCTCTTCTTCTTCTAGGTCAGCACATACCCCTGGCTTCCACCGCCTCTTCTAGGTCAGCACATACGCCTGGCTTCCACCGCCTTGGCCTCTTCTTCTTCTAGGTCAGCACATACCCCTGGCTTCCACCGCTTCTTCTAGGTCAGCACATTCCCCTGGCTTCCACCGCGTTGGCCTCTTCTTCTTCTAGGTCAGCACAAAATCCTTGCTTCCAAGTCCTTGGCATCTCTTAGGTCACATACTCCTGAATTCTGATTTCACCGTCTTGGCCTTTTCTTAGTCTAGGTCAGCACACAGTCCAGGCTTCCAACACCTTAGAATCGTTCAGGTCACATTGACCCACTCCCGGAAGCAGGATTCTAGCATAATATTTATTTCTACTCTTAGGTCAGAATACTCTGAGAAAGAGGCTACCTGAGACTAGTCTCCCGTACGCCATCAATTCTGCTTTCATCGCCTTGACATCTTCTTCTGAAAGGTCACACAATCCATATCTTGGAGCTGACTTTCACCGCCTTGGCCTCTACTAGGTTATCCAGTTCCTCTCCCTGGACTCTGGCATTCATTGCCTTGTTCACTTACCGGATCTCTCAGCCCATCTTCTGGCTTCAGCTTCAACTTCCATGGCCATTTCTTCTGGTCACAACGTCTTGAGATAGAGGCTAATTGGAGCTAACATTCGTACCCCCATCAATACACCACCTTGATCTATTCTATTTTTCTAGGTCACAGAGTCCATCGGCCATATTTGACTTTCGCTCTCATGAGATCTTCTAAATTACACAGTCCATCTTCTGACTTCTGTTACCATCACGTAATCTCTTATTATAAAACAAACAATCCTAGCTTTCACCACTTTGGTCTCCTCTTTTTCGAAATTATATACATTTCCTTTTCTCTTGCTTCCATCTATATTCTTCTTCTTTTATAGACACGATATTTCTTCTTTCTTGTGACCAGATCAATTATAATTCTGAGGTATAAGGAACGGACAACATTAGTCATTTTTCTCTAACACTCTCTTGTTAAAATTTTGAATATATTATGTATAGATACAAGTCAACTATATATCTCCAAGAGGTTATCTTCAGTGTCGATATAAAAGGAAAACAGTCAAATACAATATTACAACGGTATGGTAGATTAAACTGGCGAAACCGCTGGGAGAGCTCACCACTGATGAGCCAGCACCTCCAATCAATTTATCATTGCAGTAAGGACAGTAGAAAATTGTTAAATTTCAAAAAGAAGCATACACATCTAAAATAGTTTCAATTTCTAATAACAGATGACGCGCTAATGCATCATCATGATTTTTTAAGAGTTCCTTGTAGAGGAATTTTTTTTATATATAAGAGACTTTTCACTTCATGACGTTTTTCTTTTGATATAATACTTAAGTTGATTGTTCAACTTATAATGTTCTTTATCGGTGTGTTACCATGATAGTTTTCATTATAATTGTATATATATGGTGATATATAAAGGATTTATGCCTAACTATGCAACTTAATATTACAAAGATGGTTAACCACCTATCGGAATATTTATAATTATACGTTTTTTTTTTTTTTTTCAATTCTCGAAGTTAATAGTTGTATCATTAAGTTTGTTTACTATCATTTATTACCCTTTAATCTTAAAAAATATATATTCTTTCATTCATATACACTAAATAGACAAAGCCTAAAGGAAGTTGTACCTTTTCGAGATTTATGTATACACTCATGGACAAAGCTTAAGGAAGTGGAAAGTCTTTAATTTCGCCGGTCGTCTATTTTTATTTATTTATTTTTTTTGAAGGAGACAGAGGCAATTTTGTTCACACTATGATAACTCGTGTGTCTTCAATAAAGGTCACTGTAATATCTTTCAGAGTTATTGTCTCAATCCCGATATACATACTAAAAGGTACAACTTCCTTAAGTTTTGTTTACACTTGGTTATCTCGTATGTCTTCAATAAAGGTCACTGTAATATCTTTCAGAGTTATTGTCTCAATCCCGATATACATACTAAAAGGTACAACTTCCTTAAGTTTTGTTTACACTTGGTTATCTTGTGTGTCTTCAATAAAGGTCACTGTAATATCTTTCAGAGTTATTGTCTGAATCCCGATATACATACTAAAAGGTACAACTTCCTTAAGTTTTGTTTACACTTGGTTATCTTGTGTGTCTTCAATAAAGGTCACTGTAATATCTTTCAGAGTTATTGTCTGAATCCCGATATACATACTAAAAGGTACAACTTCCTTAAGTTTTGTTTACACTTGGTTATCTTGTGTGTCTTCAATAAAGGTCACTGTAATATCTTTCAGAGTTATTGTCTCAATCCCGATATACATACTAAAAGGTACAACTTCCTTAAGTTTTGTTTACACTTGGTTATCTTGTGTGTCTTCAATAAATTCACTGTAATATCTTTCAGAGTTATTGTCTCAATCCCGATATACATGCTAAAAGGTACAACTTCCTTAAGTTTTGTTTACACTTGGTTATCTCGTATGTCTTCAATAAAGGTCACTGTAATATCTTTCAGAGTTATTGTCTCAATCCAGATATACATGCTAAAAGGTACAACTTCCTTAAGTTTTGTTTACACTTGGTTATCTTGTGTGTCTTCAATAAATTCACTGTAATATCTTTCAGAGTTATTGTCTCAATCCCGATATACATGCTAAAAGGTACAACTTCCTTAAGTTTTGTTTACACTTGGTTATCTCGTATGTCTTCAATAAAGGTCACTGTAATATCTTTCAGAGTTATTGTCTCAATCCAGATATACATGCTAAAAGGTACAACTTCCTTAAGTTTTGTTTACACTTGGTTATCTCGTATGTCTTCAATAAAGGTCACTGTAATATCTTTCAGAGTTATTGTCTCAATCCAGATATACATGCTAAAAGGTACAACTTCCTTAAGTTTTGTTTACACTTGGTTATCTCGTATGTCTTCAATAAAGGTCACTGTAATATCTTTCAGAGTTATTGTCTCAATCCAGATATACATGCTAAAAGGTACAACTTCCTTAAGTTTTGTTTACACTTGGTTATCTTGTGTGTCTTCAATAAAGGTCACTGTAATATCTTTCAGAGTTATTGTCTCAATCCAGATATACATGCTAAAAGGTACAACTTCCTTAAGTTTTGTTTACACTTGGTTATCTTGTGTGTCTTCAATAAAGGTCACTGTAATATCTTTCAGAGTTATTGTCTGAATCCCGATATACATGCTAAAAGGTACAACTTCCTTAAGTTTTGTTTACACTTGGTTATCTCGTATGTCTTCAATAAAGGTCACTGTAATATCTTTCAGAGTTATTGTCTCAATCCAGATATACATGCTAAAAGGTACAACTTCCTTAAGTTTTGTTTACACTTGGTTATCTCGTATGTCTTCAATAAAGGTCACTGTAATATCTTTCAGAGTTATTGTCTCAATCCAGATATACATGCTAAAAGGTACAACTTCCTTAAGTTTTGTTTACACTTGGTTATCTTGTGTGTCTTCAATAAAGGTCACTGTAATATCTTTCAGAGTTATTGTCTCAATCCAGATATACATGCTAAAAGGTACAACTTCCTTAAGTTTTGTTTACACTTGGTTATCTTGTGTGTCTTCAATAAAGGTCACTGTAATATCTTTCAGAGTTATTGTCTGAATCCCGATATACATGCTAAAAGGTACAACTTCCTTAAGTTTTGTTTACACTTGGTTATCTTGTGTGTCTTCAATAAAGGTCACTGTAATATCTTTCAGAGTTATTGTCTGAATCCCGATATACATGCTAAAAGGTACAACTTCCTTAAGTTTTGTTTACACTTGGTTATCTTGTGTGTCTTCAATAAAGGTCACTGTAATATCTTTCAGAGTTATTGTCTGAATCCCGATATACATGCTAAAAGGTACAACTTCCTTAAGTTTTGTTTACACTTGGTTATCTTGTGTGTCTTCAATAAAGGTCACTGTAATATCTTTCAGAGTTATTGTCTGAATCCCGATATACATGCTAAAAGGTACAACTTCCTTAAGTTTTGTTTACACTTGGTTATCTTGTGTGTCTTCAATAAAGGTCACTGTAATATCTTTCAGAGTTATTGTCTGAATCCCGATATACATGCTAAAAGGTACAACTTCCTTAAGTTTTGTTTACACTTGGTTATCTTGTGTGTCTTCAATAAAGGTCACTGTAATATCTTTCAGAGTTATTGTCTGAATCCCGATATACATGCTAAAAGGTACAACTTCCTTAAGTTTTGTTTACACTTGGTTATCTTGTGTGTCTTCAATAAAGGTCACTGTAATATCT
This sequence comes from Cordylochernes scorpioides, assembly GCA_030710605.1. Taxonomy (NCBI): domain Eukaryota; kingdom Metazoa; phylum Arthropoda; class Arachnida; order Pseudoscorpiones; family Chernetidae; genus Cordylochernes; species Cordylochernes scorpioides. Next base: position 137,514,687 of record CP092863.1, read on the forward strand.
TTCAGAGTTATTGTCTGAATCCCGATATACATGATAAAATGTACAACTTCCTTAAGTTTTGTCCATGAGTGTATATTTGTTTCTCAAAGTGTGCTTTTAAAAAGGTTTATGTATAAAAATGCTAAAAGAAATCCGGGATCTTGGTTGATAAATTTTGGGGAAAAAAATTCACTTGATTATGCAAATAAATGTTGCTGATGGCTTGCACCATCTGTCGGAATAAATATCAAATAATCACTGAATCGGCTAATATCATGGAAGATAATTTTTTTTTAAATGAACGATAAATTGATATTTATTCCGATAGATGGCGCAAGCCATCATCAACTTTCAATTACACAATCGGGAGATGATTTTTCTAGTTCTTACTTTAATTCAATACTCTTAATTTAAAAGGAATGCTTCTTCTCTCTTCATTATATAAAAGGAAAGCTTTTGGGGTCGGTGGAAGGATGGTCTAAACCAGGGGTGGCGAACGTGCGGCCTTAAGGCCGCATGTGGCCTTTTCTTGCCCAAGTTGTGGCCTTTTCTTAAATTCAAAACTATAATTTTTGTTTCGCAGTTTTCAATTACTTTCATTATTTTATTGAAAATATATAATACGAATGTCATATATTATATAATATATATAATATATATATATATATAAATATGCGGCCTTCTCAAAAATGGTAAAATGAAAATTGGCCTTCTAATATAAAAAGGTTCGCCACCCCTGGTCTAAACCATTGGTTTTCTACCGCTACGACCCGGGTTCGATTCCCGCATTGGGCACTTTTTTCTGATTTAATTTTTTTTTTAAATGCACCAATGGCCTCCTATTCTTGCAGAGTCCAACCCCACCAGCGAGTGTAAGTAACCAAACCAAATTTGTAAGTGCAAAAGTCTAACTGTTTTTCACATATGTCGACACGTGGTGCACTTACAGTAAAAGCAGTTGCCTACCTCTACCCACCATGATTATCATGGCCTGTACAAGGTGTACTAGGGTTAAAAAAAGGGAAAGCTTATTTTCTTAATGGAGATTTATTGAAGACCCACGAGTTATCATAGTGTGAACAAAATTGCCTCTGTCTCCTTAAAAAAAAAATTAGACGACCGGCGACATCAAAGACTTTCCACTTAATCTAAGCAGATTTTTTTCCATATTTGGTATTTCTACCTGTTGATATCTTCTTTTACCATCGTCAGGACCATATGGTACTTCCGTGGTGTTACGTAAAGACGGCTTCTCTCGGCCCCTTTCATCTTCCTGCTTGTCATTAAGAGCTTCCGGTCCAGTTTGGAAAGCTAATTAATGGGTGAAAGACATATTGAGTGTAGGTCGTGTTTCCTGATTTACCTTCTGTGATGATGTAACTTTGGATGCCCTAGAAACTTACGTAAGATGGTAGGTACATTGTTAGGGTTGGGTTTTTCTAAGAACAATGGTGGTAGGGCTGTTTTTTTATATTGTCGCGAAATTTGTTTAGAGTGAAATCAAAGTAATTGTTTAATTATTAAATATATGTAAATATATATTTAATAGATCGATGTTATGTAAATTTTGTAACTGTATATATTTCTTTCTTTTTCTTTAGATAGGGAGTGAGAAAGATATCACTCAATTTGCGAGTCTTAATTTAATAATAAAACCTTCTGAAATAGCTCTGTGTACCTCTATTCGTTTAAAGGCGACAATATATATCATATTTGGTCGTTAATTTATTGTACCTTTAGTGTTTTGTATTTATTATTATTATTATTATTCCTAGTACACGCGTGGTAAGGGCCATGATAATCATGGTGGGTAGAGGTAGGCAACTATTTTTTTTACTATAAGTGCACCACAGGTAGAAATCAGTTCGAATTTTGTACTTAAAAATGTTCCAGAGCCCCGTTTGGTGACCTGCACTAACTCGTGAGGTTGGACTTTTGAAAGAATCGGAGAGCATAAAAGCATTTTTTTTTTTAAATTAGAAAAAAAAAGTCAATGAAAATACTTAAAGATAATCAAGAGTATGTCTATATTTAGGAAATTAAAATGAATTGACACTCTTTAAAGAGGATAATATTTAAGTTAGAAATAAACATTTAAAAAAGTTAAAATATATTGTCAATGTTGAGAATAAAGATAAGAAAATAGAGGCGAGAGATAGTAAACCCCAATGTAGGCATTGTTTACAAAATCTACTATGAATAATACTACCATTTTTTGACGGGAGAGGCGACCCGTGTCTCTTTAGATTAATTTCCTCCCGGCAAAATTTCCATCTATATTTTAGCCATAGATTTGGCCCAGTCACTTTGCCAGCTAAACACCTCTTTGGCAGATTGTCAAGATTCCTTTAGATCCAGTGTGGATCTCATGGAATAAAGTCCGCGCTAGACCGACGAGGGCCATTAGCCCGAAACCATGGTCTCTAGATGGACGCTTTTCTGTTTGCCAAAGCTGGTGTTGTGGCTTTGTCACTGACCCGAGGTCGCTAGTTGTAGACGTCTATTTTGACGCGAGAGGCGACCCTTGCCTCTTTAGATACGATAATAGTGTTATAATACACTAAAATAATATAATAGAGGTAATCAATTTAAAATGGTATTCTTTCAGTTAGAAATAAACATTTTTAAAAAGTGAAAATATATTGTCAATATTGAGAATAATTTTAGGAAAAATAGAGTCGAGAGATAATAAACACATATGTAAATAGTTTGTTTACAAAATCTATAATGACCATTACTACGATAATAGTTATACTGAAATAATAGTAAAGGCAAATTAATTAAAATAGTAATCTTTAAGTTAGAAATAAACATTAAAAAAAAAGTGAAAATATATTGGCAATGTTGAGAATAAAGATAGGAAATAGAGTCGAATAGATTTTGTAAACAATGCCTCTATTTACATATATATTTACATACCTATTTATATGCCTTTTTTATTTAAGATTTATTTATATTTGAAACTATTATAGACGCGTATGATTCTTTTGAAAATTAAACAATTTCTACTGTCCTTACTGCAATATATTTTTATTATTGTATGTAATTCTACTGTCCTCAAAGCTTATGTCCATAGTTCATCTAAAATACTCATTCCAAGAGTCTAGCATCAGTATCACTATAAAATGAAGTTCCGAAAAATGCAATATAACAGCGGTATGGTAATAGATTTATTTATGGATTGCTCTATTTACATATGTAAATAGAGGCATTGTTTACAAAATCTATACTACAATAATAGTTATACTAAACTAGTATATAACTAGGGTTGTATAGAGCTAGTCAATTGGGGGATTAAGGAGTGGCGAAGGGATGTATTTAAGAAGGGTAAATTCGAGGATTACCCTCGTTGTCCAAACAAGATTAGTCTGTGCAGAAGACAGTCTACTTTAATCTTCTGCTCACTTTTTTAAAAGTCATTTCTTTTATTATTATTATTACTTTAAAATAGACCATGTTCGTATAATATATTTATTATATGTGTCTAAATCATATATATTCAAATTTTAAAATCATTCCTATTTTTTTTTTTTATTCCTTATTTACATATATATATTGTTTGGCAGACGATATTTAAATCTATTGGTAATATTTACATTTTAGAACTATTTTTCAAAATTATAGCAATATTTAGTAAGAAATAATAAGATAATAAACTGAAAAAATATATGTTATATTTAATTAAAAAGGTATTGGATCAAAATATAATTTATTTACCAATATTTCAGTTGGCTGAACGCCAACCTTTTTCAAGATATTAATCCAATATATGCCTTTTTAATTAAATATCTATTTAGGGATTGCTCTATTTTAAAAATAGATATATTTATATATCTAAAGAAACAAGGGGCTCCTCGGCCGTCAAAATAGACGTCTAAAACCAGAGAAAACCTAAAAACCATGTCTCTTTAGATCAATTTCCACCCGGCAAAATTTTCATTTATATTTATATATATATTTAAATAATATTATTTACATATAAAGGGTATTAAAAATATAATGAGCAGACGAAAAATTTAGATTAATATCTTTATTTAATTAATATATTAAAAATGGTTCTAAATAATTATAATCAATATTAATTATCTTTTATTAACATTTTTTAACATGTGGATCATATCATCATAGTTTTCATAGGTTTCAATGAATTTGATAATATTTAAGATGGTCAACACGTAGCTTTTTGTAACCATTTTACCATATTTCATATATAAGCGACTAAATATTTTCATATCAGAATAGAAATTCCTTTTAAATTTCCATTCGGATTCTCATTTTTAAATATGGAAAGAAAAACCTATTTGTGGATCTAGTTAACTGACCGCTTTCTAATTCTGAAATGGCTTTGTCAATAAATCAATTTATTTTAGAAGTGGCGTATAAAATCATTTATCATTTTTCTTTATAGCTAAAAAAATTGACGCTTTGTTTTTAAGATATCTAGCGCTTTGCAAATAGTTATTTTATATTGTCTACATTTTAAATTCCTGTTTATTTCTAACAGTAGTTTTATTCTATTATCAATTAAGATTCACTCATGGACAAAACTTAAGTAAGTTGTACCTTTTAAAATGTATATCGGGATTGAGACAATAACTCTGAAAGATATTACAGTAACCTTTATTGAAGACACACGAGATAACCAAGTGTGAACAAAACTTAAGGAAGTTGTACCTTTCAGAATGTATATCGGGATTCAGACGATAACTCTGAAAGATATTACAGTGACCTTTATTGAAGACACACGAGATAATCAAGTGTGAACAAAAACAAACGAACGGCGAAATGAAAGACTTCCCACTTCCTTAAGTGTTGTCTCTCTCTCTCCATATAAGATAATGTATATATGTAATAATTATTAAAAAGAGATAAATTAAAGATGTTTTCGACAAGTAATTTTGTATATCGATAGATATTTTTTTCGTATAGGGAAATATCATTATTGGAAAAGTGTGGAGGTATCGATTTAAGTGTTTCTTTGATGTCGGTGAAATCAAACTTATCAACCAAATATATTTTGTCCAAATATTTCTGTCTCATTCAAAGAGAGATATTGGGTGAAATATTCCCACAATATACCTACTTTACATAACTTAGGAATGTAATTTTCTTATAGACTGCTTCAAATATGTGGCTATTTCTTCTTCAGTTTCTCTGTTTATTGGCAGGTCGTGGTGTCCAATGACGTAATGCTTATTTCTATCTATTTAAAAAAAAATAGTTTTCTAACAGAAGATTAATCTAATTGTTATTCTTTCCTAAGTTCAAATTCAATTCATTTACAACTTTCTTTATCAATATATTTTTCTCTCAATATACACTCATGAACAAAACTTAAGGATGTTTTACCTTTCAGAGTGTATATAGGGATACAGACAATAACCCTGAAAGATATTACAGTGACCTTTATTGAAGACACACGAGATAACCAAGTGTGAACAAAACATAAGGAAGTTGTACCTTTCAGCATGTATATCGGGATTCAGACAATAACTCTGAAATATATTACAGTGACCTTAAGATATTACAGTGACCTTTATTGAAGACACACGAGATAACCAAGTATGTATACACTCATGTACAAAACTTAAGGAAATTGTACCTTTCCGAATGTATATCGTGATTCAGACAATAACTCTGAAAGATATTATAGTGACCTTTATTGAAGACACACGAGATAACCAAGTATGTATACACTCATGTACAAAACTTAAGGAAGTTGTACCTTTCAGAATGCATATCGTGATTCAGACAATAACTCTGAAAGATATTATAGTGACCTTTATTGAAGACACACGAGATAACCAAGTATGTATACACTCATGTACAAAACTTAAGGAAGTTGTACCTTTCAGAATGCATATCGTGATTCAGACAATAACTCTGAAATATATTTGATTATAATGGTCTGTACCATTTATGTGTACTAGGGATAATAATAAAATAAAAAGTCTTATTGAGATTTGAACAAAGAGCGGTTGAATCAAAGATGTTCTACTGTATAGTATCTTCCATTCTCTTATCCAAGCTGACAGAAGACAGTTATGTAAGACGTGGGGATAAAGGAAGACGGTGTAAAAGACTTATGTCATCACCTGTGACATCTGTCTGTCCGGCTAGGATGTGTGACACTAGCGTGACAAAGATATCCAACCCAACCTTTACCTCTGTTTCCATCCATTCCGCCAACTCTTTATGGATTATGACAAATCACTTTGATTAAATCTCTATTTATGATGCATTAGCATGCCATCTGTTATCAAAATTCGAAATTATTATAGACGCGTATGATTCTTTTTAAAAATAAACGGTTGCGATGGGAGGGTTCGCCACTGATGAGCCAGGCCCTCCCATTAATTTTTCCATTGCAATAAGGACAGTAGAAATTGTTTATTTTTAAAAAGAATCATACGCGTCTATAATAGTTTCAAATCTTTATTTACTTTCTTTGATAGAACCGCTGAGAGGGTTCACCACTGATGAGCCAGGCCCTCCCATTAATTTTTCCATTGCAATAAGGACAGTAGAAATTGTTTATTTTTAAAAAGAAACATACGCGTCTATAATAGTTTCAAATCTCTATTTACTTTCTTTGATGGAACCGCTGAGAGGGTTCACCACTGATGAGCCAGGCCCTCCCAATATTTTTTAAATCGTAGTAAGGACAGTAGAAGTTTTTGATTGCTGTGTAAAAGAAAAATACGCGTCTTAATGTTTACATTTTCTGTAAATAGAGAGATGGCGCATTATTGTTTCATATTAAATCTTTATTTCCCTATTATTTCTATACCCATATTGACATGGTAGTCAAACACATAACTACAACTTTATTAAAACCACCGGTCTTATACAGATTCACCACAGGAAGCAAACATAGATAGAGCTCCTATACTCCAGGCAGCACAGAACCCAACAATATTTGATACACACATACAGATTTATTAAGACCGCCAGTCTCATACAGATTCCCCACAAGAAGGAAGCATAGATAGAGCTCCTATACTCCATGCAGCACAGAACCCAACAATATTTGATACACACATACAGATTTATTAAGACCGCCAGTCTTATACAGATTCACCACAGGAAAAAAGAAGCATAGATGGAGTTCCTATACTCCAAGCAAGCACAATCAAACAACAGCCTCCAGGTCCGACACATGTCCATAGATTACACCGTATTAAAGTTAGCGTATTTTGACATGGTAGTCTATTTAAAAAAATCAGAGAATTCATTGGAAGAAACATATAAAGAAGACCCCCATGTACTAGATTTGTAAACCAACCAAAGAGAAAAACCAGAAGACAACATCTTAAACCCTAATTATCAACTATGGATAGATCATTTTAGCAAATCTTAAAATCGAAAGGTCACGTCAGCCCCTTAGAATTATTCCACCTAACTGCTATACTAAGAAAAAGCATATATCTTTAAAATACTATATAATCTCTCTCCATTACTTTTATTATATATGTTTTAGTTTGCTGAGAAAGGGCTTGTCCGAAAGCTACTCTAATCAATTAATAAAAAAGCTGCGGTGTCTTGTTGTCGGTAGGTTGGAAATACCCATAGAGACAAAGACAGAAGCCGCCTATGGGACAAAGGTTAGGGAGATTATATAAGCTGTAAAGACATCCATAAATCTAATGGAGAGGGTCTCGATCCATAAACTTCATCCCATGGCGAATTCATTTAAACCGTCTGAATAACACCTTTTTTGTTGTTTTTTTTTTATCCTTGGTGGGTTTCTGTGGAACGACTTCGTGGAAGTCAGGGTGGTGTCTGGACTCTATCCAAACCAATCGTCGGACACAGCGCCACACCAGGAATAGGCTCTTGCAAAAATAGTGGAACCACGTGTATAGATGTCATGTACGTGTTTAGCACGATTTGGCAAATTGTTTTGGAAACTTCGAATTACTTCTTTTCTTCTTCTTTATCATTGATATCATAATTTCATATATACATCTTGAAACTAATCACATTTGACTCTTTTTTATAAAAAGTATGTATATAAGTATGTATGTAAATAAAAGGTAATGTATATAAATAACTACAATACAGCATAGTTTCCTTTTCTTAAACCATTTCCTGTAGAAGGGTTTTTTAAAAGCCGAAAACTTGTTAAAAGTGCAATAACTCATGGACAAAACTTAAGTAACTTGTACATTTCAGCATGGATATCGGGATTGAGACAATAACTCTGAAAGATATTACAGTGACCTTTATTGAAGACACACAAGATAACCAAGTGTGAACAAAATTGCCTGTCTCCTAAAAAAAAATTAGACGACCGGCGATATCAAAAACTTTGCACTTCCTTAAGTTTTGACCATGAGTGTCTAATCTAACAAAATATTATGTAGATACACACGTCTGTTTACTTCCTAGATGCGTTTAAAAGTGTCCTCTCCGCTTATTGCCTGGTTTTTTTCATCTTCTTAATCGCACGTATACTTTTTTTAAAAGTGCCGCAAAAAGATCCACGTGTTTAAAATCACTAGCTAATCAGTTGTAAATTATATATTATGTTCTTTTTTTAAATCTTCTGATTGCTTCAAAACAAATTTGAACCTCTAAGGTGTATAGAAAAGCCACGTGTACATACATGTACGCGCATGTTTAAAAAGGCATATGTTCGAATTTTACATCAACATGTTATTGAAAAAAGAAGAAGCATATGAACAAGTCACGTGTTCATTTGGCAGATACATCTGTTTACGACTAAAAGGCTCATTATTTTGTCTTTTAATTGGTCCATTTAATTCGAATTTGTATCTCCCCAAATGATTAAAAAAAATGCCACGTGGCTGTTAAATCATCGTTTTATATTCGTATGTAAGTTTTTTATTGGTTTATTTATTTTTCATAGTTTGTTTTGAAGGTCTTAAAAAAATATGAGGAAATAAACTTTGTTTTTAAATTAGAAATACTTCGTTTTATGTAGATAGCTTTGTTTATATTTACATTTATATCTATTTCATGCATACATGTGATGCGCACATTGTGGAATAAAAAAACATTTATTTTTAAAACTATTACAAAATTTTGAAATTGCTCTTGGATCAGATGGACACTTCCTCATCGTGCAACTAGAAGTTTCTAATGGATTGCGCCATCTGTCAGAATAAATATCAACTATAAACGTTGATTTTTTTTCAATTATTCCATAATGTTAGCCGAATACCCTATCTTGATTGGCTAAAAAAGCCAATCGCGTACGCGTTTCGGGTTGTTGGCCCCCTTCAGCGTGGTGCAGGCTGTATAACGAAGATCAAAGTCTTTGAGGCTTCCAGAAAAAAATGAAGGGTATTTAAGGCCATAAGAATACGTGAGAACACTTCTGTACTATTTTTATTCATAAAAGTGATTTCATTTGTCGAAATATAGAAGGCAAATACTTTTTTTTTTATAATGAAAATACAACTTTTTGGAATGTCATTTTCTATGGATTGCGAGAAACTAAATGTTTATCTTCAGCACCTATTCTCCTTTGTCTATGGAGTATTTCCTAGAAGCCACATGTTTCCTACGACCAGAACGTGCCCATTCCTTCAAACTGCTTCATTTTGTAAAGTTGCGACATCAATGTTAACACGTTGGTTATTGTGTTGGTTGATATTTCTGTCCTCTTCTTTTATTTGCATAGACACATTCTCTGGCGGAAATAATGGAACAACGTGTGTGTAGATGACAATTTAGATTATAGATATAAGACAACAAGATTACATACAAATGATTTATTCAGTATTTTTCTCTGGAGATGGTATTTTTGTCTGTATTTTCCCAAACTGGTGTTGTGTCCCATTCCTTATCACCATTAATAAAGTTTTCCAATAGGATAATAAATATAATGCATTGTGTTCTAACACAAAGCAATAACGCGCCATCTATACATATAAAATAAAAGGATTTAAAAGCGCGAATGTTTCTTTTATACATAATACGAACTTCTACTGTCCTTACTGCGATGAAAAATATATTGGGAGGGCTTGGCTCATCAGTGGTGAACCCTCCCAGCGGTTTCACCAATTTAATCCACCAGACCGCTTCTCAGAGCTCTGATACTGTATTGGATCATTCTGCTTTTATATGCTACACTGAAGGATGGAATCTTATGTCCATAGTTTACTTGAAAACCATTCTAAGATTCCATCCTTCAGTGTAGCATATAAAAGCAGAATGATCCAATACAGTATTAGAGCTCTGAGAAGCGGTCTGGTGGATTAAATTGGCGAAACCGCTGGGAGGGTTCACCACTGATGAGCCAAGCCCTCCCAATATATTTTTTCATCGCAGTAAGGACAGCAGAAGTTCGTTTTATGTATAAAAGAAACATTCGCGCTTTTAAATCCTTTTATTTTATATTGTGTTCTAATGTACAATGAAAAAGAAGGTGATTCTTTTGGTATATATATAGTTTTGAAAATAGAGCAATCCATACTTAATTCATTAGATAATAAAAGGCATATATTGGATTTAATAAAATTAAGTATGGATTGCTCTATTTTCAAAGGCAAAATAAATATTTTATTAAATCCAATATATGCCTTTTATTATCTAATGAATTAAGTATGGATTGCTCTATTTTTAAAGGCAAAATAAATATTTTATTAAATCTAATATATGCCTTTTATTATCTAATATATATAGTTATTTATTTAACTGTATTCAACAGAAAGTTTCGGAAGGATGATATTCATGTGTCAGAATTAAAGGGAGAGATGCTTCTTTTGGCACATATAATACAAATATATATTTACATATACACCTATCCCCCGATTTACACGGTAGATACGTTCCTGAGAAAAACGTGTAAATCGAAAAAAAAGAATGTCTTATTTTAAATCTTTCAAACCAGCCATGATTTGCCAAAAAATTTGGCTTCTTTTCAGTTGAAGAAGAAGATGGCAATTGCTCTACAATTTTTTCGTATAGTATTTCGTTAGTATATTGCGATAAAAACAAAAAAAAAATATTTGGAAAACCGTGTAAAAGCGAAAACGTGTAAAACAAGTACCGTGTAAATCGGGGGACAGGTGTATAATGAAAATCAACGAGAATAATTGATATGTATTCCGATAGATGGTGCAAGTCATCAGCAACTTTCATTTGCACGATAAAGAGATGCCGTTTTCATAACATATAACTATGTACGAAAAAATTCTAAACTCTTTCTATTATTATCTATTATAAAGTGTGTGTGTGTTCATATGGAGTCCCTTAGATAAAAATTTAACTCTATTTCTATAGATTTTTTTTCACACTTTAAGACACACACTATCTTAAGAAAATATATTTTAAAATAATTAGATTAGGTAAAGAAGAATTATCGACAATTATTTTTTAACATCTCCATTCTATTCAAACAAAATGTAAAAAACAAATTTTAAAAAAGAGATTTAATGAAATATCAATATTGACACTCTCTATTAATACACGCCATCATTCGATTTTAAAAGGAATTAAACCCTAAAAATAGAAGAAGAAAAAAAAAACACTTTGAAAAAAAAATCTTCAATATATATATATATACAAGTTGAATCAACGTTTAGTTGATTTTTATACCACTAGATGGCGCTCTGCCATCTAAAAATACTCATGAGAGCGGTCAGGATATGCTCTTTTTGTTATATATATACAGTTAAACCTGTCTATAGCGCCCCCTCTAAATAGCGCCTCCCTCTCTATAGCACCCTATTTTGGTGAATCCCAAAAGGGGGCGCTATAGACAGGTTTAACTGTATTTATATTTAATTAAAAAGGCTCATATTGGATCAAAATATCATTTATTTTACTAATATTTCAGTTGGCTGAATGCCAACCTTTTTCAAGGAATTATAACCTATTAATGTGTTCAGCTAACTGAAATAGAAAAAAGGTCAGGTGTTGATTTAAAAACTAAAAAAGGTACATTCCCTGACAGTACGTGTTCAAATGAGCATTTCTAGATGGCAGAGCGCCATCTAGTAAAACAAAAATAAACTAAAGGTTTATTTTAACTTTTTAGTGATATTTGACCAACCCAAATATGTGTTTGTGTGTGAAAGCGTTGATATTAAAGACCAAAAAGGGGGATGTAAGTGTGGTCAGGATATGCCTTTTGTGTTTTTAATATATAATATTGTTTTGAGGGGGGTCAGTGGAAGGATGGTCTAAATCATTGGTTTTCGACCGCTACGACCCGGGTTCGATTCCCGCATTGGGCACTTTTTTCTGATTATAAAAATAAATAAAATGCTCTGATGGCCCCCGATTCTTGCAAAAAATCCAACCCCACCGGCGAGTACAAGTAACCAAACGGGGGTCTGGCACATTTGTAAGTGTAAAGTCGAACTGCTTTTCACAATGTGTAGACATGTGGTGCACTTACAGTAAAAGCAGTCGCCTACTTCTACCCACCATGATTATCATGGCCTATACTACGTGTACTAGGGATAAGCAAAAGAAAAAAATATTGTTTTGAAAATAGAGCAATCCTTAAATAAATCTTTAATTAAAAAGGCATATATTGGATCAAAATATTTATTTTACCAATATGTTATAACACCTTGATAAAGGTTGGCGTTCAGCCAACTGAAATATTGATAAAATAAATAATATTTTGATCCAATATACGCCTTTTTCAATAAAATAAAAAAGATATATATGTTATATAAAAATATTTATTTATTTAAAATTATATTTCATATATTCAAATATTCTGTTTAAATCTACCACCAGATGTCGGTACTTTCCCTATATAAAACCTATTGTTGTTGTTTCTCGATGGCCGGCTCAAACCTTTTGCACATTATGTAAATAAGTTTTTCATTTTTAAGATTCTTACGCCTCAAGTCAGGCATACCTTTCTCAAATTATGTTTTATATATTCCATAAGCTCAATTAAAGCTATTTCTAATATTCACTATTTTTTAATTATACTTTCAAGATTTTAACCACGACTGCATTACCATAGCATAATCCTCAAGTTAATCAAAATCATCAGAAAATCTTATTTCCTAATAAATCTATATAAAATCCTTTCAAATCAACAGAAAATCTTTTTTCGTAGTATATATATATATATATTAGAAAAGGCATATATTGAATTTAATAAAATATTTATTTTGCCAATATTTCGGCTGGCTGAACGCCAACCTTTATCAAGGCATTACATTTTTGTATACACAAACTCAGCGCCGCATAGTGATAAAATATCACAGTTGAAATCATTTCAAATACAAAGTAGGTGGGGGAAATTTGTGCATGAAAAAATTAATATAAAAATTACAATCAAATATGTTAAATATCTTAAAATATTAGAGGAAAAATGAATTAAATATGGATTGCTCTATTTTCAAAACAATATATATATGTTATATTATAAATAAAAATAGAGATTTCTGTTTGATTTTTGATTAACTTGAGGATTATGCAATGGTGAGCAGTCGTGGCAATAATTAAATTAAATTAGTTATCAAAAATAGCTTTAATTGCGCTAAAGGAATATATAAAAACATAATTTGGTAAAAGTACTGCCTGGCTTAGGGCGAGTAGAAAAAGGAAAACAAAAGATTATTTACATAATGTACAAAAGATTTGAGCCGGCCATCGGGAAACAACAACAATGAGTTTTTATAGGGGAAGCATAACCTCTGGCGGTCAATTTAACAGAGTATTTGAATCTATGAAATATAATTTTAAATAAAATAATATTTTAATATAACATATATATATAATATTATGATCGAATATAATTGATATATATAGTTAAGTAGTAGAGATAGAAAAGATATATTTTAAGAAATGATAGGTAACATAATACAAGAACGTGTGTGTCGAGAGAAGGCGGCCTAGCAGCGGGTAAACACGGTTGCCATAGTAACCACTCTGTCAATAAAACAGGATGGTGGTGTTACGCGCCCTTGAGTTGGCGGGTGAAAAATGATTTTTAAAATGTCCACCTCCTTCAACTGGTGTGAGACAACAAAACACTTTCTTTTTCCACCTGTAGATGGCGCATATTGTTGTTATTCGTTTATTGTTTTGTATTCATTAGGATTATGTAATGAGGTTTTTTTTTTCAGAAATATTGTAAGATTGTTATTGTTTATAAGGTTGTCCTAAAAGTTCGTGTTTTTCTTAAAACGTTGTTTTCCTTATTACTGTTATCAATTTTCTTTACGCATACAATATTGAGAAAAATCCTTATATTTATAAAATTTTAGTTTAAAATAAAGAGGAGAGTGTTTCCTTAGAAGTCATGTGTAAACATGTAATATATATTTACTTGAAGTTACCATGATTATCATGGGGTTTGTAGAGTATGTAAACGAGGAAGCTGTGAGACAAGATGTCATTTAGTGAGTGAAATCTAAGGCATTCCTATGGATCGAGGTCACCAGGATCTACCAATAAATGTGTTCATGGCATTCCTCAGCTGACCTCGTTGCTGATTGGTTCATTAAGTGGGAATCCTGTTGTGGCGTTTCCCCCATTCAGCTGTCTCTTTATATGGACATGGTTCCCCCCTAGAGCCTCCTCCTGGTGGAGTAACCGACTACCCACCTTCCAACATATTTTATACTTTTATTTGAGTATCCCAATACAGTAGAACCTCCCTTTAGCGGACACATCTACACAAAGGACAGTTTTCATTTGCAAAATTACAATTTTTACTATTTAGTAACTCTCTGGTAATAGGAAATCTCTCCCTAAAGGACACTTTGGCTCTGTAACTAGGTGTTGTCCTTTACAGAGAGGTAGATCTACTGTAGCAACTTTCTGGTAATAGGACACCCTCCCTAAAGGACACTTTGGCTCTGTAACTAGGTGTTGTCCTTTACAGAGAGGTAGTTCTACTGTAGCAACTCTCTGGTAATAGGACACCTCTTCCTAAAGAGGATACTTTGAAATTTACAAACTTCTTTCTGATATTGACCGATAAAAGCGTTCTCTACTTATATAACCAGTTTAGATTTCACAGTAACTAACTCAAAATATACACCCATGAACGAAACTTAAGGAGGTTGTACCTTTTAGCATGTATATCGGAACAATAAATCTGAAAGATATTTGATACACAGTGACCTTTATTGAAAACACAGGAGATAACCAAGTGTGAACAAAACTTAAGGAAGTTGTACCTTTTAGCATGTATATTGGGATTCAAACAATAACTCTGAAAGATATTACAGTGACCTTTATTGAAGACGCACGAGATAACCAATTGTGAACAAAACTTAAGGAAGTTGTACCTTTTAGCATGTATATTGGGATTCAAACAATAACTCTGAAAGATATTACAGTGACCTGTAAGTTTTGTGAACAAAACTTAAGGAAGTTGTATCTTTCAGCATGTATATCGGGATCGGGACAATAACTCTGAAAGAAATTTGATACATAGCGACCTTTGCCAAGTGTGAACAGACTCTGTCTCCTTGAAAAAACAGACGACGGGCGTCATCAAAATATGAAATTTCCTTAAGTTTGGTCCAGGATTGTATTTTCATTCCTTTTGGTCCCTGCTATTCTCTAAATGTAAAAAGTATTATTTTTTTCAAAAATATAGTTCGAATTTAGCAAAGAATATTTTTAATATAGCTATAAGAAAATGAAAATTTGTATTGGGTGATAAGAGAACTGTGGTAAAATTAGATTAGGCAAGGATTATGTAATGGAGCTATAGGATGTGTGTAAAAACTGAAAGATAAAATTACTTATTCACAAGAGCTTTTGTATTTAAATCACTAATTGCAATTTTTTTTCTGTCAACTTTTAATGGCGAGTATCGGCAGCAAATGGCCGTTTTTATCTGTTGGTAAGAGTCTTGCCAAACTCCATACGTCTTGACATTTTGTGTTTCAAAGGTCGTGTTTCAAAACCCTGTTTTAAAACCATGTTTGGAAGCCTTTGTTTTCAAAACTAAAGTTTCAAATCTATTGTTTTCTCAAAACAAAATTTTTTTTAAAGCCGTTTTCGAAACCAATGTTTCAAAATCTACATTTTTAAAAACACAATGTTTCAAAACCATTGTTTTCAAAACACAATGTTTCAAATCCATTGTTTTTAAAACCATGTTTGGAAGCCATTGTTTTTAAAACTAAAGTTTTAAATCCATTGTTTTCAAAACACAATGTTTCAAATCCATTGTTTTTAAAACCATGTTTGGAAGTCATTGTTTTTTAAACTAAAGTTTTAAATCCATTGTTTTCAAAATTGTTTCAAATCCATTGTTTTCAAGACTAAAGTTTAAATAAAAGCCATTATTTTCAAACCCAAGTTTCAAATTCATTGTTTTCTCAAATCTATTGTTTTCTCAAAACAAATTTTTTTTTAAAGCCGTTTTCGAAACCAATGTTTCAAAATCTACATTTTTAAAAACACAATGTTTCAAAACCATTGTTTTCAAAACACAATGTTTCAAATCCATTGTTTTTAAACCATGTTTGGAAGCCATTGTTTTTAAAACTAAAGTTTTAAATCCATTGTTTTCAAAACACAATGTTTCAAATCCATTGTTTTAAAAACTAAAGTTTCAAATCCATTGTTTTCAAAACACAATGTTTCAAATCCATTGTTTTTAAAACCATGTTTGGAAGCCATTGTTTTTTAAACTAAAGTTTTAAATCCATTGTTTTCAAAATTGTTTCAAATCCATTGTTTTCAAGACTAAAGTTTAAATAAAAGCCATTATTTTCAAACCCAAGTTTCAAATTCATTGTTTTCAAGACTAAAGTTTTAAAAAAAGTCATTGTTTTCAAACCCAAGTTTTAAATCTATTTTTTTCAAGACTAAAGTTTCAAACCCATTGTTTTAAAAACAAATGTTTCAAAGCCATTGTTTTCAAAACACAATGTTTCAAGTTCATTGTTTTCAAAACACTTGCTTCTAAGCCACTGTTTTCAAAACTAAAGTTTCAAAGACATTGTTTTCAAATCCAAGTTTTAAATCAATTGTTTCAAAACTTAAAGATTCAAATCCATTCTTTCAAACCCGAAGTTTCAATACCATTGTTTTCAAGAGCCATGGTAAAATGCTCATGCTTCAGAGCCATTGTCTTAAAATCCCATATTTCGAAGTCATTGTTGAAGAAGCCACTGTTCTTAAAACGATTGTTTTAAAAGATTCTATTTCATAACTATTATTTCCACAGTATCCATATTTTAAAGTATTTTTTCATAACTAATTTTATAAAATACTTTATATCCAGGAGCTCATGCTCAAAACCCCATGAGATCTCCAAAAGCTATATATTTTAAAATCTTATATATTTCTAAATTTATATCTAAATAGTATTTCTTTTAATGATATATATTTAAATTTAGAAAGAATTCTGAATATAGTATTAAAATAAAAATCCTGAAAACATTTTTCATAATCATATAACTGTTTAGAAAACACACCAAAAAAGGTTTTTTTAATGAATATAACAATTTTTTATTTTTATATGTTCAAAACTATTTTGAAAGCGTCAAATTATTCTTAATCAAATAATATGTATATATATTTCAATGACAAAAAAAAAAGAATGAAAATGAAAAATATCAACACAAATTTCTATAGTTCGTTATATAGATTTATATAACTAGATATTTTCAACTATATAAAAATACTTATACAAAATAAAGAATAAAATAAAGGAGAATATCGCTATTTTAACATTAAAAGTTAATAAAAAAGATATAAGTGAATTTTAAAAAGCGTCACAATATATAGTGATGTTTTTTTCATTAGGTTCGACTATATTTTGTCATCAAATTGTCTTTTCCTTCACATCTGGTATAGCTGATTGGCGTGTATTAAATCCTGATGGGAATTTAATACCATCCAAGAAATTTAAAGAGAAAAGTTGAAAATGATATTTAGTGAGATACCGAGATATATTAAGAAAAAGGCATCTCCTTATTGTGCAACTGAAAGTTGCTGATGGCTTGCGCCATCTATTGGAATAAATATCAACTATTCTCGTAGATTTTTAATTATTCCAGAATTGGCCAAATACCCATTCTTGATTAATCAAGAAAAGCTAACCACGGACGCGTTTCGGGCTGTTGGCCCTCATCAGCGTGGTGCAAGCTGTATCTCAACGACCAAAAAAACTGGTCCTTCAGGCATCCTAATGCCTGATGCCTTTTTCTTAATTTATGCACCTTATCCCAGTACAATATCACATTTGTACTATTTTTCCCACCGAGATATATATCAACCTTCAATACCGAATCTGTTAGATTTCAGAAATGGTCAATAGATGGCACTCAACTTCTATGTGTTGGAAATAGCTCATTTTACTGCTGGAAGAATTGATATTAGTTTAACGTTACATATGATGAGTCAAGTCCTACCATAATTTCTCATAAAGAGGTCAGTGTGTGTGTGTGTGTCTTCAATAAAGGCCACTGTAATATCTTTCAGAGTTATTGTCTGAATCACGATATACATGCTGAAAGGTACAACTTCCTTAAGTTGTGTCCATGAGTGTATACACACTTGGTTATCTCGTGTGTCTTCAATAAAGGTCACTGTAATATCTTTCAGAGTTATTGTCTGAATCCCGATATACATGCTAAAAGGTACAACTTCCTTAAGTGTGTGTGTGTGTGTAAATGGGAAAATAAATTGCAGTGTCAAATAATGAGTAGTTCACGATTACATAAAGCGCTGAAGAATTCTATTACTCTATTTGTAAATAAAAAAAATAACAAATAAAATAATGAAGATTAAATTATCGTAAAGATAGAGGCTGCCTAGCCGGCGGCTTTCATATTTCTTGAAAAAATAGATACTTCGGCCAGTAAAAGGTTTTATTTTCTTAACGTGTCAATAAAAACCTTTTGTCTTCGTCAGGAGAAATAAATAAAAAATAAAGCATTTGGCAAGGCGTTAAAATTTGAAGATTGAATTGGGTAATAAAAATGATGAAAAAGGTCTTTTATTCCAATATTTGTAAATAATAAATATTGACACGTGGAAAATTAGATGTCCCTATAGACGATACGACGACAAAGCCGCTCTTCACGCCGCAAGAAAAAGGACGCAAAGGTACTAGGGACAAAGTTCCAATGCTTCGATGAAATCCTTGGCAGAAGCACGTCAGATCCATGTCAGTATCTACAATAATTGCTAGCTGTGGGTCACAGCTCCCAAAGGGAAGGAGCTATGTAACAAAGTATTTATTTATTAGAAGAGTATTATTTTTATGTTTATATTTTGTTATACTCTGTACACTTCTCTCATTGCTTATATTTTGTTTATCACTCATAGTTTGTTCTTGCCTTAAATAAATTGCTGTGTCACCACGCCTAAGTTGTCTTCCCTAATTTTCCACGTGGCAATATATTGAATTTAGTTTTTATTTCTTTCCTTAGATAGAGTAAATTATTCACAACCTTAAGTTGTGCTGATTCATGATCAAAAAGGTATTTCAAAAACATAAAACAATCTTCAGTTGCTGGTGCATAATAGAAAAGTCTTTAATAAATATATAAATCTAGAATAATATATCAATTACAAGTTAAATAGAAAATATTAATACTCTATCGTTGAAAATGGAATAAAATTATTTCATTTAAAAATGCCAAACTTCCTATTTAACTAGAAGTTATCCGAGCAAAAAAAAAAAGAGATAATACCAATAATAAAGACAGAGTTAAGTTTATTAGTTTGAAATAACATCAGTTACAGCATTATATAAAAAGATTTACACATCTCTTAACAATTTACAAACCTAACACTCAATCTAAAATGATGAAATAAGGGGATTATGCCAAATGGAAAATTAAGCATATTGCCTGAAGCCTTTTACCATTAGAATTTAAACGTAAGCCTTTTATGTAAATGTAGAAAACGAATGCATTATCCTTGAATAATTTACAATAGGTCCTCTAATTGTAAGATCCACTATATTTTCACAGAAGGTTCTTCTGTAAATGTTTGATTTGATACTTTTGTTTATATAAATATATTGCCATTTCGAAAATATATAAATAAACTTTTATTATCTTCATAAAATCTCGAAATTTTTAAATATGTGTCTGATGATATTTATTCATGTGAATATTATAAATATTTAAAACAATAATTTTTATATTTTATATATATAAACCGTTTTAAATGCGTTTATATATAATATATATAAAAAGGTATTTAAAAATGTATTATAACACATTTATATCGTAAATAAAGTATATGTATAAATAATTAATTTAAATTATTTAATGTTTTTGACCATCTGTTGTTTAAAAAATAATAATTCGTATAATATAGATATTATTATATTTATATTGCAGAATATAAAAAATGATTTTATAATAACTTTCTAAATTTTAATACATTTTGTTCATTTAAATACACGCATAAAGAAAGATTACAAAGATAATAACTGAAATTTTGAAGAATAAATGTAAGCAGAATATTTATTCGAATAATATATGCCCCAATATTATAAATGATTAATATATTTTGACATTCGATAATTGTACTTTTAAAATATTAATTCATCTAAAAAAATGTAGAAAGATAATATTAAGATATATATAATATTTTTATATATATTGTATAAAATAAAATTTTAAAAATATATATGATTGATCCATTCAAGTTATATAAAATGTAGATTCGTTTATAAGTACTGAGAATGTTTATATTTTAAAAAATGTGTTATGTATATTTTCTACATCTATTAATAATTTTACATATTATAAATTGTATGGGTATTGTATAGTATATTCTTAATAAATATAAATTTATTTTATTTACGATATATGTTATTACTTTTGATAACCATTTATGAACCAAAAAAAAAAGATGTTAACAATAATTTAAAACGTTTTAAAATTAGAGACATTAAAGAAATGTTATTTTTTTCTAAATTGAAAATACGACCGTTTAAAAATTATGGTTAAAAAATTTCAGGAAGAAGGATTTATAATAATTTGTATATTTATTCAAAATTTTCTCTTTTCACTTTTTTGATAATTTTAAGATTTTTCTATAATATGAAATTTATAATATAGCGTCGAAATATTAAATTTTTATAGACAATAATATTAGCATTTATGTGTATATATATTATGAAAATAGTCTTCGTTCAAACATATCTATATAGTTAAAGTTTTTAAAATTTCAAAATATGAAACAGATTGATAATTAGGTTTGATATTTTTATATTAATTAAATTCCTGTATATAATAACCCAAAAGATCGAAAGTTCTTTATAAATAAAGGAATCTCTATTCATGATAAAATTGTGAAAAGTTTTAAAATTACAAATATTTTCTCACAATGATATAAAGTCGCTATTTTATTAAGCCCGTTGAAGAGGATTATCACTTGAAAGCTAGCGTTTTTCAATAAAAAGAAACTCATTGTGAGAAAATATTTGTAATTTTAAAAATATAGGAATATATAAAACGCGCATTGCTGAAAAAAAAAAAGATTTTTTTTACAATAAGTTAATTTTATAAAATATACTTAAATTATACTTACTTTTAAATTTTTAAAAATATATTAAGTGGCTTGCCTAAATGAACAAATAAAAATAAATATTTATCACAATTAGGTTCAAAATTTTTAAAAATATATTTTCCTTACAGACGAGAGAAGTGGTGTGTACCTCGAAAAAAAAAGGGGAGCGTGTTAACAGGAAGAAAAGTATGATGAAATGTGATGGAGCAGACGCGCTTAATTCTTGACCAACCGAAGAAAAGCGCGGGTAGCCACGTGATCTAATGGAAGTTTGATTGAATTCAGCCCTTGACATGATAAATGGCTTGTTGAGTAACCAGGAAATTCAGGGAGGGGTGCTTTTTTAATTACTTCCGAAAGTACAAAATACTCTGAGACGTACTCTTAGATATTATCTTTTATATTTATAGTATTCAAATTTTATTTAAGATATCTTGTTTTGAAATACGATATTAAATATTTCGAATTTATATCTATATTTTATTCTCACTTTATATATATATCAAAAGTATCCTTTGAAAGATTTTTTTAAAGTTTTGAATGTATGGTCAAAATTATTATAGCATGCTTATTTATTTGTAAAATTTACGAAACCCTTAATAATGCAGAAAAATTATGGTAAAGTAAAAATAATATAACTATTCCAGTATTATTTAATAGAACTTCCCATGATAGTTCAGGTCTCTCCTTGAGGAAGTCTTTAATTGGAAGCTGGATTAGATAAACAAATGTCTTCTTTTTTAAAAAGTGGTCGTTCTGCGAGGTAGTCTTTTATGGGAAGTTTTTAGTCTTTTTTTCCGTGTTTGCATTTAACTCTTATCTTCTAATTTTGTGTCAAAATATTTAAAAATAAAATCCTGCCTTTAATATTTCTATAAACGAAATTCCCATAATTGCATATTGATTCTAACGCTATTCAAATTCTATTGTGAATACAGCCAATATAGACATTCAAGCAGAATTCAGCCTAATATTAAAAAGACTGGATTCCATTAAGCTTCAAGGATATGACGATGACTTCAGAGAAATAAAGTGATGAAGAGCTCTAAAAGAAAAGTATAGGGGTGAACTACAAACCTGACCTTAAAACGACACCATCTTTTTTAGTCTTTGTCAATTCTCTATCAACCAGTTTGACAGCTTCGTGTTTAGCCAGTATTATACAACATCTTACCTTCCTCTTCTCCCGTGATTTGTTTGCATTGATGTCTTATGTAAATAGGATCGTTTGAAAATAGGTTGTTTCCTAGAGGTCACTAAGCGGGTTTACGACGCCAATTTGTACGATGTCTTTATAAATTTATTTGAATCTTGAAGTGAACAGGTTTTAGGTAGCCAAAGAGATTGATAATACCTAACTATTATGACTATATAACCAGGCCGAACAGTAAATAAACTATTAAATAATAATAATGAGAATGGAAAACCTAGATTTAAGAAAAAGATAGGCCAAACTAGTTTGTAAGAATAACAATTCAATATATATCAATAGCATAAAGCTAGGTCAGTAGCTAGCTTATCCATGGCATCAATTTTTCCAATTATCTTCATTACGTTTGACCTCTGCATTTTTTTTGGGGGTATTTTCAGAAGTAGAATTTCCTTTTTTTTTTTTTGAATGGTAAAATAAGTAATGCTCTCTTGGAAAATAGATACTGAAAAAAGAATAAAAAATTAAAATAAAGTACATATTTAAAAAATGAGATGATGAAAGAAAATATGTTCTTTTTATCGAGAGAAAATCAAGAGCTAGAATCCAAGTAGGAGCAAAAATGATAAACGATTAAGGTAAATCGATATGAAGGAAAAGTGAAATCGTAGTGAATGTATGATAGAAAGATTGGAATACATGGAAGTCACTAGGTGTGAAAAGAATAGAAGAGCATATAAACAATAGTAATGAAGGGGATGTATATATATATATATTGCGTATGATATTGTTTTTTACAGCACAATACAACAATGTTGGCAAGGGATGTGAAAGGTACAAAGGAAACAGGTAGGGCGATCGAGGAAATGGAAGCAAAGAGCTATGAAGGATGAGGAGGTAGGCATCCGGTGAAATTGAAAGCTGCCACAGTCCAGATGGAAGGAAGGAAGGAAGAGTCCAGCTGATGGATGACTCTTGCCCAACAAGGCTGAGGCCCATCCAGCTGTCCAGCTGTCTAGACTCGACCATCTCTACGGGAGGCCAGAATTCCAAGACGGGCATTGCTACAGATGGAATCAACTAACTAATCTACAGAAAATCTAGGGGAGTATCTTATAAGTCACGTTTACAATTAAAAATAATTATTCCTACGTATGTGTGATTACATGATGTCATGAAGATTCGTTGTGTTTTCCATAATTTGTTAAGGATTGTGGTATAAATTCTGCCTAGTGGCCATCCATCCAAGAAAGAAGATATTCTAACGCTGTATATTGCATATGGTACCAGTTGGGAAGATCCTTATTCCGCCTTCAAGTTTGATTTGTCTAGTATACCCCGTTTAGACGGTACAAGCACGAGGCATCTCCACTGGGCAAGTTGAAATTGATGATCTTCCCCTGATCTCTCAGGAAAGGCTCTGAAAAGCCGTCAGTGAGGCTAAAGAATCCCTCCTTCAGTTCAATGCAGCTTTGGATTATAAGACCATCTATGGATGGATAAGAATTCCTAGGTGGAAAGATTGTCGAGAACTTGAGACTGATTTAAAGATTTTAAAGTAAGATCTTAATAACGAGAGAGAGAGAAAGATTTAAACCAGAATCGAGGTTGTTAATTCAACTTTGGGTTATAAGACCGTTTAGAGTTGGAAATAAATCCCTAGGTGGAAAGACTGTCGGGAACTTGAGACTGGTTTAAAGATTTTAAAGTGAGATTATAATAGCGAGAGAGAGAGACAGAGAATGTTAAACCAGAATCAAGGTTGTTAATTCATCTTTGGGTTGTAAGACCGGTTAGAAAGGGCTTAAGCGCCTAGTTAGTCCATAAGTCATTATGCCATAAATACTGAAGGTACATTACAAAGTGCAGAATACGCATGTATATATTTTATCTATGATAATATAGTCCTATTTGACCTTTCTTTAATCAATAATCTCGTTCTCGATTACTTGCATATAAGATTATGCCAAGCCCTTTCTTTCTTTTCCTTCTTATTTGATACATTGTAAATAACATTACTGATTATTGCTGCTATTACTGTTATTCCTGTATATACCCTTTCTACTCGGAGAATCTGTATAAGATCAAAAGGTCTAATAAACCTTTTTGTTGTTTCTGTTATAAATAATATATCTTATGCATAGCATCAAATGATAATTTTATGAACCCCACCGGTGCACAGAGGAGGCCCTGGAGTGGATTCGTCACCTCGACATTCCACTCTAGAGAAACTTGCCAACATTGTTGTATTGTGCTGTAAAAAACAATATCATACGCAATAAATAAATAAATAAATAAATAATTTTATGAAAAGAAAGACTATTGCTTAGTGAATAAGTGAATGTATATAAATATTAACGCAGGAAAACCAACCCTTTTTTGATTTATTATATTAAATTTAATGTTTAAATACTAACAATGAAATAGAGCATTTAGACTAAATATATAAATTAAATAGTTTAGAAAACAAAGGAATCGTTAGGTTTAATGAGCCAACTAATGAAGTGTAATAAATTAAAGCAGAAGATACTTTGTTTTCCCGCTCAAATATTGACGCCATTATTTAACCCTGAACAATAATAAATTGAATATATTTTTACGACGCGTTAAATTTTAAAGTGTCTTAAATGCTTAAGGAAAATATTTCAATATAGTTTTTTAAAATAATATCTCTAATTAAGTAATTGAAAACGTTTTATTTTTAACAAAGTAAATACGTTAAATAATAGAAAAATATTTGAAATGTGATCGATTTGAATAAAAATATATTGAAAGCATAAAATTCTGGTAATTAGCGTTAATCTTTAAAAAAACATATATCGTATAGCTTCTCTCAATATTAGATTTTAAATAAGAAATTTCAATTAGATGTCATTCATCAAATATTGCCATTTTTTATCTTTTAATAAAATCGACAGTTTCATTATAGTGTGGATACCGCACGCTTTATTTAGTTTCTCACAGAGTGTGATTAGTTTTGGAATCTGGCAACACGGTTTATATTAAAATTCCGTTTAATAAGTACACTTTTAATCGCGGCTACTGCATTTTATTGGGATAAAAATAGAAATAAATTTTTACATATGAAAATGTTTTTATTGAAATAAAGTCAAATATTACAAAAAAAAAATAGATTTTCACAGAACAAGGTGTTCAGTGAATACCGAATATGATATGAAATATATCAATTGTTGAAATTCGCTTATGAAATTCATTTTATAAAGTATTCTAAAATAAAAAATGCTAATCTATATAATCAAATATAAATTATAATTTTTCCAATAAAAATAATGCCAATTATAATGAAAAAACATACTGTAAATAACTACCTCGCGATTTCTTCTATGTTGTTGCTTATTTGTTTAATGTATATGTTTATTTAATGCTCTTTTTTCTTAATTGTTTATTTTCTTTTTGATAATTCTATTACCTATTCTGCTACAATATGAATTATTGTAAATAGTTTCACGCGCAATTATCCAGATCGGATATAGCGGGTTTTGTAATTGCAACTGGTAATAAATAAATTGGAAAAATAATAGAACACTAATATCTAGGTCAAAATAATAAATAAATACATTCGAATATATATAATATCAGAAATATATATATAATATAAATAACACACACCTCTTTCTGAATATTTAGCCAGACGAACAAGAAATACTATTCTATGCCATGTTGTTCTCTCTCTGGCCACCCTGTACATTAGAGATCGTGTTCGCAGACGCTTTATATCCATCTTCTGCTGAAATATTTATCTTGTATTTACTTTTCCATTTACCATCCTTTCTTATTAACGTATATATATTTCTCTTTTTTATTTCTATATTATTAAATTATATATATTTACTATTTGTCTATTTTTTAGGTTTTACTATATCTTTGTTATTTGTATTACTCCTTTTTATATAGCTATGTTTAATAATAAATATTTATTTAATATTTTATATAGAGAGGGGTTAAATAGAAGAATAAATATATTCTCATAAATATATATTTTGTCCCCGTATTATATTATTAATAATACTGCTTGTACCTGATATGAATGCGTGCATAATGGAGATTGTAAGTAATTCTACTGTCCTATAAGCTTATGTCCATAGTTTTCTTGAAACCCATTTCTGAGATTCCATCCTTCAGTGCTGCGTATATAAGCAGAATCGTCCAATACAGTATTAGAGCTCTGAGAAGCGGTCTGGTGGATTAAATTGGCGAAATCGCTGGGGGGATTCACCACTGATGAGCCAACCCCTTCCAATATATTTTTTCATCGCAGTAAGGACAGTAGAAGTTTGTATTATGTATAAAAGAAACAGTCGTGCTTTTAAATCCTTTCATTTTATGTGTATAGATGGCGCGTTATTGCTTTGTGTTAATAATGGAGATTGCCTGGCTAGCATTCATAACTTCTCAGAAAATAGAACATCTTAGTAGAGAAAATCTCTATTTTATCGACGATTGAGCAAAAGTCGTTTACTCTCGTCTGCATGAAATTGATATGTTTGCCAAATGTTTTAATTGTCCTGACGAAGACACAAGATTATAGTCGAAATGTCGAAATTTTGTTAAAAAATTTACTCTGTGTGTTTTATATTTCTTATGAATGTTAAGAACGATATGTATCATGAAAATATCATTAATTTTATTTACTTTTGTCTATAAATTTAATATATTGTGGGGTTGTGTTTTTTATATGATACGATGGGTTAATCGTTTATACAATAATCATTTTTGCATATCGCACACAACAATAGCATCACTATCGCACAATATACTTTTCCCGATATATATTTTCTTTCCCTGAAATATTTATTGAAAAAAAATCTCTTGTCTGCTTTTCACGCGCTTTAACCTTTATGTCTAAAGAGGTATAAAACGTC
>CP092863.1:137542245-137603399 GCA_030710605.1 Cordylochernes scorpioides
GTAATTGAAATTAAGTATAAATATTTAACACACACTATGCCAAAAATATAGTCATTTGGAACGACTATTATCTATATATTTTTTGTATAAAAAGAGCAAGGGTAAATATAAGGATGTGAACAAAAAAAAAACTTATATTAGACACACACAAAGCTTTATTAAGACCACCTGTCTTATACAGATTCACCATAGGAAGATCATAGATGCTCCTGTATCTTCTGTTATATAATTGAAAGAAATATAATGACTTTCTACTCTCATCTTACTGAGGTGAAAATTGTTGGGGGAGTCTTGCTCATTCGTGAATGATTTCTTAATTTGAATTCTCATATATATTACACATATTGATGAAATGATACTTTCATATTCGATAGAGGGATAGAATGCATTTTTCATAATGAGTAGATATAACTGAATATATTTATAGATGTAAGATATTTCTATGATGACCTTATATAAATAAGATACATAGTTAAGAAAGCAATATTAACTATATATTACAAGTATATATATATATACCTATAAAAAGATTTTAAAAATCAAGTGATGTATCAAGTAGCGGTGTTACTAGATAGCTACTGGAGTTATGTAAATGGGTGCCTCAAATGTTTATGGCGAAGAGCCATAATTGCTTTCAAAGTGGATTTCGTAAAGCTTGTCTCAGATGTCACTGAATCATCCAAACTGGCTGACTGAAATTCTAGCCGTTTAAATAACCTTAAAGGAATTCTTTAATATATCACATATGGTAGAGATGGCTTTAGAGATTTTACCTATCTCTCGATTTTTAATTTAGTTGAATACAATACACTTAAAGGCCTAAGTAATTGGAAAGTGCCTGATGTATCGATAGCGTAACTTGAATCCTAACATATCCTTTGTTAAAATAAGTGTGTTTATTTGAAGGCAGGGTGCTAATTGTTCATATCATTATGAACCTATCTACCTATGGATTTTTAACCACGTAATCTCTAAACGGCTACTGAATAGCTACTGAGATTGAAGTGCTGACCATTGAAGTTTGAATTATCAATAGTGAAACAAATATAGTTATTTTATTCGTTAGTGGGAAGTGACTACATTTCTGAGGGTGTTATAGATTCAACATGTAATAGTTAAAAATGAATCGACTACTGAATAATTGCTGAGATATGAAGATTTTTATTAGTGAAACCTGGCTCATCAATAGTGAATCAAATATAGGTTATTCGTTAGAGAGAGGTGGCTATATTTCTGAGAGTGGTATAGATTCAACAGGTAATCGTTAAAAATGAATTGACTACTGAATAGCTGCAAAAATATGAAGATTTTCAATATTGAAGTTTTGATCATCAATAGTGAATCAAATATAGTTATTTTATTTGTTAGTGGGAAGTGGCTACATTTCTGAGAGTTTTATAGATTAAAAATGTAATTATTGAAGATAAAATATGCTATTTCATTGTTTCTGAGATATGAATATTTTGACTATTGAAGTTTGGCTCAACAATGGTGAATCAAATATAGGTCATTCGTTAGAGCGAAGTGACTACAATTCTGAAAGTGGTTCAATGTATGGTTATGTTATGGCTCCATGCAATGGTTAAAAATATTTACTACTAAATAGCTACTGAGAGAGTCTGATTCCTCAGTAGTGACTATCCTCTTTGTTATTTAGTCAGTTTATACGCTAAGTGACTAGTATTTTATAGAAAGTGATACGAGAAGGAAGTACAAATGCTTCTAAAATATATGTAACCTAGAAAGTCGGTTGAAAATCTCTTATATAAATGTTTTCAACTGTTTATGTATTGGAGATATCACCGGGAGACTGTTGTTGGGTGCCTGGAGTATAAGAGCTCTATCTATAATTGCTTCCTGTCGTGAATCTGTATAAGACTGGTGGTCTTAATGAAGCTGTATATTGTTTTGAAAATAGAGCAATCCATATTTAATTCATTAGATAAAAAAGGCATATATTGGATTTAATAAAAGATTTATTTTGCCAATATTTCGGCTGGCTGAACGCCAACCTTTATCGAGGCATTACATCTTTGTATACACAAACTCAGTATATGTATATATGTGTGTGTCTATTGGAGATATCTCATTGTAGATATATTATTATGCAATATAAATATTATTTTAAAAATATCAAACGTGTGATTATTATGGGATTAAATAGTATAATGTTATAGATATGGAACAAGGATCCTATAGAGACCGAATTCTGGAGAGCTGATACAAGATTTGAAGGAAGAAATGATGGTGGTCATCCATGGGTGAAGATTTCAAGCAGGTACGTTGATATTGCTTTATTTTATAACAAAATGCACTTATAATACACCAGTGATATATTTAGAAATAATTCTAAAAATAACAGATAATATACACTCATGGACAAAACTTGAAGAAGTTGTACATTTTAGCATGTATATCGGGATTCAGACAATAACTCTGAAAGATATTACAGTGACCTTTATTGAAGACACACGAGATAACCAAGTGTGAACAAAACTTAAAGAAGTTGTACATTTTATAATGTATATCGGGATTCAGACAATAACTCTGAAAGATATTATAGTGACCTTTATTGAAGACACACGAGGTAACCAAGTGTAAACAAAACTTAAGGAAGTTGTACCTTTTAGCATGTATATCGGGATTCAGACAATAACTCTGAAAGATATTACAGTGACCTTTATTGAAGACACACGAGATAACCAAGTGTGAACAAAACTTAAAGAAGTTGTACATTTTATAATGTATATCGGGATTCAGACAATAACTCTGAAAGATATTATAATGACCTTTATTGAAGACACACGAGGTAACCAAGTGTAAACAAAACTTAAGGAAGTTGTACATTTTAGCATGTATATTAGGGATTCAGACAATAACTCTGAAAGATATTTTATTGAAGACACACAAGATAACCAAGTGTAAACAAAATTGCTTTGTCTCCTTTAAAAAAACAGACGACCAGCGACATCAATATATGAAACTCCTTAAGTTTTGTCCATGAGTGTAAATATTCCCCTAATTTAGTAATCGACCCTATAACCTGAAAAAGTGGATTTATTTTTTAAAACAGACTATATTTGTGTGTGTGAATACCTATATTCCTTATTTACATATATGTGTGCATATACTGTTTCAGAACTATTTACTTAAAGAATAGAAATAATTTTGTTTTCTTTTTTTGATAAAGGATAGGATTTTGAAAATAATTGTGTTGCTGCTAAAAATAATGTGAGAATATTTTAAGAGATGGGAAAATAAAACGAAGAAAAAGAGAATTGGCATCTTGGTATTTTATCATTTACTTATTAAATAGTAAATATGGAGAAAATATTAAATTATTTATTTTTGACAATTTCACCACCTTCAGAATAGATTTTAAAAAGCAGACGATAGAAAACATAATGTTTACAATTAAAATGGCGCGATAATGCATCAAATTAATAAGTATAAATATTTGATTATTTGAAAAAGTAAAAATAAATATCAGGTAAAAAGTTTCTTTTAATTTAAATTTGCAAGCTTTCGAGCAAATATACTGTTCTTCAACGGGCTGATATTCTATGTACAATCTCTAAATAATATTTATCTACTTATATAATTGCCTTATTCTGTCTGTCTGTCTGTCTGTCTGTCTGTCTGTCTGTCTGTCTGAAGCTCACGGATAGAATGCCCGCCCATTGGCCGCCAGCAAACACGTGGCTTCCCTGTGCGCGCGCATGCGCCGGGAAGCCACTCTCACGCCGACAGCCGACGGGAGCAGTCGCTTGCTCGCCGGGAGTCAACGGGCGCGCGCATGCGCCGGGAAGCAACTCGCACGCCGGCAGCCGACGGGAGCAGTCGCTTGCTCGCCGGGAGTCAACGGGCGCCGACAACCCTAGGAAGCCAGGTGTATTCGCACTCGGGTAAAACCCGGGCGTTGCCCGGGCCATTCGTCTAGTACAAAATAATTGAAAACTTTTGTTATTGGCATGTGCTCTCGCGGGCGTGCATCAGACTGTTTCCAGCTAAAGTAATATATATTATATTGGGATAAAATATATATACATTCCAATAATTATTTAGATAATTAGTCAGGGATATTGTTATATTGGGTTGGGAGGTCAAATTTTCTATTGAAGTGCTTCCAGGAATAATCGTTGTTGCTTGCTTTCTTTGTCGTGATTATGCTTTTAGCTGTTGTTTCTGCTAGATAAATACTATATTTACATATTTAACTCTATACATCGAAATCTTCATCCAATCAGCTATTGATCTGCTGCAAGAAAATGTTGGAAAGAAGTATTAACGCATAAATGAGAGCAGAAGATGAGGCATTTTGGACGTAAGAAGAATCTCAGGGGAGAAAAGAATACAGCTTGGAGAGAGAGAGAGAGTAATGGAGAGAAGTTTCCCCAGGTGAAGGTCGAAGAAAGGAAGATTTATCACGCCTGGCAACAGTGGATTGTTCGTCTGCATTACCTCCAATATCTGTGAAAATAATAAGTATTTCTCTTTATTATCAATTCTGGCCATATAAAATATAAGAACATTTAAATTAATTAAATATATCAAAATATTTAAATCTACTAAAATATAGAATTAGAATTATTTCAAAATGTTTATAGGTATTTTTTCAATTATATTTTTTATAATTAAAATATAGGTCGGCAGAATATCCTGTTTCGTTTTTTGTCTCAAATTTAAATAATTTTACTAAAAGGTATTAATTTATTTATTATTAAATAAGACGTGATATTCCCACAAGGGATGCTTGCGTCAAGAAACAACACTAAATTCAAATACTATATTACATAAACAATTGAATAATTACATGGCTTGAGTAGAGTTTAAAGAAGAAAATAAAGGACATTAAAATCATGCTTGAATTTACAACCACCTAATGAAATAAACACAAACAAATATACCTAGTTTGGTAATTACGGGTTTTCTCTACTAAAAGATAATAATTTTAAAGTTGTAATTTATTCATTTCATACCATTATTGTACATGTCAATATTATATATATACTATAAACAGAACACATTTTGTATAATTAATAAGTAAAATGAATTTTAATTTATATATATATATAAATATAGAATAGAAAAAAGAGAGTTTTATCCAACTCTAATCTCCTTTTAATATTTTTAAAATTTCTTTTGATATTTGATTTTAATACAAAAAAGGTATTTATTTTTATTTTAATTAAAAATATTTTTAGAAAATACTTTAAAATAAAGTAAAAGTTTGGATTCTCTGAAGTAGTTTTGATTTTAGAGGAGTTTTCAAATTCTTGGCTATATTTAAATTTTTATTTGACTTTAACGTGACATAAGAGTTTTTTTATATATGTTATGAATAATTTGTTGTTGTTGTTAGATAAAGGGTTGATAAGACAAAGGATCGATAAGATAAAGGGTTGAAGGTGCAGTCGTGATAAGAAAAAGATAATTATTTACCCGTCAAGTAGCTTTTATTTTCAATTACTTGAGGAAATATTACACATTAGTTATTTTCACATTATATAAAATTTATAAGGTTAATCCTATATTAGTGATTTAAAAGGATAGATATGTTAACTACGCATATTTACAACAAAACTGAAAGTCTTTCTAAAAACGATGATAACCAAAAGTAAAAATATTATTCCATTGGTTAAAAATAACATTGAATCTATATATAAATTATATTTTTATTGCTGTGATTGACTGGATATTTTACGACTTATATATAAAAAGGATATATAAAATAAAGAATATTATGTATATACTCATGAACAAAACCTAAGGAAATGAAAAGTCTTTGATATTTATATTTTTTTAAGGAGACAGAGACAATTTTGTTCACACGTGGTTTACTTGTGTGTCTTCAATAAAGGTCACTGTTATATCTTTCAGAGTTATTTTCTGAATCTCAAAATACATGCTGAAAGGTACAACTTCCTGAAGTTTTGTTCACACTTGGTTATCTCGTGTGTCTTCAATAAAGGTCACTGTAATATCTTTCAGATTTATTGTTTAAATCTCAATATACATGCTGAAAGGTACAACTTACTTAAGTTTTGTTCATGAGTGTATATTGGTTATCTCGTGTATCTTCAATAAAGGTCACTGTAATATCTTTCTGAGTTATTGTCTTAATCCCGATATACAAGCTAAAAGGTACAACTTCCTCAAGTTTTGTCCATGAGTGTATATTAAGAATAATATAATTTTCATTCTATTTTATATACGTGCGTAATGAAACCCCGCTATTTCATTATTTGGATGATCTGATGGGAATACCTCAAATCACACTTCCATTTCTTGTTTTTGAATTGTGTAGGATAAAATACCAGTTAGGATCTGTGGTCATTTTAGATGTCAGCTCTTAATGATGTGTGTAGTTGGATATTTGGATGATATTGGTAAATAATGGTTCAGTGATCTGGATCAATTGATTGGTCATATCATCCTGACCATCACATAAGCATTTGTAAATGGCATAGCGCCTTTTAGCTTATTCCATTTCTTGACAAATTAAGAAGAGTCAGCCAGGTTTGCACAGACACATATATATATATGTGTGAAAAAAAAAAGTACAAATGTGATATTGTACTGGAATAAGGTTGATGAATTAAAAGAAAAAAGGGCATCTTCTTATCAGGTAACTGAAAGTTTCTGATATTTGGCCAATTCTGGAATAATTAAAAATCAATAAGGAGATGCCCTTTTTTTATAATTTATCCACCTTATCCCAGTACAATATCACCTTTGTACTGTTTTTTCACATTGTGTCGCGGTCTCACGCAAATTCTGGCCTTTAACTACCCGTTTCATGATTTTTCAGGATGCCTGAATGACCAGTTTTTTGGTCGTTGGGGTACAGCTTGCCAATTCTGGAATAATTAGAAATCAATGAATAGTTTATATTTATTATGATAGATAGTGCAAGCTATAAGCAACTTTCAGTTGCCTGATAAGTAGATCCCTTTTTTTTTTCTTTTAAATACATATATATATATACCTAGAGAGGCATTTCTCCCTTTAATTATAATCAGAACAATATACAAATATAGGAAGAAATGCCTCTATAGGTAGACGAATATACTCCTCCCGCAACTTTATATTGTTTTATAGCCACAGAATCGGCCCTTGTCACTTCACCATCTTAAACAACTATTTGGTAAAATTGGCCAATTTCATAACTCCTCAATTAATCAAAAATATATTTAAGAATAATATATATATTTTTAATATATACAGTGTGTATAGAAACATTTAATTAGAATAACATTGCACTTTCAAATATATATATTCGTATATATGTGTGTGTGATTTTATATACATATATATTCTATTTATTTTTACTTGGCAGAAGAGAAATATTTTTTTCCAAATGGTCGTCTGCGTTTTCCCGCCCAGAGCAGGTGCGGCTACCAATCAGGTTATGTAACAAGTGAAGGTTGGATAATAAAACGCAAGGGAATCACGTATGCAAATGTTACTTGGTTCTGTAACAAATTTATGCAAATTTTTATTCTGAGGAAGAATATGTATTCATTCCCAAAATTATTCATCAATTGGAGGAAGATGTTTCCCCTTTATTTTTGTACTTATTTTTTTCTCGTTAGGATATCGCATTTATATCAGGAATAGAGAGATATAAATATATATATGGAGTGATAAGCTTTTCTGCCTTTATTTTCCCTATATTTGTAAGAAATTTATAAATAATAATGAAAGTCATAAAATAGATTGAAACAAATATTGGAAAAATGTTAGCAACAAGGACACTTTATTCTTAGAATATCAGTATGCAAAGTGTATGTATGCAAATAATTATAAGTGAATGCATCGATCAACGCTCTTCCACAAATATATTATTATATGGCTTTAGAGCGCCATCTATATATATAAAAATAAAACTTTTTAGCACGATTTTTTTTTCCAAATATACTCATGGACAAAACTTTAAGAATTGAAAGGCCTTTGATGTCACCGATACTTTTTTCCCCCAAGAAGACAGAGTAAATTTCGTTCACACTTGGTTATCTCGTGTGTCTTCAATAAAGGTCACTGTAATATCTTTCAGAGTTATTGTCTGAATACCGATATACATGTTAAAAGATACAACTTCCTTAAGTTTTGTTCACGAGTGTAAAATAATTCTATTGTCCTTACTGGGATGAAAAAATGTTGAAAGGCTTATTAGTGGTGAACCCTCCCAGAGGTATCGCCAATTGAAACCACCAGACCGCGCTTTTTAGAGCTTTAATACTGTATTGGACGATTCTGTTATATATATTAGTTTGTATTAAAATATTTATAAAAATAACAAAAAATAAATATGTTACAGTGCCATCTATCTAATAAATTTTGTACTTTTTGTAAAGGGTGTGTGTAAGATTTACTCGACAGAAGAAGCTCTGCATTATAATAATTAAAAGAAAAAAGAGATGAGAGAAGATAAAGATGTGTCAGAAATTGTGGGTGAGGCAATAATCTAATAGCAAGTTGATCAGTAGACATGGGATTACCTAGCGTCTGAATGGGTCCATAGGGACTTAAGTCCATTGCATGATGGCGTCCTATGGGACCTGACCTATATACCGCTTTCTCAACAACTCCCTCTCTCTCTTTATCTTCCTCCATCTCAGTGGAATGACAACCACAATTGTGGCTACCATCTACAAGTACCATCTTGGTCTTGAGGTGGGTAACGCCAATCATCATATTGACTTGCCCACTCTGTGGCAAAGAACTCTGACGGTTCATTGATGACGGAGTTTTTTCCCGCGGTGGAAGACACCAATAAGTGATCAAGGTAGTTATCGGTAGGTCACTACATCATCTACCATTGATATGGTCACTTACAGATCAAATATTTGTCCATATAGTCATCTAAAGTCGAACTCCACTTGATGGACACTAACAACAACTATTATATCTATTTGAATATTTATCAATTTTATTTGATATATTTTTCTCATATAATTTCTGCATATTTATATCTTTATATATCATATATATATATTTGTATTTTTTATCCCTAGTATACGTGGTATAGGCCATGATAATCATAGGGGGTAGTTAGTGACTGATTTTACGGTAAGTGCACCAAATGTACCTCAACATCAAAAGATTCTGGTCATAGTTAAAGAGTATTTTAAAGATGAAGTCAAATATCGAAAAAAAAAATAATAAAAGTTCAATTTTTTTCATGCACACAAACTTGAATATAAAAATAAATTTAATAAGATAGATAGTCATATAAAGGAGGGCATATATCTATATTATGCTGGAATCTATATAACCTTGAAGTCTTTTTTTTATTATTATAGGAAAATGTATGTAGAAAACAGTTCGACTTTTTAAATGTGTGCCAGATCCTTGTTACTTGCACTCACTGATGGGTTTTGGTTTTCTGCAATAATCGGAGGGCCATTTGACCAATTTTGATTACTCTAGAAAAAAGTGTCCAATGCGAGATTCGATCTCGGGATGTTGATGTAGAGAACGGACGGTTTATATCACTCTCCTAATGAAGAAGGAATAATTTCCAATTTGAAGGATTTTTGTTAAAACATTGGGAAAGTACGGGAAGCATGCAAGCGCCTATCTACCCAAAAGATAAACAAGCCAAGATGACAACGCAAGTGTTACCAGATTTTTCTATATATATATACTCCTGCGTTACCCAATCTGTGAGTGTGCAACTCAGTGAATAAGTTTCATTTAGTGGAATGCTGGTTGGTAGAATAAATACTCCATTTAAAAAAAATTAAACAAGAATAAGATTATTTATATAGGACAAAAGTGAGATTGTACTGGGATCAGATAAGTAAATTAAGAAAAATACATCTAAATATTGTGTAAATTGAAAGTTATTGATGGCTTTCGCCATCTATCAGAATAAATATCAACTAATCGTTGATTTTTAAAAAAAATTCTAAACAATACAATTGTTCCTGATTAAATTTAAAAGAGTCAACCACATTTAAACTCTTGGCCTTCATAAGCGTAATAGAGGCTGTACCACAACATCAAAAGATTCTGGTCATAGTTAAAGAGTATTTTAAAGATGAAGTCAAATATCGAGAAAAAAAAATAAAAGTTCAATTTTTTTCATGCACACAAACTTGAATATAAAAATAAATTTAATGAGATAGATATTCATATAAATGAAGGCATATATCTATATTTTATTGGAATCTATATAAACCTGAAGTATTTTTTATTATTATAGGAAAATTTACATATTCGTGTTATTTTAGTTGAGTTTTTCCGCGTAAAAAGAATCCACGCCATCTATCGACCAGTTTTAAAACCATAGATTACGTATTTGACAAAGCTAAAGACATTGTGGAAATAAGGTTTATGTTTCTATAATAGTTTGAATTTAGCCTTCCCTCTTTTTATTTTCATGTGTAATATTCTAAAATACTAAATCATTTATTTGCGCTATTAAATGGATTCATTTTAAAATAAATTTATAACAAACATTTGAATACAATAGGTTTTTAGCACATTTATAAGCGTGGAATATAAATAAACATATTTTATATTTACTCTCTGCTTAAAAGCGAGCTCAGGATATCAAAATAGGCCAGAAATTTAGCGTTTATATTTACACGACATGAATAACCAACAAAGGATAACATTTTTCAGTACAAATGACTTTAAAACAACAGGGAATATATCTATAGGCAGGTATAAATCGTTTCAAAAGAATTTAAAAAGGTTAAATTTGACCAAAAGAGTATACGGACGTATTGTAAGCAGACGCGCCACCTTTCGATCGATAGACAAGTCGTAAAGACTGTCTGGATTCCTAAATCGATTAGGCTTAGGTCAGGTGAAAAAGGCGGGAAACAACAACTCTCATCGTTTGGTGGCGTTTTGCATTTTAAAGCAGGTGTGGTTTTTGAAAGGATTCCTTAAATTATAATAAGACCATTTAATATTCTGAATTTCTTATTTGTATTTCATTAGATTAAAACTTGCTTATATATTTATATATTGGTGTTTTTTTACTGTGTGGTGATAAAAATAATGAATTGTTCTGATGCATAAAGATATGGGTGCCTCTTTTGGTACATATATAAACTTATATAATTTGGATATTCAATCAATATAGCATTTTCTTCTGCTTTCAAAATTCTGTATTTAGAATACCTATACAGTTTATTCTATAAATATGTTTTATCTTGAAGTTTTTGTGAATTTTCAAACAACCTTTTGAGAGGGATGGCGCATTAATGTGCGAAATATTAAGAGAAAGAAATTACCTCTAAATATTTAAAATGCACAAAAAACCAGCTTTGCATTTTCCTTACGCAAACTGTACAACTTCAAATCTTGGCAAATATGACACAGATTCAGGCAAAAAAGGCATATTTTTAGATTATAAAAAAAGGATTTAATTGCCATTATTTCGGGTAATTGAATGCCAGCCTTTGCCAAGTGCAATAACGAATTTATTTTGTATTAACTTTATTGGTAAATTAATCTTTTTTTTTTTAATCCAATGTCTTTTTAGTATTTAAAGATCTAATTATTATAGAATATATAAAATTAAATATATTATGGAAACAAACCTGAATAAACGATTAATTTATTTTTATTCCACTAGATGGCGCTCTCTGTCATCTAAAAATGTTCATGTGAGCGGTCAGGATATGCTCTTTTTATTATTATTTATCATGCTGTATTATAATTTGATATATTTTTGAATAAATAAAATAATCCAAATTATAATACCCCCATATATCACGCCTATGATTACAAGCTATAGAGGTTATATAAGGTAAGGTATAAAGCTGGAAGTCAGGAAAACAATAAAAAAAACAAGGTATCGTCTGCCTTGAATATAAATTGGCGGGAAATTACGACATGGCATACGGGTAGCTGGCTCTACATGTTGAGTACTTCCGTAGTGTGTTATCTACAGTTCCTTATTTTTTTTATTATTATTATACCTCCTCACTCAATATAATCCTAGCATACTAACTGGTGTTTCCCGGGTGTTGTATGCTTCTGTTCATATTAAACATTTATTTGTAAAACGACATTTGACAATTATCCCGCATGTGTCTCTTTTGAACAAAAAATCAAAATTTATTTAAAGGAGAAATAACGACTATTTCTTATCTTAAGGATGAGGTATGAAAGGATGAATTGTGAAGAGTAATGATAAACGGAAAAATGAAAGTGTTCAGGGATGGGAAACGAACCCACAGTGTTCGCGTTACCGGGCAGATGCCATGTCCATTTATTTTTCCGTTTATCATTACTCTTCACAATTCATTCTTTCATACTTCATCCCTTGTATTAGAAATAGTCCTAATTTCTCCTTAAAATAAATTTTGATTTTTCGTTCAAAAGAAACTCATGCGGGATAATTTTCAAATGTCGTTTTACATTCACAAGCCGAATTATATTGTATTGTAAATTAAATTTTATTGCATCTATCGTTAAAATTTTACACAAATAAATTTATTATATTAATTGTATTGTAATTATAAAACATTTATTTCATGATGCATTAGAGCGCCATCTGTTATGAAAATTTGAAACTATTATAGGCGCGTATGATTCTTTTTGAAATTAAACAATTTCTACTGTCCTTACTGCAATGGAAAAATTATAGGTAGGGCATTATTTTTACATTTCAGTAAGGGTAGTAGAAATTGTTTAATTTCAAAAGGAATCATACGCGTTTATAATAGTTTCCAACATTTATTTAATGACTGTTTAATATTGGATGGTCACCATTATCTCCCGTGTGTGATTTTGTAGGTAAAACGCGATATTTCACAATAAAATGTTTATAAGTAGAAAATCCATTATAATTTATTTATATTCGCATACATATTCTACTCCAAAGAGAACTTTAGAGAATTACTTTAAATATAGAGAAAATATTTTAGAGAATTTTGTATTAAAGAAAGAGATATTAGGATAATTGTGACTATTTTTGTTGGGAAAATGATAGATTCGTAGAGGAAGAGAAAGATCCTTATTACTTGAAGGTATAAAACAATAAAAAAAAGGACAAATTATATGTACATCAGCAGCTCACGCCGGTCTGTCCTATCCAATAACCACTAGCCAACCAACAATCCAACAAAGCCGCGCTATATAGGCAGATATGTCAATTTGCATAGACAATACTGAAATTCTATGCAAATATCTGCATATCAAATATCGTAGAAAATATCTGAAATTGTCAATTTCAACAATTTTATGAAACCTTTGTGTATGACGTGAAAGCCTGTAAATGGAATATAAATATAAGAGGTCTATTAGTCCGAAATCATAATCTCCAGATTGGCGTCCTGAATTTACCAAATCTGGTGTGGTGTATCCAAACCATTTTCACTCAATTGCAAAGACGGTCAATAGATGACGCATAATTTGTGCGTCTATTTTGACAGGAGAGGTGGGCTTCTTTCGTTTTATTAGATATATATTTTTCAAGAGATCACTTTTTTTTTATTAAAGATATTTTCAAATATATATTGGCCTTAATAATATAAATAAACAAAACGTATCACATACGCGTTTCGGGCTGTTGGCCCTCGTCAGCGTGGTTTAGATATTAAACAAAGTGATCTGAGGTTCTAATAAATCAAGTTATATTTTGGCCAGAATGTCGTGAAACCACTAAATTTTAACAATGGAGAGCCTATACATTGAAGGTATGAAGGAATCAAAAAGAAAGAAATAAGGAAGCTTTCGTGCTGATATCTTAGCAGCTACCAGTACGTAAGAAACCACCTGTCACAGTAGCAGCTGTGGCGGTATTTAAATGCCTTCCTATTGTTTCTTCCTGGCTGGAATTTGGCCTGGAGGTTTTGAACATAGAGGACTATTTTGATAGAAATGTATATATAGATAACGTACTATAAGGTACTTTAACAATACATACACACTCATGGACAAAACTTAAGGAAGTTGTACCTTTTACCATGTATATCGGCATTGAGACAATAACTCTGAAATATATTCCAGTGACCTTTATTGAAGACACACGAGATAACCAAGTGTGAACAAAACTTAAGGAAGTTGTACCTTTTACCATGTATATCGGGATTCAGACAATAACTCTTAAAGATATTACAGTGACCTTTATTGAAGACACACGAGATAACCATGTGTAAACAAAATTGCCTCTGTCTCCTTCTAAAAACTCAGACGACTGGCAACATCAAAGACTTTCCACCTCCTTAAGTTTTGCCCATGAGTGTATTTTATTGAGGCTTTCGGGTATTGTCCTTTCTCAATTTATAATTTAAATGAATGCAGGATGCAATGATAAACGGTGGTGGTGGTACATATCCCAAGTACACGTAGTTACAGGCCATGATTATCACAGTGGGGAGTTAGCAATTGATCTTACTGTAAGTACACCACATGTCTATACATGAAAAGCAGTTCGAATTTTGTACTTACAAGTGTGTCAGAGCCCTGTTCGGTTACTTGCACTCACTGGTGGGGTTGGACTTTTGCAAGAATCGGGAGCGATTGAAACAATATTTTCTTCAGCAATAAAAAAAAGGTGTCCAATGCGGGATTCGATCCTGGGTCGTGACTGTCTAAAATCAAGGATTTAACCACTCTGCCACCGTCCGTCATGCTATAAGGTATTATACTTCATATTTATACCTCCCTGTAACTTCCATTCATTATAACTACAGGTTGAATGACAAAGTACAATGCCTTGAAAGATAGCGATAAAATGTATATAACAACAACAAAAAACTTTATTAAGATATTTTAGTCTTATACAGATTCTGCAAGCACAGAAATGTAGGGTACATACAAGAATAACAGTAATAACAACAAGAAAAGTCCCTGTTATGACCCTTTGGTCTTATACAGCTTCTCCAAGTAGAAGAGGGTATATACAATAGTTACAATAATCAGAAATGTTATTTACTATGTGCCAAAAAAGGGGGATGAGAAGCAAGAAAGGGCTTGCTGGGGAAGCTATACATATATCAACGACCGAAGACAAATGACAAATAACACAGCTCTATTGACGTTTCGTCAAAATATAGGCAAAAGTGCGATAAAATATATACTCGTATATATATATATATATATTTAAATCATGCACCCTGGACACTTTATTTTTCCGTTTATCATTACTCTTCACAATTCATCCTTTCATACTTCATCCCTAAGGTTAGAAATAGTCGTTATTTCTCCTTAAAATAAATTTCGATTTTTCGTTCAAAAGAAACATTTGCGGTATAATTGTCAAATTTACTTCTACAGTATAAATATGAAAAAGGCATCTCCCCATATCGTGCAACTGAAATTTGCTGATGCCTGACGCCATCTATCGGAATAAATATCAACTATTCTTGTTGAAATTTAATTATTCCAGAAGGAAAAAAATCAACGAGAATAGTTGATATTTATTCCGATAGATGGCGCAAGCCATCAGAAACTTTCAGTTGAACGATAAGGAGACGCTTTTTTTCATAATTTATTAACCTTACCCCAGTACAACATAACATTTGTACTTTTTTTTTTTCACAGTAAAATATGTTTATATAATTTTCAATCAACATGTTTATTCCATAGTTGCAAGATTTTGAAATAGTTACTGAGTAGAATGACACGTTCGAAGCCAGACCCGCTGCCATCTGTTGTTAGTTAGTGCCGCTACCATAGACTCGACCCAGATACCAGCATTATTTTAAAATCCCCTATACATATATGGCTGCAGATACAACAAGGTAAAACCACAGTTATTGTTACTCTCATACAACCAATTATAGTTGAAATACAATACAGTTTGAACCATAATAATACATGTTGAAGCTTGAATCACGCACTAGCGTGTTATACACTCCTGATAAAAGAGTTCCTAATCACGCGTTAAAGCGTGATCGACAGCGAGAGAGTGATAAAGGTTTTATTAAAAAGTTTTATTTAAGATACTTTTTAACAATCGTAAATAATTAAACATGTTTACTTCTCTAAAGTAACGAAAATATTAAATCCATCTTCTACCTTTTAAAATATATATAAAATTACAATTTTTTATCACAAAATGCAATCTGGTCATATCGAATGAAGCGATCTGATTGGTAGATTATAATAACAGACGATCAATAGCAGGGTGACCAGTGAATACAATTAGATATCGACACCACCAGGTCAACTATAGTTACACCACCTCTATGAATTACATATTTCACATCTAACCATGATAATTAAATTTGAATATTTCGATAAAAGAGGTGGTTTCCTAATTTACATATTCAAAAGAATATATTTGGCGGTAACCATTAAATATAGCACACAAATCTATATTATTATATTAGGTTGAATTGTTAATGGTTTTTATAATGAGTGTTTTAACTCTCTTTTAATATTTAGATTTTAATTTTTTATATAACCAGTATTTTATTGGTGACGACTTTATCAAAGTGACGACAATAAATTTATGTAGAAATCAACAATTTAACATTCGATAAGTAAATTCAAACGCTTTAAAAAAAATTATATATTCAAAATTGAATGGCTTTTCTTGATTGATCAAGAAATTGGGTTGGCCAAATATCACGGAGCAAGTTAAATAAACGTTTAGTTTATTTTTGCTCCATTAGATGGCGCTCTACCATCTAAAAAGCACATGTGCTCGTGGTCAGGAGATGCCTTCTTTATTTTTAATATTCAAAATTATATATAGTAAATTAGAATTGTATTATTTTTAAAACATTAATATATATATAAATGTCGCTAAATTTTGTTATTTTGTAAGTTTGATTTTATTGTGAAATATTTATCTTTAGATTTTTTTTCGTCTTACGATACACGCAACGCGCATGTGCAGATACATATTTGATTTTTATAAATAATCCACTTTCCTCTTTTAGCTTTGCTAAGCCAGTAGAAGATCCTTTATGCTCGAAACCTAGCTTGTTTTTTTTATATATAATAGTTATTATTATGAGTGACAATTTTATTTTTAGTTTTCAAATTAACTAGCAGGAGAACTCTTAGTATACAGTTAGTTATATCTAAACATGAAATTAAAAAATATTCTTCAATTATTATCCTTAGTATACAGCTAGTTATATCTAAATATGAAATTAAAAAATATTCTTCAATTATTATCCTTAGTATACAGCTAGTTATATCTAAATATGAAATTAAAAAATATTCTTCAATTATTATCCTTAGTATACAGCTAGTTATATCTAAATATGAAATTAAAAAATATTCTTCAATTATTATCCT
Organism: Cordylochernes scorpioides; assembly: GCA_030710605.1. Lineage (NCBI taxonomy): Eukaryota > Metazoa > Arthropoda > Arachnida > Pseudoscorpiones > Chernetidae > Cordylochernes > Cordylochernes scorpioides. The sequence continues at coordinate 137,559,469 of CP092863.1, forward strand.
TAGTATACAGCTAGTTATATCTAAATATGAAATTAAAAAATATTCTTCAATTATTATCCTTAGTATACAGCTAGTTATATCTAAATATGAAATTAAAAAATATTCTTCAATTATTATCCTTAGTATACAGCTAGTTATATCTAAATATGAAATTAAAAAATATTCTTCAATTATTATCCTTAGTATACAGCTAGTTATATCTAAATATGAAATTAAAAAATATTCTTCAATTATTATCCTTAGTATACAGCTAGTTATATCTAAATATGAAATTAAAAAATATTCTTCAATTATTATCCTTAGTATACAGCTAGTTATATCTAAATATGAAATTAAAAAATATTCTTCAATTATTATCCTTAGTATACAGCTAGTTATATCTAAATATGAAATTAAAAAATATTCTTCAATTATTATCCTTAGTATACAGCTAGTTATATCTAAATATGAAATTAAAAAATATTCTTCAATTATTATCCTTAGTATACAGTTAGTTATATCTAAACATGAAATTAAAAAATATTCTTCAATTATTATCCTTAGTATACAGCTAGTTATATCTAAATATGAAATTAAAAAATATTCTTCAATTATTATCCTTAGTATACAGCTAGTTATATCTAAATATGAAATTAAAAAATATTCTTCAATTATTATCCTTAGTATACAGCTAGTTATATCTAAATATGAAATTAAAAAATATTCTTCAATTATTATCCTTAGTATACAGCTAGTTATATCTAAATATGAAATTAAAAAATATTCTTCAATTATTATCCTTAGTATACAGCTAGTTATATCTAAATATGAAATTAAAAAATATTCTTCAATTATTATCCTTAGTATACAGCTAGTTATATCTAAATATGAAATTAAAAAATATTCTTCAATTATTATCCTTAGTATACAGCTAGTTATATCTAAATATGAAATTAAAAAATATTCTTCAATTATTATCCTTAGTATACAGCTAGTTATATCTAAATATGAAATTAAAAAATATTCTTCAATTATTATCCTTAGTATACATGTGGTAAAGGCCATGATAGTCATGGTAGGTAGTAGTTAACGACTGATTTTACTGTAAGTTCAACACATATCTACACTTGTGGAAATCACTTCGACTTTTTCACTTATAGGTGTGCCAGAGGCTTATTTGGTTACTTGCACTCGCTGGTAGGGTTAGACTATCACAAGAATCGAAGGGGTTTGGAGAATTTTTTTCAGAAAAAAAGAAGTACTCGATGTGGGATTCGAACCTGGGTCGTTGTTGTGGAAATTCAACTGTTTATACCACTCCTCCACCGACCCTCAATTACAAACTTTAATACGTTGAGAAGAGGTGGTAGTAGTTTATACTCATGGACAAAACTTCATGAAGTGGAAAATATTTGATGTCGCCGGTCGTCCGGTTTTTTTTTTTTTTTTTTAAGGAGACAGAGGCAATTTTGTTCACGCTTGGTTATCTCATGTGTCTTCAATAAAGGTTACTGTAATATCTTTCAGAGTTATTGTCTCAATCCCGATATACATGCTAAAAGGTACAACTTCCTTAAGTTTTGTCCATGAGTGTATATTTTTTAAATAGAAGTTATGTTCCGCATATATATCAAATCAAAGTTCCGCATATTTTAAATCAATGTATAAATCTTTTCTACCAAATAAAATATTGAAAAAAACCCCAAACTGATAAAGGTTTTAGGAATTTCCAACAGACCCAATGACGAAGTGGGGAAATATTATCATAGCCTCCCCTCCTTAACTCTGACAAGATCTTCTCCCAACTCAAATCTCCCTACAAATCTGAGGGTTTTTTTTATACAAAGATAGGAAAGTATAATAAAACATTCTGGAAATCCCAAAAGTACTTCTAAATGAAGCTCTAGGTGTATTACACTATGTATTCAAAGTTGCATATAACAATAAATACATATTTGCATATTATAATACATATCCATCTACATCACACTATAGGTCTCTTCAATAATTATTCTGAATTGACAAGCTTTCGAGTTGAATTTACTGGTCAAATTTGCAAAGTTATAGTGTCTACCCCTCGTATATTCTAATTAGAACTCGCTAATTTGCATAGTTCGGATCCCAGAAAATAATTATATCTATTATAACAAACGTATATCTCTCATCATTAATACCAATAATTATTATAACTATACCAATGATATTGATAAATGTCCTTCGATAAAAGAAAAACAAATATTGTTTGGGGAAACATTCATTCAAACAAAATACAGGCGAAGCCAAGTCCTTTGTCTAGTTCAAATTTCTGACAAAAGTTGCATAGCTTGCAATATGCAAATAGGTATTTATCTGAACTAGAAAGTGGTATTAATATAGTACAAATATTTTTTGGGGAAACACTCATTCGAGCAAATACAGGCGAATCCAAGTCCTTTCTCTATTTCAAAATACTGCCAAAAGTTGCATAGCTTGCAATATGCAAATATGTATTTATCTGAATTAGAAAGTAGTAATAACGCATTGCGGTAATATTCACTCCATTACAATTTCCTCCGGGTTAATTAAATTCACTCGGAATTATTATCTCATTAACTTTGTTTAATAAGCATTTTTATCCAGAACAATTTCTTCCTTTTTTTGTAGGATTATCATTTATCGCTTATTCGTCTGCTTTCGTCTCAAACAACGAATCTATATTTTAACATTAGAGATATCTATATATTATGAATGATTTTTTATACAGATTATCAATTTTTATATTTATTTATATTTTGTTACTCTGGAAACTTCCCTCATTGCTTATCTTGTATCTTATAAATGTTGATTTTGTGTTTGTCTTATAAATTGCGGTGTCATACTGAAATTTGTCTTTCCTGATTTTCTACGTTACAATATTATGAATAATATTTATAAGAAATATACATTATTTTAGACGTGTATGATTCTGTTTGTATTTTAAACAATTTTCTACTGCCTTTACTGCAATGATAAATTATTGAAAGGGCATGGCTCATCAGTAGTGAACCCTCCCAACGGTTTCGCCAGTTTAATCTACCATACCGCTGTAATATTGCAATTTTCTGTTTTCCATAGATTAAACTGGCGAAACCAGGGTTCACCACTGATGAGTCAGGCATTCCCAATATTTTATTATTGCAGTAAGGGCAGTAGATAATTGTTTTAATACAAAAATAAGCATACGCGGCGAAAATAGTTTAAATTTCGTATAACAGATGGCGCTGTAGGTCATCATATTAATAATATTTACATAGGTGTGAGTGTATGTACGTTATTTTTATATTTTGAAACCTACATTTGTAAAAGTGTGACGTACTATTTAACCATTGTACGGTTGGTTGGGAAAAGTCTTCTGAATGGAACCAGGAGAACATACTGGGTAATATATAAAGGTACAGATAGCTACCCGAAAAGGAGAATCTCTTTGTAAAGAAACTTGGTAAAACGCAGGACTCATGGAATACTCTGATTAACACTATAGTGAATAACTTAGTTCTACAAATTCAGAGTACGATGAGGACAATAGAAATGCAAATTGAAACTAGTGTACATAGTTTTCTTTTTTTTTGGCTCATGTTAATATTGAATTGTTTATAGTACTTGATTCATGTTCATTTAAAACCATTGTTATACTGGGAGAATCCTGTATGGGGCTTGATCCCTTAATAAAGGTTTTTGTGTGTGTGTGTATTTAACCATTGTAAATTTGATAATCCATAGGATTGAATAGCTATATATATATATAGTTTTGAATTTGAGATATAAATCAGATTCTATAATTGGGGTGAAATACAAGAAAGTTTTATATAACCTTACATTATAACATTTGTATTCATCGAAGTCTATTAAGGTATAAGAGAAACAGCTTGCGAATTTATATTTATTAAAATAAATTAGCGTTAAAAAGATTAGTACACGAATTTTCTCTCAGAGAATGTTTTAATTATTCAGAAATGTAAATAACCACACATTTGAAATGTTTTCTCCAATTGCAAAAGGCCATTTCAACATCATGGATAGCAATCCAGTTAATGAAACCCATCTTCCCAACTGCCATCCAGTTTCTATATAACGGATTAAACGTGCCTCCATTTAACTGAATACTTTTTGTTTTGTTTTAAATGATAGCGAGTGTATAGGTGATGTGATTAAACTCTAATGAGGGTTTGGTGAAGGAGTAATTTGGCGAAACCACTGAGAGGGTTCACCACTGATGAGCTAACCCCTTTAATTCAATAATGATTGAATGATTTATGTAAAAAAATAAAGAAGTTATCAAATATGTATTGTTACAAATTTTTTCGATAAATGGCGATTAAATTTATAAAACGAATTTAATAAAAAAATAAATTTATATACATTTGGTTATCTCGTGTATGTTCAACAAAGGTTACTGTAATATCTTTCAGAGTTATTGTCTCAATCCCGATATACATGCTAAAAGGTACAACTTCCTTTAGTTTTGTTCACACTTGGTTATCTCGTGTGTCTCCAATAAAGGTCACTGTAATATCTTTCAGAGTTATTGTCTGAATCCCGATATACATGCCGAAAGGTACAACTTCTATAAGTTTTGTTTTTTTCCATAAGTGAACTTTGCTGTTTATAATGATCAATGCCACAAAAATAAGGAAATTTACAAAACTGACTTAAAAGTTTCAGTTATCATCTTGTGACAATAAACAATTCTTATCAAGTCAACGATACCATCTTTTTTAATTCCAAATTCCCATTGACGACCCCTTTATCATCAGAAATGGCTAAATATAATTAAGAGATAGACATCTACAAAAAACAGCCTTCATTATTGTTGTAAAGGAATGATATTGCGGATGTGTGGCGCTGTGACCATCGAAGTGTCCACGGCAGAAATAAGGTCGAGGAGGGGCCTTGAGTCTTATATAAAGTTTGCTGCAGATCCCGGAAGATTACATAAGTCTCTGGGTCACCTACCTAATTGCTTCTCAAATCTAATGGTCCTAGAAAAAGGTGTTGGAGGAAAAACTTGTGACCGTTGAAGATGTTTTTTTTTTCTTCTTCTCGATATATGATTTGAACTGACCTTCTTTCTACTTGTTACTCATTGGGCTTTCCTTTTAGCCTCGTTTTCTTCTTCTTCTCTTTTGTTTTGTGTGTTTGTAGGTTCCTTTTGTCTTGAATGGATGGATGGTTGGTTTACCAGAATTGAGGTTTTTATTTCTTTTGGAATCTTTTTTTGTTATGAAGGTATTGATGCCATTATGAATAGCTGGATGTCTATTTATAGGATATGAAAGGTATTAAGCACGAAATATTTATTTTCCATATAAAACAAATTTTCTACTGTCTTTATTGCGATGAGGAAAATATCAGAATGACTTGGATTATCTAAGATGAGCCTTTTCAGCTGCTTCACCCATTCTATCCAACAAAGGCTGATTTAAAAGTTCTAATACTGTATTGAACGATTCTTCATTAACTAAATAGTTTTAACTTAACTATCTGTTTCATGATTTTTCAGGATGCCTTGAATAACCAGTTTTTTGGTCGTTGAGGTACAGCTTGCACCACGCTGATGAGGGCCAACAGCCCGAAACACGTCCGTGGTTAGCTTTTCTTGATTAATCAAGAATGGGTATTTGGCCAATTCTGGAATAATTAAAATTCAACGAGAATAGTTGATATTTATTCCGATAGATAGCGCAAGCCATCAGCAACTTTCAGTTGCACGATAAGGAGATGCCTTTTTTCATAAATAGTTTTGGTTTTCTGGACCTAACATCATATGGGTTTATAAGTTTTATTACTGATTATACACCAAAATGTTGCGTTGTTATTCAAAATTTTAGGTATCCTCATTTTCACAAGGAATTTTATAACTTTTTTTGCTGAAAAACAAGTCTAATTAGAAAATTTCAAGTTTTCACATTATCACCCACGTAGTATATAGCCCAATACATACAGATGGCATAAGACCTACAGGACAACTGTCCTGGTGTGGAACTAACACCTACCCACATATTCTCATGTCCAGCAATGGCCGCAGTCTTGCAGAAAATTGACATGGACACAGAGCAGCAGCTTTACACACCCAAGATAGTGGACATTGCTGTGATAGAGAGGTATGGAGACATCTGAGGCTCTTCATTAGACACGACAACAACAACAGAAAATTGACATGGACCCAGAACTTTACACACCCAAGATAGAGAAAATTGCGACTGCTGTGATAGAGATCTATGGAGACATCTGAGGTTCTTCATTGGACACGACAACAACAACAGTATATAGCCCCGTCAATATATAAGTGTATGTATGGACCAAATATATATCATATATATATTTTATCTAACTGGATATTTATATTAAGTTATAGATAAATCTTTGAAAGAGGGGAAGTAAATAAGCAAATAAAAAATATTCCCTATGGTTTATTTGGAGAAGAAATTGAATATTTTATTCGGGGAGGGAAAAATAGTCAAAAATATTTCACGCGTGCCAACTTTATATACAAATATTCTAAGAAATATTTTCGTTTATTATTTCTATTAAAGTTGTTTCTTCTCTTTGAAATATTCAGGAGAGAGGACTAAATTCTGTCTTCGAATTGTAGTATTTCTCAATATGTTATATTTTATATGAAACATATATATCGTTTTTAACAATCTTCTTGAAATAAGGCTGATATATATAATATTGTCGTGAATTTTTTTAAAAGTGTAATCAAAGTACAGTTAAACCTGTCTATAACGCCTCCCTCTCTATAGCGCCCCAGTTTAAATACGTAGTACAATGCGATTTACATTAAAAGTGACCTGTCTATAGCACCCTCTCTCTATAGCACCCTATTTTTGTGAGTCCCAAGAGGGGGTGTTATAGGCAGGTTTAACTGCAATTGTTTATTAGTAAATATGTAAAAATACAATAGTTTGATGTTATATGAGAAATATATATTATGTAACTGGATATATTTCTTCTTTAGATTGTTGTAAGGAAGACATTACACTCACCTTAATTACACGTACCTTAATACAATAATAAAACCTGCTATGATAGCTCTGTGTACTTCTATTCTTCAATGCGACAATATTTATAAAATGATCAAAATGTATAATATAAATAATGTCCATAGTTTTCTTGAAAACCATTTCTGAGATTTCATCCTTCAGTGCTGCGTTTATAATCAGAATCATCCAATACAATATTAGAGCTCTGAGAAGCGGTCTGGTGGATTAAATTGGCGAAACCGCTGGGAGGATTCACCATTGATGAGCCAAGCTCTCCCAATACAGTCGAACTTGGATAATTCGAACCTCAAGGGACCATAAAAAAAATTCGAATTATCCAAAAATTCGAATTAAAAACGGAAATTTTATTTATTTCAAATTCTAGGGACCAAGATAAATTTTCGAATTAAAGAGGTTTTCGAATTAAAGAAGTTCGAATTATCCAAGTTCTACTGTATATATTTTTCATCGCAGTAAGGACAGTAGAAGTTTGTATTGCATATAAAAGAAACATTCGTGCTTTTAAATCCTTTCATTATATATATATATAGATGGCGCGTTATTGCTTTGTGTTAATATTTATAATGTTCAAGAAAATTAATCTCTATACCTGCTAGATATATATGAAACACATTTTTTAAATTTGTAACCATTTATCTTATCAAAATTTCATATTTTATAAAATATGTTTTCTTTAATAACAAAAAAGCTTTGAAAATACGTGTAAACTTTGCGGAAAGCCATCGGAAAAGGAAAATATGCTATTTACACATTTATTTCCACAATCACATTCCCATCATTCCACTTTAATGTGTATTGTAGATACATGTGTTACCTCTGGGAAGATGCTCTAAAGAAACATTTAAAAACAAGAAGAAAACTTCTCCCAGTGTTTTCAAAGAGGAATTTAGATAGAGATGAACTTCTTTGTTTATCTTCTAACAATATATAAACAGAAAAATTATATTTTCCAGTCCTGTATCATCAATTTAAATTATTATAACGCGGCAAAACACCCGTCTTTTTTTTCAACTTGAGAATAAACGTATTTGATATTGGCAAAGCTTTCTGATAACAAAATATCGCCCAGCTTTTTATAAAAAAATATATATATAATCTATTTTGATATTAAATATAGTCAAATCCACACAAAAATATGTTTTGATGTTATATCGAAGATTATGATAAACTCTAAGAATTATTTTTAAATTCTAATTTAAAGCGCTATGTCCCCTTTTGGGACACTTGCGCTGTCATACATGTATGTCATTTGTCTATACATATATATACAATAATTTTAGGCCGTGAATAGAATAGTTATATGATATTAACAATGAGAAAGAGAGAAGAGAAAAACGAGAACAGAGAACTGTGTACAAAAGAAAGAAGTGTCTGGCAATATGTACAATCAACATAATATAAATTATCAGTTTCTTAAAAGATATTTGTTGCTATATAATTTAAAATATATCTACAAAAGGTATTTAATATACATATATTTACTGGAAATAAAAATACTTGGATCTGTTATTGTCGATTCTATAGTCTTGTTAGAATAAAATAAGAATAACAATGTTATCAGAGAGAGGTAAGTTAATATACATCCAACCATTTAAGACTGTGGAGAATTGTTACATATATATAATAAATTGTATTTTCAAATATAAAAAAAACTATTTACAGGTAAAAAAAACTATCTATTAAATGTATTCTATAACATTTTTGATATATATGTAAATAGGGAGTCATTAAGGAATTATAGTCTGTGGAATAAATATATTCGCTGGATCACAGTATTTATCAGTAATTGGATTTGGAGAGATGGCTTGTTATATATATATGGCAGAATCCTTTTATCGATATTGAACTGTGCGTCTATAATAGGCTGCCTTTCAAATAAGATTATACTTACCATTGTATATATATATATATAGATGGAAAATTTGCCGGGAGGAAATTAATCCATAGGTGGACGCTTCTCAGTTTGCCAAAGCTGGTGTTGTGGCTTTGTCACCGACCCGAGGCCGCTAGTTGCGGCGACGGTCAATAGATGGCGTCAGTTTTTGACGTTTATTTTGACGGGAGAGGCGCCCATTGCTTCTATATATATATATATGTCGTATTTCTGGATGGATTTTGTGAAAGCTTTGTCAACATCAAATGTACTTTTTTCTCAAATTGAAAAGAAATAAAGGCAGGTGTTACCGAGTTTTAATAATTTAAACTAATGATAGGAGACTGTGAAATGTCAAAATTTTTGTTTAGGTATTGTTAGGATATTAATCAAAAAAGTTTATCTTTCACTAAAATGATCATGTAAGTTGTCGGGATATGTCTCTTCTATTTTTAATATAGCGCGTTATGTATTGCCTATTTATTTATACATATATAGCCTATTATTTATTGATATATTTGATCCGAGACACATTAATGTCTTATATTAGTGTTAAAAAATTTAGCTATTTAACGTTTCCTATTTAAAAATAAGAGATACTTACAATACCTTGTGTTCCTTTATTTAATCCGATAACAACAAGGTTAATATATTTTAATTAAAAAGGCATATATTGGATCATAATATCATTTATTTTGCCAATATTTCAGTTGGCTGAACGCGAACCTTTATCAAGGTGTTATACCATTTTAAAGTGTGTTCTGTTGTAACACCTTGATAAAGGTTGGCGTTCAGCCAACTGAAATATTGGTAAAATAAATGATGTTTTTGATCCAATATATGCCTTTTTAATTAAATATTTATTTATGGATTGCTCTATTTTCAAATATATATATATATCAACAAAACAAACTTATGCAAAATTACCAAAAGTACAGTACTGCCCAATCATAAAGAAAAATTAAAGAATAATCAAATATTTTACACAAATAAACACAAAGCAGTTTTTTTATACTATTTATATAGATGATATGTGATTTATATTGAGAGAGTTTTTGATTATTTTATTTGAACTATATAGCGGGTAGTTTTATATCATCATAGTTAATGGAAGATGGATTACACATGTACTGTAAATACACCCAATATATCTAAAACATTAGACTTTAAACAACCATATATAAATACTATCTTTTTCGTGGTTTCATAGATATATATATATATTAACGAACTCTAAATTGATTTTAAAAAACCTAACGCGCTAATAGCTATAGATTTTACTTATTTTAAATATTACTTGTAGCACATGATAACCTTGACAGAGTTGATGACTCTGTTTGTACTTCTTTCAACTTTATACTTAAATATGTTTCCCTCTCAGAGCTCTTTTTTTGTGTTAGAATTTCCATTTAGCAAGTAAGAAAACTGTAACCGATATGTCTTCAATAGAAACTATTGATATTTGGCATTACTTAGGGTTTAAATAGTAACTTGTTTGCATAGAAATTACATTGAAACATCCAATTTTTATCATAGGGCTTACAAAACTACCAAACGATTCAACTATATTAGAACGTAACGTAACATACAAATATAATAAACATTGGATAATAATATAAACCTGCTCCAATATTCAAATAAGGGTTTTTCCAATGTAGAAGAGCTATTGGTAAACAAGCGAAAGTTAAAAATAAGTCTGGCAGCACGAGAAAAAATTTTGCAAATTCAGCAAAACAACAACTGGCGGCACTGGACGACTGCTTCTGATCGTCTGGTGGAAATAGCCGATTGCATGTTTTTTACGAGAACGTTTTACAACGATCAAACAATTATTTTTTATGGTTGATCATATATGATGTAATATAAAATTGTATATATTTTTACACATTGAAATATATTATAATACAATATAATGCGGCTTATGATTGTAAGACGACATTTTAAAATTATCCCGCATGTGTTTCTTTTAAACGAAAAACTCCGTTTATCATTACTCTTCACAATTCATCCTTTCATACTTCATCCCTAAAGTTAGAAATAATCGTTATTTCTCCTTAAAAATATATTTCGATTTTTCGTTTAAAAGAAACACATGCGGTATAATTTTACAATGTCGTTTTACATTGAAATATATAAATAAAATGTTTTTTAAAAAGTCATTTGAATACAAAGACATGTCAGCATTTAAAACAAATATTCAACATTTTAAATTTAAAACGATAATATCGTGTGTGTGATAACCAGTGTTTCTCTATGATTTTAATTATTATTTTGTTCCAAGTTTTACACACTAATTTTTACATTTAGTTCAAAAAAGGGGGGAAATTATTCTTAAATATTTGGAAAAAATAAATTATTCAAACCATATATATGGTATTGAAAGGAAATTAGAAAGAAAATCGAGTCTGATATATCTGCTTTTTGTTCATATGTTAATTCTCCTTTGAATGGAAATAATATATTTGAATCAAGTATTTTTGGATGTTTATCAAAAGACGTTTAAAATAATGTACTTATTTCAAGTTATTGATTTTAATTTCTCTTATATTTTATAAAGTTAATTAATTAAATATCTTTTACATTTTTTAATTCCATTAAAATATATTTCAGGCTTCTATGAATATCGAATGATTGAATTTAACAAGATTACTTGGCTTTCATTTCGTTGCGTATGTTTTATACGCCAATGTATATTTGTAGCAAAGTATATTTCTTTTAGAGAAGTCATTTTTGTTGGTGGTGCATCTCAATAATTACTTCTAAAATATAAATCATCTTTATTGAAGTTACAAAAATAAGGAACATAAATTACTAAATATATCTAAGTAAACATTACTAATACAATAACATCTCACTAACCACAACCATCACCTAAATATATACACTGCTGACACCATAGATTTTAAGTCACAGATTATTATAATCATAGAATAAAAATAATATTTGACAAATAACATCCAACAATTTTGAGTTTCAACGTAATATTTGATTTACTAAAATTCTTTCATTTACAAAAAAGTGTATTATTATAGTTACATTTGTATTAACCTTTAATTGTGGGAAATGTAAAATTGAGAATAAAAATATATAGAGATTATATATTATTTTAAATATTTTTATCGTTTGCATATTTATAGGTATTAAAAATATAGAGATAATATTTATACGTTTAAATGTGTTTTATCGTTTGCATTTTATATAGGCTGTAGTAAGTCTAAAATAAATGTTATAACTTACCTTAAGTATGAAATAAAAATTTCTTATTTGACATTCCTGCAACAAAACAAATTTTAAAATTGTTTACTATCATAACAAGAGAACACCGTTTTATCATATATTTGCAGAGAGAAATATATATATATATATATATATTGTTACACCAGGTTGCGGCTTGGCAGACTCTTCAGCCTGGATTCTCTCCTGTGCTGGGTCTTGCATCTTACCAGAGCGTGTTTCAACCATCCTACAAATTTATAAAAGGGAATAACGAGATAAGTCTTCTTTAAGTAGCCACCAGAATCCTTTCTTTATTTTCTCACATCAAAGAGAGCAGTGAAGTCACAGTGTACCTAAATACAAATGGTGATAAATTAATAATCTGTTTTAAATAAATATCATAGAATATTTTATATAAAAATAAATAAATATATAATTTAAATTTCAAATATATTAAAACTAATATAAGAAATACGCCATTAATCATGATGTAACACTTCCCCCTCTCCAGAGGTCGTCACGTCCTCGTGATTGACCTCATCAATTCTTTCAAAATAGGGTTTGATTCTTGAGACATGGACAATCAATGGGTCTTGGCCAGGATTATCTTTTGGTTCAATTAAGTAATTTACGTTGGACAGCTTCTTTAATATTCTATATGGGCCAAAATATTTTCTCAGTAGTTTCTCACACTTTCCTATTTTCCTAATTGGTGTCCAAACTGCTACTAATTCTCCTGGTTCGTAGCTTCTTTCCATGTGTTTCTTGTCATAGTTCTTTTTCATTCTTTCTTGAGTCTTTATTGTGTTGTTAATAACTAATTTTCTTGTTCTGTTTATTTTGTCTAAGTGATGTTTTATGTATTCATCATAATCATCTTTGTCAATGTCCACCGAGATATTCTTGTCGTCCAAAAGAGACGTGGGTTCTCTTCCAAACATCAGGAAAAAGGGAGAATATCCTGTGGTTTCCTGAATTGTAGTATTGTAAGCGTGAGTGATGAATGGGAGTATTTCGTCCCAATTTTTCTGATCAGTGTTCACATACATACTGAGCATATTGATCAATGTTCTATTTAACCGCTCTGTCAATCCATTAGTCTGGGGATGATAGCTCGTTGTGAAGCAATGTTTAATCTTGCACGTTTTCATCACCTCTTTCATTAAATTACTGGTAAATTGAGAGCCTCTGTCACTAATAAGATATTGTGGGGCTCCGTGCCGAAGAAAAATATCCTCTACTAGAAATTTAGAAACTTCTTTCACTGTTGCTTCCGAGACTGCTCTTGTTTCTGCATATCTAGTGTAGTAGTCCGACAGCACGATTATCCATTTTTTCCTGTTTTTCGTAGATGGTAGTGGACCAACAAAGTCAATTCCAATTCTTTCGAAAGGAAAGTTGGCTGGGGGGATGGGCTGTAGTAGTCCAGAAGGTAATTGGTTTGAGCCTTTCCTACTTTGGCAAAGGTGACACGTCCTAACGAATTCTGAGACATCCTTTAGCATGGATGGCCAAAAGTATTTACTCTTTATTCGGTACATGGTTCTGGCGACGCCCAGATGGCCATTCGACATATGATTGTGATATTCTTTCATAATTTCTCTCTTTTTATTCTCTGGAACCACAAGCAACCACGCCCTGCCTTCAGGGTTCGGGTTTTTCTTAAAGAGGCATCCATCTTCTTCTTTAAAGTTTTGCGCAATTGATCGCCTGCTTCCATTAAGGTTTTTCTTAACACTTTCGATAAATTTATCCTCTTCGTCTGTTATTTGATTTAAAAATAGCCTTTCAAAATCCTCATCCCAATCAGTTTCTGGTAAGGGCCCCCTAGATAAGCCATCGGCGTCCAGATGCTTCTTTCCCGATTTATGTATTATATCGAAGTCATATTCTTGAATTTTCAATGCCCATCTTGCCAATCGACCTGTTGGATCCTTCAAGTTTTTGAGCCAGCATAAGGCGTGATGGTCTGTTACTATTTTAAAGTGTCTTCCATAAAGGTAGGGTCGTAATTTTGACATTGACCAGACAACGGCCAGACATTCTTTTTCAGTGGTTGAATAATTTTGCTCCGCTTTACTTAGGGTACGACTCAAATATGAGATCACCTTCTCTTCACCACCGATGTCTTGGACAAGTGTTGCACCTATGCCGATGTTGGACGCATCAGTATGAACATAAGTAGGTGCATTTGGATTGAAGTGACCTAAAATTGGTGGACTTAATAGTGCTGTTTTTAGGGTTTGAAACGCTTCCTCTTGTCTTTCTGTCCAGGTAAATGATACACTTTTTTTTATAAGGTTGGTCAAAGGGTCAGCAATTTTTGAAAAGTCTTTGATAAATTTTCTATAATATGAACACATTCCTAAAAAGGATTGTACTTCTTTGACCTTTTTGGGTCGAGGAAAATTTCTGACAGCTTTGATGTTATGTTCCGCGGGTTTTATACCATGTTTGCTCGTTATATAGCCGAGAATCTCCAATTCTTCAAAAGCAAATCGGCATTTTTTGTCGTTTAACCTTAAATTAGATTCACGAAAACATCTAAAAACAGCTTCAAGTCTTTTGAGGTGCGTTGGAAAATCCGGGCTATATATGATAACATCATCCAGATAACACAAACAAATTTGCCATCTCAGATTTCCAAGCATATTCTCCATATTTCTCTCAAAGGTAGCAGGCGCGTTACAAAGTCCAAAAGGCATCACGTTGAATTCATATAATCCATGCGCTGTAGTGAAAGCTGTTTTCTCTTTGTCTCTTTCTTCGACTTCAACTTGCCAATATCCAGATCTGAGGTCTATTGCTGAGAAGTGTGTAGATCCTTGGAGAGTATCCATAACTTCGTCTATTCTAGGGATCGGATAGACATCTTTTACTGTCACATTATTCAGTTTTCTGTAGTCCACACAAAATCTGTATTTACCATCTCGCTTCTTGACCAATATTACTGGAAAAGACCAGGGGCTAGAAGATGGCCTAATTATGCCTTCTGTAAGCATCTCGTCAATTTGCTCTTTTATAATATCTCGTTCTTTAGCACTTACCCGGTAAGGCTTGTGTTTAATTGGCTTCGCGTCTTCTGTGTCTATCCGATGTTTTGCCAAATTGGTTCTCCCTAATCTCGATGAAAAAAGATCTCCATACCTTTCTAAAACTTGTTTTAACTCCTTCTGTTCCTTTGGTGAAAGATTTTCGTTTATTTGGAATCTAGGTTCTTCGTTCTTTTCTACCTCTCTTTCTCGACTCACATTTATTTTCGCTGGACTACTTCCAAAAGCCAATGTTTGGTTTTTCATTATTTTTAACGGTCGAGGATACGGATTAGTTATCCAGATGTGTGTTTCCCTATTTATAACATTGATCAAGCTTCTTGCTAGACGAAGTCCATTTGTTTGAAACATTTTGCTGCTCTCCTCGATAATATATTCTCCATCCTCTGTTTCTACCAATGCCTTGATCAATTTCATGGAACATTCCGGTACAATGGAATCCTTGGCACTCTTTATTTTCAACATTTCAAAATTGATTTCGTCATGATTATTCGTCAAATCATATTTTATAGTTTCTTGCTTACAATCTATTTTTGCGTTCATTTTCTTAAGGAAATCTCTCCCAAGAATTAATGTCCGTAAATGCGTTTTCAATATCACAAAGTTGTGTGATAATGTTTCGTCATCAATTTTTATATTTAAAAATATACTTCCTACCATGTCCAATTTTTTTCCATCGGGTCCTGCACAAATTTTTGCGAGTTTACTTATACCATGGCCTGTATCGAGGGCCGTTCTGAGGTCGACCACTGAGAGGTCAGCACCTGTATCAACCAAAGCTTCAAAAGTCCCTATCTTGTCCACATTAATTTTTAATTTGTATTTAGGGTCCAACTTCTTGATTCCGTTTATGGTCGACTTGCTTTGATTGACAGATTCAGGCGCGACGCTTAGTTTAAATCTTCCAACACGGAATATCTATTCCGGGTAGGAATATTTGTCTGTGTGCTATGACATACATCAGCATAAAGCCGAGGTCCTGATTTCTCTGATATTTCATTCATTTGGCATTTTTCTTCGACCTTCTCTTGGGTATCTGCTGGATCCTCTTCTAGGATTCTTATAAACTTGACCCTACAATAACGGGCCACGTGCCCTGGCTTGTTACATTTAAAGCAGATTGGTCTTCCATCTTCCGTCCTATTTTTGCTCACTTCTTGGCTTTTATTGTAAGTGTTTCTCTGAAGGTTTGGTTTCGGCACAAAGTTAGGATTATAAGGACGTCTAGGGGTAGAGGGCTGGGGAAAGTTGTTTCGATACTGTCTGGGGGTAGGATGGGAGTCGTTCTTGTAATTATTGGAAACAGGGGCTTGGGGCCTGGAAGTGGTCTGGTAGTTTCGTGCGGCAGTCGGCGGCACGTACCTCGATTGTTGTTGGGGTCTAGAATAGCGTGGACCGTTATATAGGTTTCTGGATTTCTCCACACGTTCCCGATACTTCTTTTCAAAAGAATCCATTTTCTTGCACACGACAAGAAGGTCATCGGTCGTTTTAGGAGGGTTCAGGTAGAGCGCGAATGAGTACTCTTTTTTCAGTCCTCCAATAACATGTTCAATTTTTGTTTCTTCTTCCATTGCGGGGTCAACCTTGTTGCACAACACTAGAATGTCTTCCGCGAACCTGATTGCTGGTTCATTCCAGTGTTGCATTCTGTTGAGCTTCATTCTAAGTTCTTCTTTATTCGCGTCCAAAGAAAAATCCTGAATGAGGCGGATTTTAATATTTTCCCAGCTCGTGAAACTAGCTTTGTGTAAATTCAACCAGGTTTTAGCGCTTCCCGTCATGTTCATGGCGGCATAACGAGAGATAATGTAGTCTGCCCAATGGTACAAGAAGCCAATTTCTTCAAGAGATTCAATCCATGGGCGAGGGTCTTCCGTTCCATCATACTTGGGGATGTCGATGTTGGGATTCAGGACAACTGGGTCGGAACTAGCATCTCTACCAATTGTTACACCAGGTTGCGGCTTGGCAGACTCTTCAGCCTGGATTCTCTCCTGTGCTGGGTCTTGCATCTTACCAGAGCGTGTTTCAACCATCCTACAAATTTATAAAAGGGAATAACGAGATAAGTCTTCTTTAAGTAGCCACCAGAATCCTTTCTTTATTTTCTCACATCAAAGAGAGCAGTGAAGTCACAGTGTACCTAAATACAAATGGTGATAAATTAATAATCTGTTTTAAATAAATATCATAGAATATTTTATATAAAAATAAATAAATATATAATTTAAATTTCAAATATATTAAAACTAATATAAGAAATACGCCATTAATCATGATGTAACAATATATATATATATTTTTTTTTGCTTATCCCTAGTACACGTGGTACAGGCCATGATAATCATGGTGGGTAGTAAGCGACTGCTTTTTACTGTAAGCGCACCACATGTCTACACATGTGAAAGCATTTCGACTTTGCACTTACAAATGTGCCAGAGCCCCGTTTGGTTACTTGCACTCGCTGGTGGGGTTGGACTTTTGCAAGAATCGGGGGGCCATTGGAGCATTTTTTTTTTAAATAGAAAAAAGTGTCCAATGCGGGGATCGAACCCGGGTCGTAGTGGTCGTAAACCAAACGGTTTAACCAGCCTTCCACCGACCCCCCGAGAGAAATATATGAAATAGATTAATATATTTAATTAAAAAGGCATATATTGGATCAAAATATCATTTATTTTTACCTTTAAATGATATTTTGATCCATTATGGATTGCTCTATTTTCAAAAAGATTAATATATTATTTATCTGTCTTTATTTATAGTAAACTTAAAAAAGTAATAAATATGTTCAATTTATTTATTGTGTGTGGAAATATTGATATAAAATGGGTTAAGAATTAAATTGGAATGGTATATAAAATATCGATTAATAAAAAATAATGCTTGCTAATTGTTATCTCTCGCTATGTGAAAACAAATCTAAAATATATTGGTTTACAATTTATTTGTGGTATATAGAGTGACCTCTCTCTCAAATATAACGATTTTATTTTGAAAATACTTTACCAAATTTTGCATATGCTTATGTAACCAAATAAAATAGAGTATGAAATTTAGGTTTTTAACTTTTAATTAGACAATTTTAATTTATATTAAGACATTTTTCATTTCAATTTAGACACTTTCATTTTTATTTAGACATTTTAAATTTTAATATAGACACTTTTCTTTTTAATTTAGACATTTTTCATTTTAATTTAGACACATCGACTTTTCTATAAAAAAAGCCATGTGTCTAAATTAAAATGAAAAATGTCTAAATATAAATTAAAATTGTCTAATTAAAAGTTAAAAACCTATATATCAAATATCATTTTCTATATACAGATAGAAAAAAGTACGAAACAATTCAAATTCAGGAAATATATATATACCACTAATATCATTTTGAAATATTATTTTTGAATATATGTACTGTGTATATAAATATTTGAAATTACATATACATATATGTATTTTTCAAACATTTTTCCCTCTCCATTAAGTATAGGTCAAATTATATTTTTAAAACTTAATTCGATTGACGTTATGTGGCGCTGAGTTTGTTGTTGACATAAACACGTTGTTATTATACCTTGAAAAAAGTTGGCGTTCAGCCAACTGAGAAATATTGCTAAATAAATAATATTTTGATCCAATATATGCCTTTTAAAATTAAATATACATATATATAGGTGTTGTATCATATAAAAATATGGAATATTTAAGGTAAAAATATCAGGTTTCCATAGGGATATAAGTTTCTTAAAAATAAACAATTTGTACTCCAAAAGTTGAACAAAAGACTTTTTAAAAAGAAGCAGAAGATAGTTAACAAAGGTATTCTACGACCATTATTATTCACCCCAGTGTTGTAAAATCAATATTGGCGACCTTGAAACTTTCAACATAGCCTTAAAGCATTTATCACCCTACCCTCTCTCTCCCACTTTTTTAACAAAAAGATTTAATACAAACAGACACAAGGTCATGACTTAATCGTATAGCAGACGAACAACTTCCTTACTTAATTATTTATCAAAAATTATTGGGGCGGGAAAAAAAAAGTTTTACGGCGTATTCCCATTGTTTTACAATTAGATTTTAATATATTCATG
This sequence comes from Cordylochernes scorpioides, assembly GCA_030710605.1. Classification (NCBI taxonomy): domain Eukaryota; kingdom Metazoa; phylum Arthropoda; class Arachnida; order Pseudoscorpiones; family Chernetidae; genus Cordylochernes; species Cordylochernes scorpioides. Next base: position 137,578,718 of record CP092863.1, read on the forward strand.
GCAGATTGTGACTAAGAAATTGAATGCAAGGGTATTAATATATGTCTAAAATGCAATTAAAAAATGGAAATTTTTAACCTTCCTTTTTTTTTACTGATGGTATAACATAAGGTATCTTCTACTCTCTCTTTTATTTTTAACTGTCAGGTTTTTGAATAGAGGTTGGGTGACCTTGAAGCGTTTTTGAGCAGACGCCCCAGCTACCTACCCCCCAGACGAATGTCTACATCTGACGTAATTATACCCCCCCCCTTCCTTGTTATCCTCTATACGCACGCCCTCCCTAACTCCTCTTTTATAAAAAAAAATGATATATAGTACGATATTAGGAATTTCCTCTCTTGTCTTTTAATACACCTATATTCGTTTATCTCACTTTTTTTTTTCATAAAAGTTTTTTAATTTTTTTTTAATAGAATTCATGTTGAATTTGCTTATACTTTATTTAAAGATACTGATTCCAAGAATATTAATCAAACATTATTGAGGAAAAATAGTACAAATATGATATTTTACTGGGATAAGGTGCATAAATTAAGAAAAAGGCATCAGCATCAGCTTGCGCCATCAGCAACTTTCAGTTGCACGATAAGGAGATGCCTTTTTCTTAATCAAACATTATTGATTTACAAGAAAGAGAACAAAATATAACAGAGTAAACAAAGAGAAACTTATATTCTAACGGTTAGCGTCTATTTACTTGTGATCTTACATATATACTCTGTGGGGGAACAATTAATTACACTTAATATATATACAACAGTTCAAACACAATTTCGAATTCGAGAAGTAAAAAATGTTGAAAATATCAGGTTTTAAAAAAGAAACTTATTCCTAGAAACCTGATACTTTCAACTTAAAAGAGAATTACTCGTAATTTTGTTTATTATTAGAAAGCTTTCGGAGAATAAGTTCTTGTTCAAACTGAAAGAAAACTTGTACGAAAGCCTTCTGATATATATTGCCACGTGCAAAATTAGGGAAGACAAAAACTTCAGGATAAGACAACAAATTATTTCAGGTAAGAACAAACTATGAGTGATACACCAAAAATAGTGCCACGAGGGAAACTTTCAGAGTCGCAAAATATAAACATAAAAATTACTACTCTGTTAAAAATAATAAAAATAATAAATGCTTTGTTACAATATATAAAGTTGCGCATTTTAATGATCTCTTTATTTTTTTAATTTTACTTTTAAAATATATATATTCGCGACAAAATAATGAATAGGAAATAGAAGAAACTGACACATGACAGAATTGAAACATGTTTAATCAAAAGTCGAGAAGGATGAGAAACATATGTGAATAGTTTTCCTTTTTTTTGGGGGGGGGGGCTCATGTTGAATTGTATATAGTACTTGATTTATGTTCAATTAAAACCATTGTTATACTGGGAGAATCCTGTATGGGACTTGATCCCTAATAAAGGTTTGTGTGTGTATGATTCTTTTAAAAATTAAACAATTTGTACTGCCCTTACTGCAATGGAATAAATAATAATAATATTAAGGACAGTAGAAATTGTTTAATTTTTAAAAGAATCATACGCGTCTATAATAGTTTCGAATTTTGATAACAGATGGCGCATTAATGCATCATACTAAATTGTATATAGTACTTGATTTATGTTCAATTAAAACCATTGCTATACTGGGAGAATCCTGTATGGGGCTTGATCCCTAATAAATGTATTTGTATATGTGTATTTAATCAAAAGGTAATTGTAAATTATTTGAATAGAAATAGGTATACACGGCGAAAATTTTATTTTTTTCTTTGGAGACAAAGAGTAATATGAGGTTGTAGATCTTATTTGACTATTTTGAAGCAGGCCTATACGAAATTTGGAAATTTTACCATTTGGCAATAAAAAGGAAACAGATTCATCCCCACATTTTATTATTTTCTGTTTATCAAAGATTATTATTCTGAATATAGAGCAATCCATAATATACATCTTTTAAAAATAGGGTTTATTTTGGATTTTGATAAGATAATATATTAATTCCAATATTTCGATGGACCAATCGTCCATCTTTTATGAGGTACCTTACCTCGTAAAAGATGGAAGATTGGTCCATCGAAATATTGGATTAAGAGAATATCTTATTACAATCCAAAATAAACCTTATTTTTAAAATATTATTATAATAAGTAAAATCTCCCTCTCTCTCTCTCTCTTTTTCTATTGAAGCAATCCCATGTATTTACTTGAATATGAAGACTAAATAAATACAATGCAAATACCAGCTAAACATCTCTTTGGCAGATTGTGAAGATTCCATTAGATCCCGTGTGGATCTCATGGAATAAAGTCCGCCCTAGACTGACGAGGGCCATTAGCCCGAAACCATGGTCTCTAGGTGGACGCTTCTCAGTTTGCCAAAGCTGGTGTTGTGGCTTTGTCACCGACCTGAGGCCGCTAGTTTGCGGAGTCGGTCAATAGATGGCGTCTTGTTTTGACGTTTAATTTGACGGGAGAGAAGCCCTATGCTATTTTAGAATGCAAATGCGTTTATTATTTTTTGAAAAATCTGTTAATTTCCGATTTTAAGAATTCATTCCTCAGATCTTCCAGGTAAACTCTCCCAGCGGTTTCGCCAGTTTAGTCTAATACCATATTGTTCCACGAGGTTAGCTCCAGTATCAGCAAAACAGCCCAATGAAGCTCATTTTTTAGATAGTTAATCACAGCCATTCTGTGTGTATGAGTAATAAAAGAAAGACGTAGGGTTTTTTTGTCATTTGAAAAAGGACAATAAAAATTCCCATTATCCTAATGGCTTATTATTCCCCATTGACTTAGAAGTGTAAATTAATGGGTAATTGATTTTTTTTTTTTCGATTGATGTTTTTTTTTTTGTTTCCAATATGTTGATGTTTTTTTTTTTTACTAATGAAAAAAAGGTTAGACGTGTTACTGTTTATGATGATGGTGGTAGATATCCTAAAAACATATGGTACAGGTCATGATAATCATAGAGGGTAGTTAGCGACTGATTCTACTATAAGTATACCAATGTCTATACATGTACAAAGCAGTTCGACTTTCGCAGTTAAAAACATTTGGCCTGCTTTTCACATATGTATATATGTGGTGTACTTACAGTAAAAGCAGTCACCAACTTCTACCCACCATGATTATCATAGTCTGTACCACGTGTGTGTACTAGGTATAATAAAAAAAAAAGTTTGGCGTTTTGCACGCACTGGTGGGATTGTACTTTTGCAAGAATCGGAGGCCAATATATGCCTAATTTCTATTTTCTTCAGAAAAAAAAGTGTCCAATGCGAGATTTGATCCCAGGTCATGACTGTCGAAGCTTGACAAATAAGTTTTCCAAAAATAACATCAGTAGGTTGAGCCATATAATTGACGACTAATACGTGTCAGGAAAACCGAGAGCGGAATGGGAGAAGTAAGAAAGAAGAAAAAAAATGAAGGGGAGGAGGTATAATGACGTAATAGTAAATAAGATGAAGACAAATGCCTCCAGAAAGATAATTGGTTGAAATAGGAGGGTAAGGGGGGGGGGGAGACAGGGGGGAAAGGAACCGTTGCTGGGTAAAATATCCCCCTCCACCCGTAAGAATTAAAAAAAAAAAAAAAGAGGGAAGAAAGAAATAAAGAAAGAAGCACACGATGATGCCATAAATAGGTACGCTAGCACGCGCGTTTTCTTTACGTGCGCGCTGAAGGGGGGGAAGAAGGTAGGGGGTGATTTCATTCAAGAAACTTCTTTTTTATCTCTCTCTCTTCTCTCAGACTCTCCTCCGCCCCATTGATCTAACCTTGCACGGTCGTCTTTTCAGAAAAACCCCTTTCGTCTCGATCCACAATCTAATCGCCTTACCAACGACGCCCTTAGACAACCAACCCATGGTAGTTGTTGGCCTTCTGTAAGATTATGGTTTTCGGAAATGGGTTTATGTGTCATATACCTCTTTGAAGGTCAAATTTATAATCAGTTTTATGGCGAAGGTCGTGAGATAGTTTTGCTATCTTATACGCATGACGTAATCGTTCCCCTATCTTTTTTTAATCTCACAGTTTATTCTAAAAGCAAAGATTTTTTCGGTAATTGTTATGCAATTTCTATTTTCAGGTATAACGGATATAGATCGTTTTGTTTTGATAACATTTGTTGATTGTGTTTACTTGAGTACCAGTATATTAGTGAAGAAAGAGAGATGTTCTTCTCAAAAGTAAACAACAGCCAACTTACCTCAGTACAAAGTATTTTAACCAGGTCATATCAAGTCGAATGGTTGCTCTGTCCCTATACAACTTTGACAAAGCAGGAAAAAGGAACTTAAGAGTCATTGTTTTATCCTCCACTACATGATGGTGATTGATCATCGTGAGGATATCGTTGTAAGCCGGCAATGAGAGAGGAGAATCTGTATAAGACTGGTGTGTATTAATAAAGGCTTTGTGTATGCAATAGTGTTCTGTTTTCCCTTCCCATATAGCTTTACTTAAAGAGAAGAAAGTATTTCCCTTTATAGAAGTTATAGTAGTACTTCTATTAATTATAAAGCATTAGAGCGCCATCTATATTTTAAAATTGAAATAATTTAGTGCGCTTTCCGATTTCCCCCATTTTTTAAAATTAAATAATTTCCTACAGCCATTATTGCACTATGTCATTACTGTTTTGCACTATATAAATGCATTGTTGTTGTTTTACTTTGGCCGACACAAAACATTTGTAAATATGTAAATACGTATTCTTTTATTTTTTCCTTCTTCACCTCTCAAGTCAGGTATTTCATCCTCAATATTATCAGTTCAATTAAATCTAATAGTAATTTAAAATTGTTTTTTATTATGTTTTTTCCACAAAATATCACGGCTGTATGCCATTAGAATCATACTCTTGTATTCAAAATCGGCAATTTCTCTCTCAGCAATATTATCATAATAAGGCATTGCTGATTGTGTAACTAAAAGTTGTTATTAGCTTGCGCCATCTGTCGGAATAAATATAAACTAATCGTTAATTTTTTAAAATTATTTGATAATTTTCATATATATGTTGTAAAAAAATGAGATTTCTGTTGATTTTGATTATCTTGAGGATAATGCTATGGTAATGCAGTCGTGGTTAAAATCTTGAAAGTACAAAATAGTAAAGATCAAAAATAGCTTTAATTAAGCTTATGGAATATATAAAAAACATAATTTGATAAAAGTACTGCCTGGCTTAAGGCGTAAGAATAAAAAAAAAATGAAAAACTTATTTACATAATGTACAAAAGATTTGAGCCGGCCAACGGGAAACAACAATGAGTTTTTATAGGGAAAGCGTGACCTCTGGCGGTCGATTTAACAGTATTTGAATCTATGAAATATATTTGTAAATAAAATAATATTTTAATATAACATATATATAAAGAGGCATAGAAACTATATGTTGGTAAAGTTGAGGAAAGAAATGAGGTACAAATTAATTTTGTTTCTTCTTTCCCAAAGAAAGTTCATTACTAGAAGTGTTGAGGCCATTAAGTCTCCCAGACTTCTAAATGGTTTCCCCAGTCAATACTTCCTCGCTAATGCCAACAGAACCTGTTGAAATTAACGCCTGCCCTCAAGACAAAAATAATTTTGTAATTTAAAAATATATATATATTTTACCATATATTTATTCCGAGTTTTTTACTTGTTGTTTTCAAACTACCTCTTTTTTTGTTTATCAACAATTCCTTTTTTAATGTAAATTTTATTTTGCGTTTGGTTTTTTTTTTTGTGTAATGGAAAATAATAAAAAGGTATATAATATTTTGATGTTTTTATAAACTGGAGATTTGAATAGAAAATGATATATTAATGGTATTTTATACAAGTTCTACTTTGGTAGATATTTTATGTGTACTGTATTGTATTTTGCTATATTTGTATATACGAGGGCCAATAGACCGAAACGCGTACCTGGTTGGCTTTATTTTATTTATGTTCCACTAGATGGCGCTCTGCCATTTAAATCATGGGAGCGGTCAGGATACGTCTTTTTTATTTTTAATATCAAGACCTGACCTTTTTTTTTAATTTTTCCTTACCTTTTTGACATATATATGCTCATTGGGAAAGCTAAAGAAAGTTGTACCTTTTACCATGTATATCGGGATTCTGACAATAACTCTGAAAGATATTACAGTGACCTTTATTGAAGACACACGAGATAACCAAGTGTGAACAAAACTTAAGGAATTTGTACCTTTTAGCATGTATATCGGGATTCTGACAATAACTCTGAAAGATATTACAGTGACCTTTATTGAAGACACACGAGATAACCAAGTGTGAACAAAATTGCCTCTGTCTCCTTCCAAAAAAAAAAAAAAAAAAATAGACAACCGGCCACATCAAAGACTTTCCACTTAAGTTTTATCCATGAGTGTAAAAATTGTTGAAAAAAGAGCAATCCATTTTATAATAAATAAACTTGCAAGAATTGAATCCCAGAAGAAGATGAGCGAACAGCCTCGTCGAAATATCGGACTTTAATGATAAATACGATGGATCAAAGATAAACTTTTTTATATATTACAAAAATATATATGTAATTATAAAAGCTTTTATAATATATATATTTGCACCAAATGTCAGGATTCTCCAGCGAGCCCAGAACACATCACATGCCGAACAGACATCTACACCGACCCAGCTGTTGTCATCGAGGTGATAAAGAGGCCTTCAGGATCTGATCTAGACTTGAAGTCCAGACCTGGGACAAGAAAAAAATAAATAAAAGCTTTTAAGCTGTGATTATAAAATTTATAATTTACAATTTATAAAGAAGGAAAACAGCTAAGATTTTGCCATCTTCATATATTTAAATTCCCAACTAAATACAGAATAATTTCTGTTTAGCTAGAAATTCCCAATTACCAAATCCTCAGCTAGCAAAGGAAGAATTTCTCAACAAATATTTTAATGGAGTTTAAAAGGTTTCTGGCAATTGAGTCTCTTGGTTTCTAACTTTCATTTTATATTACGAGATTGCAATTTGACCATGAAATTAAACTACAACTTTTTTCTCTACAACTAACAATTTACGCAGTCAAATCGTTTTTTTTTTGTTTGTTTACAAAAAGGTATTACCTCTTTTATCACCTCTTATTTACCAATATGCAAATACAAGTTCGTGTTTCTTTTTTAGTTGAATAATAATAATGAGTATTGAATTTTTAATGGTTTTAATTTTTGTTTGTTTGTTTACAAAAAGGTATTGCCTCTATTAATCACCTCTTATTTATTAATATGTAAATAAAAGTTGGTGTTTCTTTTTTAGTAGAATAATAATAACGAGTATTGGATTTTTAATGGTTTTAATTTTTTTTTTGTTTACAAAAAGGTATTACCTCTTTTTATTGCCTTTTTTACCGATATGCAAATAAAAGTTGGTGTTCAGTTTTTAGTAGAATAATGATAATGAGTATATTGTAATTTTAATGGTAACATGGTCAAATAGTATTATTTTTAATCATAGAGGAGAGTGCAAAACAAGGGAAGTATTTTTTATGCTGTAAGGTTTTGTGTTCTGAAGATAGAATGCTGTAATGGACCAAATGTTGAATCATCACTCTGTGAGATCTATTTCCGACTACTTCCGAATATCTGACACCACTGTTACTCTTTCCAGTATCTTCTTTCGTATTTTTTGTTTAGACTTCCGTACTCATTCTTACTCTCTCTATCTATCTTCAGCTGAAGAGGTAGGCATAGCTTCTTATCCTCACACCATTTTTATCTTTTCTGTGAATATTGAAAATATATTTCTACTGAATTTACTAATCGAGCATGTATTACTCTGTATTTTTGTGAGCAATTACACAAAATAATATTAAGACGTGATTTATCTTTGAGGTACTCTTAATGACTTTTTATCAAAGTATACTATTTTCATTTCTTGTATAAATACACTAATGGATATTACTAGAGGAAATTTCTTATTTCAAATTTAAGCATAAACCACTCCTTATTTGCCCATATAACGGTGGATTTCCCATATATGTATATTTGAATCCCCGAGGAAGATAGGCGAACAGCCTCATCGAAATATTGGAAGTTATAATAAATATTTTGATCCAAAATAAGCGTTGGTAATTAAAATTTTAATTAAAAAGGCATATATTGGATCAAAATATCATTTATTTTACCTTTTATTTATATATTTTTGTAAAATAAATGATATTTTGATCCAATATATGATTTTTTAATTAAAGATTTATTTATGAATTTCTCTATTTTCATGTATATATATATATGTGCTAAGAGGTACAACTTCCTTAAGTTTTGTCTATGAGTGTATTTAATATTTTGTTTTTTCCATTATCTTAATATTATAATAAAGGTAAATATTTTGCTATATTATAGAATATCCCAATTATATGAAGTTGAAAATCTATAATAATAAATTGTCAATGTCATTCTCTATATAAAGGATAGGATACATTAGTTATAGCAAAATGTGTTATTGGGTTGTCCATATATCAATTTAATATTCTTTTCGGACATTATCGCTAAAAATAATCAAGTAATATTTCAGGATTATATATAAAAGGAAACATATATAGATTATTTTTTGAATATTCTATTTTGAATATTATCACATTACCAGAATTTATGAAATATATATCATTATAATCTATATATTTAATTTTATAATTTTAAGAACTCAAATTTACCTATAACTCAAAAAGTGAAAAAAGTGTATCAACCAAAATTTATATCGACAAAACATTTAAATTAAACATATATAATTTAGGTTTTAAAAACATATATTCGATGCTATCATTTATAAATTTAAAAAATAATTTGAAAAATATTTTGATACGTATATAACTAAATTACGATGTTTAATAAATTTTCCAAAAATATGCTCTCGAATAAAAATATATATTCGAGCATATAGTCGTTTATATACTCCTGTAGAAGGGTTCATACTACTTGAAAGCTTGTAGAGACGCCGGTTATGTAAATTTCTCTATTTTTATTATTTGCATATTCATTCAGAATATTTACATATTTGTAAATATAATTCTGTATATAATGATGCGTTAGTTTAATAAACGTGTGTCGGTTATAAATCGGGTGTTGGTGAATTATTAGTGTCATCAGGGTTTCTGGTGTTGTGGGCACTTTTAAGGAAGCAAATAGGCTTCGGTTGGAGACCAGAAGCAGTCTGGCAAGAAGATACAGTCAACATAACTATTTAGATAATACCAGACATATCCAGGATGCGGCAAGCTTTCCGAGCTTAGTAAGTGAGGCAGTGATCGTATCCGAAACAGCTTAAGAGAAGAAATTTAATAAATAGGAAAATCATCCTTGGAGTCTGCGTTTTATTGTAATTTCAGAAGATTCTTTCTATATATATATATTTTATATACTACCAAAAGATTGTGCTACATTCTTATGTATTAAGAAAAAGGCATCTCCTTATCGTGCAACTAAAAGTTGCTGATGGCTTGCGCCATCTATCGGAATAAATATCAACTATTCTCGTTGATTTTTAATTATTCCAGAATTCTTAATTCATGCACCTTATCCCAGTACAATATCACATTTGTACTATTTTTTCACATTCTTATGTATGCGTGTCTTATGTTTTTTTTTTTTGTAATTTGTAGAAATTCGCAAACCTGTTGTATGAAAAAGTGCAAGTTGTATAAGCTTATGATTTTGCTTTGTTTTAAAAATGAATCGATATTGGTTCCATATGCTTGAATTGAATATTACTCCTTAGTTCTATATATTTTATTGCTTAAAAGGGAACACAACAAAAAAGAAACTACAATTGCAAATGATTTGATAACTAACTAACTAAAAAAAACAATAATAAAAATAATGATGATGAAAAATTGAATATGTCTGCCAGAAAAATGCTTCTATGAATTAAAAAATAAGAATAATTACAAATTTAACATATAAATTCCAACACCTGTAATAATAAAGTGTAATATAAGTCGGAAAATGACTAACTTATGAAAAGGTAGAAGATTATATATTATTGTACAGTGTTTTCAACCAATATAAATAATGTTTGTTATCGGAAATTGAAAATAAAGTTCCCAATATGATAAATGATGTTCACAAGGTTTAACGGAATATACAGATAAAAATTATTATCGTATTTCGAAATTATAAATAAAAAAATAAAAATTAATGTTTTTTTTCCAACCATATATATAATTTATATATAACCTGTTAATCACATTTTTAATTTGGGTTCGATAAATATAAATTATAATTACAAATTAGAGCATAATGAAGTAGCAATAAACATGTGTTTAATTATATAGGAATTTAATCATTAAATATATACAGGTGAATATATTTTACGTCTTTTTGAGGGTGAAACACCAATTCTCCTTAAATTATATTTACTTTAGAGTGTTAACATTTTAATTATTTTAATTAATTGAGATGTTTATATCTTTTTGTTAAGAAACAATCAAGTGTAAACCAATTAAAATTTAGACTACGACTGAAAACTATTTCAATTAATTTTTAACAAGTAAAAATTATTGTAATTAAAATATATAGTACTTTTGGTAAAATACTTTAATTTTCAACACTTTACCCCCGTAAATTTCTTATTGGATAAACTCTTTATTAATACTAACTATATAACTAACAGGTGATTTAAATTGTCTTGTGTATTAATTGAATAAATTCAATATATTGAGAGATTTAATTTGAACATAAAGTGTAATTACAAGAAAGAATAAGACGTATATAGTTTTTATTAACTTGATTAAAGGAAGCGTTCGAGCAATAATTTCTTCAACTAACTGAAAACCTAATAAACTTTAGTTAGCTGAAGAAGAGTCTGTCCGAAAGCTTTTTCTTTAATTACGTTAAAAAAAAGCTGCGGAGTGTCTTATGTTTTTTTTTTTTTTTTTTTTTTTTTTTTTTTTTGTAACTTGTCGAAATCCGCAAACCAATGAGTCGGCAATGACTAACCTATGAAAAAGTAGAAGTTTATATATTATTATTATACAGTGTTTTCAACAAATATAAATAGTGCCTGTCATCAGAATTTAAAAATATAGTTCCCCAATAAGATAAATGATGTCCACAAGGTTTAACGGAATGTACACTCATAGACAAATAGTATCGTTTATCATGTATATCGAGATTCAGACAATAACTGAAAGATATTACAGTGACCTTTATTGATGAAATTCGAGATAACCAAGTGTAAACAAAATTGTCTCTGTCTCCTAATAATATTTAAAAAAAATACCACCGGTGCATTAGAGACTTTCCACTTTCATAAGTTTTGTCCATGAGTGTAGTTGCGTTTCCAAGCTAAACATATTTTTGACTGATTCTGAAAATTTGATGAAGATTTCTGTGTGCTTTTATTAAAAGAGACTAGTTGTTTTTTAGTAGAGCAATTCCATCCTTCCATTGTTATATGCTCTTTTCTTAAAATCATATTCGAGAGAATAATTTAAAATTTTTAAATTTAAGTTTTTTATATATATAATAGCTAAATAAAATATAACAAATGTATCTGTAATAATTTTTTTAATGTCATTGCGAAAAAAAAAAATACTAATAAAATTCAAATTATATTTACTATTAATTAAGATAGATAACTATAGTTGTAAAAAACTCAATTAGTAAAGTCAATAAAAATCATGTATGAAATAGTTAACCTTTCAACACTTGTCAGAATATTAGTTTAACTTTTTTATAGTTCGAGACGATCTTCTGCTTATATTTTATTTAATTATCTCTTTTCAAATTCTTCATTTTTTTTTGACAGAGCAAACCTAAGTTTTTTCAGTTAAAAACGTTTTTAAGTTTTAACTCGACATTGAATGCGGGCGAAATTGCTCTTTTTTTTTGTCAGTGAATGTGTTTAAATAAATATCATTTCTTTTATTGAAAATAAAGAATGATATTTACTATAAGAATGCCATTAATATTCTAAATGAATTTTTTTATGAGGAATCGGTTATAGAGTTTAGAGAAATATGAGTATTTTAAAAAATATTTATTCTTTAAAATGTATCTTACAATCTTTTACCTTATTAAACATAGCAAAGTCAATTTTCTTTTCAAAAAATCGCTTGGGATTTTGTTTTTATCTAAAGAAATAATTCCTTTACAAAATTTCAAACTAAAATTGTAAATGTATACATTTAAATACCAAATTGAAATATGGTCAAAATGTTTTAAATATTTATTATTAAAATCTGTGAATAAATAAACGAAAGTTGTATGTAATATACACGAATTAAGATAAATATGTATGTAACAATAAATCATAAAGCTAAACTGGGTGCCCTTGTATTTTTGTGGTTCCCCTTTTACAAAAGAAGTACCTTCAGGGGGGGATATCATAGCGTTCTGAAAGTTAGTCCACGCAGAAAATTGTAGATGGGAGGGTCTGATAAAAGGATTCTCAAGTAATTTTTCATTAAAGGCGTCAGCTTTTTTTTCCTTCTTCGTCTCTCCTGTCAGGATAGAATAGGAAAGAGGGATGCTGTTTGCCCAGCTGACGGGAAAAAGGAAGAGTCTCTTTAGTACCCAAAGGTGTGTGTGACGAAGGATCGTCTGCTTTCTCAGCTTTGAGCGCCATCTTTAAAATTATCGTTTGATTACCTGTCATCCTTCTATTATCAAATCTTTCTTTATTGTTTTAAAGATTGTTTAAATTATCCCATAAGACTTTTTTTCGTATTCAAAATATTTATACGTTGATTTATTTCTAATTAGTCAAATTATCTGTTTAATTGCGCCTCTACTTATCTTTTTCTATATTATGATTTTTAGGGTGTTATATGTTTATTATGAATAAATGTTATTATATTGGGTTTCTCGTTCAATTTTGAACAGAATTATTCAATGTTTTCCTATATATAATATAGGTATTTTATTTCTAATTTTTTGAATTTTTATGGCTATCAAATTTATATAGAAACTAATGAAAGAATTTTAGTGCTAACTGAAAGATATTGTTTCGGGTTTAATATTGAGGCAAATAATGATTACTGTATAATTTTATTAATACATTGACAATATAAATAATTGTTATATCTATAAATATCTTTTTTGTTCACTTATTTTACTCTTTAAAAACTATCTTCCTAATAAATATATTTTGAGTTGTAAATAAGGATTATGTAAATTATGGAATTTTTTTAAAGAATAGGCAAATTTTTAACATCATTCTTTTTTGATTGAGTTTTTTTTTTTAATATTTATTCGGAGATACAATTAAGCTTTTGTTCTCCAAGACTTTGAATCGCCTATCATTTCCTACTCTACAATATTTCATACTTGGTATCTCAATCTCTTTAAAAGTATAAATTTGAAATTATAATTTTACTTCAAATATTTAATCTTATAGATTCTTCAAATTTAACAAAAATAGTCAAAAACAATGATAACAATGGCTTTTAATGTTCATTGTTGTTGAATTTTAGGTATTTGGGAAACAATTTGCCTGATGATAAGCTGAAGCTTGAAACTTGCTATTTTAAACTAATAAAGAAATTTATTGTAATTTTCCTGATTGATAAATTGTGGTTACTATTTATATCAGACGGAAGTTTTACAGCCAATCTACTATTTCCTTAAACGTCAATTTAACGTACAGGTATATAGTTATACTAGTTAGTCCTTATATTCCGATAGCATTTACACACAGTTTATTCTAAAAGGATATTAATGAAATATGCAAGTTTATAGATTCTCTATTCATCTCCCACACCGATAAAACGGTGTTTACCTTACAACTCTGAACACTCGGATTTTCCTGGAAAATCTCTTAAAGATTTCTTGAAAAAAAGCCATGGTCCACCTGTGCTGTGTGAGTAGAAGAGCTTAAATTGACTGTTCCATTATATGTATGTTCCATATGTAAATACCTGTTTTTTTCCTCTTTTCGCTCTCCACTTCTTCCATCCATATTTCCAAATCCATATTCTTATTTTCCATAGGATCATTCAAATAATAATCTGTATATATTTATCATGTGTATATAATCCTTCTCCATTTTTACCCCTTTGTATATTTCCTACTTTCATAGGTTTCTCCGTCTTGTAACCCCAAGGAGAATCCTCTGTAAGACCAGTGTGTCTTAATAAAGGTTTGTGTGTGTGTGTGTGATTCTCTATTCAAAAATATTTTAAACATAAAATTATCTATAAAAAGGACGAAATCGTTAGGCGAATAATTTATTGTAGATGTTATTGTATAATATACTATGAAAATTAGAAACTATTTTAGACGCGTAAGATTCTAATTTGCATAACAAATGGCGCTCTAGTGCATCGTAATATAATATACTGCTCCAGGTGATTGTTCAACCTATCATATGAATAATTTGAGGGAAATTATAGAAGTTGAATATATTGTGAATGCTATGAGATCTTTCATATGCTGTATGTAAGAAGACAGAGGCAATTTTGTTCACACTTGGTTATCTCGTATGTCTTCAATAAAGGTCACTGTAATATCTTTCAGAGTTATTGTCTGAATCCCGATATAAATGCTAAAAAGTACAACTTAAGTTTTGTCCATGAGTGATAAACTTGAGGGTTAAGGTGGTGTCATTTTAAAATCGAACAAATTCGTTGATGTAAACAAGTTTCGATTTAGAGAAAAGCAGCAAACCCAACAAAAAAAATGATGATAATAGGTTGGGTAAAAAAGTAATCCATTCATTGATTATCCATTGTATTTTGGTGTAAATAATATTATATGTTTTCTAGAAAATCTTTTCTTATGATCTCAAATATTTTTAGAAGAAAAAATAGAAAATTGAATCGCTCTGTTTCTTAATAAATCAATGAAAAAAAGGTTTATTTTTAGCCAATGTTTTTATATCTTTTCCCCCCTCCCTTTGTAATCATTTAAAGCTAAAATGAATTAGCGAAACAATCAGGAATTTATTGGGCAAGTAACAATTGGAGAAATGTTCTGATTGTTTTCTCTCTCTCACAATCAAATCTCTAATTGGTCTAATCCATACAATGATATAGCACACGGTGTAGGTAAACAATGGGAGTAGAAATTCTGAAAATATTTCTTAACATTGCTGCAGGAATAAGATTTTGATAAGACTAATGAATCTATTTGTGTGTGTGATTAACTTTACGTTGTAATTTAATGTAAGATAGACTAAAGCATTGTCTATTCATGATGAAATTGTCAAAAACGTATTAAAATTACAAAATATTTTCTCACAATGAGTTTCTTTTCATTTCAAAATGCTAGCTTTCAAGTGATTATCACTCTTCAACAGGCTTAATAAAACAATATCGACTATATCTTACAAGAAATATTTCTTGTAAGATATAGTCGATGTTTTATTAAGCCCGTTGAAGAGTGATTAACACTTGAAAGCTAGCATTTTGAAATAAAAAAGAAACTCATTGTGAGAAAATATTTTGTAATTTTAAAGCATTGTCTATTCGCTTCTGCATGCGAGATAGAATTCCAAAGATATATAAATGAAATTGATCAACTTGGATAAAATCCCCTTATACTCAATCATTTCAAAATAAGCGAATTTCACCACTTATAAACCAGGCTTTCACAATATTCTTACATTGCAATAATAATACTAGGAAGCTCTTTTATTTGTAAAAGAGGAAAATATAATCGCTAAATAATTACAAATTTTGCGAACATATGGCGCGCTATTTTCCCATATATTTAATACATTTCTTTATTATGGTATGAAGTTTAAAGGCTTGCAAAATATACTCCTGTAGGGTTTGTGATATCCCAAAGCTTAAGATGAATATACAATAAAACAAGAAACTCACCCTATGAAGCCATTGTGATTATTATTTATAAAAATATTGTTTCTTGTATAGAAAAGAAATGTTGAGAAAAGATGCTATGTAATCTTAAGAGAATTTCTAAAAAGTAAAAAGTTTGTTCCTGATGAAAACAGGCGACAAGCCATTCTAAATAATAGATATTTTGAATGTTCAAATTGTGACCTATTTACATATTAAATAAATAAATAAAATATCGGATATATATATAAGTAGAATTAAACATAATTTATATAAAATATAGTTGTATTAGAGAATGAGTAATGATAATTTATACAATATACTCTTAATTCGACATCAAAATTTTCTATAACTTTCCTTAAATATTACAAAACCTTTATATATATATATGGTAGCTAAATCAGTAAATTAGTAAATTGAATCGTCTTTGTTTGTCAAATATAAAACTTTGGCTATAAGGTAATCTTAGCCAGAAGTTATCGGTTTTTGAATACACTACATGGTTAATACTGGAATTGATATTTGTTAATTTATTCTTCTGTTTATTCTAATATTGTTCTAAATGAAGATATAGGAGTAAAAGTAATGTCAACGTATACGCCACCTATGGTAAGATATAATTGCACTTGGGGAAAAGTTCTTTGTTTTTTAAATTTTATACAATTTATTGATTCCTTGGATTTTTGAAAAGTTATTATTGGTTTATATATATATGATTAATTTTAGATTATTTATGGTCTTTATATGGTGTGGCGATTAGGGTATTGTTTGGTAAAATTGGTGACCAAAAGAAATGACATTATTTTAAAAAATTAATATTTCTTGTAGGTAAATTTTATCTTTCTCTTAATTAATTAGAAAATCTATAATCTATTACAACGTTACTCTTTCAATAAATTATACAAAAGATTAATTAGAGATTTATTAAATTTTATTGTTGTGAAAATGAAAAGAGAGTTTTCGCTGAATATATTATAAAATTGAAATTTTAATAAATTTGTCCAAACTTTCCTCTCTAGTTTGTAGTTTTGACCCATTATTCATTGTTCTCTTGTTATTGTATTTTTAAAAAGTTGAATAGATAAGTTAATTATGAAGGTGGGAGTTATTTAAAACCTTTTGAAATTTGACTACTTTTCAAAATTAAGCATATTCATCACGTTCTCTTTTGCATGATTCTAACCTTTCCCGCCAATTCTATTACGTCTGCTATTTTTTTTACCAGTGTTACCAGATGAAATTTCAAAAATTAATAATGTGTCTAATTATATTGTTAATATTTTTCATTTATTTTGGCCTCTTTCGTATCCGTTTATTTCAGCTAATTAAAATATAATTAAAACAAGCGTATGATTATTTTTATTTAAAATTATATCGATTACCAAATATTAATTTTTCAAAACACATTTAACAATTCTGATCCAATATATGACTTTTTAATTAAAGATGTATTTATGGATTGCTCTATTTTCAAAACATTTTATAATGTATCTATTGATCTTTTAATTAATATAAAATTATTCAAATACGATATGTTTACATATATTTTAATGTTTTCATATCAATATTAATTTTAAAAATTATATTCATAGAGTAACTAGCTGAAGCCTTTTCTCACTGCATTATTATAAATAAGGAATATATTTGAAAATGTTAAAATAATCCTTGATAATAACATATTGTGATATTTATAGATAAGGATGTTTATAAAGTTTCTAACAACGTTTTCATTATAATTGCTCTTTTCAAAATTGATACTAAATAAAGAGAGCCATTAAAAATAATCACAATATTATTATATCTCTATATATGCTATTAATACATTAGAATAGGTTTTTCTTTTTCAATGTAAATTATATTTCCTTAAGTATATTGTGATAGAAGTTTGAAGAAAGATATATATATATATTTAGAATATGTAATTTTCTCTTATATATATATACTTAATTTTCCTTGTACAATATAGAATATAGCTCAGTATTTCCTCACTACAAAAACAAGCCATATTTCACATCGTCATAAAATACATTTCTATGGAATAAAAACAGTTTTGTACAGTTTCTACACAAAAGAGATTTATAGACTACTGTAACATCTATTATATAGCCTCTAGCTATAATAAATATTTAGTATGTTCATATATATATGTCGTAATATTTAGTGCTTTATTTCAGACCACCATTAAATCAAAGAATTATGATCTTTATTGCAGTCCGTTTAAGAACAAGGAGACCCATTATGTCTTGATATATGATTATATATGTTGACACTTTATAAAATATCTTTAGCGTAATAGTTGTCGTTAGCATTACATTTAGCATGTCATCTCTAGTAAATATAATAAATTATTTTTTTATTTCAGGAGAGAAGGAAATCCTATATTTCGGCATTTATATTTCATTCTTTTTTTCATAATCTGCCCACTCCGCTGTATATTTCATATTCAAAGGAAATTGTAATATACATGAAAGTATGCAAATATTTTCTATTTGCATATCAGAGAAGAAAGACGTTATTAAAAATATTTTTAGATATTTCGATTTGAATACTTTTTTTTTTTTTTTTTTGAAGAGTGAAGAGATGATAGAGTTTTATTACAAATGGGAAGCGTTTTTTTTTGTTTTTATCAAAATGTTATAAGAAAAATTATTAAATATAAAAAATATATAATTTATTATAGATATTAAAGGAAAATTTGTTTTTTTTTTTGGAATCCCGAAAAATAAAAATTCTCATAGGAAAATACAGAATAAATAGATTTTTAATTTTATTTCTATGATTACTAAGCAAAAATAAATAAATTGGCAACAATGTCATGTCTAAGATATATGTGGTGCTTGCTTTTTTTTATATATAATAACTAAAATATCTATATTGGAATGTATGTGTGTGTTACACAATCCTACACCTATATATAGATTTTATGCCTATGTATTTTAATTTGATAATATTTATACAAGTGTATCGATAGATACACACTATATACACACACACACACACAAAAGCCTTTATTAAGACACACAGGTCTTACAGAGGATTCTCCTTGGGGTTACAAGACGGAGAAACCTATAAAAGTAGGAAATATACAAAGGGGTAAAAATGGAGAAAGATTATATACACATGGTCAATATATACAGATTATTATTTGAATAATCCTATGGAAAATAAGAAAAAAAAATTGGAAATATGGATGGGAGAAGTGGAGAGCGAAAAGAGGAAAGAAAACAGGTATTTACATATGGAACATACATATAATGGAACAAGTCAATTTAAGCTCTTCTGCTCACACAGCACAGGTGTACACACTATATTTTTTTTTTTTTTTGAGATGACACTAACTTTATTTCCCCCCAAATTCCTGAGTATATGGAAGTTTTGGTTGACTATATTGTATTTATAAGTATGAGGGATTTAATATGTAGTACAGTCAGATGGGGGGTGGTATTTATAGCCCCTGGTGAAGTTAAAAGTTATAGTTGTGATGTATAAAACGTAAAGAAAAACATGCAGTAACAGCGGTAACATCTCAAAAATCATATATATATGTTATGATTATTTTGTTTTGTTGTTGAAAAATATAGGGAATTGAAGGTGCAGTCGTGAAAATAGAAAAGATAATTATTTACCCATTAAGTAGTTTTTATTTTGAATTACTTGAATCAAATTACACATAAAATTATTTTTCACAGTAATATAGAATTTATAAAGTAAATTCTATATTCGTGAATTAAAAAATACATATTTACAAAATATATTTAAAGTGTCCTATTCTAAATCTATGGTCAAAAAATGTAGAACAGTCAATGAATGAAAATAAAATATTTGAATTTTAGGTTATATAATATATATATATATATATATTATATTTTATAAATATCTCTAATCTTTAGAAGATCGAGAAACAATCAGCTTACCTTTTATAGATATTTACGACTGTGGAGTTTGAATTTAAGTCTTCTGCACCTAATTTATCTCTCAAAAATATTCATAACTTTTCAAAGTATTAAAACATTCTTTAAATGACATTCAGAGTGTAAATTACCTAAAAATACATTTTAAAAAATGATACCATTTAATTTTGTCCAATTTTCTATAATTCGATATTTGAAAAAGAGACAAATAGTATTGGTAACCAACCCTACAATATCATATGTTTATTATAAAGAGCAAACATATGTTCAATAAAGAGAGAACAGAAGGTTACAACATGAAACAGACTTACACGTTACATTTCAACCCATATTAAAAACGATTTCTGAAAAAAAATATCGTTAGAGAAAAAAAAAAGTTTTTTCCACTTCCGTTAAGAAAGATCCGGAACAGTTGAAAGGGCCACAGCGATGATGTTATAGCTATCCTAGAAGGGGTCATGCTTCAGAAGCATAAAAAAAAAAAGATTTGAGCACATGGACCAAGACTCGGGAACGGTTTTTTGTCAGCGGGGGTTCTAGAGGTCACCTTGGTTTAGCCCTTTCATTGACGAAAGCAGCTGAGCGCCCTTGCGTGAAAGGAACTATGCCCATAGTGAGCGAGTAAAGAAGAAATCCTTGGCTAAGGGGCGATTGGTCGTTCAAGTAGGGTCCATTAAGTGTTTTCCTTAGTGGCTAGCAAGTCCGTGAAGATGATTCAAGAACATGGAGGTCCTAAAAAGAGCGTCTTGGGTTCCAAGGTCACCGGGTCAACCCGTTCGTTCCAACCCCCTCCCATTTCCTCCCGTCCTATAGAGACCCCCCCGTCTGGGGAACCGGGGAGAGAAATGAATAACCCCCCCACCCCTCCACCCCATCACTAATTACGTAATCACCATTATGCAACCCCCCTTTTGGTCCAACGGCGCACGTGGCACAGATTTTGGCCAGGAAGGGTTTTGGCTGTTACGAGATCCCCTTCCAGACTTTCTTCTCCATACAAGAAGGCTTTCAACATACCTCCTGTCTACGAGGAGATTTCCTTTTTTGCATATTATCTATACTAGACCTTCCGCGTAACATTTTATAAGAGAAATATATGTAGAATAACGTATTATAAAACAACCAAAAGGCATGACATGGAGAATCTGTATTCCTTTTACAAGCTTTAAAAAAATTAAAGAAATAAAAACAAACTAACTCGAATGAATGAATGATATAGATATCATAAATAAAGATGCTCAATCATTAAGAAAGCTGTCATATGAATCAAGAAACAGAAAGTATTATTAATGAAAAAATTGATTAGATAGCCAATTGAAAGAGAAATAGGTTGAAATCTAAACCACATATATTTTTACCAATCCTCCCTAAGTCTTCTTCTAGGATAGAATACCTATCAATGGGATGATATCCAAGAACTATCTATTATTCCTTTTTGATGTTAGCAGGTTTCGATAACAGTAGTAAAAAGGAAATACTACACACGCTTTTAGTGGCTTTTGGTATATAACGGTTTAGTGAAAGCATTGATGGAATATATGGAAAATAGTCTGTTTATTTCACTTGAATTCATAGATTGGTGGTTAGTGTGCCTGTCCTCTTAGAGATTTATTTATCTATATGGTTATTCTTTGGACGATATCGTAGGATCTTTTACCAGAATGGTCTATTTGAGAATTCCATTCTAACCCTTCCTGGAATTTTCTTCGTATTTCTCTCCAGTAATACTTGTAACCACTCGGAGTGTCAGACAAGATGTCCAAACTACTGATTCTTCTTTCCCTCCATCATTTTAAGGACATTTTCTGTCAAATCTCGAAAACTTACAACCCTTCTGTCATGTATGTCTTTTCCTAATAATGTTGAATATATATTAAGAGAAAAAAACTTAAGGTAGTGGGAATTCCTTGATGTCTGGTCGTCTGTTTTTTTTTTTTTTTTTTTTGAAGAAGAAGAAGACGGATGCAATTTTGTTCACACTTGGTTATCACGTGTGTCTTCAATAAAGGTCACTTTAATATCTTTCAGAGTTATTGTCTGAATCCCGAAATACATGTTAAAATATACAACTTCCTTAAGTTTTGTTCATGAGTGTTTTATTATTGGTACAAAGTTCGTTTGGTAAAGAACAAAAATTAAGTGCCTCTTTTCATTTATAAAAACTCATGCCTACCGATTACTTAGATTGTTAAATTAGAATAGGTTTCTTCTATTCGAACTTATATAAATCTCTCATATACGTTTTAAAAACAAATTTAACATTTTAACATATCTCTTTAAATTGTGCATAATGTTACACTACTCGCAAACGGCTTTTGTCATTCATTGTTGGATCAAATATGTGAATACCTACTTTGGAAGTCTATAAGACAGATTATGTGGAATGGAAATATAATATGCAACTTAAAATTTATTTTTGTAATATTTATTTGTCTGGCTTATAAATTTTATGATTACGAAGGGTTTTTTTGTATTTATTCAATTGACCTAAAATTGTGGTAAGAAAGAAATATTAGTAACGAGGAGAGAAATCAAATAATTTGTGTAGAAAGCTTCTAAATTTGTCCATTAGATGGCGCTATACCCCGATATGTGGCAGTATGTGAATGGGGGAGAGGATGTCTGGGCCATACTAATGAAGTGATGATAAGGTGATTTCACCGGTGAGAGAAATGATACATCAATTATCCAATTAACCGGATGAAAATGGATGTCTGGCAAATTGAATCTTAATTTATATGTACCTCTTCTCCTTAACCTTCGATATAATTCTTACCTAACCTTTAGATCCTACTTAATAGCATTAGGAAAATCTTGAAATATCAGATCACGCTTCTATATTTTTTCTCTATATATATATCAATTCAATATAATATGCCTAAAATGTAGTAAATTTTATTCTATATTGTTGTGTTAAATATTCTTCAATGGTTACAGTGAAAAGAGGAATTATTTTATTATAAACAACTTATAAGTTTTAAATTTAGAATGAAATGTTTAGCACTTAAATTTTTTGTATTGAATCCAATTATATCAAATCAGTTTATATGTCATATAGTCTCTTAAAAAAGATTTATTTATTTATTATCAAATAAGACGCGATATCCCCACAAGGGATGCTTGCGTCAAGAAACAACACTAAATTCAGATACTATATTACATAAACAATTGAATAATTACATGGCTTGAGTAGAGTTTGAAGAAGAAAAGAAAGGACATTAAAATCATACTTGAATTTACAACCAACTAATGAAATAAATACAATTAAATATACTTAGTTTGGCAATTAATCATATAGTCGAAAAAAAAAGGTTTTATTTTTAAGATTTTGAAATAAAATGTATTTCTATTATTAATATATAGGGGTGTTTTATAGATACTTATTTGAAAAATCGTAAATTATATTTCTATCTCTATTTGAAATAATAGTTTTAAATATTTTTAAAATTCTTCAGTTATTTTATATCATAGACTTTCCATCAAGCGAGAGAAAGCTATTAAACTTAGATCAATATTCTTTTATCGATTCCCTTCACTTCATTTTGAAAATTTCAAGTCTCATAGAACGTATCAAAAGAAATTGTTTCAATAAAGTCAAAAATGGCGAATATTAAAATAGCAGAAGTAATATTTATTTCGCGCCCTAAATGAAAATAACGTTATATAAAACAAAGATATATATATAGTTGGTAAAAGTATTTCAAAATATAATACATTTTTGTGCAATATATATAAATTTCTAAAATTTAAATATATATATATTACTTTACATGAATAAAATTTCTATAGGCCCCTCTCGTATATTTTCTATGCCATTATTTTAAATAATTCGCAGACTTCAGTAAACAACTTTATTTATAATGCTATAGCCAAATATTTTATCCCTAAATCTACTTAAAATATATCGCCGGCTTGTGGTTTTGAAAATTTCCATATATTTTTGACTCCTTATTTCTATACTTTATATTTTTGTAAGCGAACTTTATATATATAAAAATATTAAAGGAATATTTATTTTAAATTAATATTTTGATATGTATAAAAAGTAAAAATAATATAAATTTGTCTTTATTATATAACAATATTTATATATTTTACTATTTATTTTATATTCTTAAGTATGTGTGAATTGTATTATTTATATTAAACTATAATTAAAAAGGTATATATTGGATCAAAATATCATTTATTTTACCAATATTTCAGTTGGCTGAACGCCAACCTTTATCAAGGTGTTATAACATATTTAATGTGTAATTCTGTTGACGTTATGTGGCGCTGAGTTTGTTGTTGACACATATTAATATGTTATAACACCTTGATAAAGGTTGGCGTTCAGCCAACTGAAATATTGGTAAAATAAATTATATTTTGATCCAATATATGCCTTTTTAATTGAGATTTATTTATGGACTCTATTTTCAAAATATTAAACTATATTTTAATGATTTTTTTTATTTTAAAAAAGATGTAGTGATAGTATTTTCTCTAAAATAGTATTTATTGTAAAATATATATATAATAGAATATATAGTAGATTCTTCCTCTAAACAACACCTAGTTTCAGAACCAAATTGTCCTTTAGGGAGAGGTGTCCTCTTAACGGAGAGTTGCTAATTAGTAAAAATGGCAATTTATCCGATAAAAAATCTCCTTTGTAAAAAGGTGTCTACTCATGGAGAGGTTCTAATGTATTTTAACTCTAATTACATTTATATATAATGTTGATGACACACTTTAAAATGTTATAACACCTTGATAAAGGTTGGCGTTCAGCCAGCTGAAATATTGGTAAAATAAATATTTTTTTGATCCAATATATGCCTTTTTAATTAAAGATTTATATATATAGACTGGGTTGGCCAAATATCAGGGAACAGGCTAAATCAATGTTTAGTTGATTTCTGTTCCACCAGATGGCGCTCTGCCTTCTGTAAAGCACATGTTCTCCTGGTCAGGATATGCCATTTTTAATATTGATTTCAACACCT
>CP092863.1:137603499-137755676 GCA_030710605.1 Cordylochernes scorpioides
CCCCCCCTATCTTTTTGCCTTTGTTTTATTCCTTTTGTGTTTTTTAAATAGAATTTTTTTTATTTTTTGTAAGTTGATTGTTTTTATTTTTAGCCTCTTTAAACTGATATGTAAATATGTGGTATCATTAAATTTATATCTTATTTAACTATTTATATCTTGGAAATATCATTTTTTTGTATTATTCCAAGAACACGTGATATAAGCCATGATAATTATGGTGGACACTTAGTGACTGCTTTTTACTGTAAGTGTACCACATGTATAAGCATGTAGAAAGCAGTTTGAATTTTGCATTTATAAGTGTGTAAGAGCCCCGTTTGGTTACTTGCACTCACTAATGTTTTTTTTAAATTAGTTTTAACGTTATTATGTTTCTATATTTATTAATTCAGTAAGTCTTGAGAAAAGGTTATCACTTGAAAGCTTGTCTAATTTTGATAAACATGTTTCAATATTTTCCTCTTATTTTTCTAACTCTATTTTCAACTATATTTATAGATATATTCACACACAACAAAGCTTTTATTAAGACACCAGTCAGATTCTCTTCTCTTATTGCCGGATTACAATGTATCCTCACAATGATCAATCATATTTATACACATGTGCAAAATAATAGAAAAAAATAAAAAGGTCAGGTGTTAATAATAAAAATAATGAAGGCATATCCTGACCAGGAGCACATGTAATTTTTAGATGGCAGAGAGAGCGCCATCTAGTGGAACATAAATCAACTAAACATTGATTTAACCTGTTCCCTGATGTTTGGCAAGCCCATTTTCTTGATAATCAAGAAAATATCAAGAAATTGGGTTGGCCAAATATCAGGGAGCAGAAATCAACATTTAGTTGATTTCTGTTCCACTAGATGGCGCTCTGCCATCTAAAAAGTACATGTGCTCCTGGTCAGGATATGTCTTCTTTATAGATATAGTTAAAAGATTTTCTATTATTCGAAATATGATGCAGTTGGCAATCCAAATGTATTCTCCTCTCTTTTTAAAGGCCAACTGAAGCAATCGTAAATGGCATAAATAATTGCATGACCTTGGTTCGATCAATAATATAAAGTAGGAATAAAAAACCATTTAATTCTTTACCACATTCATTCTCTTTTTCATTAATATTCATTTCTTCTTTGTACCTTGGTGTGTGTTAATTGTTTGAATTGCAATAATTCTTTCCCTTTTTATTCACTCAATAACTTTCCCCTTACAATACATGGATTACATACAAACACATACATTGAAAAAAGAATGAAATGTGAATATTTAGAAAAAAAGAACAAATTGATATAGAGTCCATAGAAACCTGAACATAAATATGAGTTTCATCATTCTGGGTGTGATAAAATAATTTAGGATATTTCTATGAAAGACATCGTTATTTCTTGTCTGGCAACTTTGGATCGTAAATATGTAAGGTTTTTTTTTTC
The DNA here is from genome assembly GCA_030710605.1 of Cordylochernes scorpioides. Taxonomy (NCBI): domain Eukaryota; kingdom Metazoa; phylum Arthropoda; class Arachnida; order Pseudoscorpiones; family Chernetidae; genus Cordylochernes; species Cordylochernes scorpioides. Next base: position 137,604,938 of record CP092863.1, read on the forward strand.
GTTTCTCTTATGTAATCATAATATCTCTCCCATTGTAGCTATCATAGCATCGTCTACTTAGAATTCTCCTTTTTAGGGAAAGATCGATAAGGGTTAACAATATGTCGCCTAACCTGAGCCTATAAAGGGATATGTCACGAGAGACATTGTCACCAATTAGCGACATTATGACAAAAGGATATCACTCGGTGATTATCTTTCTGTATACACTCATGGACAAAACTTAAGAAAGTTGTACCTTTCAGCATGTATATGGGGATTCAGGCAATAATTCTTAAAGATATTACAATGACCTTTATTGTGAAGACACACGAGATAACCAAGTGTGAACAAAACTTAAGGAAGTTGTACCTTTCAGCATGTATATGGGGATTCAGGCAATAACTCTTAAAAATATTACAGTGACCTTTATATATTGAAGACACACGAGATAACCAAGTGTGAACAACCTCTGTCTCATACAAAAAAAAAAAAAAAGACGAACGACGATATCAAAGACTTTCCACTTTCTTAAGTTTTGTCCATGAGTGTATCATTTTGTTGAGTTTCAGCTTCGTCTATATAGTTACAGCACACTTTACAGTACCCAAAATGAAGTAATTCAATGATAATAATGAGTTATTTACCTTTGGTTGAAGATCTTGATTTTGAAGTAAAGGTCTCTACACAAAATAACAAACATCGGTTAGTTTATTACAAGCCATTAAAGAATGGAATAAACCTTGTAAAATAACGTAAAGTTCAGAGTTATTGTTTGAATCTCAATATACATGCTTAAAGGTACATCTTCCTCAAGTTTTATTCATGAGTCTATATTTGTTTCTCAAAATGTGCTTTTGAATAAATTTATATGTAAAAGTGTAAAATTGAATTCGCATCCCGTGATATGGTTGATAAATTAAGGTGAAAAACATATTCATGATCGTGTAACTGAAAGTAACTGATGGTTTGCACCATCTATCGGAATAAATATAAACTAATCATTAATTTCGCTAATATTCTGAGAGATAGTTGAAAAAAATCAACGATTAGTTGACATTTATTCCGACAGATGGCGCAAGCCATAAGAAAATTTCAGTCTCACAATCATGAGTTGTTCTATTGTTGTTGTTCTTGTTAAAAGGAATGTTATTTAAAGCCAAATAAAACCGAATTATGGAAAATAATTTTAAAAAATCGATTAGTTGATATTTATTCCGATAGATGGCGCACCCTATCAGCTATTTTCAGCTGCACGATTAGAAGATTTTTCATAATATTTATTAATTGATCAATTTGATCTCTGTATATAATTTCAGTATATTACTATTTTTCAAAGAATAAAGATGTATCGTATAAAGGTAATATCGTATAGAGAAATATACCTTTCTCTCTCTCTAAGATGAAGAACATATCTGTGAAAATGTTTAAGAATTCTCCACATCTTAAAGTCATAGTTCCATTAGATGGCCAAGAATTATGGTCAGAGAACACAAGCAATGCGGTAGTTGACGCATTCAAGTTAGATTCAAACTGGCAAAATTGCTTGAAAGTTTGTTCACCAATGTTAACTAAACCTTATTAACATTTTATATCATCTACTTGTAAATAAAATTAGAGAATTTTTTCAGTGAAAAAGTAACAAAAAGTAAAAATTGGAGTAATATTTATAAAGAAAGAAATTAAAGAGAAGTCTCGAGGTGAGAGTAGGGCGTGGTCGTCCATGCACCAGTTTGGAGATGTCGGGAGGAGCATGCGGTGCCTAGGTACCCACCAGGTGTGGAAGGAGGAAGCAGACTGGCGTGGCATTGACCTACATCTCCAACGGCAGCGAGGATATTGGAAAAGAGTTGAACTTGGCGCTGAATCAATGAGGGTGTTGCCCTGGAGATGTTGGCCTTCCAATCGATCCCGTGCGCATCCGGAGGACGCCTGTCCTTAATAGGGCCGTCCGTTCTTTTCCTGCTTCCACCACCTCTTCTAGGTCAGCACATACCCCTGGCTTCCACCGCCTCTTCTAGGTCAGCACATACCCCTGGCTTCCACCGCCTCTTCTAGGTCAGCACATACCCCTGGCTTCCACCGCCTTGGCCTCTTCTTCTTCTAGGTCAGCACATACCCCTGGCTTCCACCGCCTTGGCCTCTTCTTCTTCTAGGTCAGCACATACCCCTGGCTTCCACCGCCTTGGCCTCTTCTTCTTCTAGGTCAGCACATACCCCTGGCTTCCACCGCCTTGGCCTCTTCTTCTTCTATGTCAGCACATACCCCTGGCTTCCACCGCCTTGGCCTCTTCTTCTTCTAGGTCAGCACATACCCCTGGCTTCCACCGCCTCTTCTAGGTCAGCACATACCCCTGGCTTCCACCGCCTTGGCCTCTTCTTCTTCTAGGTCAGCACATACCCCTGCCTTCCACCGCCTCTTCTAGGTCAGCACATATGCCTGGCTTTCACCGCCTTGGCCTCTTCTTCTTCTAGGTCAGCACATACCCCTGGCTTCCACCGCCTTGGCCTCTTCTTCTTCTAGGTCAGCACATACCCCTGCCTTCCACCGCCTCTTCTAGGTCAGCACATATGCCTGGCTTCCACCGCCTTGGCCTCTTCTTCTTCTAGGTCAGCACATACCCCTGCCTTCCACCGCCTCTTCTAGGTCAGCACATATGCCTGGCTTTCACCGCCTTGGCCTCTTCTTCTTCTAGGTCAGCACATACCCCTGGCTTCCACCGCCTCTTCTAGGTCAGCACATACCCCTGGCTTCCACCGCCTTGGCCTCTTCTTCTTCTAGGTCAGCACATACCCCTGCCTTCCACCGCCTCTTCTAGGTCAGCACATATGCCTGGCTTTCACCGCCTTGGCCTCTTCTTCTTCTAGGTCAGCACAAACTCCTGGCTTCCACCGCCTCTTCTAGGTCAGCACATACCCCTGGCTTCCACCGCCTTGGCCTCTTCTTCTTCTAGGTCAGCACAAAATCCTTGCTTCCAAGTCCTTGGCATCTCTTAGGTCACATACTCCTGAATTCTGATTTCACCGTCTTGGCCTTTTCTTAGTCTAGGTCAGCACACAGTCCAGGCTTCCAACACCTTAGAATCGTTCAGGTCACATTGACCCACTCCCGGAAGCAGGATTCTAGCATAATATTTATTTCTACTCTTAGGTCAGAATACTCTGAGAAAGAGGCTACCTGAGACTAGTCTCCCGTACGCCATCAATTCTGCTTTCATCGCCTTGACATCTTCTTCTGAAAGGTCACACAATCCATATCTTGGAGCTGACTTTCACCGCATTGGCCTCTATTAGGTCATTCAGTTCTTCTCCCTGGACTCTGGCATTCATCGCCTTGTTCACTTCTTCCGGATCTCTCAGCCCATCTTCTGGCTTCAGCTTCAACTTCCATGGCCATTTCTTCTGGTCACAACGTCTTGAGATAGAGGCTAATTGGAGCTAACATTCGTACCCCCATCAATACACCACCTTGATCTATTCTATTTTTCTAGGTCACAGAGTCCATCGGCCATATTTGACTTTCGCTCTCATGAGATCTTCTAAATTACACAGTCCATCTTCTGACTTCTGTTACCATCACGTAATCTCTTATTATAAAACAAACAATCCTAGCTTTCACCACTTTGGTCTCCTCTTTTTCAAAATTATATACATTTTTTTTCCCTTTTCTCTTGCTTCCATCTATATTCTTCTTCTTTTATAGACACGATATTTCTTCTTTCTTGTGACCAGATCAATTATATTTCTGAGGTATAAGGAATATAGACAACATTAGTCATTTTTCTCTAACACTCTCTTGTTAAAATTTTGAATATATTATGTATAGATACAAGTCAACTATATATCTCCAAGAGGTTATCTTCAGTGTCGATATAAAAGGAAAACAGTCAAATACAATATTACAACGGGGTATGGTAGATTAAACTGGCGAAACCGCTGGAAGGGTTCACCACTGATGAGCCAGCACCTCCAATTAATTTATCGTTGCAGTAAGGACAGAGTAGAAAATTGTTAAATTTCAAAAAGAAGCATACACATCTAAAATAGTTTCAATTTCTAATAAAAGATGACGCGCTAATGCATCATCATGATTTTTTAAGAGTTCCTTGTAGAGGAATTTCTTTTATATATAAGAGACCTTTCACTTCATGACGTTTTTCTTTTGATATAACACTTAAGTTTATTGTTCAACTTATAATGTTCTTTATCGGTGTGTTACCATGATAGTTTTCATTATAATTGTATATATATGGTGATATATAAAGGATTTATGCCTAACTATGCAACTTAATATTATAAAGATGGTTAACAACATCTATCGGAATATTTATAATTATACGTTTTTTTTTTCAATTCTCGAAGTTAATAGTTGTATCATTAAGTTTGTTTACTATCATTTATTACCCTTTAATCTTAAAAAATATATATTCTTTCATTCATATACACTCATAGACAAAGCCTTAAGGAAGTTGTACCTTTTCGAGATTTATGTATACACTCATAGACAAAGCCTTAAGGAAGTTGTACCTTTTCGAGATTTATGTATACACTCATGGACAAAGCTTAAGGAAGTGGAAAGTCTTTGATTTCGCCGGTCGTCTATTTTTTTTTTTTTTTTTTTTGAAGGAGACAGAGGCAATTTTGTTCACACTATGATAACTGGTGTGTCTTCAATAAAGGTCACTGTAATATCTTTCAGAGTTATTTCTGAATCCCGATATACATGATAAAATGTACAACTTCCTTAAGTTTTGTCCATGAGTGTATATTTGTTTCTCAAAGTGTGCTTTTAAAAAGGTTTATGTATAAAAATGCTAAAAGAAATCCGGGATCTGTGGTTGATAAATTTTGGGGAAAAAAATTCACTTGATTATGCAAATAAATGTTGCTGATGGCTTGCACCATCTGTCGGAATAAATATCAAATAATCACTGAATCGGCTAATATCATGGAAGATAATTTTTTTTTAATGAACGATAAATTGATATTTATTCCGATAGATGGCGCAAGCCATCGTCAACTTTCAATTACACAATCGGGAGATGATTTTTCTAGTTCTTACTTTAATTCAATACTATTAATTTAAAAGGAATGCTTCTTCTCTCTTCATTATATAAAAGGAAAGCTTTTGGGGGTAGGTGGAAGGATAGTCTAAACCGTTGGTTTTTGACCGCTACGACCCGGGTTCGATTCCTGCATTGGGCACTTTTTTCTGATTATAAATTTTTTTAAAAATGCACCAATGGCCTCCGATTCTTGCAGAGTCCAAACCCACCAGCGTGTACAATAACCAAACGGGGCTCTTGCACATTTGTAAGTGCAAAGTCTGTTTTTAACATGTGTCGACATGTGGTGCACTTACAGTAAAAGCAGTTGCCTACCTCTACCCACCATGATTATCATGGCCTGTACAAGGTGTACTAGGGATAAAAAAAAAAGGGAAAGCTTATTTTCTTAATGGAGATTTATTGAAGACCCACGAGTTATCATAGTGTGAACAAAATTGCCTCTGTCTCCTTCAAAAAAAATTAGACGACCGGCGACATCAAAGACTTTCCACTTAATCTAAGCAGATTTTTTTCCATATTTGGTATTTCTACCTGTTTATCTCTTCTTTTACCATCGTCAGGACCATATGGCACTTCCGTGGTGTTACGTAAAGACGGCTTCTCTCGGCCCCTTTCATCTTCCTGCTTGTCATTAAGAGCTTCCGGTCCAGTTTGGAAAGCTAATTAATGGGTGAAAGACATATTGAGTGTAGGTCGTGTTTCCTGATTTACCTTCTGTGATGATGTAACTTTGGATGCCCTAGAAACTTACGTAAGATGGTAGGTACATTGTTAGGGTTGGGTTTTTCTAAGAACAATGGTGGTAGGGCTGTTTTTTATATTGTCGCGAAATTTGTTTAGAGTGAAATCAAAGTAATTGTTTAATTATTAAATATATGTAAATATTTTAATAGTTCGATGTTATGTAAATTTTGTAACTGTATATATTTCTTTCTTTTTCTTTAGATAGGGAGTGAGAAAGATATCACTCAATTTGCGAGTCTTAATTTAATAATAAAACCTTCTGAAATAGCTCTGTGTACCTCTATTCGTTTAAAGCGACAATATATATCATTTTTGGTCGTTAATTTATTGTACCTTTAGTGTTTTGTATTTATTATTATTATTATTCCTAGTACACGCGTGGTAAGGGCCATGATAATCATGGTGGGTAGGCAACTATTTTTTTTACTATAAGTGCACCACAGGTAGAAATCAGTTCGAATTTTGTACTTAAAAATGTTCCAGAGCCCCGTTTGGTGACCTGCACTCACTCGTGGGGTTGGAATTTTGAAAGAATCGGAGAGAGCATAAAAGCATTTTCTTTTTAAATTAGAAAAAAAAATCAATGAAAATACTTAAAGATAATCAAGAGTATATGTCTCTATTTAGGAAATTAAAATGAATTGACACTCTTTAAAGAGGATAATATTTAAGTTAGAAATAAACATTTAAAAAGGTTAAAATATATTGTCAATGTTGAGAATAAAGATAAGAAAATAGAGGCGAGAGATAGTAAACCCCAATGTAGGCATTGTTTACAAAATCTACTATGAATAATACTACCATTTTTTGACGGGAGAGGCGACCCGTGTCTCTTTAGATTAATTTCCTCCCGGCAAAATTTCCATCTATATTTTAGCCATAGATTTGGCCCAGTCACTTTGCCAGCTAAACACCTCTTTGGCAGATTGTCAAGATTCCTTTAGATCCAGTGTGGATCTCATGGAATAAAGTCCGCGCTAGACCGACGAGGGCCATTAGCCCGAAACCATGGTCTCTAGATGGACGCTTTTCTGTTGGCCAAAGCTGGTGTTGTGGCTTTGTCACTGACCCGAGGTCGCTAGTTGTAGACGTCTATTTTGACGCGAGAGGCGACCCTTGCCTCTTTAGATACGATAATAGTGTTATAATACACTAAAATAATATAATAGAGGTAATCAATTTAAAATGGTATTCTTTCAGTTAGAAATAAACATTTTTAAAAAGTGAAAATATATTGTCAATATTGAGAATAATTTTAGGAAAAATAGAGTCGAGAGATAATAAACACATATGTAAATAGTTTGTTTACAAAATCTATAATGACCATTACTACGATAATAGTTATACTGAAATAATAGTAAAGGCAAATTAATTAAAATAGTAATCTTTAAGTTAGAAATAAACATTAAAAAAAGTGAAAATATATTGGCAATGTTGAGAATAAAGATAGGAAATAGAGTCGAATAGATTTTGTAAACAATGCCTCTATTTACATATATATTTACATACCTATTTATATGCCTTTTTTATTTAAGATTTATTCATATTTGAAACTATTATAGACGCGTATGATTCTTTTGAAAATTAAACAATTTCTACTGTCCTTACTGCAATATATTTTTATTATTGTATGTAATTCTACTGTCCTCAAAGCTTATGTCCATAGTTCATCTAAAATACCCATTCCAAGAGTCTAGCATCAGTATCACTATAAAATGAAGTTCCGAAAAATGCAATATAACAGCGGTATGGTAATAGATTTATTTATGGATTGCTCTATTTACATATGTAAATAGAGGCATTGTTTACAAAATCTATACTACAATAATAGTTATACTAAACTAGTATATAACTAGGGTTGTATAGAGCTAGTCAATTGGGGGATTAAGGAGTGGCGAAGGGATGTATTTAAGAAGGGTAAATTCGAGGATTACCCTCGTTGTCCAAACAAGATTAGTCTGTGCAGAAGACAGTCTACTTTAATCTTCTGCTCACTTTTTTAAAAGCCATTTCTTTTATTATTATTATTACTTTAAAATAGACCATGTTCGTATAATATATTTATTATATGTGTCTAAATCATATATATTCAAATTTTAAAATCATTCCTATTTTTTTTTATTTATTCCTTATTTACATATATATATTGTTTGGCAGACGATATTTAAATCTATTGGTAATATTTACATTTTAGAACTATTTTTCAAAATTATAGCAATATTTAGTAATAAATAATAAGATAATAAACTGAAAAAATATATGTTATATTTAATTAAAAAGGTATTGGATCAAAATATAATTTATTTACCAATATTTCAGTTGGCTGAACGCCAACCTTTTTCAAGATATTAATCCAATATATGCCTTTTTAATTAAATATCTATTTATGGATTGCTCTATTTTAAAAATATATATATTTATATATCTAAAGAAACAAGGGGCTCCTCGGCCGTCAAAATAGACGTCTAAAACCAGAGAAAACCTAAAAACCATGTTTCTTTAGATCAATTTCCACCCGGCAAAATTTTCATTTATATTTATATATATTTTTTAAATAAGATTATTTACATATAAAGGGTATTAAAAATATAATGAGCAGACGAAAAATTTAGATTAATATCTTTATTTGATTAATATATTAAAAAATGGTTCTAAATAATTATAATCATTATTAATTATCTTTTATTAACATTTTTCAACATGTAGATCATATCATCATAGTTTTCAATGAATTTAATAATATTTAAGATGGTCAACACGTAGCTTTTTGTAACCATTTTACCATATTTCATATATAAGCGACTAAATATTTTCATATCAGAGTAGAAATTCCTTTTAAATAACCATTTGGATTCCCATTTTTAAATATGAAAAGAAAAACCTATTTGTGGATCTAGTTAACTGACCGCTCTCTAATTCTGAAATGGCTTTGTCAATAAATCAATTTATTTTAGAAGTGGCGTATAAAATCATTTATCATTTTTCTTTATAGCTAAAAAAATTGACGCTTTGTTTTTAAGATATCTAGTGCTTTGCAAATAGTTATTTTATATTGTCTACATTTTAAATTCCTGTTTATTTCTAACAGTAGTTTTATTCTATTATCAATTAAGATTCACTCATGGACAAAACTTAAGTAAGTTGTACCTTTTAAAATGTATATCGGGATTGAGACAATAACTCTGAAAGATATTACAGTAACCTTTATTGAAGACACACGAGATAACCAAGTGTGAACAAAACTTAAGGAAGTTGTACCTTTCAGAATGTATATCGGGATTCAGACGATAACTCTGAAAGATATTACAGTGACCTTTATTGAAGACACACGAGATAATCAAGTGTGAACAAAAACAAACGAACGGCGAAATCAAAGACTTCCCACTTCCTTAAGTGTTGTCTCTCTCTCCATATAAGATAATGTATATATGTAATAATTATTAAAAAGAGATAAATTAAAGATGTTTTCGACAAGTAATTTTGTATATCGATAGATATTTTTTTCGTATAGGGAAATATCATTATTGGAAAAGTGTGGAGGTATCGATTTAAGTGTTTCTTTGATGTCGGTGAAATCAAACTTATCAACCAAATATATTTTGTCCAAATATTTCTGTCTCATTCAAAGAGAGATATTGGGTGAAATATTCCCACAATATACTTACTTTACATAACTTAGAAATGTAATTTTCTTACAGACTGCTTCAAATATGTGGCTATTTCTTCTTCAGTTTCTCTGTTTATTGGCAGGTCGTGATGTCCAATGACGTAATGCTTATTTCTATCTATTTAAAAAAAATAGTTTTCTTACAGAAGATTAATCTAATTGTTATTCTTTCCTAAGTTCAAATTCAATTCATTTACAACTTTCTTTATCAATATATTTTTCTCTCAATATACACTCATGAACAAAACTTAAGGAAGTTTTACCTTTCAGAGTGTATATAGGGATACAGACAATAACTCTGAAAGATATTACAGTGACCTTTATTGAAGACACACGAGATAACCAAGTGTGAACAAAACTTAAGGAAGTTGTACCTTTCAGCATGTATATCGTGATTCAGACAATAACTACACTGAAATATATTACAGTGACCTTTATTGAAGACACACGAGATAACCAAGTGTGAACAAAACTTAAAGAAGTTGTACCTTTTAGCATGTATATCGTGATTCAGACAATAACTCTGAAAGATATTACAGTGAACATTATTGAAGACACACGAGATAACAAAGTTTGAACAAAACCTAAGGAAGTTGTACCTTTTAGCATGTATATCGTGATTCAGACAATAACTCTGAAAGATATTACAGTGACCTTTATTGAAGACACACGAGATAACAAAGTTTGAACAAAACCTAAGGAAGTTGTACCTTTTAGCATGTATATCGGAAACTCTGAAATATATTTGATTATAATGGTCTGTACCATTTATGTGTACTAGGGATAATAATAAAATAAAAAGTCTTATTGAGATTTGAACAAAAAGCGGTTGAATCAAAGAGGTTCTACTGTACAGTATCTTCCATTCTCTTATCCAAGCTGACAGAAGACAGTTATGTAAGACGTGGGGATAAAGGAAGACGGTGTAAAAGACTTATGCCATCACCTGTGACATCTGTCTGTCTGTCCGGCTAGGGTGTATCACACTAGCGTGACAAAGATATCCAACCCAACCTTTACCTCTTTTTCCATTCATTCCGCCAACTCTCTATGGATTATGACAAATCACTTTGATTAAATATCTATTCATGATGCATTAGCATGCCATCTGTTATCAAAATTCGAAATTATTATAGACGCGTATGATTCTTTTTAAAAATAAACGGTTTCGATGGGAGGGTTCGCCACTGATGAGCCAAGCCTTCCCATTATTTTTTCCATTGCAATAAGGACAGTAGAAATTGTTTATTTTTAAAAGAATCATACGCGTCTATAATAGTTTCAAATCTCTATTTACTTTCTTTGATGGAACCGCTGAGAGGGTTCACCACTGATGAGCCAGGCCCTCCCAATATTTTTTAAATCGTAGTAAGGACAGTAGAAGTTTTTGATTGCTGTGTAAAAGAAAAATACGCGTCTTAATCTTTACATTTTCTGTAAATAGAGAGATGGCGCATTATTGTTTCATATTAAATCTTTATTTCCCTATTATTTCTATACCCATATTGACATGGTAGTCAAACACATAACTACAACTTTATTAAGACCACCAGTCTTATACATATTCATCACAGGAAGGAAACATAGATGGAGCTCCTATACTCAAGGCAGCACAGAACCCAACAATATTTGATACACACATACAGCTATAATAAGACCACCAGTCTTATACAGATTCACCACAGGAAAAAAGAAGCATAGATGGAGCTCCTATACTCCAAGCAAGCACAATCAAACAACAGCCTCCAGGTCCAACACATGTCCATAGATTACACCGTATCAAGGTTAGAGGATTTTGACATGGTAGTCTATTAAAAAAAATCAGAGAATTCATTGGAAGAAACATATAAAGAAGACCCCCATGTACTAGATTTGTAAACCAACCAAAGAGAAAAACCAGAAGACAACATCTTAAACCCTAATTATCAACTATGGATAGATCATTTTAGCAAATCTTAAAATTGAAAGGTCACATGTCAACCTCTTAGAATTATTCCACCTAACTGATATACTAAGAAAAAGCATATATCTTTAAAATACGATATAATCTCTCTCCATTACTTTTATTATATATGTTTTAGTTTGCTGAGAAAGAGCTTGTCCGAAAGCTACTCTAATCAATTAATAAAAAAGCTGCGGTGTCTTGTTGTCGGTAGGTTGGGAATACCCATAGAGACAAAGACAGAAGCCGCCTATGGGACAAAGGTTAGGGAGATTATATAAGCTGTAAAGACATCCATAAATCTAATGGAGAGGGTCTCGATCCATAAACTTCATCCCATGGCGAATTCATTTAAACCGTCTGAATAACACCTTTTTTGTTGTTTTTTTATCCTTGGTGGGTTTCTGTGGAACGACTTCGTGGAAGTCAGGGTGGTGTCTGGACTCTATCCAAACCAATCGTCGGACACAGCGCCACACCAGGAATAGGCTCTTGCAAAAATAGTGGAACCACGTGTATAGATGTCATGTACGTGTTTAGCACGATTTGGCAAATTGTTTTGGAAACTTCGAATTACTTCCTTTCTTCTTCTTTATCATTGATATCATAATTTCATATATACATCTTGAAACTAATCACATTTGACTCTTTTTTATAAAAAGTATGTATATAAGTATGTATGTAAGTAAAAGGTAATGTATATAAATAACTACAATACAGCATAGTTTCCTTTTCTTAAACCATTTCCTGTAGAAGGGTTTTTTTAAAAGCCGAAAACTTGTTAAAAGTGTAATAACTCATGGACAAAACTTAAGGAACTTGTACATTTCAGCATGGATATCGGGATTGAGACAATAACTCTGAAAGATATTACAGTGACCTTTATTGAAGACACACAAGATAACCAAGTGTAAACAAAATTGCCTGTCTCCTAAAAAAAAAAAATTAGACGACCGGCGATATCAAAAACTTTGCACTTCCTTAAGTTTTGACCATGAGTGTCTAATCTAACAAAATATTATGTAGATAGACACGTCTGTTTACTTCCTAGATGTGTTTAAAAGAGTCTTTCGCTTATTGCCTGTTTTTTTCATCTTTTTAATCGTATGTATACTTTTTTAAAAGTCCCGCAAAAAGATCCACGTGTTTAAAATCACTAGCTAATCAGTTGTAAATTATATATTATATTCTTTTTTTTTTCAAATCTTCTGATTTTTCAAAACAATTTTTAACCTCTAAGGTGTATAGAAAAGCCACGTGTACATACATGTACGTGCATGTTTAAAAAGGCATATGTTCGAATTTTACATCAACATGTTATTGAAAAAAGAAGAAGCATATGAACAAGTCACGTGTTCATTTGGCAGATACATCTGTTTACGACTAAAAGGCTCATTATATTTCTTTTAATTGGTCCATTTAATTCGAATTTGTATCTCCCCAAACGATTAAAAAATGCCACGTGGCTGTTAAATCATCGTTTTATATTCGTATGTAAGTTTTTTATTGATTTATTTATTTTTCATAGTTTGTTTTGAAGGTCTTAAAAAATATGAGGAAATAAACTTTGTTTTTAAATTAGAAATACTTCGTTTTATGTAGATAGCTTTGTTTATATTTACATTTATATCTATTTCATGCATACATGTGATGCGCACATTGTGGAATAAAAAACATTTATTTTTAAAACTATTACAAAATTTTGAAATTACTCTTGGATCAGATGGACATTTCCTCATCGTGCAACTAGAAGTTTCTAATGGTTTGCGCCATCTGACAGAATAAATATCAACTATAGTCGTTGATTTTTTTTTCAATTATTCCATAATGTTAGCCGAATACCCTATCTTGATTGGCTAAAAAAAAAGCCAATCGCGTACGCGTTTCGGGTTGTTGGCCCCCTTCAGCGTGGTGCAGGCTGTATAACGAAGATCAAAGTCTTTGAGGCTTCCAGAAAAAAATGAAGGGTATTTAAGGCCATAAGAATACGTGAGAACACTTCTGTACTATTTTTATTCATAAAAGTGATTTCATTTGTCGAAATATAGAAGGCAAATACTATTTTTTTTATAATGAAAATGCAACTTTTTGGAATGTCATTTTCTATGGATTACGAGAAACTAAATGTTTATCTTCAGCACCTATTCTCCTTTGTCTATGGAGTATTTCCTAGAAGCCACATGTTTCCTACGACCAGAACGTGTCCATTCCTTCAAACTGCTTCATTTTGTAAAGTTGCGACATCAATGTTAACACGTTGGTTATTGTGTTGGTTGATATTTCTGTCCTCTTCCTTTATTTGCATAGACACATTCTCTGGTGGAAATAATGGAACAACGTGTGTGTAGATGACAATTTGGATTATAGATATAAGACAACAAGATTACATACAAATGATTTATTCAGTATTATTCTCTGTAGATGGTATTTTTGTCTGTATTTTCCCAAACTGGTGTTGTGTCCCATTCCTTATCACAATTAATAGGATAATAAATATAATTCATTGTGTTCTAATGTACAAAGAAAAGGAAGGTGATTCTTTTGGTATATACAGTCGAACTTGGATAATTCGAACCCCAAGGGACCATAAAAAAATTCGAATTATCCAAAAATTCGAATTAAAAACGGAAATTATATATATAGGAAATTCTAGGGACCAAGATAAATATTCGAATTAAAGAGGTTTTCGAATTAAAGAAGTTCGAATTATCCAAGTTCTACTGTATATAGTTTTGAAAATAGAGCAATCCATACTTAATTCATTAGATAATAAAAGGCATATATTGGATTTAATAAAATTAAGCATGGATTGCTCTATTTTCAAAGGCAAAATAAATATTTTATTAAATCCAATATATGCCTTTTATTATCTAATGAATTAAGTATGGATTGCTCTATTTTCAAAGGCAAAATAAATATTTTATTAAATCCAATATATGCCTTTTATTATCTAATGAATTAAGTATGGATTACTCTATTTTTAAAGGCAAAATAAATATTTTATTAAATCCAATATATGCCTTTTATTATCTAATGAATTAAGTATGGATTGCTCTATTTTTAAAGGCAAAATAAATATTTTATTAAATCCAATATATGCCTTTTATTATCTAATATATATAGTTATTTATTTAACTGTATTCAACATAAAGTTTCGGAAGGAAGATATTCATGTGCCAAAATTAAAGGGAGAGATGCTTCTTTTGGCACATATAATAAAATATATATTGTATATACACCTATCCCCCGATTTACACGGTAGATACGTTCCTGAGAAAAACGTGTAAATCGAAAAAAAAAAGAATGTCTTATTTTAAATCTTTCAAACCAGCCATGATTTGCCAAAAAATTTGGCTTCTTTTCAGTTGAAGAAGAAGATGGCAATTGCTCTACAATTTTTTCGTATAGTATTTCGTTAGTATAGTGTGATAAAAACAAAAACAAAAATTATTTGGAAAACCGTGTAAAAGCGAAAACGTGTAAAACAAGTACCGTGTAAATCGGGGGACAGGTGTATAATGAAAATCAACGAGAATAATTGATATGTATTCCGATAGATGGTGCAAGTCATCAGCAACTTTCATTTGCACGATAAAGAGATGCCGTTTTCATAACATATAACTATGTACGAAAAAAAATTCTAAACTCTTTCTATTATTATCTATTATAAAGTGTGTGTGTGTGTTCATATGGAGTCCCTTAGATAAAAATTTAACTCTATTTATACAGTTTTTTTTCCACACTCTAAGACACACACACTATCTTAAGAAAATATATTTTAAAATAATTAGATTAGGTAAAGAAGAATTATCGACAATTATTTTTTAACATCTCCATTCTATTCAAACAAAATGTAAAAAACAAATTTTAAAAAGAGATTTAATGAAATATCAATATTGACACTCTCTGTTAATACACGCCATCTATCGATTTTAAAAGGAATTAAACCCTAAAAATAGAAGAAGAAAAAAAAACACACTTTGAAAAAAAATTCTTCAATATATATATATACAAGTTGAATCAACGTTTAGTTGATTCTTATTCCACTAGATGGCGCTCTCTGCCATCTAAAAATACTCATGAGAGCGGTCAGGATATGCTCTTTTTGTTATATATATACAGTTAAACCTGTCTATAGCGCCCCCTCTAAATAGCGCCTCCCTCTCTATAGCACCCTATTTTGGTGAATCCCAAGAGGGAACGCTATAGACAGGTTTAACTGTATTTATATTTAATTTAAAAGGCGTATATTGGATCAAAATATCATTTATTTTACCAATATATCAGTTGGTTGAACGCCAACCTTTTTCAAGGAATTATAACCTATTAATGTGTTCAGTTAACTGAAATAGAAAAAAGGTCAGGTGTTGATTTTAAAACTAAAAAAGATGAATTCCCTGACTGTGCGTGTTCAAATGAGCATTTCTAGATGGCAGAGCGCCATCTAGTAAAACAAAAATAAACTAAACGTTTATTTTAACTTTTCAGTGATATTTGAGCAACCCAAATATGTGTTTGTTTGTGAAAGCGTTGATATTAAAGACCAAAAAGGGGGGTGTAAGTGTGGTCAGGATATGCCTTTTGTGTTTTTAATATATAATATTGTTTTGAGGGGGGTCAGTGGAAGGATGGTCTAAATCATTGGTTTTCGACCGCTACGACCCGGGTTCGATTCCCGCATTGGGCACTTTTTTCTGATTATAAAAATAAATAAAATGCTCTGATGGCCGCCGATTCTTGCAAAAGTCCACACCCACCAGCGAGTACAAGTAACCAAACGGGGGTCTGGCACATTTGTAAGTGCAAAGTCGAACTGTTTTTCACATGTGGTGCACTTACAGTAAAAGTAGTCGCCTACTTCTACCCACCATGATTATCATGGCCTATACTACGTGTACTAGGGATAAGCAAAGAAAAAAAATATTGTTTTGAAAATAGAGCAATCCTTAAATAAATCTTTAATTAAAAAGGCATATATTGGATCAAAATATTTATTTTACCAATATGTTATACACCTTGATAAAGGTTGGCGTTCAGCCAACTGAATTATTGATAAAATAAATAATATTTTGATCCAATATACGCCTTTTTCAATAAAATAAAAAATATATATGTTATATACGAATATTATTTTATTTAAAATTATATTTCATAGATTCAAATATTCTGTTTATATCTACCACCAGATGTCGGGACTTTCCCTATATAAAACCGATTGTTGTTGTTTCCCGATGGCCGACTCAAACCTTTTGCACATTATGTAAATAAGTTTTTCATTTTTAAGATTCTTACGCCTCAAGTCAGGCATACCTTTCTCAAATTATGTTTTATATATTCCATAAGCTCAATTAAAGCTATTTCTAATATTCACTATTTTTTAATTATACTTTCAAGATTTTAACCACGACTGCATTACCATAGCATAATCCTCAAGTTAATCAAAATCATCAGAAAATCTTATTTCCTAATAAATCTATATAAAATCCTTTCAAATCAACAGAAAATCTTTTTTCGTAGTATATATATATATATTAGAAAAGGCATATATTGGATTTAATAAAATATTTATTTTGCCAATATTTCGGCTGGCTGAACGCCAACCTTTATCAAGGCATTACATTTTTGTATACACAAACTCAGCGCCGCATAGTGATAAAATATCACAGTTGAAATCATTTCAAATACAAAGTAGGTGGGGGAAATTTGTGCATGAAAAAATTAATATAAAAATTACAATCAAATATGTTAAATATCTTAAAATATTAGAGGAAAAATGAATTAAATATGGATTGCTCTATTTTCAAAACAATATATATATGTTATATTATAAATAAAAATGGAGATTTCTGTTTGATTTTTGATTAACTTGAGGATTATGCAATGGTGAGCAGTTGTGGCAATAATTAAATTAAATTAGTTATCAAAAATAGCTTTAATTGCGCTAAAGGAAAATATAAAAACATAATTTGGTAAAAGTACTGCCTGGCTTAGGGCGAGTAGAAAAAGGAAAACAAAAGATTATTTACATAATGTACAAAAGATTTGAGCCGGCCATCGGGAAACAACAACAATGAGTTTTTATAGGGGAAGCATAACCTCTGGCGGTCAATTTAACAGAGTATTTGAATCTATGAAATATAATTTTAAATAAAATAATATTTTAATATAACATATATATATAATATTATGATCGAATATAATTGTTACATATAGTTAAGTAGTAGAGATAGAAAAGATATATTTTAAGAAATGATAGGTAACATAATACAAGAACGTGTGTGTCGAGAGAAGGCGGCCTAGCAGCGGGTAAACACGGTTGCCATAGTAACCACTCTGTCAATAAAACAGGATGGTGGTGTTACGCGCCCTTGAGTTGGCGGGTGAAAAATGATTTTTAAAATGTCCACCTCCTTCAACTGGTGTGGGACAACAAAACAATTTCTTTTTCCACCTGTAGATGGCGCATATTGTTGTTATTTGTTTATTGTTTTGTATTTATTAGGATTATGTAATGAGGTATTTTTTTTCTGAAATATTGTAAGATTGTTATTGTTTTTATAAGGTTGTCCTAAAAGTTCGTGTGTTTTCTTATAACTGTTCTCAATTTTCTTTACACATACAAGATTGAGAAAATCCTTATATTTTTACAATTTTTGTTTAAAAAAAAAAAAGAGGGAAGTGTTTCCTTAGCATTCATGTATAAACATGTAATAGGTATATAGTACATATTTACTTGAAGTTACCATGATTATCATGGGGTTTGTAGAGTATGTAAACGAGGAAGCTGTGAGACAAGATGTCATTTAGTGAGTGAAATCTAAGGCATTCCTATGGATCGAGGTCACCAGGATCTACCAATAAATGTGTTCATGGCATTCCTCAGCTGACCTCGTTGCTGATTGGTTCATTAAGTGGGAATCCTGTTGTGGCGTTTCCCCCATTCAGCTGTCTCTTTATATGGACATGGTTCCTCCCCTAGAGCCTCCTCCTGGTGGAGTAACCGATTACCCACCTTACAACATATTTTATACTTTTATTTGAGTATCCCAATACAGTAGAACCTCCCTTTAGCGGACACCTCTCCACAAAGAACAATTTTCATTTGCAAAATTACAATTTTTACTATTTAGTAACTCTCCGGTAATAGGAAATCTCTCCCTAAAAGACACTTTGGCTCTGTAACTAGGTGTTGTCCTTTACAGAGAGGTAGATCTACTGTAGCAACTTTCTGGTAATAGGACACCCTCCCTAAAGGACACTTTGGCTCTGTAACTAGGTGTTGTCCTTTACAGAGAGGTAGTTCTACTGTAGCAACTCTCTGGTAATAGGACACCTCTTCCTAAAGAGGATACTTTGAAATTTACAAACTTCTTTCTGATATTGACCGATAAAAGCGTTCTCTACTTATATAACCAGTTTAGATTTCACAGTAACTAACTCAAAATATACACCCATGAACGAAACTTAAGGAGGTTGTACCTTTTAGCATGTATATCGGAACAATAAATCTGAAAGATATTTGATACACAGTGACCTTTATTGAAAACACAGGAGATAACCAAGTGTGAACAAAACTTAAGGAAGTTGTACCTTTTAGCATGTATATCGGGATTCAAACAATAACTCTGAAAGATATTACAGTGACCTTTATTGAAGACGCACGAGATAACCAATTGTGAACAAAACTTAAGGAAGTTGTACCTTTTAGCATGTATATTGGGATTCAAACAATAACTCTGAAAGATATTACAGTGACCTGTAAGTTTTGTGAACAAAACTTAAGGAAGTTGTATCTTTCAGCATGTATATCGGGATCGGGACAATAACTCTGAAAGAAATTTGATACATAGCGACCTTTGCCAAGTGTGAACAGACTCTGTCTCCTTGAAAAAACAGACGACGGGCGTCATCAAAATATGAAATTTCCTTAAGTTTGGTCCAGGATTGTATTTTCATTCCTTTTGGTCCCTGCTATTCTCTAAATGTAAAAAGTATTATTTTTTTCAAAAATATAGTTCGAATTTAGCAAAGAATATTTTTAATATAGCTATAAGAAAATGAAAATTTGTATTGGGTGATAAGAGAACTGTGGTAAAATTAGATTAGGCAAGGATTATGTAATGGAGCTATAGGATGTGTGTAAAAACTGAAAGATAAAATTACTTATTCACAAGAGCTTTTGTATTTAAATCACTAATTGCAATTTTTTTTCTGTCAACTTTTAATGGCGAGTATCGGCAGCAAATGGCCGTTTTTATCTGTTGGTAAGAGTCTTGCCAAACTCCATACGTCTTGACATTTTGTGTTTCAAAGGTCGTGTTTCAAAACCCTGTTTTAAAACCATGTTTGGAAGCCTTTGTTTTCAAAACTAAAGTTTCAAATCTATTGTTTTCTCAAAACAAAATTTTTTTTAAAGCCGTTTTCGAAACCAATGTTTCAAAATCTACATTTTTAAAAACACAATGTTTCAAAACCATTGTTTTCAAAACACAATGTTTCAAATCCATTGTTTTTAAAACCATGTTTGGAAGCCATTGTTTTTAAAACTAAAGTTTTAAATCCATTGTTTTCAAAACACAATGTTTCAAATCCATTGTTTTTAAAACCATGTTTGGAAGCCATTGTTTTTTAAACTAAAGTTTTAAATCCATTGTTTTCAAAATTGTTTCAAATCCATTGTTTTCAAGACTAAAGTTTAAATAAAAGCCATTATTTTCAAACCCAAGTTTCAAATTCATTGTTTTCTCAAATCTATTGTTTTCTCAAAACAAATTTTTTTTTAAAGCCGTTTTCGAAACCAATGTTTCAAAATCTACATTTTTAAAAACACAATGTTTCAAAACCATTGTTTTCAAAACACAATGTTTCAAATCCATTGTTTTTAAAACCATGTTTGGAAGCCATTGTTTTTAAAACTAAAGTTTTAAATCCATTGTTTTAAAAACTAAAGTTTCAAATCCATTGTTTTTAAAACCATGTTTGGAAGCCATTGTTTTTTAAACTAAAGTTTTAAATCCATTGTTTTCAAAATTGTTTCAAATCCATTGTTTTCAAGACTAAAGTTTAAATAAAAGCCATTATTTTCAAACCCAAGTTTCAAATTCATTGTTTTCAAGACTAAAGTTTTAAAAAAAGTCATTGTTTTCAAACCCAAGTTTTAAATCTATTTTTTTCAAGACTAAAGTTTCAAACACATTGTTTTAAAAACAAATGTTTCAAAGCCATTGTTTTCAAAACACAATGTTTCAAGTTCATTGTTTTCAAAACACTTGCTTCTAAGCCACTGTTTTCAAAACTAAAGTTTCAAAGACATTGTTTTCAAATCCAAGTTTTAAATCAATTGTTTCAAAACTTAAAGATTCAAATCCATTCTTTCAAAACCGAAGTTTCAATACCATTGTTTTCAAGAGCCATGGTAAAATGCTCATGCTTCAGAGCCATCGTCTTAAAATCCCATATTTCGAAGTCATTGTTGAAGAAGCCACTGTTCTTAAATCGATTGTTTTAAAATATTCTATTTCATAACTATTATTTCCACAGTATCCATATTTTAAAGTATTTTTTCATAACTAATTTTATAAAATACTTTATATCCAGGAGCTCATGCTCAAAACCCCATGAGATCTCCAAAAGCTATATATTTTAAAATCTTATATATTTCTAAATTTATATCTATATAGTATTTCTTTTAATGATATATATTTAAATTTAGAAAGAATTCTGAATATAGTATTAAAATAAAAATCCTGAAAACATTTTTCATAATCATATAACTGTTTAGAAAACACACCAAAAAAAGGTTTTTTTAATGAATATAACAAATTTTTATTTTTATATGTTCAAAACTATTTTGAAAGCGTCAAATTATTCTTAATCAAATAATATGTATATATATTTCAATGACAAAAAAAAAAAGAATGAAAATGAAAAATATCAACACAAATTTCTATAGTTCGTTATATAGATTTATATAACTAGATATTTTCAACTATATAAAAATACTTATACAAAATAAAGAATAAAATAAAGGAGAATATCGCTATTTTAACATTAAAAGTTAATAAAAAAGATATAAGTGAATTTTAAAAAGCGTCACAATATATAGTGATGTTTTTTTCATTAGGTTCGACTATCTTTTGTCATCAAATTGTCTTTTCCTTCACATCTGGTATAGCTGATTGGCGTGTATTAAATCCTGATGGGAATTTAATACCATCCAAGAAATTTAAAGAGAAAAGTTGAAAATGATATTTAGTGAGATACCGAGATATATTAAGAAAAAGGCATCTCCTTATTGTGCAACTGAAAGTTGCTGATGGCTTGCGCCATCTATTGAAATAAATATCAACTATTCTCGTAGATTTTTAATTATTCCAGAATTGGCCAAATACCCATTCTTGATTAATCAAGAAAAGCTAACCACGGACGCGTTTCGGGCTGTTGGCCCTCATCAGCGTGGTGCAAGCTGTATCTCAACGACCAAAAAAACTGGTCCTTCAGGCATCCTAATGCCTGATGCCTTTTTCTTAATTTATGCACCTTATCCCAGTACAATATCACATTTGTACTATTTTTCCCACCGAGATATATATCAACCTTCAATACCGAATCTGTTAAATTTCAGAAATGATCAATAGATGGCACTCAACTTCTATGTGTTGGAAATAGCTCATTTTACTGCTGGAAGAATTGATATTAGTTTAACGTTACATATGATGAGTCAAGTCCTACCATAATTTCTCATAAAGAGGTCAGTGTGTGTGTGTGTGTGTGTGTAAATGGGAAAATAAATTGCAGTGTCAAATAATGAGTACTTCACGATTACATAAAGCGCTGAAGAATTCTATTACTCTATTTGTAAATAAAAAAAAATAACAAATAAAATAATGAAGATTAAATTATCGTAAAGATAGAGGCTGCCTAGCCGGCGGCTTTCATATTTCTTGAAAAAATAGATACTTCAGCCAGTAAAAGGTTTTATTTTCTTAACGTGTCAATAAAAACCTTTTGTCTTCGTCAGGAGAAATAAATAAAAAATAAAGCATTTGGCAAGGCGTTAAAATTTGAAGATTGAATTGGGTAATAAAAATGATGAAAAAGGTCTTTTATTCCAATATTTGTAAATAATAAATATTGACACGTGGAAAATTAGATGTCCCTATAGATACGACGACAAAGCCGCTCTTCACGCCGCAAGAAAAAAGACGCAAAGGTACTGGGGACAAAGTTCCAATACTTCGATGAAATCCTTGGCAGAAGCACGTCAGATCCATGTCAGTATCTACAATAATTGCTAGCTGTGGGTCACAGCTCCCAAAGGGAAGGAGCTATTAACAAAGTATTTATTTATTAGAAGAGTATTATTTTTATGTTTATATTTTGTTATACTCTGTACACTTCTCTCATTGCTTATATTTTGTTTATCACTCATAGTTTGTTCTTGCCTTAAATAAATTGCTGTGTCACGCCTAAGTTGTCTTCCCTAATCTTCCACGTGGCAATATATTGAATTTAGTTTTTATTTCTTTCCTTAGATAGAGTAAATTATTCACAACCTTAAGTTGTGCTGATTCATGATCAAAAAGGTATTTCAAAAACATAAAACAATCTTCAGTTGCTGGTGCATAATAGAAAAGTCTTTAATAAATATATAAATCTAGAATAATATATCAATTACAAGTTAAATAGAAAATATTAATACTCTATCGTTGAAAATGGAATAAAATTATTTCATTTAAAAATGCCAAACTTCCTATTTAACTAGAAATTATCCGAGCAAAAAAAAAAAGAGATAATACCAATAATAAAGACAGAGTTAAGTTTATTAGTTTGAAATAACATCAGTTACAGCATTATATAAAAAGATTTACACATCTCTTAACAATTTACAAACCTAACACTCAATCTAAAATGATGAAATAAGGGGATTATGCCAAATGGAAAATTAAGCATATTGCCTGAAGCCTTTTACCATTAGAATTTAAACGTAAGCCTTTTATGTAAATGTAGAAAACGAATGCATTATCCTTGAATAATTTACAATAGGTCCTCTAATTGTAAGATCCACTATATTTTCACAGAAGGTTCTTCTGTAAATGTTTGATTTGATACTTTTGTTTATATAAATATATTGCCATTTCGAAAATATATAAATAAACTTTTATTATCTTCATAAAATCTCGAAATTTTTAAATATGTGTCTGATGATATTTATTCATGTGAATATTATAAATATTTAAAACAATAATTTTTATATTTTATATATATAACCCGTTTTAAATGCGTTTATATATAATATATATAAAAAGGTATTTAAAAATGTATTATAACACATTTATATCGTAAATAAAAATATGTATAAATAATTAATTTAAATTATTTTAATGCTTTTTGACCATCTGTTTTTTAAAAAAATATTTCGTATAATATAGATATTATTATATTTTGATTGCACAGAATATAAAAATTGAATTGATATTATAATAACTTTCTAAATTTTAATACATTTTGTTTATTTAAATACACGCATAATGAAAGATTACAAAGATAGAAACTGAAAATTTGAAGAATAAATGTAAGCAGAATATTTAATCAAATAATATATCCCCCAATATTATAAATGATTAAGATATTTTGACATTCGATAATTGTACTTTTAAAATATTAAATTATCTCAAAAAATGTAGAAATATAATATTAAATGAATCTAATATCTTTATATATATATATTGTATAAAATAAAATTTGAAAAAAATTATATAATTGATTCATTCAAGTTATATAAAATGTAGATTCGTTTATAGGTACTGAGAATGTTTATATTTTTAAAAATGTATTATGTATATTTTCTACATCTATTAATAATTTTACATATTATAAATTGTTTGGGTATTGTATAGTATATTCTTAATAAATATTATTTTATTTTATTTACGATATATGTTATTACTTTTGATAACCATTTATAAACCAAAAAAAAAAAAAAGATGTTAACAATAATTTAAAACGTTTTAAAATTAGAGACATTAAATAAATGTTTTTTTTTCTAAATTGAAAATACGACCGTTTAAAAATTATGGCTAAAAAATTTCAGGAAGAAGGATTTATAATATTAATTTTTATATTTATTCAAAATTTTATCTTTTCACTTTTTTGATAATTTTAAGATTTCTCTATAATATGAAATTTATAATATGGCGTCGAAATATTAAATTTTTATAGACAATAATATTAGCATTTATGTGTATATATATAATGAAAATAGTCTTCGTTCAAACATATCTATATAGTTAAAGTTTTTAAAATTTCAAAATAAGAAACAGATTGATAATTATGTTTGATATATATATAAGAATCTCTATTCATGATAAAATTGTGAAAAAGTTTTAAAATTACAAATATTTTCTCACAATGATATAAAGTTGATATCATTAGTAAGCCCGTTGAAGAGCGATTATCGCTTGAAAGCTAGCGTTTTTCAATAAAAAGAAACTCATTGTGAGAAAATATTTGTAATTTTAAAAATATAGGAATATTTAAAACGCGCATTCCTGAATTTTTTTTTTTTACAATAATTTTAGAAAATATATATATATATATATACTTAAATTATACTTACTTGTTAAATATTTAAAAATCTATATTAATTCGTTTGCTTAAATGAACGATTAAAAATATTTATCACAATTAGGTTCAAAATTTTTAAAAATATATTTTCCTTACAGACGAGAGAAGTGGTGTGTACCTCGAAAAAAAAGGGGAGCGTGTTAACAGGAAGAAAAGTATGATGAAATGTGATGGAGCAGACGCGCTTAATTCTTGACCAACCGAAGAAAAGCGCGGGTAGCCACGTGATCTAATGGAAGTTTGATTGAATTCAGCCCTTGACATGATAAATGGCTTGTTGAGTAACCAGGAAATTCAGGGAGGGGTGCTTTTTTAATTACTTCCGAAAGTACAAAATACTCTGAGACGTACTCTTAGATATTATATTTTATATTTATAGTATTCAAATTTTATTTAAGATATCTTGTTTTGAAATACGATATTAAATATTTCGAATTTATCTATATTTTCTTCTCACTTTATATATATCAAAAGTATCCTTTGAGAGATTTTTTTAAAGTTTTGAATGTATGGTAAAAATTATTATAGCATGCTTATTTATTTGTTAACACAAAGCAATAACGCGCCATCTATACATATAAAATGAAAGGATTTAAAAGCGCGAATGTTTCTTTTATACATAAAACGAACTTCTACTGTCCTTACTGCGATGAAAAAATATATATTGCTCGAAGCAAATATTTGAATGTAATTCTACTGTCCTATAAGCTTATGTCCATAGTTTACTTGAAAACCATTTCTAAGATTCCATCCTTCAGTGTAGCATATAAAAGCAGAATGATCCAATATAGTATTAGAGCTCTGAGAAGCGGTCTGATGGATTAAATTGGCGAAACTGCTGGGAGGGTTCACCACTGATGAGCCAAGCCCTCCCAATATATTTTTTCATCGCAGTAAGGACAGTAGAAGTTCGTTTTATGTATAAAAGAAACATTCGCGCTTTTAAATCCTTTCATTTTATTTATTTGTATTGGAATCTTTTTAAAATATGGTAAACTTTGGTATATTGGTATATGGCACACTTGGTAAACTTTGGCAATTGGAAACGCTCAATGAAATAAAATATATTCATGTAAAATTTACGAAACCCTTAATAATGCAGAAAAAGTATGGTAAAGTAAAAATAATATAACTATTCCAGTATTATTTAATAGAACTTCCCATGAATAGTTCTGGTATCTCCTTGAGGAATTCTTTAATTGGAAGCTGGATTAGATAAACAAATGTCTTCTTTTTTAAAAAGTGGTCGTTCTGCGAGGTAGTCTTTTATGGGAAGTTTTTAGTCTTTTTTTTTTCCGTGTTTGCATTTAACTCTTATCTTCTAATTTTGTGTCAAAATATTTAAAAATAAAATCCTGCCTTTAATATTTCTATAAACGAAATTCCCATAATTGCATATTGATTCTAACGCTATTCAAATTCTATTGTGAATACAGCCAATATAGAGACATTCAAGCAGAATTTAGCCTAATATTAAAAAGACTGGATTCCATTAAGCTTCAAGGATATGACGATGACTTCAGAGAAATAAAGTGATGAAGAGCTCTAAAAGAAAAGTATAGGGGTGAACTACAAACCTGACCTTAAAACGACACCATCTTTTTTAGTCTTTGTCAATTCTCTATCAACCAGTTTGACAGCTTCGTGTTTAGCCAGTATTATACAACATCTTACCTTCCTCTTCTCCCGTGATTTGTTTGCATTGATGTCTTATGTAAATAGGATCGTTTGAAAATAGGTTGTTTCCTAGAGGTCACTAAGCGGGTTTACGACGCCAATTTTGTACGATGTCTTTATAAATTTATTTGAATCTTGAAGTGAACAGGTTTTAGGTAGCCAAAGAGATTGATAATACCTAACTATTATGACTATATAACCAGGCCGAATAGTAAATAAACTATTAAATAATAATAATGAGAATGGAAAACCTAGATTTAAGAAAAAGATAGGCCAAACTAGTTTGTAAGAATAACAATTCAATATATATCAATAGCATAAAGCTAGGTCAGTAGCTAGCTTATCCATGGCATCAATTTTTCCAATTATCTTCATTACGTTTGACCTCTGCATTTTTTTTGGGGGTATTTTCAGAAGTAGAATTTCCTTTTTTTTTTTTTTTTAATGGTAAAATAAGTAATGCTCTCTTGGAAAATAGATACTGAAAAAAGAATAAAAGATTAAAATAAAGTACATATTTAAAAAATGAGATGATGAAAGAAAATATGTTCTTTTTATCGAGAGAAAATCAAGAGCTAGAATCCAAGTAGGAGCAAAAATGATAAACGATTAAGGTAAATCGATATGAAGGAAAAGTGAAATCGTAGTGAATGTATGATAGAAAGATTGGAATACATGGAAGTCACTAGGTGTGAAAAGAATAGAAGAGCATATAAACAATAGTAATGAAGGGGATGTGAAAGGTACAAAGGAAACAGGTAGGGCGATCGAGGAAATGGAAGCAAAGAGCTATGAAGGATGAGGAGGTAGGCATCCGGTGAAATTGAAAGCTGCCACAGTCCAGATGGAAGGAAGGAAGGAAGAGTCCAGCTGATGGATGACTCTTGCCCAACAAGGCTGAGGCCCATCCAGCTGTCCAGCTGTCTAGACTCGACCATCTCTACGGGAGGCCAGAATTCCAAGACGGGCATTGCTACAGATGGAATCAACTAACTAATCTACAGAAAATCTAGGGAGTATCTCATAAGTCACGTTTACAATTAAAAATAATTATTCCTACGTATGTGTGATTACATGATGTCATGAAGATTCGTTGTGTTTTCCATAATTTGTTAAGGATTGTGGTATAAATTCTGCCTAGTGGCCATCCATCCAAGAAAGAAGATATTCTAACGCTGTATATTGCATATGGTACCAGTTGGGAAGATCCTTATTCCGCCTTCAAGTTTGATTTGTCTAGTATACCCCGTTTTAGACGGTACAAGCACGAGGCATCTCCACTGGGCAAGTTGAAATTGATGATCTTCCCCTGATCTCTCAGGAAAGGCTCTGAAAAGCCGTCAGTGAGGCTAAAGAATCCCTCCTTCAGTTCAATGCAGCTTTGGATTATAAGACCATCTATGGATGGATAAGAATTCCTAGGTGGAAAGATTGTCGAGAACTTGAGACTGATTTAAAGATTTTAAAGTAAGATCTTAATAACGAGAGAGAGAGAAAGATTTAAACCAGAATCGAGGTTGTTAATTCAACTTTGGGTTATAAGACCGTTTAGAGTTGGAAATAAATCCCTAGGTGGAAAGACTGTCGGGAACTTGAGACTGGTTTAAAGATTTAAAGTGAGGTCTTAATAGCGAGAGAGAGAGAGAGATGTTAAACCAGAATCAAGGTTGTTAATTCAGCTTTGGGTTGTAAGACCGGTTAGAAAGGGCTTAAGCGCCTAGTTAGTCCATAAGTCATTATACCATAAATTCGGAAGGTACATTTCAAAGTGCAGAATACGCATGTATATATTTTATCTATGATAATATAGTCCTATTTGACCTTTCTTTAATCAATAATATTGTTCTCGATTACTTGCATATAAGATTATGCCAAGCCCTTTCTTTCTTTTCCTTCTTATTTGATACATTGTAAATAACATTACTGATTATTGCTGCTATTACTGTTATTCTGTATATACCCTTTCTACTCGGAGAATCTGTATAAGATCAAAAGGTCTAATAAACCTTTTTGTTGTTTCTGTTATAAATAATATATCTTATGCATAGCATCAAATGATAATTTTATGAAAAGAAAGACTATTGCTTAGTGAATAAGTGAATGTATATAAATATTAACGCAGGAAAACCAACCCTTTTTTGATTTATTATATTAAATTTAATGTTTAAATACTAACAATGAAATAGAGAATTTAGACTAAATATATAAATTAAATAGTTTAGAAAACAAAGGAATCGTTAGGTTTAATGAGCCAACTAATGAAGTGTAATAAATTAAAGCAGAAGATACTTTGTTTTCCCCGCTCAATATTGACGCCATTATTTAACCCTGAACAATAATAAATTGAATATATTTTTACGACGCGTTAAATTTTAAAGTGTCTTAAATGTTTAAGGAAAATATTTCAATATAATTTTTTAAAATAATATCTATAATTAAGTAATTGAAAACGTTTTATTTTTAACAAAGTAAATACGTTAAATAATAGAAAATACTTGAAATGTGATCGATTTGAATAAAAATATATTGAAAGCATAAAATTCTGGTAATTAGCGTTAATCTTTAAAAAAACATATATCGTATAGCTTCTCTCAATATTAGATTTTAAATAAGAAATTTCAATTAGATGTCATTCATCAAATATTGCCATTTTTTATCTTTTAATAAAATCGACAGTTTCATTATAGTGTGGATACCGCACGCTTTATTTAGTTTCTCACAGAGTGTGATTAGTTTTGGAATCTGGCAACACGGTTTATATTAAAATTCCGTTTAATAAGTACACTTTTAATCGCGGCTACTGCATTTTATTGGGATAAAAATAGAAATAAATTTTTACATATGAAAATGTTTTTATTGAAATAAAGTCAAATATTACAAAAAAATAGATTTTCACAGAACAAGGTGTTCAGTGAATACCGAATATGATATGAAATATATCAATTGTTGAAATTCGCTTATGAAATTCATTTTATAAAGTATTCTAAAATAAAAAAAATGCTAATCTATATAATCAAATATAAATTATAATTTTTCCAATAAAAATAATGCCACTTATAATGAAAAAACATACTGTAAATAACTACCTCGCGATTTCTTCTATGTTGTTTAATGTATATGTTTATTTAATGCTCTTTTTTCTTAATTGTTTATTTTCTTTTTGATAATTCTATTACCTACTCTGCCTCCATATGAATTATTGTAAATAGTTTCACGCGCAATTATCCAGATCGGATATAGCGGGTTTTGTAATTGCAACTGGTAATAAATAAATTGGAAAAAATAATAGAACACTAATATCTAGGTCAAAATAATAAATAAATACATTCGAATATATATAATATCAGAAATATATATATATAATATAAATAACACACACTTCTTTCTGAATATTTAGCCAGACGAACAAGAAATACTATTCTATGCCATGTTGTTCTCTCTCTGGCCACCCTGTACATTAGAGATCGTGTTCGCAGACGCTTTATATCCATCTTCTGCTGAAATATTTATCTTGTATTTACTTTTCCATTTACCATCCTTTCTTATTAACGTATATGCATTTCTCTTTTTATTTCTATATTATTAAATTATATATATTTACTATTTGTCTATTTTTTAGGTTTTACTATATCTTTGTTATTTGTATTACTCCTTTTTATATAGCTATGTTTAATAATAAATATTTATTTAATATTTTATATAGAGAGGGGTTAAATAGAAGAATAAATATATTCTCATAAATATATATTTTGTCACGTTATTATATTATTAATAATACTGCTTGTACCTGATATGAATGCGTGCATAATGGAGATTGTATGTAATTCTACTGTCCTATAAGCTTATGTCCATAGTTTTCTTGAAACCCATTTCTGAGATTCCATCCTTCAGTGCTGCGTATATAAGCAGAATCGTCCAATACAGTATTAGAGCTCTGAGTAGCGGTCTGGTGGATTAAATTGGCGAAATCGCTGGGAGGATTCACCACTGATGAGCCAAGCCCTTCCAATATATTTTTTCATCGCAGTAAGGACAGTAGAAGTTTGTATTATGTATAAAAGAAACAGTCGTGCTTTTAAATCCTTTCATTTTATGTGTATAGATGGCGCGTTATTGCTTTGTGTTAATAATGGAGATTGCCTGGCTAGCATTCATAACTTCTCAGAAAATAGAACATCTTAGTAGAGAAAATCTCTATTTTATCGACGATTGAGCAAAAGTCGTTTACTCTCGTCTGCATGAAATTGATATGTTTGCCAAATGTTTTAATTGTCCTGACGAAGACACAAGATTATAGTCGAAATGTCGAAATTTTGTTAAAAAATTTACTCTGTGTGTTTTATATTTCTTATGAATGTTAAGAACGATATGTATCATGAAAATATCATTAATTTTATTTACTTTTGTCTAGAAATTTAATATATTGTGGGGTTGTGTTTTTTATATGATACGATGGGTTAATCGTTTATACAATAATCATTTTTGCATATCGCACACGACAATAGCATCACTATCGCACAATATACTTTTCCCGATATATATTTTCTTTCCCTGAAATATTTATTGAAAAAAATCTCTTGTCTGCTTTTCACGCGCTTTAACCTTTATGTCTAAAGAGGTATAAAACGTCGTAATTGAAATTAAATATAAATATTTAACACACACTATGCCAAAAATATAGTCATTTGGAACGACTATTATCTATATTTTTTTGTATAAAAAGAGCAAGGTTAAATATAAGGATGAGAACAAAAATAAAACTTCCATTAGACACACACAAAGCTTTATTAAGACCACCTGTCTTATACAGATTCACCATAGGAAGAAAGGAATCATAGATGCACCTGTATCTTCTGTTATATAATTGAAAGAAATATAATGACTTTCTACTCTCATCTTACTGAGGTGAAAATTGCTGGGGGAGTCTTGCTCATTAGTGAATGATTTCTTAATTTGAATTCTCATATATATTACACATATTGATGAAATGATACTTTCATATTCGATAGAGGGATAGAATGCCTTTTTCATAATGAGTAGATATAACTGAATATATTTATAGATGTAAGATATTTCTATGATGACCTTATATAAATAAGATACATAGTTAAGAAAGCAATATTAACTATATATTACAAGTATATATATATATATATACCTATAAAAAGATTTTAAAAATCAAGTGATGTATCAAGTAGCGGTGTTACTAGATAGCTACTGGAGTTATGTAAATGGGTGCCTCAAATGTTTATGGCGAAGAGCCATAATTGCTTTCAAAGTGGATTTCGTAAAGCTTGTCTCAGATGTCACTGAATCATCCAAACTGGCTGACTGAAATTCTAGCCGTTTAAATAACCTTTAAGGAATTCTTTAACATATCACATATGGTAGAGATGGCTTTAGAGATTTTTACCTATCTCTCGATTTTTAATTTAGTTGAATACAATACACTTAAAGGCCTAAGTAATTGGAAAGTGCCTGATGTATCGATAGAGTAACTTGAATCCTAACATATCCTTTGTTAAAATAAGTGTGTTTATTTGAAGGCAGGGTGCTAATTTTTCATATCATTATGAACCTATCTACCTATGGATTTTTTATCACGTAATCGATAAACGGCTACTGAATAGCTACTGAGATATGAAAATGTTGTCTATTGAAGTTTGAATCATCAATAGTGAAACAAATATAGTAATTTTATTCGTTAGTGGGAAGTGACTACATTTCTGAGGGTGTTATAGATTCAACATGTAATAGTTAAAAATGAATCGACTACTGAATAATTGCTGAGAAATGAAGATTTTTATTAGTGAAACCTGGCTCATCAATAGTGAATCAAATATAGGTTATTCGTTAGAGAGAGGTGGCTATATTTCTGAGAGTGGTATAGATTCAACAGGTAATCGTTAAAATTGAATTGACTACTGAATAGCTGCAAAAATATGAAGATTTTCAATATTAAAGTTTGGATCATCAATAGTGAATCAAATATAGTTATTTTATTTGTTAGTGGGAAGTGGCTACATTTCTGAGAGTTTTATAGATTAAAAATGTAATTATTGAAGATAAAATATGCTATTTCATTGTTTCTGAGATATGAATATTTTGACTATTGAAGTTTGGTTCAACAATAGTGAATCAAATATAGTTTATTCGTTAAAGAGAAGTGACTACAATTCTGAAAGTGGTTCAATGTATGGTTATGTTATGGCTCCATGCAATGGTTAAAAATATTTACTACTAAATAGCTACTGAGAGAGTCTAATTCCTCAGTAGTGACTATCCTCTTTTTTATTTAGTCAGTTTATACGCTAAGTGACTAGTATTTTATAGAAAGAGATACGAGAAGGAAGTACAAATGATTCTAAAATATATGTAACCTAGAAAGTCGGTTGAAAATCTCTTATATAAATGTTTTCAACTGTCTATGTATTGGAGATATCACCAGGAGACTGTTGTTGGCTGCCTGGAGTATAAGAGCTCTATCTATTATTGCTTCCTGTCGTGAATCTGTATAAGACTGGTGGTCTTAATGAAGCTGTATATTGTTTTGAAAATAGAGCAATCCATATTTAATTCATTAGATAAAAAAGGCATATATTGGATTTAATAAAAGATTTATTTTGCCAATATTTCGGCTGGCTGAACGCCAACCTTTATCGAGGCATTACATCTTTGTATACACAAACTCAGTATATGTATATATATGTGTGTGTGTGTGTCTATTGGAGATATCTCATTGTAGATATATTATTATGCAATATAAATATTATTTTAAAAATATCAAACGTGTGATTATTATGGGATTAAATAGTATAATGTTATAAATATGGAACAAGGATCCTATAGAGACCGAATTCTGGAGAGCTGATACAAGATTTGAAGGAAGAAATGATGGTGGTCATCCATGGGTGAAGATTTCAAGCAGGTACGTTGATATTGCTTTATTTTATATCAAAATGCGCTTATAATACACCAGTGATATATTTAGAAATAATTCTAAAAATAACAGATAATATACACTCATGGACAAAACTTGAAGAAGTTGTTTATTTTAGCATGTATATCGGGATACAGACAATAACTCTGAAATATATTACAGTGACCTTTATTGAATACACACGAGATAACCAAGTGTGAACAAAACTTAAAGAAGTTGAACATTTTAGCATGTATATCGGGATTCAGACAATAACTCTGAAAGATATTTTATTGAAGACACACAAGATAATCAAGTGTATACAAAATTGCTTTGTCTCCTTAAGAAAAAAAAAAAACAGACGGCCAGCGACATCGAAATATGAAACTAAATTAAGTTTTGTCCATGAGTGTAAATTTTCCCTTAATTTAGTAATCGACCCTATAACCTAAAAAAGTGGAATTATTTTTTTAAACAGACTATATTTGTGTGTGTGAATACCTATATTCCTTATTTACATATATATGTGTATATACTGTTTCAGAACTATTTACTTAAAGAATAAAAATAATTTTGTCTTCTTTTTTGATAAAGGATAGGCTTTTGAAAAGAATTGTGTCGCTGCAAAAACTAAATGCAAATATTTTAAGAGATGGAAAAATAAAACGAAAAAAAAAAATAGGCATCTTGGTATTTTATCATTTACTTATTAGATAGTAAAATAAACTCATCGGAGAAAAATATGAAATTAATTATTTTTAACAATTTCAACACCTCTTCAGTATAGATAAAAAAAAAAGCAGACGATAGAAAACATAATGTTTACAATTAAAATGGCGCGATAATGCATCAAATTAATAAGTATAAATATTTGATTATTTGAAAAAGTAAAAATAAATATCAGGTAAAAAGTTTCTTTTAATTTAAATTTGCAAGCTTTCGAGCAAATATACTGTTCTTCAACGGGCTGATATTCTATGTACAATCTCTAAATAATATTTATACAAAATAATTGAAAACTTTTGTTATTGGCATGTGCTCTCGCGGGCGTGCATCAGACTGTTTCCAGCTAAAGTAATATATATTATATTGGGATAAAATATATATACATTCCAATAATTATTTAGATAATTAGTCAGGGATATTGTTATATTGGGTTGGGAGGTCAAATTTTCTATTGAAGTGCTTCCAGGAATAATCGTTGTTGCTTGCTTTCTTTGTCGTGATTATGCTTTTAGCTGTTGTTTCTGCTAGATAAATACTATATTTACATATTTAACTCTATACATCGAAATCTTCATCCAATCAGCTATTGATCTGCTGCAAGAAAATGTTGGAAAGAAGTATTAACGCATAAATGAGAGCAGAAGATGAGGCATTTTGGACGTAAGAAGAATCTCAGGGGAGAAAAGAATACAGCTTGGAGAGAGAGAGAGAGTAATGGAGAGAAGTTTCCCCAGGTGAAGGTCGAAGAAAGGAAGATTTATCACGCCTGGCAACAGTGGATTGTTCGTCTGCATTACCTCCAATATCTGTGAAAATAATAAGTATTTCTCTTTATTATCAATTCTGGCCATATAAAATATAAGAACATTTAAATTAATTAAATATATCAAAATATTTAAATCTACTAAAATATAGAATTAGAATTATTTCAAAATGTTTATAGGTATTTTTTCAATTATATTTTTTTATAATTAAAATATAGGTCGGCAGAATATCCTGTTTCGTTTTTTGTCTCAAATTTAAATAATTTTACTAAAAGGTATTAATTTATTTATTATTAAATAAGACGTGATATTCCCACAAGGGATGCTTGCGTCAAGAAACAACACTAAATTCAAATACTATATTACATAAACAATTGAATAATTACATGGCTTGAGTAGAGTTTAAAGAAGAAAATAAAGGACATTAAAATCATGCTTGAATTTACAACCACCTAATGAAATAAACACAAACAAATATACCTAGTTTGGTAATTACGGGTTTTCTCTACTAAAAGATAATAATTTTAAAGTTGTAATTTATTCATTTCATACCATTATTGTACATGTCAATATTATATATATACTATAAACAGAACACATTTTGTATAATTAATAAGTAAAATGAATTTTAATTTATATATATATATAAATATAGAATAGAAAAAAGAGAGTTTTATCCAACTCTAATCTCCTTTTAATATTTTTAAAATTTCTTTTGATATTTGATTTTAATACAAAAAAGGTATTTATTTTTATTTTAATTAAAAATATTTTTAGAAAATACTTTAAAATAAAGTAAAAGTTTGGATTCTCTGAAGTAGTTTTGATTTTAGAGGAGTTTTCAAATTCTTGGCTATATTTAAATTTTTATTTGACTTTAACGTGACATAAGAGTTTTTTT
The DNA here is from genome assembly GCA_030710605.1 of Cordylochernes scorpioides. Taxonomy (NCBI): domain Eukaryota; kingdom Metazoa; phylum Arthropoda; class Arachnida; order Pseudoscorpiones; family Chernetidae; genus Cordylochernes; species Cordylochernes scorpioides. The sequence continues at coordinate 137,640,952 of CP092863.1, forward strand.
ATATATGTTATGAATAATTTGTTGTTGTTGTTAGATAAAGGGTTGATAAGACAAAGGATCGATAAGATAAAGGGTTGAAGGTGCAGTCGTGATAAGAAAAAGATAATTATTTACCCGTCAAGTAGCTTTTATTTTCAATTACTTGAGGAAATATTACACATTAGTTATTTTCACATTATATAAAATTTATAAGGTTAATCCTATATTAGTGATTTAAAAGGATAGATATGTTAACTACGCATATTTACAACAAAACTGAAAGTCTTTCTAAAAACGATGATAACCAAAAGTAAAAATATTATTCCATTGGTTAAAAATAACATTGAATCTATATATAAATTATATTTTTATTGCTGTGATTGACTGGATATTTTACGACTTATATATAAAAAGGATATATAAAATAAAGAATATTATGTATATACTCATGAACAAAACCTAAGGAAATGAAAAGTCTTTGATATTTATATTTTTTTAAGGAGACAGAGACAATTTTGTTCACACGTGGTTTACTTGTGTGTCTTCAATAAAGGTCACTGTTATATCTTTCAGAGTTATTTTCTGAATCTCAAAATACATGCTGAAAGGTACAACTTCCTGAAGTTTTGTTCACACTTGGTTATCTCGTGTGTCTTCAATAAAGGTCACTGTAATATCTTTCAGATTTATTGTTTAAATCTCAATATACATGCTGAAAGGTACAACTTACTTAAGTTTTGTTCATGAGTGTATATTGGTTATCTCGTGTATCTTCAATAAAGGTCACTGTAATATCTTTCTGAGTTATTGTCTTAATCCCGATATACAAGCTAAAAGGTACAACTTCCTCAAGTTTTGTCCATGAGTGTATATTAAGAATAATATAATTTTCATTCTATTTTATATACGTGCGTAATGAAACCCCGCTATTTCATTATTTGGATGATCTGATGGGAATACCTCAAATCACACTTCCATTTCTTGTTTTTGAATTGTGTAGGATAAAATACCAGTTAGGATCTGTGGTCATTTTAGATGTCAGCTCTTAATGATGTGTGTAGTTGGATATTTGGATGATATTGGTAAATAATGGTTCAGTGATCTGGATCAATTGATTGGTCATATCATCCTGACCATCACATAAGCATTTGTAAATGGCATAGCGCCTTTTAGCTTATTCCATTTCTTGACAAATTAAGAAGAGTCAGCCAGGTTTGCACAGACACATATATATATATGTGTGAAAAAAAAAAGTACAAATGTGATATTGTACTGGAATAAGGTTGATGAATTAAAAGAAAAAAGGGCATCTTCTTATCAGGTAACTGAAAGTTTCTGATATTTGGCCAATTCTGGAATAATTAAAATCAATAAGGAGATGCCCTTTTTTATAATTTATCCACCTTATCCCAGTACAATATCACCTTTGTACTGTTTTTTCACATTGTGTCGCGGTCTCACGCAAATTCTGGCCTTTAACTACCCGTTTCATGATTTTTCAGGATGCCTGAATGACCAGTTTTTTGGTCGTTGGGGTACAGCTTGCCAATTCTGGAATAATTAGAAATCAATGAATAGTTTATATTTATTATGATAGATAGTGCAAGCTATAAGCAACTTTCAGTTGCCTGATAAGTAGATCCCTTTTTTTTCTTTTAAATACATATATATATACCTAGAGAGGCATTTCTCCCTTTAATTATAATCAGAACAATATACAAATATAGGAAGAAATGCCTCTATAGGTAGACGAATATACTCCTCCCGCAACTTTATATTGTTTTATAGCCACAGAATCGGCCCTTGTCACTTCACCATCTTAAACAACTATTTGGTAAAATTGGCCAATTTCATAACTCCTCAATTAATCAAAAATATATTTAAGAATAATATATATATTTTTAATATATACAGTGTGTATAGAAACATTTAATTAGAATAACATTGCACTTTCAAATATATATATTCGTATATATGTGTGTGTGATTTTATATACATATATATTCTATTTATTTTTACTTGGCAGAAGAGAAATATTTTTTTCCAAATGGTCGTCTGCGTTTTCCCGCCCAGAGCAGGTGCGGCTACCAATCAGGTTATGTAACAAGTGAAGGTTGGATAATAAAACGCAAGGGAATCACGTATGCAAATGTTACTTGGTTCTGTAACAAATTTATGCAAATTTTTATTCTGAGGAAGAATATGTATTCATTCCCAAAATTATTCATCAATTGGAGGAAGATGTTTCCCCTTTATTTTTGTACTTATTTTTTTCTCGTTAGGATATCGCATTTATATCAGGAATAGAGAGATATAAATATATATATGGAGTGATAAGCTTTTCTGCCTTTATTTTCCCTATATTTGTAAGAAATTTATAAATAATAATGAAAGTCATAAAATAGATTGAAACAAATATTGGAAAAATGTTAGCAACAAGGACACTTTATTCTTAGAATATCAGTATGCAAAGTGTATGTATGCAAATAATTATAAGTGAATGCATCGATCAACGCTCTTCCACAAATATATTATTATATGGCTTTAGAGCGCCATCTATATATATAAAAATAAAACTTTTTAGCACGATTTTTTTTTCCAAATATACTCATGGACAAAACTTTAAGAATTGAAAGGCCTTTGATGTCACCGATACTTTTTTCCCCCAAGAAGACAGAGTAAATTTCGTTCACACTTGGTTATCTCGTGTGTCTTCAATAAAGGTCACTGTAATATCTTTCAGAGTTATTGTCTGAATACCGATATACATGTTAAAAGATACAACTTCCTTAAGTTTTGTTCACGAGTGTAAAATAATTCTATTGTCCTTACTGGGATGAAAAAATGTTGAAAGGCTTATTAGTGGTGAACCCTCCCAGAGGTATCGCCAATTGAAACCACCAGACCGCGCTTTTTAGAGCTTTAATACTGTATTGGACGATTCTGTTATATATATTAGTTTGTATTAAAATATTTATAAAAATAACAAAAAATAAATATGTTACAGTGCCATCTATCTAATAAATTTTGTACTTTTTGTAAAGGGTGTGTGTAAGATTTACTCGACAGAAGAAGCTCTGCATTATAATAATTAAAAGAAAAAAGAGATGAGAGAAGATAAAGATGTGTCAGAAATTGTGGGTGAGGCAATAATCTAATAGCAAGTTGATCAGTAGACATGGGATTACCTAGCGTCTGAATGGGTCCATAGGGACTTAAGTCCATTGCATGATGGCGTCCTATGGGACCTGACCTATATACCGCTTTCTCAACAACTCCCTCTCTCTCTTTATCTTCCTCCATCTCAGTGGAATGACAACCACAATTGTGGCTACCATCTACAAGTACCATCTTGGTCTTGAGGTGGGTAACGCCAATCATCATATTGACTTGCCCACTCTGTGGCAAAGAACTCTGACGGTTCATTGATGACGGAGTTTTTTCCCGCGGTGGAAGACACCAATAAGTGATCAAGGTAGTTATCGGTAGGTCACTACATCATCTACCATTGATATGGTCACTTACAGATTAAATTAGAGAATATTTGTCCATATAGTCATCTAAAGTCGAACTCCACTTGATGGACACTAACAACAACTATTATATCTATTTGAATATTTATCAATTTTATTTGATATATTTTTCTCATATAATTTCTGCATATTTATATCTTTATATATCATATATATATATTTGTATTTTTTATCCCTAGTATACGTGGTATAGGCCATGATAATCATAGGGGGTAGTTAGTGACTGATTTTACGGTAAGTGCACCAAATGTACCTCAACATCAAAAGATTCTGGTCATAGTTAAAGAGTATTTTAAAGATGAAGTCAAATATCGAAAAAAAAATAATAAAAGTTCAATTTTTTTCATGCACACAAACTTGAATATAAAAATAAATTTAATAAGATAGATAGTCATATAAAGGAGGGCATATATCTATATTATGCTGGAATCTATATAACCTTGAAGTCTTTTTTTTATTATTATAGGAAAATGTATGTAGAAAACAGTTCGACTTTTTTAAATGTGTGCCAGATCCTTGTTACTTGCACTCACTGATGGGTTTTGGTTTTCTGCAATAATCGGAGGGCCATTTGACCAATTTTGATTACTCTAGAAAAAAGTGTCCAATGCGAGATTCGATCTCGGGATGTTGATGTAGAGAACGGACGGTTTATATCACTCTCCTAATGAAGAAGGAATAATTTCCAATTTGAAGGATTTTTGTTAAAACATTGGGAAAGTACGGGAAGCATGCAAGCGCCTATCTACCCAAAAGATAAACAAGCCAAGATGACAACGCAAGTGTTACCAGATTTTTCTATATATATATACTCCTGCGTTACCCAATCTGTGAGTGTGCAACTCAGTGAATAAGTTTCATTTAGTGGAATGCTGGTTGGTAGAATAAATACTCCATTTAAAAAAAATTAAACAAGAATAAGATTATTTATATAGGACAAAAGTGAGATTGTACTGGGATCAGATAAGTAAATTAAGAAAAATACATCTAAATATTGTGTAAATTGAAAGTTATTGATGGCTTTCGCCATCTATCAGAATAAATATCAACTAATCGTTGATTTTTTAAAATAATTCTAGACAATACAAGTGTTCTTGATTAAATTTAAAAGAGTCAACCACATTTAAACTCTTGGCCTTCATAAGCGTAATAGAGGCTGTACCACAACATCAAAAGATTCTGGTCATAGTTAAAGAGTATTTTAAAGATGAAGTCAAATATCGAAAAAAAAATAAAAGTTCAATTTTTTACATGCACACAAACTTGAATATAAAAAAAGAGCGATTGCTCGAAGCATATTATATATTTATAATTATATTTAATTCTGCTGTCCTAAAAGCTTATGTCCATAGTTCTTCTAAAATACCCATTCCAAGAGTCTTACAACAGTCACCTATAAAAGGAAGTTCCAAAAATGCAATATAACAGCGGTATGGTAGATTAAACTGGCGAAACCGCTGGGAGGGTTCACCACTGATGAGCCAGGCCCTCCCTTTAATTTTTCCATCGCAGTAAGGACAGTGGAAATTGTTTTATTTTAAAAATAATATTACGCCTCTAAAATAGTTTTATAATTTAAAAATAAATTTAATGAGATAGATATTCATATAAATGAAGGCATATATCTATATTTTATTGGAATCTATATAAACCTGAAGTATTTTTTATTATTATAGGAAAATTTAGATATTCGTGTTATTTTAGTTGAGTTTTTCCGCGTAAAAAGAATCCACGCCATCTATCGACCAGTTTTAAAACCATAGATTACGTATTTGACAAAGAAATAGCTAAAGACATTGTGGAAATAAGGTTTATGTTTCTATAATAGTTTGAATTTAGCCTTCCCTCTTTTTATTTTCATGTGTAATATTCTAAAATACTAAATCATTTATTTGCGCTATTAAATGGATTCATTTTAAAATAATTTATAACAAACATTTGAATACAATAGGTTTTTAGCACATTTATAAGCGTGGAATATAAATAAACATATTTTATATTTACTCTCTGCTTAAAAGCGAGCTCAGGATATCAAAATAGGCCAGAAATTTAGCGTTTATATTTACACGAAATGAATAACCAACAAAGGATAACATTTTTCAGTACAAATGACTTTAAAACAACAGGGAATATATCTATAGGCAGGTATAAATCGTTTCAAAAGAATTTAAAAAGGTTAAATTTGACCAAAAGAGTATACGGACGTATTGTAAGCAGACGCGCCACCTTTCGATCGATAGACAAGTCGTAAAGACTGTCTGGATTCCTAAATCGATTAGGCTTAGGTCAGGTGAAAAAGGCGGGAAACAACAACTCTCATCGTTTGGTGGCGTTTGCATTTTAAAGCAGGCGAGGTTTTTGAAAGGATTCCTTAAATTATAATAAGACCATTTAATATTTTTGAATTTCTTATTTGTATTTCATTAGATTAAAACTTGCTTATATATTTATATATTGGTGTTTTTTTTTACTGTGGTGATAAAAATAATGAATTGTTCTAATGCATAAAGATATGGGTGCCTCTTTTGGTACATATTTAAGCTTATAGAATTTGGATATTCAATCAATATAGCATTTTCTTCTGCTTTCAAAATTCTGTACTTTGAATACCTATACAATTTATTCTATAAATATGTTTTATCTTGAAGTTTTTGTGAATTTTCAAACAACCTTTTGAGAGGGATGGCGCATTCATGTGCGAAATATTAAGAGAAAGAAATTACCTCTAAATTTAAAATGCACAAAAAAAAACAGCTTTGCATTTTCCTTACGCAAACTGTACAACTTTAAATCTTGGCAAATATGACACAGATTCAGGCAAAAAAGGCATATTTTTAGATTATAAAAAAAGGATTTAATTGCCAATATTTCGGGTCCAAGTGCAATAACGAATTTATTTTGTATTAACTTTATTGGTAAATTAATCTTTTTTTTTTAATCCAATGTCTTTTTAGTATTTAAAGATTTAATTATTATAGAATAAAATTAAATATATTATGGAACAAACCTGAATAAACGATTAATTTATTTTTATCCCACTAGATGGCGCTCTGTCATCTAAAAATGTTCATGTGAGCGGTCAGGATATGCTCTTTTTATTATTATTTATCATGCCGTATTATAATTTGATATATTTTTGAATAAATAAAATAATCCAAATTATAATACCCCCATATATCACGCCTATGATTACAAGCTATAGAGGTTATATAAGGTAAGGTATAAAGCTGGAAGTCAGGAAAACAATAAAAAAACAAGGTATCGTCTGCCTTGAATATAAATTGGCGGGAAATTACGACATGGCATACGGGTAGCTGGCTCTACATGTTGAGTACTTCCGTAGTGTGTGTTATCTACAGTTCCTTCTTTTTTTATTATTATTATACCTCCTCACTCAATATAATCCTAGCATACTAACTGGTGTTTCCCGGGTGTTGTATGCTTCTGTTCATATTAAACATTTATTTGTAAAACGACATTTGACAATTATCCCGCATGTGTCTCTTTTGAACGAAAAATCAAAATTTATTTAAAGGAGAAATAACGACTATTTCTTATCTTAGGGATGAGGTATGAAAGGATGAATTGTGAAGAGTAATGATAAACGGAAAAATGAAAGTGTTCAGGGATGGGAAACGAACCCACAGTGTTCGCGTTACCGGGCAGATGCCATGTCCATTTATTTTTCCGTTTATCATTACTCTTCACAATTCATTCTTTCATACTTCATCCCTAGTATTAGAAATAGTCCTAATTTCTCCTTAAAATAAATTTTGATTTTTCGTTCAAAAGAAACTCATGCGGGATAATTTTCAAATGTCGTTTTACATTCACAAGCCGAATTATATTGTATTGTAAATTAAATTTTATTGCATCTATCGTTAAAATTTTACACAAATAAATTTATTATAATAATTGTATTGTAATTATAAAACATTTATTTCATGATGCATTAGAGCGCCATCTGTTATGAAAATTTGAAACTATTATAGGCGCGTATGATTCTTTTTGAAATTAAACAATTTCTACTGTCCTTACTGCAATGGAAAAATTATAGGTAGGGCATTATTTTTACATTTCAGTAAGGGCAGTAGAAATTGTTTAATTTCAAAAGGAATCATACGCGTTTATAATAGTTTCCAACATTTATTTAATGACTGTTTAATATTGGATGGTCACCATTATCTCCCGTGTGTGATTTTGTAGGTAAAACGCGATATTTCACAATAAAATGCTTATAAGTAGAAAATCCATTATAATTTCTTTATACTCGCATACATATTCTACTCTATAGAGAACTTTAGAGAATTGCTTTAAATATAGAGAAAATATTTTAGAGAATTTTGTATTAAAGAAAGAGATATTAGGATAATTGTGACTATTTTTGTTGGGAAAATGATAGATTCGTAGAGGAAGAGAAAGATCCTTAATACTTGAAGGTATAAAACAATAAAAGAAGGACAAATTATATGTACATCAGCAGCTCACGCCGGCCTGTCCTATCCAATAACCACTAGCCAACCAACAATCCAACAAAGCCGCGCTATATAGGCAGATATATCAATTTGCATAGACAATACTGAAATTCTATGCAAATATCTGCATATCAAATATCGTAGAAAATATCTGAAATTGTCAATTTCAACAATTTTATGAAACCTTTGTGTATGACGTGAAAGCCTGTAAATGGAATATAAATATAAGAGGTGTATTAGTCCGAAATCATAATCTCCAGATTGGCGTTCTGAATTTACCAAATCTGGTGTTGTGTATCCGAACCATGTTCACTCAATTGCAAAGACGGTCAATAGATGACGCATAATTTGTGCGTCTATTTTGACAGGAGCGGTGGACACTTTCGTTTTATTAGATATATATTTTTCAAGAGATCACTTTTTTTTTATTAAAGATATTTTCAAATATATATTTCATAATATAAATAAACAAAACGTATCACATACGCGTTTCGGGCTGTTGGCCCTCGTCAGCGTGGTACAGGGTTTAGATATTAAACAAAGTGATCTGAGGTTCTAATAAATCAAGTTATATTTTGGCCAGAATGTCGTGAAACTACTAAAATTTAACAATGGGGAGCCTATACATTGAAGGTATGAAGGAATCAAAAAGAAAAGAAATAAGGAAGCTTTCGTGCTGATATCTTAGCAGCTACCAGTACGTAAGAAACCACCTGTCACAGTAGCAGCTGTGGCGGTATTTAAATGCCTTCCTATTGTTTCTTCCTGGCTGGAATTTGGCCTGGAGGTTTTGAACATAGAGGACTATTTTGATAGAAATGTATATATAGATAACGTACTATAAGGTACTTTAACAATACATACACACTCATGGACAAAACTTAAGGAAGTTGTACCTTTTACCATGTATATCGGGATTGAGACAATAACTCTGAAATATATTCCAGTGACCTTTATTGAAGACACACAAGATAACCATGTGTAAACAAAATTGCCTCTGTCTCCTTCTAAAAACTCAGACGACTGGCAACATCAAAGACTTTCCACCTCCTTAAGGTTTGCTCATGAGTGTATTTTATTGAGGCTTTCGGGTATTGTCCTTTCTCAATTTATAATTTAAATGAATGCAGGATGCAATGATAAACGGTGGTGGTGGTACATATCCCAAGTACACGTGGTTACAGGCCATGATTATCACAGTGGGGAGTTAGCAATTGATCTTACTGTAAGTACACCACATGTCTATACATGAAAAGCAGTTCGAATTTTGTACTTACAAGTGTGTCAGAGCCCTGTTCGGTTACTTGCACTCACTGGTGAAGTTGGACTTTTGCAAGAATCGGGAGCGATTGAAACAATATTTTCTTCAGCAATAAAAAAAGGTGTCCAATGCAGGATTCGATCCCGGGTCCTGACTGTCTAAAATCAACGATTTAACCACTCTGCCACCGTCCGTCATGCTATAAGGTATTATACCTCATATTTATACCTCCCTGTAACTTCCATTCATTATAACTACAGGTTGAATGACAAAGTACAATGCCTTGAAAGATAGCGATAAAATGTATATAACAACAACAAAAACTTTATTAAGATATTTTAGTCTTATACAGATTCTGCAAGCACAGAAATGTAGGATACATGCAAGAATAACAGTAATAACAACAAGAAAAGTCCCTGTTATGTACCTTTGGTCTTATACAGCTTATCCAAGTAGAAGAGGGTATATACAATAGTTACAATAATCAGCAATGTTATTTACTATGTGCCAAATAAGGGGGAGAGAAGCAAGAAAGGGCTTGCTGGGGAAGCTATACATAAATCAACGACCGAAGACAAATGACAAATAACACAGCCCTATTGACGTTCCGTCAAAATATAGGCAAAAGTGCGATAAAATATATACTCGTATATATATATATATATTTTTTTTAAATCATGTACCCTGGACACTTTATTTTTCCGTTTATCATTACTCTTCACAATTCATCCTTTTATACTTCATCCCTAAGGTTAGAAATAGTCGTTATTTCTCCTTAAAATAAATTTCGATTTTTCGTTCAAAAGAAACATTTGCGGTATAATTGTCAAATTTACTTCTACAGTATAATATGAAAAAGGCATCTCCATATCGTGCAACTGAAATTTGCTGATGGCTTACGCCATCTATCGGAATAAATATAAACTATTCTTGTTGAATTTTAATTATTCCAGAAGGAAAACAAAATCAACGAGAATAGTTGATATTTATTCCGATAGATGGCGCAAGCCATCAGAAACTTTCAGTTGAACGATAAGGAGATGCTTTTTTTCATAATTTATGCACCTTATCCCAGTACAACATCACATTCGTACTATTTTTTTCACAGTAAAATATTTTTATATAATTTTCAATCAACATGTTTATTCCATAGTTGCAAGATTTTGAAATAGTTACTGAGTAGAATGACACGTTCGAAGCCAGACACGCTGCCATCTGTTGTTAGTTAGTGCCGCTACCATAGACTCGACCCAGATACCAGCATTATTTTCAAATCCCCTATACATATATGGCTGCAGATACAACAAGGTAAAACCACAGTTATTGTTACTCTCATACATTAAATTCTAGTTGAAATACAATACAGCTTGAACCATAATAATACATGTTGAAGCTTGAATCACGCACTAGCGTGTTATACACTCCTGATAAAAGGGTTCCTAATCACGCGTTAAAGCGTGATCGACAGCGAGAGAGTGATAAAGGTTTTTTAAAAAAGTTTTATTTAAGATACTTTTTAACAATCGTAAATAATTAAACATGTTAACTTCTCTAAAGTAACGAAAATATTAAATCCATCTTCTACCTTTTAAAATATATATATAAAATTACAATTTTTTTATCACAAAATGCAATCTGGTCATATCGAATGAAGCGATCTGATTGGTAGATTATAATAACAGACGATCAATAGCAGGGTGACCAGTGAATACAATTAGATATCGACACCACCAGGTCAACTATAGTTACACCACCTCTATGAATTACATATTTCACATCTAACCATGATAATTAAATTTGAATATTTCGATAAAAGAGGTGGTTTCCTAATTTACATATTCAAAATAATATATTTGGCGGTAACCATTAAATATAGCACACAAATCTATATTATTATATTAGGTTGAATTGTTAATGGTTTTTATAATGAGAGAGAGAGTGTTTTAACTCTCTTTTAATATTTAGATTTTAATTTTTTATATAACCAGTATTTTATTGGATATCAAAGTGACGACAATAAATTTATGTAGAAATCAACAATTTAACATTCGATAAGTAAATTCAAACGCTTTAAAAAAAATTATATATTCAAAATTGAATGGCTTTTCTTGATTGATCAAGAAATTGGGTTGGCCAAATATCACGGAGCAAGTTAAATAAACGTTTAGTTTATTTTTGCTCCATTAGATGGCGCTCTGCCATCTAAAAAGCACATGTGCTCGTGGTCAGGAGATGCCTTCTTTATTTTTAATATTCAAAATTATATATAGTAAATTAGAATTATATTATTTTTTTTAAACATTAATATATATATATATATACATATATATATATTTGTTTTGAAAATAGAGCAATCCATACTTAATTCATTAGATAATAAAAGGCATATATTGGATATATAGTGTATACAAAAATGTAATGCCTCGATAAAGGTTGGCGTTCAGCCAGCCGAAATATTGGCAAAATAAATATTTTATTAAATCCAATATATGCCTTTTATTATCTAATATATATATATATATAAATGTCGCTAAATTTTAGAAAAGTTTGATTTGATTGTGAAATATTTATCTTTAGATTTTTTTTCGTCTTACGATACACGCAACGCGCATGTGCAGATACATATTTGATTTTATAAATAATCCACTTTCCTCTTTTAGCTTTGCTAAGCCAGTAGAAGATCCTTTATGCTCGAAACCTAGCTTGTTTTTTTTATATATAATAGTTATTATTATGAGTGACAATTTTATTTTTAGTTTTAAAATTAACTAGCAGGAGAACTCTTAGTATTCACCTAGCTACATCTAAACATGAAATTAAAAAATATTCTTCAATTATTTTTCTTAGTATACACGTGGTAAAGGTCATTATAGTCATGGTAAGTAGTTAACGACTGCTTTTACTGTAAGTTCAACACATATCTACACTTGTGGAAATCACTTCGAATTTTTCACTTATAGGTCTGCCAGAGCCTTATTTGGTTACTTGCACTCGCTGGTGGGGTTAAACTATTACAAGAATCAAATGGGTTTGGAGATTTTTTTTTACAGAAAAAAAGAAGTACCCAATGTGGGATTCGAACCTGGGTCATTGTTGTGGAAATTCAACTGTTTATACCACTCCTCCACCGACCCTCATTACAAACTTTAATACGTTGAGAAGAGGTGGTAGTAGTTTATACTCATGGACAAAAATTCATGAATTGGAAAGTATTTGATGTCGCCGGTCGTCGGTTTTTTTTTTTTTTTTTTTTAAGGAGACAGAGGCAATTTTGTTCACACTTGGTTATCTCATGTGTCTTCAATAAAGGTCACTGTAATATCTTTCAGAGTTATTGTCTCAATCCCGATATACATGTTAAAAGGTACAACTTCCTTAAGTTTTGTCCATGAGTGTATATTTTTAAAATAGAAGTTATGTTCCGCATATATATCAAATCAAAGTTCCGCATATTTTAAATCAATGTATAAATCTTTTCTACCAAATAAAATATTGAAAAAAAACCCCAAACTGATAAAGGTTTTAGGAATTTCCAACAGACCCAATGACGAAGTGGGGAAATATTATCATAGCCTCCCCTCCTTAACTCTGACAAGATCTTCTCCCAACTCAAATCTCCCTACAAATCTGAGGGTTTTTTTATACAAAGATAGGAAAGTATAATAAAACATTCTGGAAATCCCAAAAGTACTTCTAAATGAAGCTCTAGGTGTATTACACTATGTATTCAAAGTTGCATATAACAATAAATACATATTTGCATATTATATACATATCCATCTACATCACACTATAGGTCTCTTCAATAATTATTCTGAATTGACAAGCTTTCGAGTTGAATTTACTGGTCAAATTTGCAAAGTTATAGTGTCTACCCCTCGTATATTCTAATTAGAACTCGCTAATTTGCATAGTTCGGATCCCAGAAAATAATTATCTATTATAACAAACGTATATCTCTCATCATTAATACCAATAATTATTATAACTATACCAATGATATTGATAAATGTCCTTCGATAAAAGAAAAACAAATATTGTTTGGGGAAACATTCATTCAAAACAAAATACAGGCGAAGCCAAGTCCTTTGTCTGGTTCAAATTTCTGACAAAAGTTGCATAGCTTGCAATATGCAAATAGGTATTTATCTGAACTAGAAAGTGGTATTAATATAGTACAAATATTTTTTGGGGAAACACTCATTCGAGCAAATACAGGCGAATCCAAGTCCTTTGTCTAGTTCAAATTTCTGACAAAAGTTGCATAGCTTGCAATATGCAAATATGTATTTATCTGAATTCGAAAGTAGTAATAACGCATTGCGGTAATATTCACTCCATTACAATTTCCTCCGGGTTAATTAAATTCACTCGGAATTATTATCTCATTAACTTTGTTTAATAAGCATTTTTATCCAGAACAATTTCTTCCTTTTTTTGTAGGATTATCATTTATCGCTTATTCGTCTGCTTTCGTCTCAAACAACGAATCTATATTTTAACATTAGAGATATCTATATATTATGAATGATTTTTATACAGATTATTAATTTTTATATTTTGTTACTCTGGAAACTTCCCTCATTGCTTATCTTATATATTATAAATGTTGATTTTGTGCTTGTCTTAAATAAATTGCCGTGTCATTCTGAAGTTTGTCTTTCCTGATTTTCTACGTTACAATATTATGAATAATATTTATAAGAAATATACATTATTTTAGACGTGTATGATTCTGTTTGTATTATATACAATTTTCTACTGCCTTTACTGCAATGATAAAAAATATTGGGAAGGGCATGGCTCATCAGTAGTGAACCCTCCCAACGGTTTCGCCAGTTTAATCTACCATACCGCTGTAATATTGCAATTTTCTGTTTTCCATAGATTAAACTGGCGAAACCAGGGTTCACCACTGATGAGTCAGGCATTCCCAATAGTTTATCATTGCAGTAAGGGCAGTAGATAATTGTTTTAATACAAAAAGAATCATACGCGTCGAAAATAGTTTAAATTTCGTTTAACAGATGGCGCTGTAGGTCATCATATTAATAATATTTATATAGGTGTGTGTTAATTTATATTTTGAAACCTACATTTGTAAAAGTGTGACGTGCTATTTAACCATTGTACGGTTGGTTGGGAAAAGTCTCCTGAATGGAACCAGGAGATCATACTGGGTAATATATAAAGGTACAGATAGCTACCCGAAAAGGAGAATCTCTTTGTAAAAAAACTTGGTAAAACGCAGGACTCTCATGGAATACTCTGATTAACACTATAGTGAATAACTTAGTTCTACAAATTCAGAGTACGATGAGGACAACAGAAATGTAAATTGAAACTAGTGTAAATTGTTTTTTTTTTTGGGCTCATGTTGAATTGTATATAGTACTTGATTTATGTTCAATTAAAACCATTGTTATACTGGGAGTATCCTGTATGGGGCTTGATCCCTAATAAAGGTCTGTGTGTGTGTGTATTTAACCATTGTAAATTTGATAATCCATAGGATTGAATAGCTATATAGTTTTGAATTTGAGATATAAATGAGATTCTATAATTGGGGTGGAATACAAGAAGGTTTTATATAACCTTACATTATAACATTTGTATTCATTGAAGTCTATTAAGGTTTGTATAAGAGAAATAGCTTGCGAATTTATATTTATTGGAATAAATTAGCGTTAAAAAAGGTTAGTACACCAAATTTTCTCTCAGAGAATGTTTTAATTATTCAGAAATGTAAATCAACCACACATTTGAAATGTTTTCTCCAATTGCAAAAGGCCATTTCAACATCATGGATAGCAATCCCGTTAATGAAACTCATCTTCCCAACTGCCATCCAGTTTCTATATAACGGATTAAACGTGCCTCCATTTAACTAAATACTTCTTTTTTGTTTTGTTTTAAATGATAGCGAGTGTATAGGTGATGTGATTAAACTCTAATGAGAGTTTGGTGAAGGAGTAATTTGGCGAAACCACTGAGAGGGTTCACCACTGATGAGTTAACCCCTTTAATTCAATAATGATTGAATGATTTATGTAAAAAATAAAGACGTTATCAAATATGTATTGTTACAAATTTTATCGATAAATGGCGATTAAATTTATAAAACGAATTTAATAAAAAAATATATATATATACATTTGGTTATCTCGTGTATGTTCAACAAAGGTTACTGTAATATCTTTCAGAGTTATTGTCTCAATCCCGATATACATGCTAAAAGGTACAACTTCCTTTAGTTTTGTTCACACTTGGTTATCTCGTGTGTCTCCAATAAAGGTCACTGTAATATCTTTCAGAGTTATTGTCTGAATCCCGATATACATGCCGAAAGGTACAACTTCTATAAGTTTTGTTTTTTTTCCATAAGTGAACTTTGCTGTTTATAATGATCAATGCCACAAAAATAAGGAAATTTACAAAACTGACTTAAAAGTTTCAGTTATCATCTTGTGACAATAAACAATTCTTATCAAGTCAACGATACCATCTTTTTTAATTCCAAATTCCCATTGACGACCCCTTTATCATCAGAAATGGCTAAATATAATTAAGAGATAGACATCTATAAAAAAACAGCCTTCATTATTGTTGTAAAGGAATGATATTGCGGATGTGTGGCGCTGTGACCATCGAAGTGTCCACGGCAGAAATAAGGTCGAGGAGGGGCCTTGAGTCTTATATAAAGTTTGCTGCAGATCCCGGAAGATTACATAAGTCTCTGGGTCACCTACCTAATTGCTTCTCAAATCTAATGGTCCTAGAAAAAGGTGTTGGAGGAAAAACTTGTGACCGTTGAAGATGTTTTTTTTTCTTCTTCTCGATATATGATTTGAACTGACCTTCTTTCTACTTGTTACTCATTGGGCTTTCCTTTTAGCCTCGTTTTCTTCTTCTTCTCTTTTGTTTTGTGTGTTTGTAGGTTCCTTTTGTCTTGAATGGATGGATGGTTGGTTTACCAGAATTGAGGTTTTTATTTCTTTTGGAATCTTTTTTTATGAAGGTATTGATGCCATTATGAATAGCTGGATGTCTATTTATAGGATATGAAAGGTATTAAGCACGAAATATTTATTTTCCATATAAAACAAATTTTCTACTGTCTTTATTGCGATGAGGAAAATATCAGAATGACTTGGATTATCTAAGATGAGCCTTTTCAGCTGCTTCACCGATTCTATCCAACAAAGACTGATTTAAAAGTTATAATACTGTATTGGACGATTCTTCATTAACTAAATAGTTTTCTGGACTTAACATCATATGGGTTTATGAGTTCTATTACTAAAATTAAAATATAAACATTAGGCCTCCAGGAAAGTTTCTTTTTTATTTATAAATATCTCCAGCTTTCGGACAAGAAAGCCCTTCTACAGGAGAAAATATTTACATTGAACCGCCAATAGAATTAAAATCAAAATAAAATGGTTCGGGTGTTTACAGTTATTTGAATGCAGGATCAACGCGGGCTTCCATTGCCCGTGATTATCGACTTTGCTATTCAGAGGCGATATCTTCATTTGGAGGTTATGCGGTGGGTTCTCAGGGAATATTATATTATAAATTTCCGGAATATCTATTCTTCTGTTAATACTATTGTGCTTTTTGGATATGGTGGATTCTATTATAAGTCTCTGTAGTCTAAATACCCTTTCCTGAAAGCTAGAGATATTTATAAATAAAAGATTTGTAAAAAAAGAAACATTTCCCTCGAGCCCTAATGTTTGTATTTTAATATTGATTCAAGAGATTATTTTATCGAGTTATATTACTGATTATACACAAAAGATGTTACATTTTTATGCGATATTTTAGGTATCCTCATTTTCACAAGGATTTTTATAACTTTGCTGAAAAACAAAACTAATTAGAAAATTTCAAGCTTTCACTTTATCACCCACGTAGTATATAGCCCAATACATCCAGATGGCACAAGAACCTACAGGACATACAACAACTGTCCTGGTGTGGAACCAACACCTACCCACATATTCTCATGTCCAGCAATGGCCGCAGCCTTGTAGAAAATTGACATGGACCCACAACTTTATACACCCAAGATAGAGGACATTGCTGTGATAGAGATGTATGGAGACATCTGAGGCTCTTCATTGGACACGACAACAACAACAGAAAATTGACATGGACCCAGAACTTTATACACCCAAGATAGAGAACATTGCTGTGATAGAGATGTATGGAGACATCTGAAGCTCTTCATTGGACACGACAACAACAACAGTAAATTGAAATGGACCCAGAACTTTACACACCCAAGATAGAGAACAATGCTGTGATAGAGATGTATGGAGACATCTGAGGCTCTTCAATGGACACAAACAACAACAACAGTATATAGCCCTGTCAATATATAAGTGTATGTATGGACCAAGTATATAACATATATATATTTTATCTAACTGGATATTTATATTAAGTTATAGATAAATCTTTGAAAGAGGGGAAGTAAATAAAAATATTCCCTATGGTTTATTTGGAGAAGAAATTGAATATTTTATTCGGGGAGGGAAAAATAGTCAAAAATATTTCACGCGTGCCAACTTTATATACAAATATTCTAAGAAATATTTTCGTTTATTATTTCTATTAAAGTTGTTTCTTCTCTTTGAAATATTCAGGAGAGAGGACCAAATTCTGTCTTTGAATTGTAGTATTTCTCAATATGTTATATTTTATATGAAACATATATATTGTTTTTAACAATCTTCTTGAAATAAGACTGATCATTATAATATTGTCGTGAAATTTGTTTAAAGTGTAATCAAAGTACAGTTAAACCTGTCTATAACGCCTCCCTCTCTATAGCGCCCCATTTTAAATACGTAGTACGATGCGATTTACATTAAAAGTGACCTCTCTATAGCACCCTATTTTTGTGAGTCCCAAGAGGGGGTGTTATAGACAGGTTTAACTGCAATTGTTTATTAGTAAATATGTAAAAATACAATAGTTTGATGTTATATGAGAAATATAAATTATGTAACTGGATATATTTCTTCTTTAGATTGTTGTAAGGAAGACATTACACTCACCTTAATTACACGTACCTTAATACAATAATAAAACCTGCTATGATAGCTCTGTGTACTTCTATTCTTTAATGGTGACAATTATTATATAATGATCAAAATGTATAATATAAATAATATGTCCATAGTTTTCTTGAAAATTATTTCTGAGATTCCACCCTTCACAGTGTAGCTTATATATAAGCAGAATCGTTCAATACAGTATTAGAGCTCTGAGAAGCGGTCTGGTAGATTAAATTGGCGAAACCGCTGGGAGGGTTCACCACTGATGACCCAAGCTCTCCCAATATATTTTTTCATCGCAGTAAGGACAGTAGAAGTTTGTATTGCATATAAAAGAAACATTCGTTCTTTTAAATCCTTTAATTTTATATATATATATGGCGCGTTATTGCTTTGTGTTAATATATATAATGTTCAAGAAAATTGATTTCTATACCAGCTAGATATAATATATTCAAAATACATTTTTAAAATTTGTAACCATTTATCTTATCAAAATTTCACATTTTATAAAACATGTTTTCTTTAATAACAAAACAACTTTGAAAATACGTGTAAACTGTGCGGAAAGCCATCGGAAAAGGAAAATAGGCTATTTTTAAACATTTATTTCCATAATCATATTTCCATCATTCCACTTTAATGTGTATTGTAGATACATGTGTTACCTCTTTGGGAAGATGTTCTAAAGAAACATTTAAAACAAGAAGAAAACTTCTCCCAGTGTTTTCAAAGAGGAATTTAGATAGAGATGAACTTTTTGTTTTTCTTCTAACAATATATAAACAGAAAAATTATATTTTCCAGTCCTGTATCATCAATTTAAATTATTATAACGCGGCAAAACACCCGTCTTTTTTTTTTTTTTTCTTTTCAACTTGAGAATAAACGTATTTGATATTGGCAAAGCTTTCTGATAACAAAATATTACCCAGCTTTTTATAAAAATATATATAATCTATTTTGATATTAAATATAGTCAAATCCACACAAAAATATGTTTTGAAGTTATATCGAAGATTATGATAAACTCTAAGAATTTTTTTTTTTTATTCTAATTTAAAGCGCTATGTCCCCCTTTGGGACACTTGCGCTGTCATACATGTATGCCATTTGTCTATACATATATATACAATAATTTTAGGCCTTGAATAGAATAGTCATATGATGTTAACAATGAGAAAGAGAGAAAAAAAAAACGAGAAAAGAACTGGGTACAAAAGAAAGAAATGTCTAGCAATATGTACAATCAGCATAATATAAATTATCAGTTTCTTAAAAGATATTTGTTGCTATATAATTTAAAATATATCTACAAAAGGTATTTAATATACATTTCTTTACTGGAAATAAAAATACTTGGATCTGTTATTGTCGATTCTATAGTCTTGTTAGAATAAAATAAGAATAACAATGTTATCAGAGAGAGAGAGGTAAGTTAATATACATCCAACCATTTAAGACTGTGGAGAATTGTTACATATATATAATAAATTGTATTTTCAAATATAAAAAAAAACTATTTACAGGTTAAAAAACTATCTATTAAATGTATTCTATAACATTTTGATATATATGTAAATAGGGAGTCATTAAGGAATTATAGTCTGCGGAATAAATATATTCGCTGGATCACAGTATTTATCAGTAATTGGATTTGGAGATGGCTTGTTATATATATATGGCAGAATCCTTTTATCGATATTGAACTGTGCGTCTATAATAGGCTGCCTTTCAAATAAGATTATACTTACCCTTATATATATATATATGTCGTATTTCTGGGTGGATTTTGTGAAAGCTTTGTCAACATCAAATGTACTTTTTTCTCAAGTTGAAAGGAAATAAAGGCAGGGGTGTTACCGAGGTATAATAATTTAAACTAATGATAGGAGACTGTGAAATGTCAAAATTTTTGTTTAGGTATTGTTAGGATATTAATCAAAAAAGTTTATCTTTCACTAAAATGATCATGTAAGTTGTCGGGATATGTCTCTTCTATTTTTAATATAGCGCGTTATGTATTGCCTATTTATTTATACATATATAGCCTATTATTTATTGATATATTTGATCCGAGACACATTAATGTCTTATATTAGTGTTAAAAAATTTAGCTATTTAACGTTTCCTATTTAAAAATAAGAGATACTTACAATACCTTGTGTTCCTTTATTTAATCCGATAACAACAAGGTTAATATATTTTAATTAAAAAGGCATATATTGGATCATAATATCATTTATTTTGCCAATATTTCAGTTGGCTGAACGCGAACCTTTATCAAGGTGTTATACCATTTTAAAGTGTGTTCTGTTGTAACACCTTGATTAAGGTTGGCGTTCAGCCAACTGAAATATTGGTAAAATAAATGATGTTTTTGATCCAATATATGCCTTTTTAATTAAATATTTATTTATGGATTGCTCTATTTTCAAATATATATATATATATATATATATCAACAAAACAAACTTATGCAAAATTACCAAAAGTACAGTACTGCCCAATCATAAAGAAAAATTAAAGAATAATCAAATATTTTACACAAATAAACACAAAGCAGTTTTTTATACTATTTATATAGATGATATGTGATTTATATTGAGAGAGTTTTTGATTATTTTATTTGAACTATATAGCGGGTAGTTTTATATCATCATAGTTAATGGAAGATGGATTACACATGTACTGTAAATACACCCAATATATCTAAAACATTAGACTTTAAACAACCATATATAAATACTATCTTTTTCATGGTTTCATAGATATATATATATTAACGAACTCTAAATTGATTTTAAAAAACCTAACGCGCTAATAGCTATAGATTTTACTTATTTTAAATATTACTTGTAGCACATGATAACCTTGACAGAGTTGATGACTCTGTTTGTACTTCTTTCAACTTTATACTTAAATATGTTTCCCTCTCAGAGCTCTTTTTTTTGTGTTAGAATTTCCATTTAGCAAGTAAGAAAACTGTAACCGATATGTCTTCAATAGAAACTATTGATATTTGGCATTACTTAGGGTTTAAATAGTAACTTGTTTGCATAGAAATTACATTGAAACATCCAATTTTTATCATAGGGCTTACAAAACTACCAAACGATTCAACTATATTAGAACGTAACGTAACATACAAATATAATAAACATTGGATAATAATATAAACCTGCTCCAATATTCAAATAAGGGTTTTTCCAATGTAGAAGAGCTATAGGTAAACAAGCGAAAGTTAAAAATAAGTCTGGCAGCACGAGAAAAAATTTTGCAAATTCAGCAAAACAACAACTGGCGGCACTGGACGACTGCTTCTGATCGTCTGGTGGAAATAGCCGATTGCATGTTTTTACGAGAACGTTTTACAACGATCAAACAATTATTTTTTATGGTTGATCATATATGATGTAAGATAAAATTGTATATATTATTACACATTGAAATATATTATAATACAATATAATGCGGCTTATGATTGTAAAACGACATTTTAAAATTATCCCGTATGTGTTTCTTTTGAACGAAAAATTCCGTTTATCATTACTATTCACAATTCATCCTTTCATACTTCATTCCTAAGGTTAGAAATAATCGTTATTTCTCCTTAAAAATATATTTCGATTTTTCGTTTAAAAGAAACACATGCGGGATAATTTTAAAATGTCGTTTTACATTGAAATATATAAAGAAAATGTTTTTAAAGAAGTCATTTGAATACAAAGACATGTGTCAGCATTTAAAACAAATATTCAACATTTTAAATTTAAAACGATAATATCGTGTGTGTGATAACTAGTATTTCTCTATGATTTTAATTATTATTTTGTCCTAAGTTTTACACACTAATTTTTACATTTAGTTAAAAAGGGGGGGAAATTATTCTTAAATATTTGGAAAAAATAAATTATTCAAACCATATTTATGGTATTGAAAGGAAATTAGAAAGAAAATCGAGTCTGATATATCTACTTTTTGTTCATATGTTAATTCTCCTTTGAATAGAAATAATATATTTGAATCAAGTATTTTTGGATGTTTATTAAAAGACGTTTAAAATAATGTACTTATTTCAAGTAATTGATTTTAATTTCTCTTATATTTTATAAAGTTAATTAATAAAATATCTTTTACATTTTTAAAAATTCCATTAAAATATATTACAGGCTTCTATGAATATTGAATGATTGAATTTAACAAGATTACTTGGCTTGCATTTCGTCGCGTATGTTTTATACGCCAATGTATATTTGTAGCAAAGTATATTTTTTTTTAGAGAAGTCATTTTTGTTGGTGGTGGATCTCAATAATTATTCTCTGTATAAAATATAAATATTCTTTATTGAAGGTAAAAAATAAGAAACATAAATTACTAAATATATCTGAGTAAACATTACTAATAAAATAACATCTCTCTCTCACCAGAGAAAATATCTCTATTTACGGGGCTGCTAACCAAAATAAATGATTTTTGAGCCCCAAAAATCTCTAACCACAACTCTCACCTATATATATATGTTATATAAAGGTATTATTTTAAAATTATATTTCATCGATTCAAATACTCTGTTTAAATCGACCGCCAGAGGTCACGCTTTCTCTATAAATACTCATTGTTGTTGTTCCCCTTTGGTCGGCTCAAAACATTTGTACATTATGTAGATAAGTTTTTCATTTTTTTATTCTTACGCCTTAAGCCAGGCAGTACTTTAATCAAATTATGTTCTTATATATTACATTAGCTCAATTAAAACAATCTCTTATCAAGACCATTTTTGTTGTTATACTTTCAAGATTTTAACCACGACTGCACCGCCATAGCTTAATCCTTAAGATAACCAAAATTAAGATAATTTCACAATTCCAAAATCAACAGAAAATTTCATCTCTATTTTCTTTATATAAGATATATACACTGCTGACACCACAGATTTTAAGTCACAGATTATTACAATCATAGAATAAAAATAATATTTGACAATAACATCCAACAATTTTGAGTTTCAACGTAATATTTGATTTATTAAAAATCTTTCATTTACAAAAAGTGTACTATTGTAGTTACATTTATATTAACCTTTAATTATGGAGAATGTAAAATTTTGAGAATAAAAATATATAGAGATTATCTATTCTTTTAAATATTTTTATCGTTTGTATTTATAGGTATTAAAAATATAGAGATGATATCTATACGTTTAACTGTGTTTTATCGTTTGAATTTTATATAGGTTGTAGTAAGCCTAAAATAAATTGTATAACTTACCTTAAGTATGAAATAAAAATTTCTTATTTGACATTCCTGCAACAAAGCAAATTTTAAAATTGTTTACAATCATAACAAGAGAGAATACCATTTTATTATATATTTGCAGAAAGAATTATATGAAATAGATTAATATATTATTTATCTGTATTTTTTTATTTATAGTAAATTTTAACAAGTAATAAATAACTTCAATTTATTGTGTGTGGAAATATTGATATAAAATGGGTTAAGAATTAAATTGGAATTGTATATATAAAATATCGATTAATAAAAAAATAATGTTTGCTAATTTTTATCTCTCACTATGTAAAAAAGAAAATCTAAAATATATTGGTTTACAATTTATTTGTGTTATATAGGGTGATCTATCTCAAATATAAAACGATTTTATTTCGAAAATACTTTACCAAATTTTGCATATGCTTATTTAACCAAATAAAATAAAGTATGAAATATAGGTTTTAACTTTTAATTAGACAATATTAATTAATTTTAAGACATTTTTCATTTTTATTTAGACATTTTTCATTTTAATTTAGTATATTTCAGTTCAATTTAGACATTTTTCATTTTAATTTAGACGCATCGACTTTTCTATAAAAAGGTCATGAAATAAAATGAAAAATGTCTAAATATAAATTAAAAGTGTCTAATTAAAAGTTAAAAACCTATATATCAAATATCATTTTCTATATACAGATAGAAAAAAGTACGAAACAATTCAAATTCAGGAAATATATATACCACTAATATCATTTTAAAATATTATTTTTGAATATATGTACTGTGTATATAAATATTTGAAATTACATATACATATATGTATTTTTCAAACATTTTCCCCTCTCCATTAAGTATAGGTAAAATTATATTTTTTAAACTTAATTCGATTGACGTTATGTGGCGCTGAGTTTGTTGTTGACATAAACACGTTGTTATTATACCTTGAAAAAGGTTGGCGTTCAGCCAACTGAGAAATATTGCTAAATAAATTATATTTTGATCCAATATATGCCTTTTAAAATTAAATATACATATATATAGGTGTTGTATCATATAAAATATGGAATATTTAAGGTAAAAATATCAGGTTTCCATAGGGATATAAGTTTCTTAAAAATAAACAATCTGTACTCCAAAAGTTGAACAAAGGACTTTTTAAAAAGAAGCAGAAGATAGTTAACAAAGGTATTCTACGACCATTATTATTCACCCCAGTGTTGTAAAATCAATATTGGCGACCTTGAAACTTTCAACATAGCCTTAAAGCATTTATCACCCTACCCTCTCTCTCCCACTTTTTTAACAAAAAGATTTAATACAAACAGACACAAGGTCATGACTTAATCGTATAGTAGACGAACAACTTCCTTACTTAATTATTTATCAAAAATTATTGGGGCGGGAAAAAAAAAGTTTTTACGGCGTATTCCCATTGTTTTACAATTAGATTTTAATATATTCATGGCAGATTGTGACTAAGAAATTGAATGCAAGGGTATTAATATATGTCTAAAATGCAATTAAAAAATGGAAATTTTTAACCTTCCTTTTTTTTACTGATGGTATAACATAAGGTATCTTCTACTCTCTCTTTTATTTTTAACTGTCAGGTTTTTGAATAGAGGTTGGGTGACCTTGAAGCGTTTTTGAGCAGACGCCCCAGCTACCTACCCCCCAGACGAATGTCTACATCTGACGTAATTATACCCCCCCCCCCCCCCCCCCCCTTCCTTGTTATCCTCTATACGCACGCCCCCTCTAACTCCTCTTTTATAAAAAAAAAAAATGATATATAGTACGATATTTGGAATTTCCTCTCTTGTCTTTTCATACACCTATATTCGCTTATCTCACTTTTTTTTTTCATAAAAGTTTTTTTAATATTTTTTTTATAGAATTCATGTTGAATTTGCTTATACTTTATTTAAAGATACTGATTCCAAGAATATTAATCAAACATTATTGAAGAAAAATAGTACAAATATGATATTTTACTGGAATAAGGTGCATAAATTAAGAAAAAGGCATCAGCATCAGCTTGCGCCATCAGCAACTTTCAGTTGCACGATAAGGAGATGCCTTTTTATTAATCAAACATTATTGATTTACAAGAAAGAGAACAAAATATAACAGAGTAAACAAAGAGAAACTTATCTTCTAACGGTTAGCGTCTATTTACTTGTAATCTTACATATATACTCTGTGGGGGAACAATTAATTACACTTAATATATATACAACAGTTCAAACACAATTTCGAATTCGAGAAGTAAATAATTTATTAAGTTGAAAATATCAAGTTTTAAAAAAGAAACTTATTCCTAGAAACCTGATACTTTCAACTTAAAAGAGAATTACTCGTAATTTTGTTTATTATTAGAAAGCTTTCGGAGAATAAGTTCTTGTTCAAACTGAAAGAAAACTTGTACGAAAGAGCCTTCTGATATATATTGCCACGTGGAAAATTAGGGAAGACAAAAACTTCAGGATAAGACAACAAATTATTTCAGGCAAGAACAAACTATGAGTAATAAACCAAAAATAGTGCCACGAGGGAAACTTTCAGAGTAGCAAAATATAAACATAAAAATTACCACTCTGTTAAAAATAATAAATACTTTGTTACAATATATAAAGTTGCGCATTTTAATGATCTCTTTATTTTTTAATTTTACTTTTAAAATATATATATTCGCGACAAAATAATGAATAGTAAATAGAAGAAACTGACATATGACAGAATCGAAACATGTTTAATCAAAAGGCGAGAAGGATGAGAAACATATGTGAATAGTTTTCCTTTTTTTGGGCTCATGTTGAATTGTATATAGTACTTGATTTATGTTCAATTAAAACCATTGTTATACTGGGAGAATCCTGTATGGGACTTGATCCCTAATAAAGGTTTGTGTGTGTATGATTCTTTTAAAAATTAAACAATTTGTACTGCCCTTACTGCAATGGAATAAATAATAATAATATTAAGGACAGTAGAAATTGTTTAATTTTTAAAAGAATCATACGCGTCTATAATAGTTTCGAATTTTGATAACAGATGGCGCATTAATGCATCATACTAAATTGTATATAGTACTTGATTTATGTTCAATTAAAACCATTGCTATACTTGGAGAATCCTGTATGGGGCTTGATCCCTAATAAATGTATTTGTATATGTGTATTTAATCAAAAGGTAATTGTAAATTATTTGAATAGAAATAGGTATACACGGCGAAAATTTTATTTTTTTCTTTGGAGACAAAGAGTAATATGAGGTTGTAGATCTTATTTGACTATTTTGAAGCAGGCCTATACGAAATTTGGAAATTTTACCATTTGGCAATAAAAAGGAAACAGATTCATCCCCACATTTTATTATTTTCTGTTTATCAAAGATTATTATTCTGAATATAGAGCAATCCATAATATACATCTTTTAAAAATAGGGTTTATTTTGGATTTTAATAAGATAATCTATTAATTCCAATATTTCGATGGACCAATCGTCCATCTTTTATGAGGTACCTTACCTCGTAAAAGATGGAAGATTGGTCCATCGAAATATTGGATTAAGAGAATATCTTATTACAATCCAAAATAAACCTTATTTTTAAAAGATTATTATAATAAGTAAAATCTCCCTCTCCCTATTTCTATTGAAGCAATCCCATGTATTTACTTGAATAGGAAGACTAAATAAATACAATGCAAATACCAGCTAAACACCTCTTTGGCAGATTGTGAAGATTCCATTAGATCCCGTGTGGATCTCATGGAATAAAGTTCGCCCTAGACTGACGAGGGCCATTAGCCCGAAACCATAGTCTCTAGGTGGACGCTTCTCAGTTTGCTAAAGCTGGTGTTGTGGCTTTGTCACCGACCCGAGGCCGCTAGTTTGCGGAGACGGTCAATAGATGGCGTCTTGTTTTGACGTTTAATTTGACGGGAAAGGAGCCCTATGCTAATTTAGAAAGCAAATGCGTTTATACACACACACACACAAAGCCTTTATTAAGACGTTAGTCTTATACAGATTCTCCGTACAAGGTGCAATAACAGGAAAAGAGAAGCACAGGAAACCAGTAGTTCCGCAACTATATACAATTATTAGTAACTAGACGAATGGCCCGGGCAACGCCCGGGTTTTACCCGAGTGCGAATATATTTTAAAAACGTTGTCTTGGGTGGTCGCTATAGACAGGGTGATCTGTATAGACAGGTGTATGTATCACACAGCTGATAACAGGGTTGTCTAGAGTGGCCGCTATAGACAGGGTGGTCTGTATAGACAGGTGTATGTATCACACTGCTGATAACAGGGTTGCCTAAAGTGACCGCTATAGACAGGCTGGTTTGTATAGACAGGTGAATGTAACACACTGATGATAACAGGGTTGCCTAAAGTGACCGCTATAGACAGGGTGGACTGTATAGACAGGTGGATGTATCACACAGCTGATAACAGGGTTGTCTAGAGTGGCCGCTATAGACAGGTGTATGTATCACACAGCTGATAACAGGGTTATCTAGAATGGCCGCTATATACAGGGTGGTCTGTAAAGACAGGTGGATGTATCACACAGCTGATAACAGGGTTGTCTAGAGTGGTCGCTATAGGCAGGGTGGTCAGTGGTCGCTATTGACAGGGTGGTCTGTATAGACAGGTGGATGTAACACACTGCTGATAACAGGGTTGTCTAGAATGGCCGCTATAGACAGGTGTATATATCACGCAGCTGATAACAGGGTTGTCTAGAGGGGGGCAGGGAGGACACGTGTTCGCCGGCAGCCAATGGGCGCGCATTCTATCCGTGAGCTTCAGACAGAATAAGGCAATTATATATATAGATAAGGAAAAGTAAGATTTAATATGAAAGGTTGACGCCATCGCCTCAAGTCTTCAATTCCATAAGCGCGGAGCAGAAATAGGAATTAAGTTAAATGCGTTTATTATTTTTTGAAAAATCTGTTAATTTCCGATTTTAAGAATTCATTTCTCAGACATTCCAGGTAAACTCTCCCAGCGGTTTCGCCAATTTAGTCTAATACCATATTGTTCCACGAGGTTAGCTCCAGTATCAGCAAAACAGCCCAATGAAGCTCATTTTTTAGATAGTTAATCACAGCCATTCTGTGTGTATGAGTAATAAAAGAAAGACGTAGGTTTTTTTTGTCCTTTGAAAAAGGACAATAAAAATTCCCATTATCCTAATGGCTTATTATTCCCCATCGACTTAGAAGTGTAAATTAATGGGTAATTGATTTTTTTTTTTCGATTGATGTTTTTTTTTTTTTTCCAATATGTTGATTTTTTTTTTTTTTACTAATGACAAAAAGTCAGACATGTTACTGTTTATAATGATGGTGGTAGATATCCTAAATACATATGGTACAGGTCATGATAATCATGGAGGGTAGTTAGCGACTGATTCTACTATGTCTATAACAATGTCTATACATGTACAAAGCAGTTCGACTTTCACAGTTAAAAACATTTGGCCTGCTTTTCACATATGTATACATGTGGTACACTTACAGTAAAAGCAGTCGCCAACTTCTCCCACCAAGATTATCTTTGTCTGTACCACGTGTGTGTACTAGGTATAATAAAAAAAAGGTTTGGCGTTTTGCACTCACTGGTGGGGTTGTACTTTTGCAAGAATCGGAGGCCAATATATGCCCAATTTCTATTTTCTTCAGAAAAAAAAAAGTGTCCAATGCTAGATTCGATCCCAGGTCATGGCTGTCGAAGCTTGACAAATAAGTTTTCCAAAAATAACATGAGTAGGTTGAGCCATATAATTGACGACTAATACGTGTCAGGAAAACCGAGAGCGGAATGGGAGAAGTAAGAAAGAAGAAAAAAAATGAAGGGGAGGAGGTATAATGACGTAATAGTAAATAAGATGAAGACAAATGCCTCCAGAAAGATAATTGGTTGAAATAGGAGGGTAAGGGGGGGGGGGGGGGGGAGACAGGGGGGAAAGGAACCGTTGCTGGGTAAAATATCCCCCTCCACCCGTAAGAATTAAAAAAAAAAAAAAAGAGGGAAGAAAGAAATAAAGAAAGAAGCACACGATGATGCCATAAATAGGTACGCTAGCACGCGCGTTTTCTTTACGTGCGCGCTGAAGGGGGGGAAGAAGGTAGGGGGTGATTTCATTCAAGAAACTTCTTTTTTATCTCTCTCTCTCTCTTCTCTCAGACTCTCCTCCGCCCCATTGATCTAACCTTGCACGGTCGTCTTTTCAGAAAAACCCCTTTCGTCTCGATCCACAATCTAATCGCCTTACCAACGACGCCCTTAGACAACCAACCCATGGTAGTTGTTGGCCTTCTGTAAGATTATGGTTTTCGGAAATGGGTTTATGTGTCATATACCTCTTTGAAGGTCAAATTTATAATCAGTTTTATGGCGAAGGTCGTGAGATAGTTTTGCTATCTTATACGCATGACGTAATCGTTCCCCTATCTTTTTTTAATCTCACAGTTTATTCTAAAAGCAAAGATTTTTTCGGTAATTGTTATGCAATTTCTATATTCAGGTATAACGGATATAGATCGTTTTGTTATGATTACATTTGTTGATTGTGTTTACTTGAGTACCAGTATATTGGCGAAGAAAGAGATGCTATTCTCAAAAGTAAACAACAGCCAACTTACCTCAGTACAAAGTATTTTAAACCAGCGTCATATCAAGTCGAATGGTTGCTCTGTCCCTATACAACTTTGACAAAGCAGGAAAAAGGAACTTAAGAGTCATTGTTTTATCCTCCACTACATGATGGTGATTGATCATCGTGAGGATATCGTTGTAAGCCGGCAATGAGAGAGGAGAATCTGTATAAGACTGGTGTGTATTAATAAAGGCTTTGTGTATGCAATAGTGTTCTGTTTTCCCTTCCCATATAGCTTTTCTTAAAGAGAAGAAAGTCTTTCCCTTTATAGAAGTTATAGTAGTACTTCTATTAACTATAAAACATTAGAGCGCCATCTATATTTTAAAATTGAAATAATTTAGTGCGCTTTCCGATTTCCCCCATTTTTTTTATATAAAACAATTTCCTACAGCCATTATTGCACTATGTCATTACTGTTTTGCACTATATAAATGCATTGTTGTTGTTTTACTTTGGCCGACACAAAACATTTGTAAATATGTAAATACGTATTCTTTTATTTTTTCCTTCTTCACGTCTCAAGTCAGGTATTTCATCCTCAATATTATCAGTTCAATTAAATCTAATAGTAATTTGAAGTTGTTTTATTATGTTTTCCACAAAATATCACGGCTGTATGCCATTAGAATCATACTCTTGTATTCAGAATCGGCAATTTCTCTCTCAGCAATATTATCATAATAAGGCATTGCTGATTGTGTAACTAAAAGTTGTTATTGGCTTGCGCCATCTGTCGGAATAAATATAAACTAATCGTTATTTTTTAAAATTATTTGATAATTTTCATATATATGTTGTAAAAAAATGAGATTTCTGTTGATTTTGATTATCTTGAGAATAATGCTATGGTAATGCAGTCGTGGTTAAAATCTTGAAAGTATAAAATAGTAAAGATCAAAAATAGCTTTAATTAAGCTTATGGAATATATAAAAAACATAATTTGATAAAAGTACTGCCTGGCTTAAGGCGTAAGAATTTAAAAAAAAATGAAAAACTTATTTACATAATGTCAAAAGATTTGAGCCGGCCAACGGGAAACAACAATGAGTTTTATAGGGAAAGCGTGACCTCTGGCGGTCGATTTAACAGTATTTGAATCTATGAAATATATTTTTAAATAAAATAATATTTTAATATAACATATATATAAAGAGGCATATAAACTATATGTTGGTAAAGTTGAGGAAAGAAATGAGGTACAAATTAATTTTGTTTCTTCTTTCCCAAAGAAAGTTCATTACTAGAAGTGTTGAGGCCATTAAGTCTCCCAGACTTCTAAATGGTTTCCCCAGTCAATACTTCCTCGCTAATGCCAACAGAACCTGTTGAAATTAACGCCTGCCCTTAAGACAAAAAGAATTTTGTAATTTTTTCAAAAAAAATATTTTACCATATATTTATTCCGAGTTTTTTACTTGTTGTTTTCAAACTACCTCTTTTTTTGTTTATCAACAATTCCTTTTTCAATGTAAATTTTATTTTGCATTTGTTTTTTTTGTGTGTGGTGGAAAATAATAAAAAGGTATATTTTGATGTTTTTATAAACTGGAGATTTGAATAGAAAATGATATATTAATGGTATTTTATACAAGTTCTACTTTGGTAGATATTTTATGTGTACTGTATTGTATTTTCTATATTTGTATATACGAGGGCCAATAGACCGAAACGCGTACCTGGTTGGCTTTATTTTATTTGATTTATGTTCCACTAGATGGCGTTCTGCCATCTAAATCATGGGAGCGGTCAGGATACGGCTTTTTATTTTTAATTTCAAGACCTAACCTTTTTCTATTTTTCCTTATTTTTCCTTTTTCTATTTTTCCTTTGACATATATATACTCATAGGGAAAGCTAAAGGAAGTTGTACCTTTTACCATGTATATCGGGATTCTCAGACAGACTCTGAAAGATATTACAGTGACCTTTTTTGAAGATACACGAGATAACCAAGTTTGAACAAGTTTGTACCTTTTAACATATATATCGGGATTCACACAATAACTCTGAAAGATATTACAGTGACCTTTATTGAAGACACACGAGATAACCAAGTGTGAACAAAATTGCCTCTGTCTCCATAAAAAAAAATAGACAACCGGCCACATCAAAGACTTTCCACTTAAGTTTTATCGATGCGTGTCATATTGTTGAAAAAAAAGAGCGATCCATTTTATAATAAATAAACTGGCAAGAATTGAATCCCAGAAGAAGATGAGCGAAAAGCCTTGTAGAAATATCGGACTTTAATGATAAATACGATAGATCAAAGATAAGCTTTTATATATATTACAAAAATATATGTGTGATTATAAAAGCAATTATAATAAATATAATTGGACCAAATGTCAGGATTCTCCAGCGAGCCCAGAACACATCACATCAGGCATTGCCGAACAGACATCTACACCTGCTGTGGTCATCAAGGCGATAAAGAGGCCTTCAGGATCTGGTCTAGACTTGAAACCTGGGACAAGAAATAAATAAATAAAAGCTATTAAGCTGTGATTATAAAACTTATAATTTACAATTTATAAAGAAGGAAAACAGCTAAGATTTTGCCATCTTCATATATTTAAATTCCCAACTAAATACAGAATAATTTCTGTTTAGCTAGAAATTCCCAATTACCAAATCCTCAACTTGGAAAAGCAAGAATTTCTCAACAAATATTTTAATGGAGTTTAAAAGGTTTCTGGCAATTGAGTCTCTTGGTTTCTAACTTTCATTTTATATTACGAGATTGCAATTTGACCATGAAATTAAACTACAACTTTTTTCTACAACTAACAATTTACGCAGTCAAATCGTTTTTTTTGTTTGTTTACAAAAAGGTATTGCCTCTTATTTACCAATATGCAAATAAAAGTTCGTGTTTCTTTTTTAGTAGAATAATAATAATGAGTATTGGATTTTTAATGGTTTTAATTTTTGTTTGTTTGTTTACAAAAAGGTATTGCCTCTATTAATCACCTCTTATTTATTAATATGTAAATAAAAGTTGGTGTTTCTTTTTTAGTAGAATAATAATAAGGAGTATTGGATTTTTAATGGTTTTAATTTTTTTTTTGTTTACAAAAAGGTATTACCTCTTTTTATTGCCTTTTTTACCGATATGCAAATAAAAGTTGGTGTTCAGTTTTTAGTAGAATAATGATAATGAGTATATTGTAATTTTAATGGTAACATGGTCAAATAGTATTATTTTTAATCATAGAGGAGAGTGCAAAACAAGAGAAGTCTTTTTTAACCTGTAAGTTTTTGTTTTCTGAAGATAGAATGCTGTAATGGACCAAATGTTGAATCATCACTCTGTGAGATCTATTTCCGACTACTTCCGAATATTTGACACCACTGTTATTCTTTCCAGTATCTTCTTTCGTTTTTTTTTTTGTTGAGACTTCCGTACTCATTCTTACTCTCTCTATCTATCTTCAGCTGAAGAGGTAGGTAGGCATAGCTTCTTATCCTCACACCATATTTATCTTTTCTGTGAATATTGAAAATATATTTCTACTGAATTTACTAATCGAGCATGTATTACTCTGTATTTTTGTGAGCAAATACACAAATTATATTAAGACGTGATTTATCTTTAAGGTACTCTTAAAAACTTTTTATCAAAGTATACTATTTTCATTTCTTGTATAAATACACTAATGGATATTACTTAAGGAAATTTCTTATTTCAAATTTAAGCATAAACCACTCCTTATTTGCTTATATAACGGTGGATTTCCCATATATGTATATTTGAATCCCCGAGGAAGATAGGCGAACAGCCTCATCGAAATATTGGAAGTTATAATAAATAATTTGATCCAAAATAAGCGTTGGTAATTAAAATTTTAATTAAAAAGGCATATATTGGATCAAAATATCATTTATTTTACCTTTTATTTATATATATATTTAAATAAATGATATTTTGATCCAATATATGCCTTTTTAATTAAATATTTATTTATGGATTTCTCTATTTTCAAATATATATATATATATATATATATATATATATGTGCTAAGAGGTACAACTTCCTTAAGTTTTGTCTATGAGTGTATTTAATATTTTGTTTTTTTTTCATTATCTTAATATTATAATAAAGGTAAATATTTTGCTATATTATAGAATATCCCAATAATATGAAGTTGAAAATCTATAATAATAAATTGTCAATGTCATTTTCTATATAAAGGATAGGATACATTAGTTATAGCAAAATGTGTTATTGGGTTGTCCATATATCAATTTAATATTCTTTTCGGATAATATTTTATCGCTGAAAATAATCAAGTAATATTTCAGGATTATATATAAAAGGAAACATATATAGATTCTTTTTTTTTAATATATTCGATTTTCAATATTATCACATTACCAGAATTTATGAAATATCTATCATTATATACTCTATATATTTAATTTTATAATTTTAAGAACTGAAATTTACCTATAACTCAAGAAGTGAAAAGTGTATCAACCAAAATTTATATCGACAAAACATTTAAATTAAACCTATATAATTTAGGTTTTAAAAACATATATTCGATGCTATCATTTAGAAATTTAAAAAATAATTTTAAAAATATTTTGATACGTATATAACTAAATTACGATGTTTAATAAATTTTCCAAAAATATGCTCTCGAATAAAAATATATATTCGAGCATATAGTCGTTTATATACACCTGTAGAAGGGTTCATACTACTTGAAAGCTTGTAGAGACGCCGGTTATGTAAATTTCTCCTTTTTTATTATTTGCATATTCATTCAGAATATTTACATATTTGTAAATATAATTCTGTATATGAGGATGCGTTAGTTTAATAAACGTGTGTCGGTTATAAATCGGGTGTTGGGGAATCATTAATGTCATCAGGGTTTCTGGTGTTGTGGGCACTTTTAAGGAAGCATATAGGCTTCGGTTGGAGACCAGAAGAAGTCTGGCAAGAAGATACAGTCAACATAACTATTCAGATAAGACCAGACATATCCAGGATGGGGCAAGCTTTCCGAGCTTAGTAAGTGAGGCAGTGATCGTATCCGAAATAGCTTAAGAGAAGAAATTTAATAAATAGGAAAATCATCCTTGGAGTCTGCGTTTTATTGTAATTTCAGAAGATTCTTTCTATATATATTTTATATACTACCAAAAGATTGTGTTACATTCTTATGTATTAAGAAAAAGGCATCTCCTTATCGTGCAACTAAAAATTGCTGATGGCTTGCGCCATCTATCGGAATAAATATCAACTATTCTCGTTGATTTTTAATTATTCCAGAATTCTTAATTCATGCACCTTATCCCAGTACAATATCACATTTGTACTATTTTTTCACATTCTTATGTATGCGTGTCTTATGTTTTTTTGTAATTTGTAGAAATTCGCAAACCTGTTGTATGAAAAAGTGCAAGTTGTATAAGCTTATGATTTTGCTTTGTTTTAAAAATGAATCGATGTTGGTTCCATATGCTTAAATTGAATATTACTCCTTAGTTCTATATATTTTATTGCTTAAAAGGGAACACAACAAAAAGAAACTACAATTGCAAATGATTTGATAACTAACTAACAAAAATAAACAATAATAAAAATGATGATGATAAAAAATTGAATATGTCTGCCAGAAAAATGCTTCTATGAATTAAAAAATAAGAATAATTACAAATTTAACATATAAAGTCGGCAGTGACTAACCTATGAAAAGGTAGAAGTTTATATATTATTGTTCAGTGTTTTCAACAAATATGAATAATGTTTGTTTTCAGAAATTCATAATAAAGTTCCCAATAAGATAAATGATGTTCACAAGGTTTAACGGAATATACAGATAAAAATTATTATCGTATTTCGAAAGTATAGATAAAAAAAGAAATTAATGTTTTTATTTCCAACTATATTCACAATTTATATATAATATTTTAATTACACTATTAATTTGTTAGATAAATATAAATTGTAATTACAAATTAGAGTAAAATGAAGTAGCAATAAACTTGTGTTTAATTATATAGGAATTTAATCATTAAATATATACAGGTGAATATATTTTACGTCTTTTTCAGAGTGAAACACCAATTCTCCTTAAATTATATTTACTTTAGAGTGTTAACATTTTAATTATTTTAATTAATTGAGATGTTTATATATTTTTGTTACCAAACAATCAAGTGTAAACCAATTAAAATTTAAGCTACGACTGAAAACTATTTCAATTAATTTTTAACAAGTAAAAATTGTTGTAATTAAAATATATAGTATTTTTGGTGAAATACTTTAATTTTCAACACACTTTTCCTCCGTAAATTTCTTATTGGATAAACTCTCTGTAACTACTAACTATAACTAACAGGTGATTTAAATTGTCTTATGTATTAATTGAATAGATTAAATATATTGAGAGATTAAATTTGAACATAAAGTGTAATTACAAGAATGTAATTCAACTGTCCTATAAGCTTATGTCCATAGTCTTTTTGAAAACCATTTCTGAGATTCCATCCTTCTGTGCTGCGTATATAAGCATAATCGTCCAATACAGTATTAGAGCTCTGAGAAGCGGTCTGGTGGATTAAATTAGCGAAACCGCTGGGAGGGTTCACCACTGATTGGCCAATCCCTCCCAATATATTTTTTCATCGCAGTAAGGACAGTAGAAGTTTGTATTATGTATAAAAGAAACATTCGTGCTTTTAAATCCTTTCATTTTATATGTATAGATGGCGTGTTATTGCTTTGTGATAAAGTGTAATTACAAGAAAGAATAAGACGTATATAGTTTTTATTAACTTGAATAAAAGGAAACGTTCGAGCAATAATTTCTTCAACTAACTGAAAACCTAATAAACTTTAGTTAGCTGAAGAAGAGTCTGTCCGAAAGCTTTTTCTTTAATTACGTTAAAAAAAGCTGCGGAGTGTCTTATGTTTTTTTTTTTTTTTTTGTAACTTGTCGAAATCCGCAAACCAATGAGTCGGCAATGACTAACCTATGAAAAAGTAGAAGTTTATATATTATTATTATACAGTGTTTTCAACAAATATAAATAGTGCCTGTCATCAGAATTTAAAAATATAGTTCCCCAATAAGATAAATGATGTTCACAAGGTTTAACGGAATGTACACTCATAGACAAATAGTATCGTTTATCATGCATATCGGAATTCAGACAATAACTGAAAGATATTACAGTGACCTTTATTGAAGAAATTCGAGATAACCAAGTGTAAACAAAATTGTCTCTGTCTCCTAATAATAAAAAAAAAAAAGACCACCGGTGCATTAGAGACTTTCCACTTTCATAAGTTTTGTCCATGAGTGTAGTTGCGTTTCCAAGCTAAACATATTTTTGACTGATTCTGAAAATTTGATGAAGATTTCTGTGTGCTTTTATTAAAAGAGACTAGTTGTTTTTTAGTAGAGTAATTCCATCCTTCCATTGTTATATGCTCTTTTCTTAAAATCATATTCGAGAGAATAATTTGAAATTTTTAAATTTAAGTTTTTTATATATATAATAGCTAAATAAAATATAACAAATGTATCTGTAATAATTTTTTTAATGTCATTGCGAAAAGAAAATACTAATAAAATTCAAATTATATTTACTATTAATTAAGATAGATAACTATAGTTGTAAAAAACTCAATTAGTAAAGTCAATAAAAATCATGTATGAAATAGTTAACCTTTCAACACTTGTCAGAATATTAGTTTAACTTTTTTATAGTTCGAGACGATCTTCTGCTTATATTTTATTTAATTATCTCTTTTCAAATTCTTCATTTTTTTTTTGACAGAGCAAACCTAAGTTTTTTTTCAGTTAAAAACGTTTTCAAGTTTTAACTCGACATTGAATGCGGGCGAAATTGCTCTTTTTTTTATGTCAGTGAATGTGTTTAAATAAATATCATTTCTTTTATTGAAAATAAAGAATGATATTTACTATAAGAATGCCATTAATATTATAAATGATTTTTTTTATGAGGAATCGGTTATAGAGTTTAGA
Organism: Cordylochernes scorpioides; assembly: GCA_030710605.1. Taxonomy (NCBI): domain Eukaryota; kingdom Metazoa; phylum Arthropoda; class Arachnida; order Pseudoscorpiones; family Chernetidae; genus Cordylochernes; species Cordylochernes scorpioides. Next base: position 137,679,236 of record CP092863.1, read on the forward strand.
GAAATATGAGTATTTTAAAAAATATTTATTCTTTAAAATATATCGTACAATCTTTTACCTTATTAAACATAGCAAAGTCAATTTGGGATTTTGTTTTATCTAAAGAAATAATTCCTTTACAAAAATTCAAACTAAAAATGTGAATGTATACATTTAAATACCAAATTGAAATGTGGTCAAAATGTTTTAAATATTTATTATTGAAATCTGTGAATAAATAAACGAAAGTTGTATGTAATATACACGAATTAAGATAAATATGTATGTTACAATAAATCATAAAGCTAAACTGGGTGCCCTTGTATTTTGTGGTTCCCCTTTTACAAAAGAAGTACCTTCAGGGGGGATATCATAGCGTTCTGAAAGTTAGTCCACGCAGAAAATTGTAGATGGGAGGGTCTGATAAAAGGATTCTCAAGTAATTTTTCATTAAAGGCGTCAGCTTTTTTTTCCTTCTTCGTCTCTCCTGTCAGGATAGAATAGGAAAGAGGGATGCTGTTTGCCCAGCTGACGGGAAAAAGGAAGAGTCTCTTTAGTACCCAAAGGTGTGTGTGACGAAGGATCGTTTGCTTTCTCAGCTTTGAGCGCCATCTTTAAAATTATCGTTTGATTACCTGTCATCCTTCTATTATTAAATCTTTCTTTATTGTTTTAAAGATTGTTTAAATTATCCCGTAAAACTTTTTTTCGTATTCAAAATATTTATACGTTGATTTATTTCTAATTAGTCAATTTTTTTCTGTTTAATTGCGCCTCTACTTATCTTTTTCTATATTATGATTTTTAGGGTGTTATATGTTTATTATGAATAAATGTTATTATATTGGGTTTCTCGTTCAATTTTGAACAGAATTATTCAATGTTCTTATATATAATATAGGTATTTTATTTCTAATTTTTAGAATTTTTATGGCTATCAAATTTATATAGAAACTAATGAAATAATTTTAGTGCTAACTGAAAGATATTGTTTCGGGTTTAAAATTGAGGCAAATAATGATTACTGTGTAATTTTATGAATACATTGACAATATAAATAATTGTTATATCTACAAATATCTTTTTTGTTCTCTTATTTTACTCTTTAAAAACTATCTTCCTAATAAATATATTGTGAGTTGTAAATAAGGATTATGTAAATAAATAGGCAAATTTTTAACATCGTTCTTTTTTGATTGAGTTTTTTTTTTAATATTTATTCGGAGATACAATTAAGCTTTTGTTCTCCAAGACTTTGAATCACCTATCATTTCCTACTCTACAATATTTCATACTTGGTATCTCAATCTCTTTAAAAGTATAAATTTGATATTATAATTTTACTTTAAAAATATATAATCTTATAGATTCTTCAAATTTAACAAAAAATAGTCAAAGCAATGATAATAATGGCTTTTAATGATCATTGTTATTGAATTGTAGGTATTTGGGAAACAATTTGCTTTATGATTGGTATCTCAATCTCTTATTATTGTATAATATAATATACTATGAAAATTGGAAACTATTTTAGACGCGAAGATACTAATTTTCATAACAAATGGCGCGCTAGTGCATCGTAATATAATATACTGCTCCAAGTGATTGTTCAACCTATAATATGAATAATGTGAGGGAAATTATAGAAAGTTAATATTTTATGAATGCTATGATATATTTCATATGCTGTATGTAAGAAGACAGAGGCAATTTTGTTAACATTTGGTTACCTCGTATGTCTTCAATAAAGGTCACTGTAATATCTTTCAGAGTTATTGTCTGAATCCCGATATACATGTTAATAGGTACAACTACCTTAAGTTTTGTTCACACTTGGTTATCTCATGTGCCTTCAATAAAGGTCACTGTAATATCTTTCAGAGTTATTGTCTCAATCCCGATATACGTGCTGAAAGGTACAACTTTCTTAAATTTTGTTCACACTTGCTATCAATAAAGGTCACTGTAATATCTTTCAGAGTTATTGTCACGATCCCGATATACATGTTAAAAGGTACAACTTCCTTAAGTTTTGTCCACACTTGGTTATCTCGTGTGTCTTCAATAAAGGTCACATTAATATATTTCAGAGTTATTGTCTGAATCCCGATATATCTGATAAAAGATACAACTTCCTTAAGTTTTGTCTATGAGTGTATAAACTTGAGGGTTAAGGGTGATAAAAGTCATTTTGAAATCAGAACAATTCGTTAATGTAAAAAATGTTCGATTTAGAGAAAAACATCAAACACAATAAAGCAATGATGATAATGATAAGAATAATAGTAATTTATTCATTGATTATCCATTGTATTTTGGTGTGAATATTATTATATGTTTTCTAGAAAATCTTTTATTAAGATCTCAAATATTTTTAGAAGAAAAAATAGAAAATTGAATCGCTCTGTTTCTTAATAAATCAATAAAAAAGGGTTTATTTTTAGCCAATGTTTTTATATCTTTTCCCCCCTCCCTTTGTAATCATTTAAAGCTAAAATGAATTAGCGAAACAATCAGGAATTTATTGGGCAAGTAACAATTGGAGAAATGTTCTGATTGTTTTCTCTCTCTCACAATCAAATCTCTAATTGGTCTAATCCATACAATGATATAGCACACGATGAAGGTAAACAATGGGAGTAGAATTTCTGAAAAGATTTTTTTAGCATTGCTGCAGGAATAAGATTTGATAAGACTAATGAATCTATTTGTATGTGTGATTAACTTTACGTTGTAGTCTATTGAATGTAGGATAGACTAGATAATTGTCTATGTCTAATCATGATGAAATTGTGAAAAACGTATTAAAATTACAAAATATTTTCTCACAATGAGTTTCTTTTCATTTCAAAATGCTAGCTTTCAAGTGTTAATCTCTCTTCAACGGGCTTAATAAAACATCGACTATATCTTACAAGAAATATTTCTTGTAAGATATAGTCGATGTTTTATTAAGCCCGTTGAAGAGTGATTAACACTTGAAAGCTAGCATTTTGAAATAAAAAAGAAACTCATTGTGAGAAGATATTTAGTAATTTTAAAGCATTGTCTATTCGCTTCTGCATGCGACATAGAATTCCAAAGATATATAAATGAAATTGATCAACTTGGATAAAAACCCCTCATACTCAATCATTTCAAAATAAGCGAATTTTACCACTTATAAACCAGGCTTTCACAATATTCTTACATTGCAATAAGAACACTAGAAAGCTCTTTTTATGTAAAAGAGGGAAAATATAATCGCTAAATAATGAAAAATTTTGCAAACAGATGGCGCGCTATTTTCCCATATATTTAATACATTTCTTTATATGGTATGAAGTGGCTTGCATAATATTATACTCCTGTAAAAGGATTTGCGATACCCGAAAGCTTGAGATGAATATACAATAAAACAAGAAACTCAACCTCAGAAGCCATTTTGCTTATCATTTATAAAAAATATTATTTTTTGTATAGAAAATAAATGTTGGGGAAAGATGTTATGTAATCTTAAGAGAATTTCTAAAAAGTAAAAAGTTTGTTCCTGATGAAAACAGGCGACAAGCCATTCTAAATAATAGATATTTTGAATGTTCAAATTGTGACCTATTTACATATTAAATAAATAAATAAAATATCGAATATATATATTGTAGATAAATCAATTACATTAGTAAATTGGATTTATTTGTCAAATATAAAACTTTGGCTAAAAGGTAATCTTGTCCAGAAGTTATCGGTTTTTAAATACACTACAGTAAACTCTCCTATAACGCGATTAATGTGTTCCGTGTTATAGGAATTCGCGTTGTACGAAATAAAACTTGTATAACGCGAATGTTGTTAGGGTAAATTGTTAGCGACAAATATCATGTAAAAATGTATTGTATAAAATGAGGTATATAGGAAAAATAATTATATACTAAAACAAAACTAAATGTTATATTATTTTATATGCAAATGTATTGTACAGTTGTCAATAAGGAAATTTCCTCATTTTATTTTATAACGCGTTATACGAAAATTCGCGTTGTATAAATAAATTTGTCGCAATTTTTTTATCGCGTTGTACGAAATCGCGTTGTAAAAACTCGCGTTATAGGAGAGTCTACTGTACATGGTTAATACTGGAATTGATATTTGTTAATTTATTCTATTATTGTTTTTGATAAAGATATAGGAGTAAAAGTAATGTCAACGTATACGCCACCTATGGATAAGATATAATTGCACTTGGGGAAAAGTTCTTTGTTTTTTAAATTTTATACAATTTATTGATTCCTTGGATTTTTGAAAAGTTATTATTGGTTTATATATATATGAATAATTTTAGATTATTTATGGTCTTTATATGATGTGGCGATTAGGGTATTGTTTGGTAAAATTGGTGACCAAAAGAAATGACATTATTTTAAAAAATTAATATTTCTTGTAGGTAAATTTTATCTTTCTCTTAATTAATTAGAAAATCTATAATCTATTACAACGTTACTCTTTTAATAAATTATACAAAAGATTAATTAGAGATTTATTAAATTTTATTGTTGTGAAAATGAAAAGAGAGTTTTCGCTGAATATATTATAAAATTGAAATTTTAATAAATTTGTCCAAACTTTCCTCTCTAGTTTGTAGTTTTGACCCATTATTCATTGTTCTCTTGTTATTGTATTTTTAAAAAGTTGAATAGATAAGTTAATTATGAAGGTGGGTGTTATTTAAAACCTTTTGAAATTTGACTACTTTTCAAAATTAAGCATATTCATCACGTTCTCTTTTGCATGATTCTAACCTTTCCCGCCAATTCTATTACGTCTGCTATTTTTTTACCAGTGTTACCAGATGCAATTTCAAAAATTAATAATTTGCCTAATTTTATTGTTAATATTTTGAATTTATTTTGACCACCTTCGTATCCGTTTAGTTCAGCTGATTAAAATATAATTTGAATTAAAATAATTGTATGATTATTTTTATCTAAAATTATATCGATTACCAAATAATAATTTTTCAAAACACCTTTTATAATATATCTATTAATCTTTTAATTAATATAAAATTATTCAAATACGATAAGTTTACATATATTTCAATATTTAATTAAAATGGCATATATTGGATCAAAATATCATTTATTTTACCAATATTTCAGTTGACTTAACGCCAACTTTTAATAAAAAAAAAGGTGTTATAACATTTTAAAACACTTTAAAATGTTATAACACCTTGATAAAGGTTGGCGTTCAGTCAACTGAAATATTGGTAAAATAAATGATATTTTGATCCAATATATGCCTTTTTAATTAAAGATTTATTTATGGATTGCTCTATTTTCAAAATATATTTTAATGTTTTCATATCATTATTAATTTTTAAAATTGTATTCATATAGTAACTACCTGGAGCCTTTTCTCACTGCATTATCCTAAATAAGGAATATATTTGAAAATGTTAAAATAATCCTTGATAATAACATATTGTGGTATTTATAGATAAGAATGTTTATAAAGTTATATATAAAATCTCTAACGACATTTTCAATATAATTTCTCTTTTCAAAATTGATACTAAATAAAGATAGCCATTAAAAATAATTATAATATTATTATATATATTTGCAATCATTACTACATTAAAATAGGTTTTTCTTTTTCAAATGTAAATTATATTTCCTTATAAGTATATTGATACAAGTTTCAAGGAAGATATATATATTTAGAATATGTAATTTTCTCTTATATATATGTTATAAATAAAGATGAATGAGATTTCTGTTGTATTTTAGAATTGTTGAGATTATGCTATGGTAATGCAGTCGTGGTTAAAAATCTTGAAATAAAAATAATAATGGTTTTGATCAGAGGTTTCTTTAATTGAGCTAAGGAATGTATAAAATACATAATTTGGTAAAATTACTGCCTGGCTTAAGGCGTAAGAATAAAAAAAAAATGAAAAGTTTATTTACATAATGTACAAATGTTTTGAGCCGGCCATCGGGATAAAACAACAACGAGTTTTTATATGCAAAGCGCGACCTCTGGCGGTCGATTTAACAGAATATTTGATTCTATAATATATAATTTTAAATAGAATGATATTTCTATATAACATATATATATATATACTTATTTTTCCTTGTACAATATAGAATATAGCTCAGTATTTCCTCACTACAAAAACAAGCCATATTTCACAGCGTCATAAAATACATTTCTATGGAATAAAAACAGTTTTGTACAGTTTCTACACAAAAGAGATTTATAGACTACTGTAACATCTATTATATAGCCTCTAGCTATAATAAATATTTAGTGTGTTCATATATATATATATGTCGTAATATTTAGTGCTTTATTTCAGACCACCATTAAATCAAAGAATTATGATCTTTATTGCAGTCCGTTTAAGAACAAGGAGACCCATTATGTCTTGATATATGATTATATATGTTGACACTTTATAAAATATCTTTAGCGTAATAGTTGTCGTTAGCATTACATTTAGCATGTCATCTCTAGTAAATATAATAAATTATTTTTTTTATTTCAGGAGAGAAGGAAATCCTATATTTCGGCATTTATATTTCATTCTTTTTTCTCATAATCTGCCCACTCCGCTGTATATTTCATATTCAAAGGAAATTGTAATATACATGAAAGTATGCAAATATTTTCTATTTGCATATCAGAGAAGAAAGACGTTATTAAAAATATTTTTAGATATTTCGATTTGAATACTTTTTTTTTTTCGTTTTTTTTTTTTTTGAAGAGTGAAGAGATGATAGAGTTTTATTACAAATGGGAAGCGTTTTTTTTTTTGTTTTTATCAAAATGTTATAAGAAAAATTATTAAATATAAAAAATATATAATTTATTATAGATATTAAAGGAAAATTTGTTTTTTTTTTTTTGAATCCCGAAAAATAAAAATTCTCATAGGAAAATACAGAATAAATAGATTTTTAATTTTATTTCTATGATTACTAAGCAAAAATAAATAAATTGGCAACAATGTCATGTCTAAGATATATGTGGTGCTTGCTTTTTTTTAATATATAATAACTAAAATATCTATATTGGAATGTATGTGTGTGTTACACAATCCTACACCTATATATCGATTTTATGCCTATGTATTTTAATTTGATAATATTTATACAAGTGTATCGATAGATATACACTATATATATTTTTTGAGATGACACTAACTTTATTTCCCCCCAAATTCCTGAGTATATGGAAATTTTGGTTGACTATATTGTATTTATAAGTATGAGGGATTTAATATGTATTACAGTCAGATGGGGTGGTATTTATAGCCCCTGGTGAATTTAAAAGTTATAGTTGTGATGTATAAAACGTAAAGAAAAACATGCAGTAACATATCAAAAATCATATATATATGTTATGATTATTTTGTTTTGTTGTTGAAAAATATAGGGAATTGAAGGTGCAGTCGTAAATATAGAAAAGATAATTATTTACCCATTAAGTAGTTTTTATTTTGAATTACTTGAAGCAAATTACACATAAAATTATTTTTCACAGTAATATAGAATTTATAAAGTGAACTCTATATTCGTGAATTAAAATATATTGGAAGGTTAACTATACATATTTACAAAATATATTTAAAGTGTCCTATTCTAAATCTATGGTCAAAAATGTAAAACAGTCAATTAATGAAAATAAAATATTTGAATTTTAGGTTATATAATATATATATATATTATATTTTATAAATAACTAATCTTTAGAAGATCGAGAAACAATCAGCTTACCTTTTATAGATATTTACGACTGTGGAGTTTGAATTTAAGTCTTCTGCACCTAATTTATCTCTAAAAAATATCCATAACTTTTCAAAGTATTAAAACATTCTTTAAATGACATTCAGAGTGTAAATTACCTAAAAATACATTTTAAAAAATGATACCATTTAATTTTGTCCAATTTTCTATAATTCGATATTTGAAAAAGAGACAAATAGTATTGGTAACCAACCCTACAATATCATATGTTTATTATAAAGAGCAAACATATGTTCAATAAAGAGAGAACAGAAGGTTACAACATGAAACAGACTTACACGTTACATTTCAACCCATATTAAAAACGATTTCGGAAAAAAAATATCGTTAGAGAAAAAAAAAGTTTTTTCCACTTCCGTTAAGAAAGATCCGGAACAGTTGAAAGGGCCACAGCGATGATGTTATAGCTATCCTAGAAGGGGTCATGCTTCAGAAGCATAAAAAAAAAAAAAAGATTTGAGCACATGGACCAAGACTCGGGAACGGTTTTTTGTCAGCGGGGGTTCTAGAGGTCACCTTGGTTTAGCCCTTTCATTGACGAAAGCAGCTGAGCGCCCTTGCGTGAAAGGAACTATTGCCCATAGTGAGCGAGTAAAGAAGAAATCCTTGGCTAAGGGGCGATTGGTCGTTCAAGTAGGGTCCATTAAGTGTTTTCCTTAGTGGCTAGCAAGTCCGTGAAGATGATTCAAGAACATGGAGGTCCTAAAAAGAGCGTCTTGGGTTCCAAGGTCACCGGGTCAACCCGTTCGTTCCAACCCCCTCCCATTTCCTCCCGTCCTATAGAGACCCCCCCGTCTGGGGAACCGGGGAGAGAAATGAATAACCCCCCCCACCCCTCCACCCCATCACTAATTACGTAATCACCATTATGCAACCCCCCTTTTGGTCCAACGGCGCACGTGGCACAGATTTTGGCCAGGAAGGGTTTTGGCTGTTACGAGATCCCCTTCCAGACTTTCTTCTCCATACAAGAAGGCTTTCAACATACCTCCTGTCTACGAGGAGATTTCCTTTTTTGCATATTATATATACTAGACCTTCCGCGTAACATTTTATAAGAGAAATATATGTAGAATAACGTATTATAAAACAACCAAAAGGCATGACATGGAGAATCTGTATTCCCTTTACAAGCTTTAAAAAAATTAAAGAAATAAAAACAAACTAACTCGAATGAATGAATGATATAGATATCATAAATAAAGATGCTCAATCATTAAGAAAGCTGTCATATGAATCAAGAAACAGAAAGTATTATTAATGAAATTGATTAGATAGCCAATTGAAAGAGAAATAGGTTGAAATCTAAACCACATATATTTTTACCAATCCTCCCTAAGTCTTCTTCTAGGATAGAATACCTATCAATGGGATGATATCCAAGAACTATCTATTATTCCTTTTTGATGTTAGCAGGTTTCGATAACAGTAGTAAAAAGGAAATACTACACACGCTTTTAGTGGCTTTTGGTATATAACGGTTTAGTGAAAGCATCGATGGAATATATGGAAAATAGTCTGTTTATTTCCTTCGAATTCATAGATTAGTGGTTAGTATGCCTGTCCTCTTAGAGATTTATTTATCTATATGGTTATTCTTTGGACGATATCGTAGGATCTTTTACCGGAATGGTGTATTTGAGAATTCCATTCTAACCCTTCCTGGAATTTTCTTCGTATTTCTCTCCAGTAATACTTGTAACCACTCGGAGTGTCAGACAAGATGTCCAAACTACTGATTCTTCTTTCCCTCCATCATTTTAAGGACATTTTCTGTCAAATCTCGAAAACTTACAACCCTTCTGTCATGTATGTCTTTTCCTAATAATGTTGAATATATATTAAGAGAAAAAAACTTAAGGTAGTGGGAATTCCTTGATGTCTGGTCGTCTGTTTTTTTTTTTTTTTTTTTTTTTTTTTTTTTGAAGAAGAAGAAGACGGATGCAATTTTGTTCACACTTGGTTATCACGTGTGTCTTCAATAAAGGTCACTTTAATATCTTTCAGAGTTATTGTCTGAATCCCGATATACATGTTAAAATATACAACTTCCTTAAGTTTTGTTCATGAGTGTTTTATTATTGGTACAAAGTTCGTTTGGTAAAGAACAAAAATTAAGTGCCTCTTTTCATTTATAAAAACTCATGCCTACCGATTACTTAGATTGTTAAATTAGAATAGGTTTCTTCTATTCGAACTTATATAAATCTCTCATATACGTTTTAAAAACAAATTTAACATTTTAACATATCTCTTTAAATTGTGCATAATGTTACACTACTCGCAAACGGCTTTTGTCATTCATTGTTGGATCAAATATGTGAATACCTACTTTGGAAGTCTATAAGACAGATTATGTGGAATGGAAATATAATATGCAACTTAAAATTTATTTTTGTAATATTTATTTGTCTGGCTTATAAATTTTATGATTACGAAGGTTTTTTTTTTGTATTTATTCAATTGACCTAAAATTGTGGTAAGAAAGAAATATTAGTAACGAGGAGAGAAATCAAATAATTTGTGTAGAAAGCTTCTAAATTTGTCCATTAGATGGCGCTATACCCCGATATGTGGCAGTATGTGAATGGGGGAGAGGATGTCTGGGCCATACTAATGAAGTGATGATAAGGTGATTTCACCGGTGAGAGAAATGATACATCAATTATCCAATTAACCGGATGAAAATGGATGTCTGGCAAATTGAATCTTAATTTATATGTACCTCTTCTCCTTAACCTTCCATATAATTCTTACCAAACCTTTAGATCCTACTTAATAACATTAGGAAAATCTTGAAATATCAGATCACGCTTCTATATTTTTTCTATATATATCAATTCAAAATAATATGCCTAAAATGCAGTAAATTTTATTCTATATTAGCATGTTGTGTTGAATATTCTTCAATTGTTATAGTGAAAAGAAAAAATATATTATAAACATTTCATTAGTTTTTTTTTTTTAATTTAGAATGAAATGTTTAGCACTTAAATCTTTTGTATTGAATCCAATTTTATTAAATCAGTTTATATGTCATATAGTCTCTTAAAAAAGATTTATTTATTTATTATCAAATAAGACGCGATATCCCCACAAGGGATGCTTGCATCAAGAAACAACACTAAATTCAGATACTATATTACATAAACAATTGAATAATTACATGGCTTGAGTAGAGTTTGAAGAAGAAAAGAAAGGACATTAAAATCATACTTGAATTTACAACCAACTAATGAAATAAATACAATTAAATATACTTAGTTTGGCAATTAATCATATAGTCGAAAAAAAAGGTTTTATTTTTAGCATTTTGAAATAAAATGTATTTCTATTATTAATATATAGGGGCGTTTTATAGATACTTATTTGAAAAATCGTAAATTATATTTCTATCTCTATTTGAAATAATAGTTTTAAATATTTTTAAAATTCTTCAGTTATTTTATATCATAGACTTTCCATCAAGCGAGAGAAAGCTATTAAACTTAGATCAATATTCTTTTATCGATTCCCTTCACTTCATTTTGAAAATTTCAAGTCTCATAGAACGTATCAAAAGAAATTGTTTCAATAAAGTCAAAAATGGCGAATATTAAAATAGCAGAAGTAATATTTATTTCGCGCCCTAAATGAAAATAACGTTATATAAAACAAAGAAATATATATATAGTTGGTAAAAGTATTTCAAAATATAATACATTTTTGTGCAATATATATAAATTTCTAAAATTTAAATATATATATATTACTTTACATGAATAAAATTTCTATAGGCCCCTCTCGTATATTTTCTATGCCATTATTTTAAATAATTCGCAGACTTCAGTAAACAACTTTATTTATAATGCTATAGCCAAATATTTTATCCCTAAATCTACTTAAAATATATCGCCGGCTTGTGGTTTTGAAAATTTCCATATATTTTTGACTCCTTATTTCTATACTTTATATTTTTGTAAGCGAACTTTATATATATAAAAATATTAAAGGAATATTTATTTTAAATTAATATTTTGATATGTATAAAAAGTAAAAATAATATAAATTTGTCTTTATTATATAACAATATTTATATATTTTACAATATATTTTATATTCTTAAGTATGTGGGAATTATATTATTTATATTAAACTATAATTAAAAAGGTATATATTGGATCAAAATATAATTTATTTTACCAATATTTCAGTTGGCTGAACGCCAACCTTTATCAAGGTGTTATAACATATTTAATGTGTAATTCTGTTGACGTTATGTGGCGCTGAGTTTGTTGTTGACACATATTAATATGTTATAACACCTTGATAAAGGTTGGCGTTCAGCCAACTGAAATATTGTTAAAATAAATTATATTTTGATCCAATATATGCCTTTTTAATTGAGATTTATTTATGGACTCTATTTTCAAAATATTAAACTATATTTTAATGATTTTTATTTAATATAAAAAAAGATGTATTGATAGTAATTTCTCTAAAATAGTATTTATTGTAAAAAATATATATATAATAGAATATATAGTAGATTCTTCCTCTAAACAACACCTAGTTTCAGAACCAAATTGTCCTTTAGGGAGAGGTGTCCTCTTAACGGAGAGTTGCTAATTAGTAAAAATGGCAATTTATCCGATAAAAAAATCTCCTTTGTAAAAAGGTGTCTACTCATGGAGAGGTTCTAATGTATTTTAACTCTAATTACATTTATATATATAAACTGGGTTGGCCACAAATATCAGGGAACAGGCTAAATCAATGTTTAGTTGATTTCTGTTCCACCAGATGGCGCTCTGCCTTCTGTAAAGCACATGTTCTCCTGGTCAGGATATGCCATTTTTAATATTGATTTCAACACATGATCTTTTTATCTTTTATTTTTTTCTTTAGTTTTTTTCATATATAGACTTGATGAGTAATTTACGACAAGTTTTAAAAGAAAAACAAATATTTAATTAATAGATAATAAATATTGATTATTCTAGCTAAATCTACATCATATGTATTTTTAATAAATGCGCATTAATAAATTAAAGTGTGTTATGATAATTAAAACCGTTTCAACGGATCTTCGGCAGTTACCCGTCATATGCTGGCTATAAGAGGAATATGTTCAAAGATTTATTGGAAAATAGGGCAAACATAGAACCATGATAATATTGTAAAATTTCAATATTTTAAATAAAAGCTAAGGTTAATAAAGGGCTTTTTCTCTCCTCTTCTGATGAGATATGATAATTTATTACCATATAATAATTAATATATTTATTGAAAATATCAAAAACAAACCTATTATTCATTAAAATCAACATCACGCCTGTAAGAAAAAGTGAAACTTGTATAAGCTTATAATTTCTTTTTTGTTATGCTGTGTTCCTTTACAAGTAGAATATTTAGAAGTAAGGTGTAATATTCAATTAAAGCATATGGAACCAATATCGATTCATTTTTAAAACAAAGCAAAATCATAAGCTTATACAACTTTCACTTTTTCATACATTGTGGTAGCAGAGCGTGGTTTCTATCCGGCTAAAAATCACGCTCTGCTACCACAATGTATGAATAAGTGAAACTTGTATAAGAAAAATCAACGCCCTAGGCGTGAATAGTTAGCTGGAAGTCATACTTCTAGTTCCCCTGTTGAAGAGCATGTTGGCCTGAAATCTAAATAAATAAAAATAGTTAAAGAAACCTGGCCCTGATTTGTTTGTTTGGATTGTAAAGTCAGGGATTTTATTACAAATCTATTATGTTTTAATATATTCCAATACCATATATAAACAAAACTACATCATACACACATTTGAATGTAATTCTACTGTCCTAAAAGCTTATGTCCATAGTTTTCTTGAAAACCATTTCTGAGATTCCATCCTTCAGTGCTGCGTATATAAGCAGTATCGTCCAATACAGTATTAGAGCTCTGAGAAGCGGTCTGGTGGATTAAATTGGCGAAACCGCTGGGAGGGTTCACCACTGATGAGCCAAGCCCTCCCAATATATTTTTTCATCGCAGTAAGGGCAGTAGAAGTTTGTATTATGTATAAAAAAACATTCGTGCTTTTAAATCCTTTCATTTTATAAAACTATATCATAGTTGTAATATATCTGTTATATTAAATATAAGTTTTATGCCGGCCAAAATAAAACAACAACAATAGATTTATATACAAGGTTATCTCAAAAGTTAATAAACACTTACAAAAAATTGAAATACCAATATTATTCGCCGTTATGTAAAATGTCTTTGTATTATGTATAAAGTAATTGTATTATGTATTCGCCGTAATAATATTATTCGCCATGTAATAAGAAAAACAATATTTTAAGAAAAACACGAACTTTTGGGATAACCTTATAGAATAAAGCGGCGCCATCTTGTGATCAACTTTATATATACAGAACATATATTTTAAAATAAAACTAAATGTGCCATCATATATGCCAGAAGAGGCACCTTTCCTACTAAATTTACATATAGGCCGAATATATGTGTGATGAAAACTCTAAGCTACTATCTATAAAAGTGTAGTTTTCACAATTTAAGTATTAGTAAATCCATCATGTCTAAAAAGGCCTGTAAAATTGTGGAGAAATTAAACCCACATCAAATTAATTACTTTAAAGAGAGGGGCTACTACAATAAATATATATACACAAGGTAATATATAACACTTATAATTAATTTTAACTTTAAAATTTAAAACAACAATAATAAATTAAGCTAAGAGCTATCTGTTAAATAAATTGATGGAATATCAAATATTTTTATATTTTTTACCCAAACGATTAATTGAACCTCTTTTAAACTCGGAGAGTGTAATATAAAAAAAAGTTGTGTTAAAAAATTCGCAATAAATTATTAATTACTATTAAAATTAGTTATCAGGCCTAATCCATTTTGATAATCAATTCCACAGATATTGAATCTATAGAAACATAATAGATTATCGTCTGCCATATTTGCATATTATCTTTAATATATATTTGTGATACATTCTATATATTGATATTTGAATGAGAGTTTTTTTTTTTCTGGCTATTCTATATCTATATATGATGTAAATATTTATGTGTAAATTAATTTTATATTATAATCATTTATAATATATACATATAACTATCACACTAGATTATGCATTAGTTGGGTGTATACACGATATGAATTTGACTATAATTTTATATTTGTTTGAGTGTTTACATGTTTAAAATACATCTTAACGTTTTTATAAATATAGTGACGTAAACATTTCCATTTATAAAATTGATTACCAAGGTATCAGATTTTTAAAAATATTTATTAGGAGTAGTATTTCAATTACATAATGTATAGATAGACTTTTACTATATGAAAAACCTTATAATTAAATCTGTATTTCAAATTTAATTTCGTAATGTAAGTTATTTATTTCCTTATGTTTATTCCCTTATCTATTTAAAAATAATCATGTATACTTCTGTAAGGTCCAGTTAATGATATTGTATTTTCTTAATAAAAGGGACTCCACATTTTAAATGATAAAATTTTCTAAATAAAAAAGCCAAATAGATAATTTTACAAGGATGTCCCAAAAGTTCGTAAACACTTGCAAAAATTGAAATACCAATATTATTCGCCGTTATATTTAACGTCTATGTATAAAGTAATTGTATCATTATGTATTTGCCGTGATAATATTATTGGCCAAGTAATAAGAAAAACACGAACTTTTGGGACACAACCTTATATATATGAATCTCAATATTTCTACATAAATTAACAAACTAATTTAAAACTAATTCGAACGAAAATTTTAAAAGAAATAACGAAATAGCTTCAATTCACTATTTTAAAAATTATTAATAGCGTTTATTCAGGGACTCTAAAATATATTGAGAAATATAGAAAAGGTAATATATATATATGTTGTAGAGATTTCAGTGAAAACTATATATTTATAAGGTAAAGTGTAGATATATATATATATATTACTTGCCCGTGACTCAATTTCTGATATACAGAGCTGATAAAATTTACTTTTAAGGAAAATTCCTTTTACCCCAACATCAAAAAATATTTTGAGAAGAGAAATAATGGCTTTTAAAAGATTTTTTTTCAAATAAATAAACTTAAATTCAGCCTATTTTCTGAATCTCTCTATATATATATTTAATCAATAGATTTCTCTCTCTCTCTCTCTCTCTGTTAGCTTTGATTTTTGCCTCGAACGTGTTTTTTGTAAATCACAATTTGATTGTACACAAGAATACAGTTTTGATACATTTTAAAAAAAAAGTTTTTTGAACCTCTGTAAAGATTAGAAATTTTACTGGAATATAAATTATTGTATATTAAAAATGACATATCCTGACCAGAAGCACATGTGCTTTACAGAAGGCAGAGCGCCATCTGGTGGAACAGAAATCAACTAAACATTGATTTAACCTGTTCCCTGATATTTGGCCAACCCAATTTCTTGATAAATCAAGAAAAGCCATCCACGAATCCATTTTTCATAAATTATTGTACGTATAGTTGTGGGAAGATGATATTCATGTATTAAAAGAGGCACCTCTCCCTTTAAATATTCATCAGGATGTTGCATTATTATAATAATGCATCGTTCTGACGCATAATTGAAGGGAGAGATGCATCTTTTCGTATATAAATGATTACGAGTGTGATATATTTTATATTTATAATGAATAATAATAAATAAAATGAAAACAAAATGCAAATGTGTGTTAATGATTTTTTTAAAAAGTAGTTTCACCTAGATTGAAATATTTTATTTTCGATGTTTTTTTAGTTCAATCCTGTAAACTATTTAAGGAGTATTTATTCAACGCTATGTTTCGGTTAACGACATGTTCGCATTTACGACATTTATTCTAAGATATCGTTCTGAATATCAGAAATTGAAATTTCAAATTTTAAAAATCTCCTGAGATCGTGTATTTGATCAATATTTTGGAATACATTTTTAACAAATGTACAATTAGATTATATTTATTCCGATAGATGGCACAAGCCATCAGCAACCTTTAGTTGCATAATTAGGAGATTTTTTTTCCTTTAATTTATCAACCTAACCTCAGTTCAGTTTCACTTTGATGCTCTTTTTTCATATTTAAATTTTCGTAAAATGTTCAAACTTTTGTTGATAAACATATGATAATACTTTCTTTCAATTATATGTATGCACCTCTACAGATCTATAAACGTATGTCCATAGAGGTTCCCCTAAACACCCCTAAGCTTCCTTCCATAGTAAATGCAAGGAATATATAAGAGAAACAATCCAATACAATAGTAGAGCGGTCTGGAGATTAATTTGTCGAAACCGCTGAGATGGTTCACCTCTGATAAGCCAAGCACTCTCATTTAATAATTTTAATCATTGTAATAAGGTCTGTAGAGATAATATTTTATTATATTTATCATAAACACATTGACAAAAAATATTACAAATTTAATTGATAGATGGCAAATGTATATATAAAGGAAAACTCTTGCTAAAATAACAAAAACATTGGAATGGGGAGAAAAAAAAGGATAAGGTGTGTCCTCATAACAAACCCTCCATATCAACTCACCGTCATGTCTTTAACCCACTAATAAAAAATAGCGACAAAGAAATGTGGTGAAGTATTTGAAGAAGTTGTACTTCACCCTGAGGTAGGTATGTAAAAAAAAACAAGGAGGGGCAGGCAGGCACATATGTGGCGTTAAATCTTGGAGGTATACGGGCAGGAAGTGGTGGTTGTATTCTTGTGGTCGTAGGGGACAACGGCCTTGGAAGACATCGACCTTACACTGGGGGTCACCTTCTCTCCCCCTTTTCTTGTGGTGGGGTCACGTTTAATTGGGTTACATCTTCTATTATATTGGTGGAGACTTGATTAGGTTGTTTGGGGGGTCTGTCTATAGCTTTCTTCTTTGGTATTGATAGCATGATATGGTTTGTTTTAGTGGGGTCTTGATTAGGTTGTTTGGATGGTCTGTCTATAGCTTTCTTTTTGGTACTGATAGCATGGTATGGTCTGTTTTAGTGGAGTCTTGATTAGGTTGTTTGGGGGGTCTGTCTATAGCTTTCTTCTTTGGTACTGGTAGCATGGTATGGTTTAATTTAGTCATATCTTCTATTATTCTTAAAATTAAAGATACTTCGGCTAGTAAATGTTTTTATTATCTTGAAATTTCGACATTTTGTCCTCGTCAGGAGCAAACAAAAATTAAAACATTTGGCAAGGCCTTAAAAATTATTGTCTAGATTTACTGGCCGAAGTATCTTTAATTTGAAGAACTATGAATGCCGGCCTGGCAGCCTCTATCTTTACGATAATCTTCTACTATATTGGTGGAGTTTTATTTAAGTTATTTGAGGGATAAAAAATAGAAAATATATTATGAAAAAGGCATCTCCTTATCGTGAAACTGAAAGGCTTGGCGAAAGCCATCAGCAACTTTCAGTTTTTTTTTTTTTTAGATTTTCTTATTATATCCTTCACGTGGCTGGAGAATTTCAGTTTAGAATCGAAAGTGACTCCCAAATATTTGACCTGCTGGGTCCAAGACATAAAAGACCTGGACTTCACTCTACCTGAACTGTGACCTTCCAGTCAGTTCTGAAGGCCATTTTTTAGAAATTCTTGATGCCTAACATGCACGACAAAGTGACTCGTGAGTTATATGCTCGAATGGTACACTGTAAATTTGAGAGGAAATAAATAAATAAACTTTTAGTTGCACGATAAGGAGATGCCTTTTTAATAATTTATGCACCTTATCCCAGTACAATATCACATTTGTACTATATTTTTTCACAGAAAAATATATTTGTGTGTGAGAAAAATATATATAGAAAAGACACAGGTGCATTGATATTTAAAAATAAAAAGGACACCTTCTAACTGCTCTCACATGATTATTTCAGATAGCAACTGCTAATGTAAGTGATCAGAGAATACGACTTTTAATTTTTAATAGATATGTAAGAAAACTTTATATTTTAAAATTAACTATTTTAAATGATCAACGTATTTCTTGCCTTTTCCAAAAATTCAGGTAGATCCGAAAATGTTTCAATATTAAAATCTAATAGACGGGCGTCAAATATTGATATAAAATTTAAACTTTTTTCTTTTCTTTTCATTTTTAATCTATCTCTTAACCTAATTTTAATAAGGGGTATCATAGAATATTTTAAATTTTAAAAATATTTGACCCTGTAACCTACACGTATACAGATTCATAGAAGATATAATTAGTCGCAAAAATTAAAAATAAATATAAATATATGTTAGATAGTAAAAAAAAGGCATATATTGGATTTAATAAAAGATTTATTTACCAATATTTCGGCTGGCTGAACGCCAACCTTTATCGAGGCATTACATTTTTGTATACATTATGCAAAAATGTAATGCCTTGATAAAGATTGGCGTTCAGCCAGCCGAAATATTGGCAAATAAATCTTTTATTCAATCCAATATATGCATTTTTACTATCTAATCAATTAAGTATGGATTTCTCTATTTTCAGAAAAAAATAGATATATGTGGTACGATATTTTCGTTAGATATCAGAATATTTATCTTTAAAAAAATGTAATATTCAGGTTTATAAATAATTTGTTAGTGTGTAACTTCAATAAAGGATATAGCAAATAATAACGACAATTTTAATAACAATTAGCTGCCATGTTTACTAATTAGATTAGGCCTAGTCTCGAATATGTTAATTAGCTCACTCAATGCCCTATATATATATATTTGACTATATGCAAATTTACATAAGGCTCTTTCAAGATAATTAGTTAAGGGCAATTAGTGATGGTCTTTATCACCTTCTTTTGTTTAACTAACAGAAATAGTTAAAATTTGGTGTTAATTGCTTTACGGTGTAGTTAGTTAGGATCGATTAGGTTGATAAGGAAGATTTGGTTAGTTAGCTCTCACCAATATTAGAAAGGTGATGTATTAAATGGCCTACACTTCTCATTGATAGTTAAGATGAGCTAGTTAAATTTATTCGATATTCTATTTAAGAACTTTTTTTTTAATAATGCCTATATTTATAACTATTAAAAAGGCATCTCCTTATCGTGCAACTGAAAGTTGCTGATGGCTTGCGCCATCTATCGGAATAATTAAAAATTAACGAGAATAGTTTATATTTATTCCGATAGATGGCACAAGCCATCAACAACTTTCATTTGCACGATAAGGAGATGCCTTTTTAATAATTTATGCACCTTATCCCAGTACAATATCACATTTATACTTTTTTCACATTATATTTAATATGTTTTTATATAAATAGTGAATTATTGGTTTAAATGAATATGTTCTAATTTTCCTCTCTTTTTTTTTGTTGTTGTCTGCGTTGGTTTTGAGTAAACAATTTGTAAATATGTAAATAGGAAGATATTGTAAGTCTACTGTTTATGTATTTAATAGACGATTGAAACGGTATCACGTGAAGTTTATGTCTCTAAATTATATTTAACCCAACTCTTTGGTTTTATTTTATTATTCCGAAGATATATATAATACACTTATGGACAAGACCTAAGGAAGTGGGAAGTCTTTGATGCGCCGGTTGTTTGTTTTTTTTTTTTTTTTTTAAAGAAGGCAGAGGCAATTTTGTTCACACTAGGTTATCTCTTGTGTCTTCAATAAAGGTCACTGTAATATCTTTCAGAGTTATTGTCTGAATCCCGATATACATGCTAAAAGGTACAACTTCCTTAAGTTTTGTTCACGATTGTATTTGTTACCATCACTGTTTTCTGAAAGGAACGAGTGGTATAAACTGTCAATTAATGAATATTATATATTACTGTATATATCTCTACTTTTTATTTTTGATTTGATTTGAATATCAAATATTTGAAATAGATTCAATTCACATCTCGTTTGCTATAAAATTCCAGGAAGGTGACTAAATAATTGGGAATAAAAAATAGAAAAATAAAGAAATTAGAAAAAAAAAAGAATTGTAGAAAATGAAAAAACAAATCAATTTCCAAGATATTTGATTTCTAGAAAAAAAAACATTTTCGATCGAGTAAATTATAGAATTGAAAATAATAAGAAATAACAGACGATAGCGTTAGAAAAATACGATTTTTTTTGTTTGTTATTAGTGGAATTGAAATAAATGTTTTATTTATATCCTTTAATATGAAAATACATCGAGAAAAAACGTGAATTAGTATTTATGATTTAATCATATTCATATTATAAATATCTCCATTAATTTAATTAATACTCTCGTTAATTAAAATGCATTCTTGATCATTTTAATGTTTTAAAATGAATTTATATTAAGGTTTATAAAATGAAAGGATTTAACCACGAATGTTACTTTTATATAGAATACAAACTTCTACTGTCCTTACTGCTATGAAAACTATATTGGGAGGGCTTGGCTCATCAGATGTGAACCCTCCCAGCGGTTTCGGCAATTTAATCCACCAGACCGCTTCTCAGAGCTCTAATAATGTATTGGACGATTCTGCTTATATATGATACACTGAAGGATGGAATCTCAGAAATGGTATTTAAGGAAACTATGGACATAAGCTTATAGGTTATATATATAATATAGATTTCACTCTGTGTATTTAGAGTCTATACTTAACATTCACTTTAGATAAATCACGTATTTTTATATCCTGTCTTAATTAAAATGAATCCATTTGTTAGAAACACTGTTTATTATTGTGAATGGAAAATTCTATTTAGATATATTGAATATGTCATAAAATTATAATATGTAGCTTTCGCCAATTTCACGGTGTGTGTTGCCACATTTATTTATTTAATGAAGTCAGCACCAGCCGCAGTAGCCCCACCACTCCTAATACCTACTCCGATGACCCATGAGCTCCTGACCGTTCCTGCACCCCCTATAGCTCTCACTCCTGAGGGCGATGTGGACATAGAAAAGTTACTCATCCGATTGAAGGATCGAGAATTCTTGCACTCCATATATAACAATTATAATGTGGTCAGGATGGATATCACACTCGCGGTCTATTACGAAGAAGAAACGGAGCACCTCCTCGGGCTACTCACGCCTGAAGACAAGATTCTTCTCGACAAATTCTTCGACATTATCATTAAACATGTTCCGAACATGAACTCCCCAAATGGCAGGGATCTGTCTAGATTCAAGGCGGCTTTAAGCTCCTGATCCGGACGTGCCCTCGGAGAGGGCTACGTCGATTGTATATATCTCTCTTCATTCCTACCATTATTATTACCTTATAACTCCCTTTGAATGTAAAGATTGACGAGATGTCAATAAAGTTGTTTAATTGTCAAAAATAAATTAATATAGGCTTACTCTATGACGCCTTTATGGAATTGTATGTGTATTGTGTGACAAATTTGTAAAACTATATTATATGGTAGAATTGAACTATTGAATTTGAGAGGAAACTGAGCATTATATAATATTTGGTATATATATATACACTCATGGGCAAAATTGAGGCAGTGGAAAGTCTTTGATGTCACCAGTCGTCTGTTTTATTTATTTTTTTTAAGACTGAGGCAATTTTATTCACACTTGGTTAGCTCGTGTCTTCAATAAAGGTCACAGTAATATCTTACAGAGTTATTGTCTGAATCCCGATATACATGCTAAAAGGTACAACTTTATTAAGTTTTGTCTATGAGTATGTACATATAATACAACTTTTGCTAATTGTAGCTGATTGAAAATAATTTTTAGTATTTTAAGCGAAAACATCTGGCATCCGAAGATGAGAGAGATTATTTATTTAAAATATTTTAAAGAACTCTTTCTTGCTTTCGGGATTGAAAGTTCTTCTTCAGGGAAACAAGACAAATTATCATGATCATTATATAAGCTGAATATAGATGGAAATTTTGTTCGGTAATTCATTTATCTATAAACGGTCACCTCTCCCGTCAAAATAGACCCTAAAACTAGGCTCCGTCTATTGCCTGTCTCTACACAAAAGTAAACTACTCAGTTTGTCGACACTGGTGTTGTAGCTTTGTCACCGAATCCGATAGTGTGCAGTGATGGGGCCCAGTTTTAGCGTCTATTTTGACGGGAGAGGCCACCTTTATTTTTTATTAACTAAATATGTAATTAAAATAGGATTATTATCATAATATTTTATCTTGTGTTTTCTTTTAGAGAGGCTTTTAAGTATGAAAGATAAAAAAGTCATGGTAAAAAACCTCTCTTATCGCTTGATGTTTTCGCCTTAATTTGATACAGTGTGGATTATTGAATTTAGAATTTCTTTGTGGAAGCTTCGACTTCTACTGAGCCTTCGTAGATTTTGTTCGATATTTTGGTTTCTTTCTTATTTTCTTTGGTGATCTCCAAATTATTATCTGTTATTAACGGGGGTCGGTGGAAGGATAGTCTAAACCGTTGGTTTTTGACCACTACGACCCGGGTTCGATTCCTGCATTGGGAACTTTTTTCTGATTTAAAAAAATGCTCTAATGGCCCCGATTCTTGCAAAATTCCAACCCCACCAGCGAATGCAGGTAACCAAACGGGACTCTGGCACATTTGTAAGTGTAAAGTTACATTGCCTTCTACGTGTATAGACATGTGGTGCACTTACAATAAAAGCAGGTGAACACTTCAACCAACCATGATTATCATGGCCTGTACCACGTGTACTAGGGATATTAAAAAAATTATTATTATAACTGAACTCCTTTTTTATTACTAATAATTTGAAGCTAATTAAAAAAACAGGAACATTTTAAAGATCAGAATATTTTAATTGACCTCTTTCTAAGAAAAAAAAGTTTTATTTTATAGTTCCCCCCACTTTGAAATAAAATTAATAGCTTAAAATGTGTTTTCGGTATAAATAAGAAGTTAACCAGAAATTATTAGAAATTCACGTTTAAAATTGATATTTAAATTTAAAAAAAAATACCTTTTAAAAATATTGACACGAAAGGCAATAAAAATACGAGTAGATGGTTGAAATCCCATTACATTTCAAGTTGTTTAGTTGGTGAAATGTTTTCCCTGAAATTTTCTATTTGAAGGAATACGCGAGCTGCGCTATTTCAAAAGATAACATGTTGGTTCGTCTGCTCACAAATGAAATCTTTTGATATGCTATTTGACACTATTCCATGTACTCCTATAATATATCGTATTACTTCTATGAATATATTTATATTATGTGCTTTTATATATATATAAATATTCTTAGAAATATCTGGTTTATCAGACCCCATAAATGCATTTGATATTAGAATTTCTTGGAATGATGTTTTTAAGTACTCTAAGATATACAGTCAATATACAGTTAAACCTGTCTATAGCGCCCCCTCTAAATAGCGCCTACCTCTCTATAGCGTCCTATTTTACACATTATAAATGTAAACATTTTACATTAAAAGTGACCTGTCTATAACGCCCCCTCTAAATAGCGCCTACCTCTCTATAGCGTCCGATTTTACACATTATAAATGTAAACATTTTACATTAAAAGTGACCTGTCTATAGCGCCCCCTCTAAATAGCGCCTACCTCTCTATAGCGTCCGATTTTACACATTATAAATGTAAACATTTTACATTAAAAGTGACCTGTCTATAGCGCCCCCTCTAAATAGCGCCTACCTCTCTATAGCGTCCGATTTTACACATTATAAATGTAAACATTTTACATTAAAAGTGACCTGTCTATAACGCCCCCTCTAAATAGCGCCTACCTCTCTATAGCGTCCGATTTTACACATTATAAATGTAAACATTTTACATTAAAAGTGACCTGTCTATAACGCCCCCTCTAAATAGCGCCTACCTCTCTATAGCGTCCGATTTTACACATTATAAATGTAAACATTTTACATTAAAAGTGACCTGTCTATAACGCCCCCTCTAAATAGCGCCTACCTCTCTATAGCGTCCGATTTTACACATTATAAATGTAAACATTTTACATTAAAAGTGACCTGTCTATAACGCCCCCTCTAAATAGCGCCTACCTCTCTATAGCGTCCGATTTTACACATTATAAATGTAAACATTTTACATTAAAAGTGACCTGTCTATAACGCCCCCCTCTAAATAGCGCCTACCTCTCTATAGCGTCCGATTTTACACATTATAAATGTAAACATTTTACATTAAAAGTGACCTGTCTATAACGCCCCCTCTAAATAGCGCCTACCTCTCTATAGCGTCCGATTTTACACATTATAAATGTAAACATTTTACATTAAAAGTGACCTGTCTATAACGCCCCCTCTAAATAGCGCCTACCTCTCTATAGCGTCCGATTTTACACATTATAAATGTAAACATTTTACATTAAAAGTGACCTGTCTATAACGCCCCCTCTAAATAGCGCCTACCTCTCTATAGCGTCCGATTTTACACATTATAAATGTAAACATTTTACATTAAAAGTGACCTGTCTATAACGCCCCCTCTAAATAGCGCCTACCTCTCTATAGCGTCCGATTTTACACATTATAAATGTAAACATTTTACATTAAAAGTGACCTGTCTATAACGCCCCCTCTAAATAGCGCCTACCTCTCTATAGCGTCCGATTTTACACATTATAAATGTAAACATTTTACATTAAAAGTGACCTGTCTATAACGCCCCCTCTAAATAGCGCCTACCTCTCTATAGCGTCCGATTTTGCACATTATAAATGTAAACATTTTACATTAAAAGTGACCTGTCTATAACGCCCCCTCTAAATAGCGCCTACCTCTCTATAGCGTCCGATTTTACACATTATAAATGTAAACATTTTACATTAAAAGTGACCTTTCTATAACGCCCTCTCTAAATAGCGCCTACCTCTCTATAGCTTCCGATTTTACACATTATAAATGTAAACATTTTACATTAAAAGTGACCTATCTATAGCGCCCCCTCTAAATAGCGCCTACCTCTCTATAGCGTCCGATTTTACACATTATAAATGTAAACATTTTACATTAAAAGTGACCTGTCTATAGCGCCTACCTCTCTCTATAGCACCCTATTTTGGTAAGTCCCAAGAGGGGGGCACTATAGACAGGTTTATGTTATACTTTCGATAGAATATTTCGGAGAACTTGTGTACATCTTAAATTGAACGTTTTTGGTACTTCACAATATACACTCATGAACAAAACCTAAGGAAGTTGTACCTTTTAGCATGTATATCTGGATTCTAACTGTGAAAGATATTACAGTGACCTTTTTTGAAGACATACGATATAACCAAGTGTGAACAACCTCTGTCTCTTTCAAAAAATAATTTAAAAAAGACGACCGGCTACATCAAAGACTTTCCACTTCCTTAAGTTCTGTCTCCATATGGGTGTATATATAACTATTTTCTGTAAAATGATGGAGATCTATGACTTAAAACTGACCTTTTATAGAGGAATGACGAGTATAGAAATGTTACCTTTCATGAGATTTCTTCTTTGAAATTTACTTAATATTTTATGTTTGCTTTTGAAATATTTGAAGGAATAAACTTCCAGAATATCTATATAAATTGAAACCTGTGAGAATAAGCATGGTTTTTATATTTAAAACATAGGTTATTAAAATAATTATTTCACTTTAAGCAAAATATTTTATTGAAAAGAAAGTAATACCAATGGCTGCTATACAAACAACAATTCAGTCAGTGGTCAAAAATAATAAAATCACAGATATATTCCAACAAAAACATTAGAGGAATGGGTATTCCAAAGGAGAGTTATGTTGATGAAAGAAAATGCTATGAAAGAGATCAAGGTCGTGTTCTTTGTAACATCTAAGGATTGAGGTATGTAAATAAAGGAGTTATGTAAATAAAGAGAGTTATGTAAATAAAAGATTGTCACATATATGTTAGAAACAGTCTTCTGTAACAATAGCAATAGCCTGGTAGAGGTCCAATCTCTTTCCCAGAATTTGAGCTTATTTCAGCGACAAAGAAAGTTTATTATAGGAACTTGGGCAATAGACTTGGCGATGTTTTACTTTCCAGAGGATGTTGTTTTTTTAATGCTCCCAGCATGTGTCTGTCTGTATCCAAGGGAGACAAAAAATGGAGGTGATGTAAGAACTTTCGTAGAAATCTGCCATACATGTGATTGTGTTCGGAAGTACTGGCATTTCCTATGTACAGCTTAACTTTTGTTTTGGATTTTTTAAACCTTTTTTTTTGGTAATCAACCTTGAGTTAAATTTATTTATTTTTTTTAGTATTTTCAGGGTTGTCTTTGTTTCTCTCTCTCTCTATTTTTTCTATGAAATATCATTTTTATATAATCTCGATATTGCAATCCGACTATGTAACTCTTTAAGAGAAGTGGGGTTTCAACTAAATAAGGAAAACACTTCAAGAAAGGATAGTTAAAAAAAGAAAGGTTTAGAAGGTTTTTTCTAATAGAAAACTCGCAATGTAGGTTAAAGGCTAACCTAGACACAATTGTTACAATTGGAACTAGGCTGGAACTAAAGGTAAAAGTTTGTGACAGAATTTAAACATCTTCACAAACGTCCCTATTTCTGAGGATTTGTTAAATTTGCATACTTTTATATGTTTACAACATTTAATGAGAAATTCTGGGTCTAATTAACTTTTCTAATTATATAAATACACTTATAATTATTTATATGATATTGTTCATACTTATGGGTGGAAAAAAAAAAATATGTATACTCCTTTGTTTATGAATTTTCTGGAATAATGTGTTGCCAAATTTAAAAAGGTATTTTTATTTGAAATACTATCTTTCTTATTCACAGAGTGTATCATTACTATATTTAAAATCATTAATCGTTATCAAAATGCGTTATGAAAAATTCAAAATATAGTTATTGATATCTATAATTATAAATAAAAATAAACTTTTCTGTTTGTCTAGGACTATTTTTAGAAAATTTGACTCTATCTTCACTCTGCGGTACTCCTCTCATACAAATATATTAACAATATAACAAATTAGCAACACAATAATTTTAGCAATATTCATTGACAATACTTAAGTAAGTGGATAGTCTTTGATGTCATCGATTAGCTGTTTTTTTTTCTAAGGAGACAGAGGTATTTTGTTCACACCTGCTTATCTCGTGTGTCTTCAATAAAGGTCACTGTAATATCTTTCAGAGTTATTGTCTGAATACCGATATACATGTTGTAAGGTACTAAGTTTTGTCCATAAGTGTAATTTAAAAGAAATATTTTATATATAAATTCAAATATTATGAATTCACTCATGATATTAAAGAACTTATTTAATCCTAATCTATATTCGATTAAGTGATAATTAAATAAAATTCATAAGAAATTGTTGTAAAATCACTCGCTATAGCCTTTATTTTTACATTTCTAAATTATAATACTTTAATTCAAAATTGTGCATAAAGGCTCTATATTAAGTATATTTTATAATAACTTCACATATACGTGTAAGAAATACATTGCAAGTTTACGAATAGCCATAATTAAGGATGGCAGAAGAAAACACATAAAAGGTCAAAATAGGAATTCTATGATGGGAAATAATAGACATGATATATGGCTGTATTATTTATGAAATACAACGTAATTATATGATTTCCCCTCCAAGCATACTGATTAAGGCTTCTATGGGGCTATTAATAATGTTTTTATGTTTTGTTATGGCATTTAATGCTTCTATCAAATTCCTATATCTTTGGTATCTTATTATAGCTTTTTTATTTTATTGGTGGTGTGTATAGAGGTCTGGTTTCATTCAGAATTATATATTTCTTCAAAAAATAATCACATATATAATAAAAATGGCATATCCTGACCAGGAGCACATGTGCTTTACAGAAGGCAGAGCGCCATCTGGTGGAACAGAAATCAACTAAACATTGATTTAGCCTGTTCCCTGGTTTTTCAAGAAGCCACTTGAACCAAAAAAATATTTTTGGTCGCAGTGGTACAGCCAACTCCACGCTGACGAGCGCCAAAAGCGCGAAACGCGTTCGTGGATGGCTTTTCTTGATTTATCAAGAAATTGGGTTGGCCAAATATCAGGAACAGGTTAAATCAATGTTTAGTTGATTTCTGTTCCATCAGATGGCGCTCTGCCTTCTGTAAAGCACATGTGCTCCTGGTCAGGATATGCCATTTTTATTATTGATTTCAACACCTGACCTTTTTATCTTTTTTTTTTCTTTAATTTATATATATATGGGCAGAAATTGGAGAGAATTATATTGTAACAAAGTATTTATTATTTTATTAGCAGAGTATTATTTTTGATGTTTATATTTTGCTATACTCTGTACACTTCCCTCTTATCTTTTGTTTATCACTCATAGTTTGTTCTTGCCTGAAATAAATTGTTGTCTCATCCCGAAGTTGGTCTTCCCTAATTTTCTACGTGGCAATACAGTCGAACTTGGATAATTCGAACCCCAAGGGACAATAAAAAAATTCGAATTATCTAAAAATTCGAATTAAAAACGTAAATTCTATTTATAGGAAATTCTAGGGACCAAGATAAATATTCGAATTAAAGAGGTTTTCGAATTAAAGAAGTTCGAATTATCCAAGTTCTACTGTATTAATTTTCCTAGGATTTCTAGTAAAGAATTAATATGAAGTACTGGAAATGAATTATGTCTATGAGCAAGCTCAAATAGAACAATATAAAGAAAAACAAATATATATATGTTATATAAAAATGTTTTTAAAATATATTTCATAGACAAAATACTCTTCTAAATCGACCACCAGAGGTTGCCGTTTTCACTATAAAAACTCGTTGTTGTTGTGTCCCGTTGGCCGGCTCAAAACTTTTGTACATTATGTAAATTATCTTTTTGTTTTCCTTATTCTACTCGTCTTAAGCCAGTCATTACTTTTATCAAATTGTTTTTTTTTATATATTCCTTTAACTCAATTAAATTACTGATCAAAACTATTTTTCATTATCATACTTTAAAGATTTCAACCACAACTGCATTACCATTACCATAATCCTCAACATGATATAAATTCAAGCAGAAAATCTCTTTTTTTATATAATATATATATACGTTTTATATTTCATTTTATACGTTTATTTTCGTTTATTACGTTTATTATACGTTATACGTATTATACGTTATAAAATAATACGTTTATTTACGTCTATATACGTTTATTTATAACGTTTTATATACGTTATAATCATTTATATAACGTTAGTTGCTTTTAATATATTAACGCTAAAATAAAATTAAAAAGACAGTATAATATTGAGTTTACATATATTTTTCTTCTCATTAGGAAACCCGTTTTTTAATTATATAAACAATTCTATGTTTAATTTCATTTTTTTAGAGTTAAAAATAAATATAATAATAAATATATGTTAAATATATTTAAATACATATATATACTCTAGGTTATATATAAATATGATATATAAAACATAATATACTAAATATATTACTTAAAGTTTTTCTATATCGAGTTCAAATTGTGTTATTTAGAGTTAGAAATGTTAATTCATTTTTTGTGTTAGTTTTTTTTTTATTCTTGTAGATAACTGACATGTACTTTTGATTTAAAAAAACAACGTTACTAACTCTTATTATATGACACGGCAATATGGGTAATATAATTAACAAAGAATTTTAATTAAATCTGCCACATTTGTCGTTTGGAATGTTAATGGTAAAAGTTAAGAAAATGCTCTTACAACTAAACGTTACTTTTTTTTTTAACGATAATTACAAAATCTTGTTCTTTCTAAACAATGATTTCATTGATATTTTTTCTGTTTTTCTCAGAAATTTCAAAGATTTATTTTTTCTTTATTTCTATTTCTCTTATTTTGAAAAAAAAAAGTTTTAGGAATGTATTATTGTTACGTTAAGATTTAATTATAACATTTGTATATGTATGTTAATATATATTTATATATAAAATAAAATATTTAATTATAAACATTATATACTTGTTTTTATTTATATCTTATTTGGAAATAGTGTTTAAATAATTGAAAATTTCTTTTGGAATATATTTTTGTTATGTTTCGACTTAATTATAACATTTGCGTATGTATGTTAATATATATTTTAAATAATATATTTTCAATTATATACATATTATAGACTTGTTTATTCATGTTAATTGGAAATAGTTAGTGTTTAAATGATTGAAAATATCTTTTGGAATGTATTTTGTTACGTTTCGAATTAATTATAACATTTGTATTTGTGTGTAAGTATGTGTTAACATATATTTATGTAAAATATTTAATTATATTATATGTTTTGTTTTTTTTTAATTTTGTAAGTAAAATTTGTTTAAATGAGTTATTTTTAAATTACATTTTAACATTATGCTCTATAAATATGATTGTGTATATATATATATATGGGTCAAGATATCGTTTCTTTATAAATAAAGAAAATAAAAACAATGAACTTTTGTATATTTAATAACAAGAAGTAATATATATTTACATATTTTTGTTATATGTATTATTATTTTTTTAATATACCACACTCATTCTAAATTTATTATGTCTTGCATCTTTGTTGTGATGATTATAATATCCTTTAAATGTTATTCCTACATTTTTATGAAATGTCATATTTATAAACTCAGAATAAAACGTATTCTCTCTATATTATAAATGTTATTAATATATTTATAAAATAGAAGGTATGTGTCATTTTTATCTTATATATTCTAATCTAGTTTATTTTACTTCTCAATTAAAGATTAAAAAATAATTCTTTTGAAAAATGTTCGCAATATATTGATAGTATAATTTTTAAAATGAATATTTAATTTTAAATAATGTGTATTTGATGTGAAATAGTAATATTCATTGTGTGCGTGATAAAATATAAAAGATATATCCGTTTTATGTAAAGATAAATAATAATATATTAGAATATCTTTGAGAATAAAAGTGAGCAAACCAAACACAAATTAGGCTTAATCTTACATTGACATTCATACAAAATATGAATATATAATATAGTTTTTAAACACGTTGGGGAAAATTTTTAAATATATTAGATTAAAACTAGAATAACACTATTTGTAAAGTGCAAAGTGAACTGCTTTTCACATGTATAGACAAGTGGTGTACTTACAGTAAAAACTGTCGCCTACTTCTACTGACTTCATGGCCTGTACCACGTATACTAGGAATAAGCAAAAAAAAACACAAAATTAAAATATTCACTTTTAGTGTGAAAACTAAATTGTAAATAAAAAGTGAAAAAGGGAAAGTGTTTATAAAATTATTTTTAAATAATTGTAATAAATTTTTTTAGTAACTAATAAGGAAGAAAGAGTATAAAAAAGCACCAATAATACTAGTTTTGCAATACTACCGACTAATTAGCATACTCTTTATCTAGTCATTATCCAAACAAATTCCTTCGCAGTACACTAACCCTAGTACAATAACCTCTACCTAATGACCCTAGTGTTGCCAAGTTGTTTCTTTTCTTTTTATTACCCCGCTCATAGAGAGGTGGTCATTTCACTCTCATTGATATTTCAAAATGATTTTGACCTCAAATTTTTGCGAATTTATTTTTTTTGTTTATTATTATTATTTTTTTATTTTGATATATATATTTCGAGATATAATTAGCAGTGTAGATCGAAAATATTATTAATATTTGGATTGTATGATTATTATAATTCAAAAAGAAAAAATATATAATCAATATAATGTTATTCTTTTGTTATCAAAATAATGTGTGTTTTTTTATCTTTAAAATATTTTATATGTATTTAACCCAGAAAAAGAGCCATAAGGTTTTCAAAAAAGAAAAATTAGAATTATTCTATAATATATCCATATTTTATTCATCTGTTAATATGTATATATAATTTAGGCCTGTTATTTTGATACTTATTCATAGTTTTTATTACTATAATTTTACTGTGGAATAATTTTAAACATATCATTTTATATATTTTGTCCCTTCTGTATGAAAGTAGTTAAACTTATAAATGGTCTATTTTTCTGAGATATCTTATTTACATATGCTCTTCGCTAAAATGTTAAATCAAGTAACTCTGTGAGTATCAAATGTATCCTAACTTAAATGTTTTAATGATTTAAGTAATTTAATTAATGTTCTCTATGTCATGGTCTCGTTAAATCCCTTTTCTCCCCTAAAAAATGCAATGACCTAGTGCCCCACATTCTTGCCAGCTAAAAATAGATTTATTTAATTTGGCATAATTGAAAAATAATGAGGGGAATATTAATGTACAGATGATTTATTTCAAATAAAGGTTCTATAAATAGACTCTATACATCATGACATAGTGACACATTGGTAGCTTATATACCTATGCAAATATGAAATACATAGCATATGTTATATGCTTTATTTTAAATAGGAAATAGGTCATAGTACGTAACATATTGACCTCTATTCCAATATATATTTTGTATTAAGCTAGTCATTGATGCTTTATCATCATCATTTTTCATTTTAGTGATTTTTTTTATTCTCTGTATGTTATTATTTAGGCTTTTAATAACTAGTATCATGTTATATACACTTTTTTCTTAAATTGAAAAAAATACACTCATGGACAAAACTCGACAATTGGCAAAACCGATGAGAGAGTTCACTACTGATTAACCAATCACTCTTATCTATTAATTGTTATCATTGCAGTAAGGTCTGTAGAGATAATATGTACTCATGGACAAAACTTAAGGAAGTTTCATATCTACGGTCGTCTGTTTCTTTTAAGAAGACAGAGGTTGTTCACACACTTGGTTATCTCGTATTTCTTCAATAAAGGTCAATGTAATATCTTTCAGAGTTATTGTATGAATTCCGATATACATGCTGAAAGGTACAACTTTCTCAAGTTTTGTCTATGAGTGTATTATTTTAGCTGTCAACAAATATGTTAATAAACTACGATAAGGTGTGATCGAAATGTTAGATAAAATAAAAGTTAATTATAAGTAATATAATTATATATTTTCAATGTTATGGAATGGGAAGGAAGGTTAGGTAAAATTTTGCATCGTTACGTAATAAATAGTATACCAATGAAAGCGTTTATGACGCCGGGATCTACTATAATGTATAATTTTATTAAGGAAGGGTTTTAAATTAGGTATAATGCTAATTAAAATTAAATTAAAAGTATCAAGCCAATATAAAACATCACTAATGACCTTCTGCGCTAAATTTGCATATCTAAAACGTTCTTGTATCACGCTAAATGGCGTAAAACATCAGCTACGTCTGTTTACACGATCAAGATCATTGTTATTCTTATTTTCAGGGAGGAAATTGATCTATAAAAATAAAGGTCGCCTCTCCCGTCAAAATAGACGTTAAAACTAAGCTCTGACCGTCTCCGCAAACTAGCGGACTCGGGTCAGTGAAAAAAAAAACACGACACCAGCCTTCGAAAATTGAGAAGCGTCCACCTAGAGACTATGGTTTCGGGCTAATGGCCCTCGTCAGTCTAGGGCGGACTTTATTCTAATAAGATCCACAAAGGATTCAAATGAAACATTTACAATCATCCAAAGAAGTATTTAACTGGTAGAGTGGCTAGTCAAAATAGTCTGCTAAGTTTTCTAGTTTTCAGAGACGGTCAATAGATGGCTCTTAGTTTTAACGTCCATTTGAAGGACGAGGGAGGTGACCTATATATATATAACATTCTAAATATTTCGGTTTAAACCTGTTTGAACTGGGGGGTCTCCATTTTATTTCCCACGCTTATCTCTCTTTCACTTCAAAACGTCCATCTATATTTCTATCATTTTTTATTTTTTTATTCCTTTTTAATGACGTGTATTAGACGATGAATCAACATAACATTTTAAACTTTAACTTTAAAAAAAGCTTCGTAAAAATACATGTTATATATGGTATTATATATAAATATATTATTAGAAATTATTTATTTTTGATGATATTTAAATTTATTTTTGAAAATAGAGCAATCTATAAATAAATCTTTAATTAAAAAGGCATATATTGGATCAAAATATCATTTATTTTACCAATATTTCAGTTAGCTGAACGCCAACCTTTATCAAGGTGTTATAACATATTTAATGTATGTCAACAACAAACTGTTGACGTTATGTGGCGCTGAGTTTTTTGTTGACACACATTAAATATGTTATAACACCTTGATAAAGGTTGGCGTTCAGCCAACTGAAATATTGGTAAAATAAATTATATTTTGATCCAATATATGCCTTTTTAATTAAAGAGAGATATATAAGGATGTTTAATGATTAAGGAATGATAAGAATGGTGATATTGAGTTTAGATAAGCAGGATATGTAACGATGGCATTCTTGGAGTGTAACTCCAGGAGGTCACGACCAGGGTAATTGACCTCCTCATACTTCAGGATGGATGGATTGTCTGTTGTACTCCTGTCAGGATCTCTCTCTCTTCCTTCACTCATTCTCTTGAAGGAGATCGGTGGACGAATGGTCTAAACCATTGGTTTTTCGACTGCTACGACCCTAGTTCGAATCCCGCATTGGACACTTTTATTTTTCTAATTAAAAAATTGCTACGTGGAAAATTAGGGAAGACCAACTTCGGGATGAGACAACAATTTATTTCAGGCAAGAATAAACTATGAGTGATAAACAAACAATAAGCGGGGGAAAATGTACAGAGTATAGCAAAATATAAACATAAAAAATTATACTCTGCTAATAAAATAATAAATACTTTGTTACAATATATATTTGCCTCAATGACTTCCCGATTCTTGCAAAAGTCCAAAATCACCAACGATTATAAGTAATCAAACGGAATTCTTGCATACGTGTATATGCAAAAGTGGAAAACTTTTCATGTGTGAATATTTCATTGGTGAACTTACAGTAAAAACAGTCGCCAACTTCTACCTACCATGATTATCATGGCCTGTATCACGTATACTAGGAATAATAATAATATAACTCATTATTTATCCTTTCTCACGCTGAATAACCTTCAACATATTTCAATTATCATTTTGGACACAGAGAAAGCTTTATTTAAGGGATTTATAAAGCTCTCAGAACACAGTTTTATCATCTTCGCCTTTTCAAAATTTAATTATTTTAACAACGGACACTTATGTCTATTTAGTAGAACATGAATTACAAATTCTTATTTGCATAATCTCCATCAAATTTATGCAAGATTAGAGGCTATTTTATTATTCAAAATTTGTCAACGAAATTTTATATGAAAGTATTAGAATATTTACAAGACAATGAGTACAGTAGATTTATATAGACATCTATATATATCATAGATAAAATAATAACAGAGAAGTAATAGCTATTTTTTATGATTTTAGAATATATTTACAAAAAGAGTTAAAACCTCGATAATCTATTCGCCTTTAAACAATATCAAATCGAATTGAATACTCTATTGCGATTCTCAAGTCCTAATATAAATGGAAATCAGAAAAAGATACTTGGAGGTATTTGAAATGTAGGTAAGAAAAGTAAGCAGATTTCATCAACTTTTCATATTTATTCCGATATTTAAGTGGTCATTGAAAAAGACCGCAGTGGGTCGCCGAAATATCAACAAAATATATAAAAGGTTGATGAGATTTTCCCTACTTAAAATTGGTATAAGTGATTGTAATATTATGGCATATACTATGAATTGAAAACACGTAATCATTATGTATGAATAAACAACGCCATTACTCTCTAATCTTAACTTAGATTTGGTAATTTCGTGCCAGAGGTTTATAATTGGGTACTTATCCTTATAGCCATGATTACCCATTTTCATTATTAATATCTATTTATAGACACACTACTGAGATGTGACTATTTTAGAAAAATAAGACAAATATCTTAAAGAGATGCGAGTTACACACACAAAAGCCTTTATTAGGGACTTGCCCCATACAGATTCTTCCAATTGGGTAAGGTAATAATCATCTTGTGTTATTTACATAGAAATTGAACTGGCTTTACTCTTCGTCTCAAAGTCATTCACTTGTTGACTGGTCCTTGCATAATGATGATATAAAAAATTAATAATAAGCTATTGCCTTAGATTTGGTTGCTTATATTTTTGAAAGCAATTGATGCGAGTTACTAAAATGTATTTAAAATTCGTTATGTTTAAATGAAATGTATATTTTAGACGATTTGAATAATATTGAAAATATAAATTAAATTTACTGTGTTGTGTGTTGTGTTGTATGTTGTGTTTGTGTTGTTTTATGGGTGCGCGTATGTTTCTTTACAAATAAAACAATGTTAGAGTGTCCCCTGTAATGATAAATATAATGGTAGAGCCTAGCTTATACCATTGATATGGTATATCAATGGTGAATTTGAATAATGTGAGTAAAGTGTATAATAAATGTGTTAAGAGATTAAGAAATTGTTGTAAAATTTAAAAAGCGATGAGGGAATGTTCTAGATAAGTTTCGTTATCACAAATATAAACATGAAAATAAAACTTTTTTTTTCAATTCAAGATGTGTTTGTGTGTGACCAAATTTGAATCGATAAATTAGATGCTATAAAAAAAGATAAGAAAAGGCGTGAAAATGGAGAATGTGAGAAAAAGATGGATGTATATATTACAATTGGTAATAAATTAAATATATATATTGAGAGAATATTTTTAAAAAATCAAAGATATCAAAAGTAGATTACCTAAATTGGACATTATCAAAATATGAAGGAATGGGCTGGAAATTGATGGCGGTATGAAAGAAAGATTTGAAAGTATATTGCAATTGATAGTAAAAATACCAAAATAAATTTTTAAAATCTTAAGATATCAAAAGTAGATTATACACCTAAATTAGACGTTATCAAAAGATGAAAGAAAAGGCGTGAAATTGATGCCAGTATGTAAGAAAGATTTGGAATTTAATAGTAAATACCAAAATAAAGAGAATATTTTAAAATGTAGGATGTCAGAAGTAGACTACATAAATTAGACGCTATCAAAAGATGAAGAAGGAAAGGGCGGGAAATTGATGGCGGGATGGGAAAGTGAGCTGGATAAATGTTGCGGAACCCTAGTTGGGAAGAACTGGTTTACAAGGGTTATGGGTAGGCCTTCCGGGGGTGTGGGGTGAGCGACCCAGTGGTCGGCAACCTCGCTAAGACCTAGCTCACTTCCCACAACACCCCTCAGGACGTTTACCCCTCTCTTTTCTCATCGTTTGGTACCTCGCCCGCCATATTTGATTCCTTTTCATTTTTATCAAACGAGATTTTTTTTCCTCTTTTATTTTTCTAAAATATTATTTTTTATTTCTCTCTCTACTCAAATTACAATATTAATTACTTTAATTATATTATATTATTTATCAACAAACACTATTATTTTAAAAATAATTCAATATTTTTCCCTTTTTCTGAAAGACGTTTTTAAATAATATAAATGTCGATTTTGATATAAATGATATTTTTCTTTCTCTCTACACATTCCAATATTCGTTTTATTATATTATTTCATTTTTATCAACAAACACTATATTGTAGATTGTGTGTAAAAGAAGATAAAAGTAAGCTTACAGTTGATTAAAATATATTTCATTTTTAATTTCTCTTATAAAAGAAACAACTCTAAATGCTCACTATTAAAGATTTTCTTGAAGTTAGAGTTTGCCTGGCCGTCATTCATACACCTGGCCGAAATGTATATTTAAAAATAATTCAATATTTTCCCCTTTTTTTCTAAAATAATTTTATATAATATAAATATCTATTTTAATATGAATGATTAGTTGGTGTAATATAATATTACATTTCAATATTAATTCAAAATGGAAAAAGATAATTTCAAACAGGACATTATAAAAAAAATGACAATAATGAAAAATAACTTTCTTAAATTTAATATGACAAATTAATGTAAAGTAAATCATTTTTGATATATATACATTTTTTTTATTACCTTAATTTGAATTAATACTTAGGTATTATTTTATATTTGAAATATTTCATTATATTTTTGTATAATATATATATATATATATATATATTTAAAAAAGAATACATTTAATATATTTTTACTAGATTTATATGTTGTTATTTATTTATTTATTTTTGACCAATTGGTGATGTTTGTTTTTATCGTTTGTTACGTTTTGTGTCGCCATTAAATCCAATACATTTGTTAAAGTATTTTACTTAAATTAAAGCAATTAAAGAGAACACAGATTTAATTTATTGAAATCACTGAATTGTTTAAAAGAAGATAAAAGTAAGCTTACAGTTGATTAAAATATATTTATTTTTAATTTCTCTTATAAAAGAAACAACTTGAAATGCTCACTATTAAAGATTTTCTTGAAGATAGATGTTGTCTGGCCGGCATTCATACACCTGGCCGAAGTGTCTATTTTTTTTTACAGAAATATTAAAGATTTGTCTATATTTTATTTTGATATATATATATACGTACACGTATATTTCTACAATTTAAATGATTTTAATTATATATAATACTTTTTTATGTAGAACAATTCAAATATATTCTGCTTTTGATTGCTTTTCTTTTAATATTAACGTCTTGATTAAAATGTAACCTTTGCTTTATAAATATATACGTTTTGTGTGGTAAATACAAACCATTTTATAACTTTTTGTAGGATGTTATGAAATCGAAGCCGTCCCTGTACTGATGAGGGCTATAGCCTGAAACCATGGTATACAGGTTGTTGGCTTTTGTCTGAATTTGACAAAACTGGTGTTGTGGATCATTCTTTATAACCATCAATACGTTTTGTACTGAGGTGATAAACCAAATGCGTTGTTTTAATGTATATTTAAAGGGAGAGGTGCCCACTTTTGGTACATGTATATCAACCTCCCGTAACTCCCAGCCCTCTCCTTGGCCCTCCTCTGCGGCGGGTTGCTCGGAGACACCTAACTATGAGTTATGCCTTAAAAAGCTTACCGAAGCTTGTAGAAGGCACAATAATAGTATAAAGTCCACCTATTGTTCAAACCAACCACGGTTTTATCATTGTTTAAATTGCTTGCTTGAGAATTCGGAGTCAACTCATTGTTTTAAACCAATCACTGTTCAACATTGAGAAAAGTTTGCATATTATTTAAAATTAATCACACGCTTCAGCGAGATAGAATCTCGGGTTAAATATATTTAACAAAATAATATGTAGTTTTTGGGCATATTTAAATTGTTTTTATAGTTATATAAATTTGAAACAATAAGTAAATACAATTATTAATATAAAGCTATAAAAACAGTTTAACCGCATAAGTTTCTTTTTTATTCATGAAAAATCATTTTTAATTTCAAAGAGAAATATTTAATATTT
Organism: Cordylochernes scorpioides; assembly: GCA_030710605.1. Classification (NCBI taxonomy): domain Eukaryota; kingdom Metazoa; phylum Arthropoda; class Arachnida; order Pseudoscorpiones; family Chernetidae; genus Cordylochernes; species Cordylochernes scorpioides. The sequence continues at coordinate 137,719,285 of CP092863.1, forward strand.
CTAACTTTTGGATGACGTGTATGAAAGGTTGAATATATGAAGAGTGATGGTCTATATATGAATGGATGACGTATGGAAGGGTGAAAAATATGAAGAGTAATGGCGAACGGAAAAATAAAAGTGTCCAGGAGCGGGAATCGAACCCACAACCTTCTGCTTACCGGGCAGGTGCCATGTCCACTAGGCTATCCTGGACGTATTTCTCCGTTCGTAACTAATATTTATAATTATACGCCGCAGTCATTTATAAGTACAATTATTAATATTAAATTTGGATAGTTAATGTAGTCAAATATTATTAAACCTTTTTAAATCTCGGATCAATATTCTTAGAATTTTTTTTAATTTTCAAATTTTAGATTATTCGAGTTAGGCGACTCTATGTTTATTTTAAATACATTGAAATCCTTTAGAATAAAAAAATATATAAAGAATAATTCTTCGAAACATTTTTATAAAAGATAATTAATTTTAAAACTAATTTAGTAATATGTAAGCTTAATTAATTTTTTTTTTCTATGATAAAAATATCCCCTCTTTTTTTTTTGTTCTCTCTTTTTATTTTGTTTAAACTGTGGACTTAATAATATTTGATATCCTTTATGTTTTATTATTTTCATTCTTTCGTACGTATCTCCGATGAGAAAACGAGCTTAAATGACAATCTTGGTTTAATGACTCTCTTTCTATCTCGCTGAAGCGTGTGATTAATTTTAAATAATATGCAAACTTTTCTCAATGTTGAACAGTGATTGGTTTAAAACAATGAGTTGACTCCGAATTCTCAAGCAAGCAATTTAAACAATGATAAAACCGTGGTTGGTTTGAACAATAGGTGGACTTTATACTATTATTGTGCCTTCTACAAGCTTCGGTAAGCTTTTTAAGGCATAACTCATAGTTAGGTGTCTCCGAGCAACCGCCGCAGAGGAGGGCCAAGGAGAGGGCTGGAGAGGCGACGGCAAGGCCGTGGGCGCCCCGGGGAGAGGAGGGCTAGTGCACGCCGTTTTGAGGGAACCAAGGCAGCGCCGAGCACAACTCCGGCACTGAAGGCTTCAAAAATATGGGATCATCAGAGATCAAAGGTCTGGCTTTTACCTTTCGACCTCCCGAAGGAAGTCGGTGGACTCTCAATAGGTGGACTCTCAAATTTCAAACAAGCAATTTAAACAATGAGAAAACCGTGGTTGCTTTGAACAATAGGTGGACTCTCAAATTTCAAACAAGCAATTTAAACAATGAGAAAACCGTGGTTGCTTTGAACAATAGGTGGACTCTCAATTTCAAACAAGCAATTTAAACAATGAGAAAACCGTGGTTGCTTTGAACAATAGGTGGACTCTCAAATTTCAAACAAGCAATTTAAACAAGTAAACAATGATTGGTTTAAACAATGAGTTGACTCGGAATTCTCAACCAAGCAATTTAAACAATGAGAGTAAACAATGATTGGTTTAAACAATGAGTTGATTCTGAATTCTTAACCAAGCAAGTTAAACAATGAGAAAACTGTGGTTGGTTTGAACAATATGTGTACTTTCAAATTTCAAACAAGCAATTTAAACAACGAGAGTAAACAATGATTGGTTTAAAACAATGAGTTGATTCAGAATTCTCAACCAAGAAATTTAAACAAGTAAACAATGATTGGTTTAAAACAATGAGTTAACTCCCCAATTCTCAACTGAGAAATTTAACCAATGAGAAAACCGTGGTTGGTTTGAACAATAAGTGGACTTTCAAATTTCAAGCAAGTAATTTAAACAAGTAAACAGTGATTGGTTTAAACAACGAGTTGACTCCCAATTCTCAACCGAACAATTTAAACAACGATAAAAATGATCGGTTTTAAGAGTTGAGGGTGAAAGACGATTCCCATTGACGTTGCACCAGAACAAATTGGTTGAACAGTAACATATGTGTTCCTAGTGGGATTTTCAACCAAAATACTGCCTCCTCTCCTTAAAACCCACTTAAGACACTTTAAATTCAATCCATTAAAAACAAAGGTTAAATAGCCATGAGTAGTTTAAGGTATTGAGAGAGTTCGCCGTGTCAGGAAGGTGAAGCTTATAAACAAAAGGTGGAGAAGATAAACAAAGAAGAGGAGTGGGACACGACCTTGACATTGACCCAATCTCTAAATACGAAGAAGGACGGGGGGTGGAGGCTATATAAAGTGGAGGGGGAGGATGACTCCCCAAGGGGTCGATTTTTTAACTTTCGAGTTACGTCCCTTTCCCAACATCATGAAGTTCCCACCTTACGATACGACGCGAACTCCATTTGTCATATCCCGATTGCTTTTGTCTAAATACATCGTAATTGTGTTAAGATAAAACTTGGAAAAATGCCTCTTCAACAAAATGATAAAGTCTATTCATTCGGAAAGGTATGATTTATCATTGCATTAATTGATTTTTCGACGTTTCGAACACATATTTATCTATTTACGTTAATGGTAGCAGCTTTATTTTTTTTTGTAAGCTGTCATTTTAAATTATTGAAAAGAATTAGAGCAAATGAAAACATTAAGACGCGAATGTTTCTTTCACACATGAATCAAACATTCTACTATCCTTACTGCGATGAAAAATATTGGGAGGGCTTGGTTCATCAGTGTGAACCTTCCCAGCGTTTGACCAATTTTTTTTAATCTACCAGAACGCTTCTTTAGATCTCTAATATTTACTTCGCCTTCTTAATGTTTTCATTTGCTATATAGATGGCGTGTTATTGTCCTAATAAAAAGAATTATGTAATCCGTTTGTATTTCAACTTTGACTAATGACAATTCATGATTTATTTGCCATAACTCTTTCTCTCTCTATTATCTAATTTAATATGAATGATAACATATGCTTTAATCGTCGTATTATGGTTTTCGGTTTTTAATTTGAATAAAGCGGGTTTTATATTCCCCACTTTATCTCATACCTTTACCTCATAGCTTATACCTTGTTTCATCTAAATTTTATTGTGAAAAGGGTATATAAATGGAAACTTCAAAAGAAGTTTTTTTAGCATTTCTATTAAGCTATTAGAGATTGACTTGTGCTATGTGTAAAAAGCTAGTGTTTCAGCGTTTTGTTTTATTCTACAATAAAAGAAAGTTCAACACGTTTTGTAAACAAAATATATCTTCTAAAAAGAGTGTAGGAGGTTTTATTCTCTAAAGAAAAGGCTTTTGCCAAGCGAAAAAGGAATAAACATATCAGGATATTTCCTCTAAAAGCTTTTTTTCCGTAACATTTCCTTTACTTTAGACATCTCAAGGAGGTGTTTTTTTTTCTAACTACGGGACAATGCCCCGACCTTAATCGAGGCAAAACTATAAATGAAGGAAAATATGGCTTTGAGGTATAGTGTGACATGGAGGAAAACGGGGTCTAGGGCTATTTATATAGGTGAGAGGTCATGTTCCTTAGAAATCTTTTTAGCTTCAGCTAAATCTGGAGTAATACATTGACCAGAGAGAAGGAAATCGGTTGACTTCAGGTGTGAAAGAAGATTCCTCAATTAAAAACACGCCATCTACACTCGTGGACAAAACTTAAGGAAATGGAAAGTATTTAATGTCGCCGGATGTGTTTTTTTGTTTGTTTGTTTGAAGGAGACATATGCAATTTTGTTCACACTTGATTATCTCGTGTGTCTTCAATAAAGGTTACTGTGTATCAAATAACTTTCAGAGTTATTGTCTGAATCCCGATATACATGCTGAAAGGTACAACTTCCTTAAGTTTTGTTCACACTTGGTTATCTCGTGTGTCTTCAATAAAAGTCACTGTGATATCTTTCAGAGTTATTGTCTGAATCCGATATACATGCTATAAGGTACAAACTTCCTTAAGTTTTGTCTATGAGTGTATATAATCGAAATGAAACCCTTTAGAACGAATTTTTAAAAATTTTCCTTGAATTCAAAAGGAAAGATAGGTTGTGATAACAAAGTCGAAATAGCCAGATACCAATGCTAAGAAGAGATACAAATCTAACGGCGAAGAGTTTCTTCATTGAAGAAGTATAAGCTTGGCGAGAGCTTTCAGACAATAACGTTCTTCAACATTCTATAATACGAATATTGTATTCAGCCTGACGAAGAACGTTTTTATCCGAAAAGCTCGTCAAGCTTATATATCTTTAATAAAGAAACTCGTAACCGCTAGCTTTTACCTCTTCTTAGAATTTCCCTCCATTTATCCATCTATATATAATATGTTATATATGTATATATTAGATAATAAAAAGGCATATATTGGATTGAATAAAATATTTATTGCCAATATTTCGGTTGGCTGAGCGCCAACCTTTATCGAGGCAATACATTTTTGTATACACAAACTCAGCGCCGCCATATGTATATATGTATTATGTGTTTTATATACATGGGTGTGTTATGTTATATGTTATGTATGTATTATTCAAACTTTGTTAGAATATCAAGTTTAAAATGTCTGGGTTATTACGCGGTCCCTTCTAATAGTTATTTTATAAAATATTTTCCCACAAGACAAACAAGACTTGGATGTTTGTTTCAATTGAAAAATTCCACTATATCTCCCCCTCTCCTTCCCCATTTAATCAAATTACATATTTGAAATTCTCTGATGAAAAATGAAATGTTCTGAAAAAGAATTGTTAATAACAAAAAAACTTCAAATCGCATTTAAAATTGTGTAAACCTAAATATCTCTCTCTTCTAGATTATATATTTTATATATATATGTTATGATTAAGAAAAAATAAAAAAAGCATATTTATTCCGATAGATGGTGCACGCCATCAGTAACTTTTAGTTGCACGATCTGGAGATCTATTTTTCTTAATTTATTCACCTGATCCCAGTACAATTTTACTTTTTTACTATTTCTTTCACATTTTATGTGATTAAGTTGATGGATTTCTTTAAAAGTCTACTCATATCAACAACAAATAGAGAATAAAAACAACACATTCTGTGTGAATACAAGAGATGAGTTTCTTTTTATTTGATTAAAGCAAGTTTCAAGCTTTCGGGTATCTCTGTCCTTTCACAGGAGAGGATAAATTTGGCGACGTTTTATTCGTTTATTTATGTTCTCCTGTAGAAGGACAGAGATCCCTGAAAGCTTCAGATTACTTTAATAAAATGGAAAGAAACTCCTGTCCAGAAAACATTTTTAAATAATATAATAAAAGACACAATTTAATATTTGCGGAAGATCGATTGCTCGAAGCAATTTATATACACCCATACCTCGCTTTGCGTCGGGGTTACGTTCCAAAAAAACACGACGCCAAATTGAAACGACGCAAAGCGAAAATATGTGAAGGCGCAATCAAAACAAAGGTGTTGCCATATTTTAGGAAAAAAAATTAAAGACTCGAATCCAAAACAACGCAACTTCGAAAATCTAACGACGCACAGTGAAAATCAGTAAAAATTAAGCAGCGACGCAACTTCGAAAAAAAAAAAAAAAAACGCAAAACGAAACGACGCAAAGCGAGGTATTGGTGTATTTATATAATTAAATGTAATTCTGCTGTCCTCAAAGCTTATGTACATAGTTCATCTAAAATACCCATTTAAATAGTATAGCATCAGTATTACTATAAAAGGCAGTTCCAAAAATGCAATATAACAGCGGTATGGTAGATTAAACTGGCGAAACCGCTGGGGAGGGTTCACCACTGATGAGCCAGGCCCTCCCATTAATTTTTCCATTAGAGTAAGGACAGTAGAAATTGTTTATTTTTTAAAAGAATCATACGCGTCTATAATAGTTTCGAATTTTGATAACAGATGGCGCGCTAATGCATCATAAAACTAAATACGTAAGAACAAATTAAAATGTAAACTATACTGCGTCATAGATACCATATTTACATAGAGCTATTTACATAAATAGAGATTGAACAAGTCGTGGAGGTTTATATTGGCTCACTCTGTTTTTTGTCCAAGTGGCCATGGCAAACAGCCCCGGATGTGTCTCCTAGGGTGACGGCGTTACCATGGTGACAACCTATCATTTCCAGAGTCCTAAGCCCCATCCATGGACACGTAAACAGCCAGTCAGAACCAGGAAATCTTGTTGTCCCTTCCTTGCTTTCTCACATTTCCCTTCTTTTTATGCCTGCCTGAACTACTTACTTAGCTAATATGGAACTGTGCCTTGTTTGTTTAATTACGTTTTTTACCTGAAACGTTTATATATTGGGAAGCTTTCGAGAGTCTTGCTCTTTTTCAGTAATATCGTAGGGCCGTGTGAAGAGGTATCTGAATTGAAAGCTTCAACCCAGTTATATTGGAATAGGATAGAAAGTAATCGGTATAATAGAGCTTAGTTCAGTGTTGTAAAGAACATCAGAGATTTATTATTTATCTGGAATATACATGTAGAATATTAATTTTTTGGACACAAACACACAAAATGTGTATATATACACTTATGGACAAACATTAAGGAAGTGAAAAGTTTTTTGATATCGTCAGTTGCCTGTTTTTTTTTTTTAATTTTTTTTTTTATTTAAGGAGACAGAGGCAATTTAATTAGCACTTGGTTATCTTGTGTGTCTTCAATAAAGGTCACTGTAATATCTTTCAGAGTTATTATCTAGATGTACATGCTTAAAAGTTACAAGTTCCTTTTTTTTTAAGTTTTTGTAATGTTGTAAATTTGTGAAAGGGAAATTAATAAAAATATATCTAAAGTGTGTATTTTCCCCGCAATATTTACAGACACTGGTCGGTTTTTCAGGAATTCGTGGAATTCTTTCAAGTTACGGAATGACACCATTGTGGATCCAAAGACTCCCCACCTTTATATGAGCGATTGGAGATAAGCAGGAAGAAGACAGAGGTACGTATCCCATTGTAGTTTAGTTTGTGATCTTGTAGCGTCTTCTCTTATTAATTATTTCTGCCAGTAGAAATGAAGAGCTGCTTTAAAAAGGTTTAAAATGTATAAGATTTTTAGAAGAAAGTTTTGCATTTTTGCACACACCTACACCACACGCAGAAAACCTTTATTAAAGACACCTTAGTAAATTATAATTTTAAATGCTAACTTTCGATCAATTTTGAAATTATTTTTGTGGGAAACAGGAGGTTTCTTATCAATATATTCCCCCTGCAAACCTTATACTGAAATGAAAGAAATTATTAGATGAGGCAACTTGGTTCATAAGTGTGGCGAACGTATATAATAATTTTATGTACCCGCTCAGAGGGTTCACCACTGATGAGCTAAGCCTTCTCTTCTAATAATCTCTATTATCATCAGTATAAGGTTTATAATAATTTCATATAATTTCAATAATAATTTCAAAATTTAAATACCTTTGTCTTAGAAAGATTCTACATCCTAAACCTTAAATAAGAAAAAAGAAATAAAATTTCCAAGAAGAAGAGAGACGTACAGCAATATGCGAGTGTTATATTCCCCCATCATATATTAATACCAAATTGTATATCTACCATACAAAATGCTATAAACAAAAAATTGAGACCCTTTCAGAACAAGCAAGTTACTATTGCAAACTATTAAAACATGTTTTAAAAATCCTATTATATATTAAATGTGTCAACCTTTTTGTTGTTTCTATTTTTATATGAATTGTTTTAAACCTAGTTATAGAATTATTTATGCGTGTATGTATCTCTTTGCGCCTATGTATTATTATAATTTATAAACTTTATTTCTTCATAACATACATAACAAGGGCAGAAGCTAAAAAGATACCTAATGGATCAAACACAATGTTCTAATATTTCCAGTTGTGTCATTGAAATTTCCAGACCGACAGGAGAAGACATGTCTCAGGGTAACACACAATCCACACATTTCCATTCTTTATTCAGTTCATGGAATTGAGACATTCTAACAGATCCTGTGGTGAAATCTATGATAGGTTGTTTTTATGAATAGATGACAATTTTTCTGTTTCGCATCTTTCCACCATGATACAGCCCGGCTTTATATATTCTGCTGTTTCAAATAAAAGGCTACTATATCGCTAAAAAACGGTACCTGAAAGGGAAACCAAACCCTACACCGATATCTCGATATTTATTGTTCTTAGCATTGACAATTCAACTAGTAAATGTTTTTTATTATATTAGTGTTTATTTATTTACGACCGTTACGACCCGGGTTCGATTCCCGCATTAGAAACTTTTTTTTTTCTGATTAAAAGAAAATGCTCTAATGGCCCCGATTCTTGCAAAGACCCAACTCCACCAGTGAGTGCAAGTAACTAAACGGGGCTCTGGTACATTTATAAGTGCAAAGACGAACTGCGCTTTTCACATGTGTAGACATGTGGGGCATTTATAGTAAAGCAATCGCCTACTTCTACCCCACCATGATATCATGGCCTGTACTACATGTAATAGGGATAGGCAAAAAAAGTGTTTTTTTTTTTTACACATTTACTATCCGAAGTATCTATTTATTCTAAGAACTATGAATGCCCTCCAGGACAAATTCTATCTTCATGATATTCTTTTTTTTACAATTCGAACACTATCAAAACCAACAAAACAACAAGGGGAAAAATGCAATAATCTCATAACTGTGTCTATTAATTATAAAAACAAATTTCTCAACAAGAAATAGAGAGAGATGGGGGAAATATTTCTCTCTTTTGACAATACCATCGACTTATGAAGATAACTAGATTGCATTTTAATAAGAGAATATTTTAAATGAATTTCTTTCTTTCTAGCTTTGAGTGATTTTTTTTTTTGAATAATCTCTTGTAATTAATTTTGGAGGAATTAATTGAAACCCCTCCATACAACAATCAGATGGATTCTTTTTGAGGTTGGTTACTCCAATTAAGGTATTGTGTTTTTTAAATAATTACCTGGACGTAATTTGTGTATTTAATATACAGATACGTAATTACTCAGAGATAATTAGAGGATTATTAATTAGAAGTATATAATGATGGGAGTATATGTTACTATATATAATATGTAAATATAGAATTATGGGAAAGAGAATCAAGTTTTATTCTCTGATTGAATAACAGATAAGTAATAACCAATATATATGCAGTTAAACCTCTCTATAGCGCCCCCTCTAAATAGCGCCTCCCTCTCTATAGCGCCCGATTTTAAATACGTAGTACTATGCGATTTACATTAAAAGTGACCTGTCTATAACACCCTATTTTGGGTGAGTCCCAAGAGGGGGCGCTATAGACGGGTTTAACTGTATAAGGAAAAATGATTTTATTTGTATATGAATTTATATATTATTATCCCATTATATTCTGCTATTTATTGATGCATATATACTATAATAGTGATCACACACATTCCATATATATATAATATTTCAAAAATATTTATATTTTACCCCCAATCGTAATAGGGTTTGAAAGAAAATATTTAATATCCCTTTCAGATATGTAAATATAAAAGGGAGAAAAATAATTTTAGGAAAACGATATTTCTTCAAATAGTAAAAATGTTTATAGAAATAGCGAAATTGAATTTTGCAGTAGAAGTTGAGAAAATGTGTTTATTTAGTCTGCATGTCTTGACGCCTAATCGATGTTATCTAAATATTTGCTTTCGCAGGAAAAATAAATGTATTGGATATATATATATATGTCGTATTTATTTCTAATATGCGTGTTGATAGTAAATATATAGAGAATATATGATTCAATTTGTCATTATAATTGATTATTAAACACCTTTTGATTAATTATCATTTTTTAAATAATTAATTTTAGACATAAAATCTGAATTTCTTGAAAATAAAGATACTTCGGTCAGTAAATCTTTTTATTAGCTCAAAACTTGATCATAGTCTTCTCTAGTTACCTTGCCATCTTGAATACCTCGGGACCAAAAAGTATCTTTATTTTCAATAAATATGAATGCCGGCCAGGCAGCCTCTATCTTGACGATAAAATCTGAAGTTATAATATTAATAATTATTTTTCTTAATGAAAAATATATCATCTTTAAAAAATATTATAAAATTATTAAAAAATCAAATATATATTTTATAGAATATATATATATATATTTTTTTTTTTTTCAGAAATAGTCTTTCACACAATTTAATATATAATAATATTGAAATAACCATCATAGAGTGTGTAGATAAAAATTGTTTGGCCTGGCACCACTGGGTAAATATTTGCAACTCGTGGCAGAAGAGCCCTGAGGGTTGACAGGACAAATTAAATCTCGAGATGTCAGACGTTGATACACAAAGCAAGCAAACGATGGAATTAACGGATAATTTGACCCTTAACTCACCTAAACTACTAAGTCTTGAACATGTTATTAATAAGAGGGAGAAAACCACTAACTAATCTCACCTCTATTTAACCTTGGGATTATTATTAAATTATAATACAATATAATGCGACTTATGATTATAGAAAGACGTTTGACAAGTTTTACAGCAAATGTTTCTTTTGAACGAAAAATCGTAATTTATTTTAAGGAGAAATAACGACTATTTCTAATCCTTAGGGATGAAAGGATGAAGTGTGAAGAGTAATGATGAACGGAAAAATACATTTGCGGTAAAATTTGTCAAACGTCATTATTGTTAAGTGTTTTCTAATAGTTATGACGTGGTTTATATGCTAGTTAAACATGCTATTATTATTATTATTATTATTATTGTGTGTGATAGTCTATAGAGGTCTTTATGAGCAAGAAAAGGCGCACATTACCATATGAACCGCATCTTTCATTTATTTGTATTCCACGAGATATGAGGTTGGGAATTATTTCGAACACGGTCTATAACTCGAGATATAGAGGTCTATGTTGTCGTAGCTAGAACCATCGGATAGAGCAAGAAAAGTTGCACATGGAAATATGAACCAACATCTTCCAATTATTTGTATTCCACACGTTGTATCACTTTGGGAAATAAATTTTAACACGGCTCTATAATTCGAGAAATAGGTGAAAGGATAGATAAAAACTGGATGAATTTTCCACTCTATATATATACTTTTACTATCACCAGAATTTAAAAAAGCTACCTTAAAAATTGAAACGAATAATTACTTAGAATATTATTAAATTGTATTACACCATCTTCTTTATTTCACAAATTAACTTTATGGAAGATAAAATTCATACTTAGTTAGAAATAAAGAAATCTTTGAAAGATTGCCTCCAAGTTTCCAGGAACTTTGAATTAGATTTTTTTTTAAGTAATCTATTTAGTAATGTGTCTAGAAATTCTTTGATGAGATCGTTTTATTTTTAAAAACACAACTTCTAATGAATACCATATTTCGTTGTTGTTTTTAGGTAGCTAAGATAAATTAATTTTAGATTATTCGAAGTAGATGCCATTTTTATTTGATAGAGATCTTGTGTTTCAAGTAGTTTTTTAGTTTTCGATTGTGTTTTTTCGTTAAACCGATAAACGTTCCTGTTTTATTTTGGTTATTATAATAATTATTAAAGTATATTTGACTGGTAATACAGATATTTTCTTAGTATACCTTATTTTCAATGGACAATATTTTTTTTTCAAATTTAAAGTAGGAATTCGGTCAAGCTACCATGTTATAATCACTGATAATATCGTTTGTTTTCTGTCGTCTTATTAATTGGGGATTTTTGAAAAACAAATTTTATTTTTTAAATGGAGTGTGATAAAATATTTCCGGATTATTATTTTGAGCAAATATAAATAATTGATAATAACGTGTTTAAAATTGGTTTATTTTAATTTACTAATACTCGTACACTCATGGACAAAATTTTAAGGAAGTTTTTTTACCTTTTAGCATGTATAAATTATATATATATTATTTATTATTATTATATTTTATTACATTTATTTTTTAAAGAAGAACGTTCAAATATATATGTAAGAGAAATCCGCCGTTATATAAGAAAATAAGGAGTGGTTTATGTTTAAATAATGAAATTTTTAAAATTTTGTCCATGAGTATATATATGTATGTTATGAATAATTTGTTTGTTGTTAGATAAAGGGTTGATAAGACAAAGGATCGATAAGATAAAGGGTTTGAAGGTGCAGTCGTGATAAGAAAAAGATAATTATTTACCATCAAGTAGCTTTTTATTTTCAATTACTTGAAGAAATTTTACACATTAGTTATTTTCACATTATATAGAATTTATAAAATTAATTCTATATTAGTGATTCTAAAAGATAGATATGTTAACTACGCTTATTTACAACAAAACTGAAAGTCTTTCTAAAAACGATGATAACCAAAAGTAAAAATATCAATGAATAAAAATAAATCTATATTTTTTAAAATATAAAAATATTTGAATTTTTATATAATATAATATATATATATTATATATATATATATATATATATATATATATATATATATATATTCTGAAGATTTGGCAATCCATAATTAAATTATATTTAAAAAAAGATGCATATATTGGATTTCTAACTTATTTTTATTGTTCCAATATTTCGAGGGGCAACTCGCCTCTCTTTATCGAGGGATGTTTGTGTTTTTCACTAGAACACGCGCGCACGCGTACACCACTCTCGTTCTACAAGGCCAATGAAAGAACTGTATCTTTGACTCAACTATTGCCTTCAGTTTATATACAGAAAATAATTATATTTATATTTAATATTATAGATTATTATTTGTCTATGGAAGATATAGAGATTTATATACAACACAGTGTAATTGTAAAAAAATTGTGTTTACATATTAATTCTAAATTTAAAAAATTTTTTAAAGCAAAAAAAATAAATTATTAAATAAAAGGTATATACATAGTTATATATAAATAATTAAGAAATGAATTCTTTATAAGATTTCTGGAAAAATCAATTTTTCTGTTTATACTCTGTTTATCTTCGGCAGAAGCCCAACTTTCTAAAAACAGTCTACTATGCTTTTCTGTTATGTTTTTGTATATAATTGTGGTCTGTTTGAAATCTGGTATATGGCTATTGTTTAGGGAGTGGTCTACTAGTAGGGATAATGGTTTGTAGTTTTTTAAAGCTGCTTTATGTTGATTGATACGATCTTTAAGTGATTTACCTGTTTCTCCAATGTATGTAGCTTGACATGTCTGGCAGGGAATTTTGTAAATTACATTGGTTGTATTTTCTTGGTTTGAAATATTTTTGTATCTGAGTGGCGTAAGATTTGTCTTAGATTTTGTGCAGATTGATATGTTGTAATTATATTATATCTCTTTAAAATTCGGGCAATTCTCTCCGAACCGTAGCTATATGGAATAGAGCAATAACTTTTTTGAGACTGATCACGACTATTATTTGAAGGTATATCTCTCTGTTTATAAAAATGTTTTTCAATAAATTTTTTTGGATAATTATTATTTATTAATTCTTTGAAATTCTATTTCTTTCTTCTGTTGCACTATTTCTATTTGAATGGTGTGTTTCTATTCTTTTAGAAAGAGATTTCACTACGGCTATTTTGTTATGTATGGGGACCAAAGGAGCTAAAATTCAAATAGTTTCCGGTGTGAGTGGGTTTCCTTAAATGCAAGTTTCGATGTTATATTGATTCCTTTTAAGCTGATGTCCAAAAAGGCTAGGGAATTATTGCTTTCTTTTTCATATGTGAACTTTAAAAAAGGTTTGAGACTATTGAGAAAACGTATGAAGCTGTCAATGTCTATTTCTGTTAGACAAAAAAATGTCATCAATATATCGTAGCCATAATATTATTTTAAATTGGTTTGAATTAATTATTTGTTTATCTATTTCGTTCATAAATATGTTGGCTAATGCAGATGAAATCGGGTTGCCCATTGGTAGGCCTTTAATTTGCCGGAAGAATCTGTCTTTGAAAACTGAAATAACTATTGTCTAAACAAAGTTTGATTAAATCTATTAATGCTTCTTTAGAGAGGGGCAGAACTATTTCTGGGTGGATTTCAAGAAATGATTGGAGGGCCAGGAGTGCTTCATCGTGCGGGATTGAGGTGTAGAGAGATTCTATATCGAAGGAAACCATCCTGCTGTCATTTGATATTTGAACGGTTTTGATAGCTTCAACAGCTACTATGGGATTGGGTACTGTGTGAGGTAGTTGCTTTTGGAATGGAGAGATGACTGAAGATAGGAATTTTAAAGAGATATAATATAATTACAACATATCAATCTGCACAAAATCTAAGACAAATCTTACGCCACTCAGATACAAAAAATATTTCAAACCAAGAAAATACAACCAATGTAATTTACAAAATTCCCTGCCAGACATGTCAAGCTACATACATTGGAGAAACAGGTAAATCACTTAAAGATCGTATCAATCAACATAAAGCAGCTTTAAAAAACTACAAACCATTATCCCTACTAGTAGACCACTCCCTAAACAATAGCCATATACCAGATTTCAAACAGACCACAATTATATACAAAAACATAACAGAAAAGCATAGTAGACTGTTTTTAGAAAGTTGGGCTTCTGCCGAAGATAAACAGAGTATAAACAGAAAAATTGATTTTCCAGAAATTTATAAAGAATTCATTTCTTAATTATTTATAAATAACTATGTATATACCTTTTATTTAATAATTTATTTTTTTTGCTTTAAAAATTTTTAAATTTAGAATTAATATGTAAACACAATTTTTTACAATTACACTGTGTTGTATATAAATCTCTATATCTTCCATAGACAAAATAATAATATCTATAATATTAAATATAAATATAATTATTTTCTGTATATAAACTGAAGGCAATAGTTGAGTCAAAGATACAGTTCTTTCATTGGCCTTGTAGAACGAGAGTGGTGTACGCGTGCGCGCGTGTTCTAGTGAAAAAAACAAACATCCTCGATAAAGAGAGGCGAGTTGCCCCTCGAAATATTGGAACAATAAAAATAATTAGAAATCCAATATATGCATCTTTTTTTAAATATATATATATATATATATATATATATATCAAACTAATATATGAATCGGATATTCTATATTCAACTGTTATAATTATGGTCGTATATAATCCATCTTCGCATATAATTTTATTATTAAAAAATTGATTTTTTAATAGCAAATGCGTACTTTGACCATGCGAGTCCATATGCTATAAAAATGACCACACATAGTGGAATGTTCTTCAATACGTGTTTACAGGTGTTACGTAAAGATTTCTATGTGCAGCACGGTATTAAACACGGAATGCGTACGTTACATAATTGGGAATTCTCCCACAATGGGCTCGTCCAAAAGCGAGAGATTAAACTCAAGCAGGCTCAAGAAACAATGACTGATTGACCTTGCAGCCAAGTTGTGGTGGATCCTTCAAAATGAAGGGTAAGATTGGAGGTCGCTTGGCTCTAACAATAGCTTCGATTCAATCGTTCAAACCAGGTTATTGTGCTGACAGCTGGGTTATATAACTTTGGAACATCCGCATGCCGTCCTGTAGCTTGGGTTATATACCAGGTTATTGTGCTGACAGCTGGGTTATATAACTTTGGAACATTCGCATGCCGTCCTGTAGCTTGGGTTATATACCAGGGTTATTGTGCTGGGTTATATAACTTTGGAACATCCTCATGCCGTCCTGTTCCCTGTAGCTTGGGTTATATACCAGGTTATTGTGCTGACAGCTGGGTTATATAAAACTTTGGAACATCCGCATGCCGTCTTGTTCCCTATGTTTGTTATCCTCTTCGCCAATACTAGACATAGATGATGGCCATTTTTCTTGTTGATATTTTTGTATCTCTCTATTTGACCCTGGGACGATTCTATTTAAGACGAAATAGCTTAATAAAAAACTGTCCTGTTGTTGTATGTGGAGAGCAAAAACAAGGATATCTTGATTGAGAGTCTTCAAAGTAATATAAGATTCAATCATTGATTCTTATTAGTATTATGTTCCAAGCAAAATGGTTCTATTCAAGAAGTAAGTTTTCAGAACACTCCCCTGTGAGAGAAGTGGAAACCCGCGCGCTTCGTCAAATGAACCTGGACCTGAATTTATAAAGAGTATGAAGTGGACGCCCCTGGATTTTCCTGGAATGTATTTTCACATTTCGAATGTGACCTACACATCATATTTAGATTCAGTTTCTGTGTGTGTAAACACCACACTTAACACCATATAGCGGTGGAAAATTCTAGTTTAATCGACATTATCAGCTCTTAATTCTTTTTTGTTTGTTTATTTTTGTTCGAATTTGGTTAAAAAGACAAATTTCTACAAGGATATTTTGATGCGACGACAGATTTTTATTGAGTCGAATTTAGAATGATCTGTGTAAACAAGATTCAAACGAATTTCACGTTTTCTCTAACGGGTTAAATTCTATATTTTGACCTACTAAAAATTCCATTTAAATAATAAATATTTTATAGACGAGTTCAACCTGTTCGTCTTTTTTATTATTAATAATAATTATATTTTATTCTGAAATATATAATGGTCCTTACTCAATATAGTTTTACCATCCTTTTACTACTATATTCTTAGGTTTACACACCTCTAACTTCAGTAATTCACATTTTTAAAAAAGAGACCCAACTTTAGAAATAAAAGAATCGGGCGAAAAGAGTTAGGCCTAAGATATTTTGGCGCGGAAGCCGTAAAAAAGGCTTAACTTTCAGATCAATACAGTTTGTTTACGTGTCCAGAGATGAAAAAAGAAAAAGTGGGTAACGAACGTGGGGTGTCAAGATTATGAAATTTACCCTCGATACAGTCTCTTCGCACGCGATATCGCATGGAAAGGTGCAAACTGACGCTGAATATAGCTGAGGATGTGTAAATAAGTTGTTCGTACAGTACCTCCTATACTTGGCCGACTCTCTAAATTTAGCTGTTGCATAGGCCGTGAACTTTGAACGTCTTTGGGTGTTGTTGTTTTTTATGCTAGCGTCTTTGAAATGTTCTAAAGTGTTAAGATTCTTTTTTTTTTGGGGTAATATTTTCTCTTTTTCTTTTTAATTAATATGATAGCCATATCAAAACGGGATAGCTTCAGACACCACCAATTTTTCATTACATTTTTGTTGCGCATAAATACATTTTTATTTCAAATCTCTACAGTTTTGTAGAGCTACAGTAAAAAAATAAATAAAGGAAGAAAATAAAATATAGATGAGATAATAAACTAGCTTTTATTGCCTGCCATTTCTTTTTACAGTTGGAGTGTTTTCTTTATTCAATCAATTCTATGTAAATATATATTTTGGATTTTTTTTCTGAAAAACTCGTATTTGACACTAAATGTCATATATCTATGTTTTGGCATTACTTTTATCATCTAAGGGCATTTATGGTATATCAGTTTAAGGTCATCGCTTGTAAAAAGCAAGAGCAATATTCAAATTATAAAAATAAAAATACAACCTTTCGCATTGAGTTTCTTTTATTATATAGAATATATTTATATAGAATAAAAGAAACTCAATGCGAAAGGTTGTATTTTTATAATTTGTAGCGCAATTTTTTCGTTTACTTCAATATTCAAATTGGCAAGAATTTATTACTACACTCTAAAAAATCTTTAAAATATTTCCTCAGTGTTCGTTTCAAATAAAACGGAAATGGTTTACACCATACCAGAAAAAATCAAAGCTAAAGGTCATCAGAAAGAAAAGGTTTTGCAAGACTTTTAATCTCCTGCCTATATTTTTTTCCTATAACTATATATATATTTTAAAAACTTAGCAAGTTTTTTTACTAATTATAAAAAAATCTATTTTGCAATCTTTTAAAAAGAATCGTGTTTTTTTTTGTATATTCTCACGGAAAAAAGAGGAGTAGGAAAGGTTGGCTTATCAGTAGTAAATCCTTTCAGAAATTTCGACAGTTTAGAACTGGTACAAGGTCTATCAATGATGAGCCAGGGCTTTCCACCAATTTTATCCGAGATGGCAAACAGATTTCTTAAATAGCCATATTATCTTGATGCCACCGTTGTATGTATTTTATCGTTTAAAATGATTATATTTAACAGAAAAATCGAAAGTTCTACAGCTAATAGTCAGGGAGATAAAAAGAAATTGAGGATACGGAGAATCTTGGTTGATCTACACCATGTCGAGACTTGTTCAAGGATAGGTGAGGACATCTTAATGTTCGCTTTTTTATAGAACCGATCTGCGTTTCTTCCTTCGAAATTTCTTCTCTTATATTTGAAACATGTATTGTGCGATATATGATTGTCCAGTTAGAATTTTAGTAGAAGTGTTGATACTGAAAAATATTTGCTGTTTACATATTTTTCTCTATGACCTACTACTTTAAGGGACCTATTTTAACGACTCATTATGTTGAATTGGAATTTTTATGGTATTGGTATTTATGAAGTGGACACCAACAGAAACTCTAACGTATCCAGAATAAATGGAGTAGACACCAACAAATACTCTAACGTCTCAAGAAGTGCATTTAGTGGAAATAAATGGGGATTCCAACGTCTCCAGAGGTATCTGCAGGTACTGTACTCCCGGTGTCATTACCAGAATCCTCTAGAATGACGGAAGAGGAAACGCTCGTCATGTCTCCTTTAATTGCTCTGGGCGGAAGTTAACAGGCAGTTTCTGTACTGGCTTCTCCAGTACTTGGATGCTGCCTATATGGTCTGTAACATCTGTCGCTTGCCAGGAATTAAGGTACAATTGCATATGCACATTTTATAGGATCATTCGGATTAGTATCCATTTGCTAAATATTAATTCCTTCTAGGAAATAAATGTAATAAGCGACATCCCCTCTTTCTTTTAAAAATATTCCCTATACAATCATCATATACATAGATGAATAGAATAGTTAACTTTTTTACCAACAATCATATTTCAAAATTTGCTGTCTATCTCTAGTAAGAACTCTACAGATCCCAAGACTCTTGAGTTAATCAGCAATGGTTGCTAAAAGAAACGTTCCTGAATACTTTACAAGATATTCCGAACGGTTTTATACTCCTAGTAACCATTGAATTAAAATATAATTAACGTAGAAGCTTATAAATAATTGCGATAGCATGCTTAACTCTGATTAGAGACTCTATGATGTCCAGGTAGATAGTGATTGGCTGTTATTAAATCGATTCTGATTGGTTGTTAGGAAGCCGATTGGTTGTTATGACGGTTTATAGACTTTCTAGCTGCCATCTTGTTTACCCTCAGACAGGCTGTTTTGGCTGTGGCTAGAAATAATCGTGACATCATCTACCGACACAAACAACTTACGTGAGTGACAGAACTTCGCCTTACCTATATTTCCATACACTTCTGCCAAGCTAAAATCCATCGGTTTGGTAAATGTGCACGGTATATAAGAAAAACAATCTAATTCAATAGTAGAGCGGTCATTAGATTAACTTGGCCAAACCGCTGAGAGAGTTTCACTTCTGATGAACCAAGCCCTTTTATCTAATAATTGTTATCATTGCAGTAAGGTGTGTAGAGATAATAATCCATCATATGCAATCAAGGACAAAACTTAAGGAAATTCATATTTTGATGTCACCCGTGGTTTTTTATTTTTTAAGGAAACAGGGGCAATTTTGTTCACACTTGGTTATCTCGTATGTCTTCAATAAAGGTCACTGTAATAT
This sequence comes from Cordylochernes scorpioides, assembly GCA_030710605.1. Lineage (NCBI taxonomy): Eukaryota > Metazoa > Arthropoda > Arachnida > Pseudoscorpiones > Chernetidae > Cordylochernes > Cordylochernes scorpioides. The sequence goes on from CP092863.1 coordinate 137,738,828, forward strand.
CTTTCAGAGTTATTGTCTGAATCCCAATACACATGCTAAAAGGTACAACTTCCTTAAGTTTTGTTCACACTCGGTTTATCTCGTATATCTTCAATAAAGATCACTGTAATATCTTTCAGAGTTATTGTCTGAATCCCGATACACATGCTGAAAGGTACAACTTCCTTAAGTTTTGTTCACACTCGGTTATCTCGTATATCTTCAATAAAGATCACTGTAATATCTTTCAGAGTTATTGTCTGAATCCCGATACACATGCTGAAAGGTACAACTTCCTTAAGTTTTGTCTATGAATGTATATCATACACATTAGCAATAATAATAATAATTAACCCCATTCAGATTGTCAATCGCAATTTTGAATATTCAAATCATTTAAAATAAACTCTAAAGAATTAAAAAGATATAGGTAACAAATAGACATTATTATAAATAGACATGCAGCTTGAGGAACTATACTACTATGCGACTTGATTTACATCAATGTAAATATAAATTACTTTAGAACATAACTCATTGTAAATAGCTCGACTTGATCAACTTTCTCTCTCCACGATACTAATTATTACAGATAACTTCATCAACTTCCATCATTGCTTAACATACTGTAAATAACTACCTTGCGATTTCTTCTATCTGCTTATGGTGTTGCTTATTTGTTTAATGGATATGTTTATTCAATGCTCTTTTTCTTAATTGTTTATTTTCTTTTTGATAATTCTGTTACCTACTCTACTACAATATGAATTATTGTAAATAGTTTCACGCGCAATTATCCAGATCGGATATAGCGTGTCTTGTTTGCAACTAGTGATAAATAAATAAATAGGTTATTTTAGCAGAGAATCCCTATTAACTATTGAAGGGTACAATTTGTTTGGAACATTTATTGTCGAAATATCCACATGGGTATTAAGTAGGTAGCGTGAAGGCCGTGAAAATGTATCTTCCAGAATCAATACGGTGACAAATGGGCAGTTTAAACACCGCGGTTTATTCAGCAGTGAAGAACGTTTAGTAAGGAATGGAACCGCCTCAAATATTTATTCCCACAAAAAATGCGATCTTGGATTTTTTACGATATAAATTTGAAAAATGACCATCACACACACAAGATGATTATTTGCCCGGGGTTTAAAATTATTGAATCAACATTTTATTCTTTATTTTTTGCTATGGTGTGTAACTATATATGATATATGATGTGCCTATTGTTAGAATATTTATGAATATTCTGCAAGCATATCTTTTTTTTTTCAAATATAAAACAGGTTTAAAAGAAGAAATTTCATTTGAATAGATCATATTGCCTTTTTTTAATGTCTAAAAAGAAGTGGTAAGACAAAATATATTTTTTGAATTTTCGATATATCTTCTTTTGGGATGCCTTCAAGTGCACAAAGGTATAAATTAAAAGGAAATGTATTTTAAAACATGAATATATAATCTATCAATTGGAGAGTGATGAAAATTCTCAAATTTAATTTTTAGAAAAGAAATAGAGAAAAAGACTTTCTTTAAGTTTTGTCCATGAGTGACTTGTGAACGAAGAGCGAGAGGAGTTGAGATCTCGGGGTTTTCAATATCTCAATTGACGGGTGTCCTAATGGCCACCACCACAGAGCTGGCGCAACGGTGTGAGGCAAGGAGAGCGGGTGAGGCAAGCCTCGCTCTGTGAAAGCTGATACTTGGGCAACAACGTCTTGTACCGAGGGAATGTAAAGCAAAGATGTGTCAAATTGTCAACTTAGAGAGCCTGTGCGACTAACTAAGATAGTATTTCAAGATTGGAAGAAATTTCGAACACGTTTAAAGTTTAAATCGGAATTTTAGAGTTGTTTAAAAAGAAGGAATATAGAGTAAATGTCCATAGTTTGTTTAAAATACATTTTTAAAAAATAGTTGATATTCAGTATCATTGTATTTTACCTGGACACCCACCGACACGCTTCGTGGACCAATTAAAGGAACTCACTGGTTTAACTGTCACCGAGATGGTACATGGAGCTCAAGACAGAGATGGCTGGTGTCGTGTTTGGGATGTAATAGTACAGTACAACGTTCGATCGCGAATAAAATGATTTAACTATCAGTGTATAAAAGCAAAACATAAAAATATAAATAATAGAGCGGTATGGTAGATATTAAATTAGCGAAAACGATAGGAGGGTTCACTACTGATGAGCCAGGCCCTCCTATTATTTATCATCACAGTAAGGAAATATTGTTTTATTTAAAAGAATCATACGTGTCATAAATAGGTCAAATTCCCTATAGAATAAATGGCAGAAAATAAAGAAAATGGAGCTCGGAAGTTAAATACAGTTAAACCTGCCTATAGCGCCCCCTCTAAATAACGTCTTCCTTTCTATAGACAGGTTTAACTGTATATATATATATATTATATAATCTAAAATACAATTATTTTTATTTTTTTTAAAACATATATTTTATTTTCATTCATTGACTGTTTTACATATTTGACCATAGATTCAAAAACATATACCACACTTTTAATTATTATTGTTGTAAATATGTAAAGTTAACTCTACCTTTTTAAATTAAAATCACGATTATAGAATTCATTGTATAAGTTCTATATTGCAGTGATAAATAATTTTATGTGTATTTTTACTTCAAGTAATTCAAAATAAAATCTACTTGAAAGGTAAATAATTATCTTTACTTTTCCACGACTGCACCTCTTTTCAACAATCAAACACACAAAAAAATTCTAATATTAATATATATAAACAAATGTATAGGCATACATGTATGACAACGCAAATGCCTCTAGGGTGACACATGGCGCTTTAAATTGAAATAAATAAAGATTTTAAAAAGAGAAAGGAAATAACAAAAGAGAAAAAGACTTAATCTTTTAAAACTTAGATAATTAATGATGTATACATATCGTGTCAATCATTCTTGATATTGTAGAAAAGTATTTATGATCTTATTAATGGATTATAATTTTTTTATATTTATATTCTGCTACTCTTTAACTTCTCTCAATGCTTTTCTTGTATTCAAAAATTTGAATTTGTTCTTGTTCTATTTAAATTGTCCAGTTATCCTGAAGTTCTGTCTTTCCTAATTTTCCATGTGACAGTATATCTAGTTTAGCTGAAACTTGAATATTCTATATACAGTTACGAGCGTCATTCCTCATCGGCCTCTGTCACGGTTTGCTTTATTTTTTTGGAATGGCGCCCTCCTATTGGTCGGCTACGATCACGCCACCTTTGCCCCCCCACTCGCATTTTCGTTTTTGTAACTATTGTGTTGGAACGCCTACGGAAGCCAACAGTACATAGACAGACAAAGCACATAGGCTATAGTTATTAACTAACATATGCATTTATTTAAGGCGCCAAATTATAATTGTAACAAATAGTATTTGAATCAAAACATTCAATCGGGTAAAACACGGGCGTTGCCCGGGTCATTCGGCTAGTTCATCTATAATCATGAAATTAAGTTAGAATGATAAGTTTTCAGAAATATGAAAAATAAAGAAACTAGTTTTTAAAATTTCCTAATACTTTCAGATAAGCCTTTATTCTTTACTGGAATTATTATTCCCTAGTAGAGTAATTTTACTTCATTTTATTTTTAAATATATTTTTCGAGGGGTATAAAGAGGTAAAATAAATAAACATACTATATTAATATCGGTTAAATATAAATATATTATAAATTTTGATACTAACGTTTATTTCAATATAAATCATAAAAAATACTTCTAAGCATCTTACTGCGATGATAGAAAAAATATATAGATGAAAGAGCTTGGTTTATCAGAGGTGAACCATCTCAGCGGTTTCGCTAAATTAATCTCCAGACCGCTCTATTATTGTATTGGATTGTTTTTCTTATATAGTGTGCATTTTCCAAGATAAAGACATATTAGAAGTATTATCTAATATATATATTTTTATCATATATTAATAGTAAGGATATCATAATTAGCTTTTGATTATTTATATTAAAAAATACATATATTACCCAATCAAAAGGAAACGCACCCTATTACTCCGTATCAATTCTATGAAAAATAAATAAATGTTAGTGTCAAAAAATGTTCATCAAATTAATTCTATTGATATAATTATAATATTTAATTACTTAATAAAATTATTTAAAAATAATAATATATTATAATCAATAATTAAAAAGGCATATATTGGATCAAAATAAAATTTATTTTACCAATATATCAGTTGGCTGAACGCCAACCTTTATCAAGGTGTTATAAAATAAAGGTTGGCGTTCAGCCAACTAAAATATTTTGGTAAAATAAATTATATTTTGATTCAATATATACCTTTTTAATTAAATATTTATTTATGGATTGCTCTATTTTAAAAAATATATAATCAATATATATAATTCTATAAAATAAATATTATTAACAACTTTATCATAGAATAATAAAAATTGATATTTGACCATGGATAACTCAATTAATAACGACAAGAATAAAAGAAAATGAAAATAATTTTCCAAGTTTAATATATTACTCTTATAGAATAAATTCCAAGAACATATTAATTTATTAATTAAAAAAAACACTCTATTTTATATTTAACTATAAAATAGTAACTATTACCAACTAGGTTAACTACACGATAACCATTCAGTAATCATTTAAACCAAACATTTAACCTCAAGTTTGACAACTTCAAATTAGAACATACAGGACTAATGACCTCCTCTTCCAGCATATTTTCAACGTCAGATATTTTTACAACATTTTAATTTGATGAAGCTCTTGTTTAAAAAAGAACTTAAGTTGTCTTCTTCGTGCGGCCTTTAGTTTTTTAATCGGATTAAAGCGTCAGCTTTTTTTGTGGACAATTTTAATGACACATTTTGGTCAAAAGATTAACCAAGTTACTTTACAAAATATACCGTTGTTATATACCGTTATAAAATCTCATAAAAGTATAACGCCCCATTATAGACGTTGTCAGATGAAATTAGTAAACACTTTGTACTGAGTTAATTATTATTACATTGTTGTTCTTTCTTGATTTTTTAATGCAATTTCTTTATAAAACGATATTCTATTTAAAATTAAATTAATTGTTAATTAATTAGTTTTGTTAAATTTTAAGATATAGTTGTTTTTTTCGAGAAATATCTCTATTAATTTAATAATGTTTTATAACCTTGCCTACTTTTATTTAAAAAGGTCTCTTAAAGAATATAATTTGAAATATGTAATTAAGTAAACCTCGTTTTTTATTATTTTTGAAGTTAGCAAATCGTTATGAGAACGTATGGAGTTATGCAAATTGATCTTTCTTTATAGATTTTGAAGAATATAGCTTTGTTTATGAATTTTTATATCGTTTTTTAGTTTACACTTATGGACAAAACTTAATGGAAATACAAAGTCTTTGATGTCGCTGGTTGTCTGTTTTTTTTATTGAGACAAGCATTTTTTTCACACTTGGCTATCTCGTGTGTCTTCAAAAAAGGTCACTGTAATATCTTTCAGAGTTATTGTCTCAATCCCGATATACATGCTGAAAGTATAACTTCCTTAAGTTTTGTCTCCGTGAGTGTATAATCAAATTAATTTTAATTAAACAGATTGTAAAGCAATAATATAGGGTTTGACAATATTGCGTACGTACAATCATGTCATTTAATTTCCACTTCAAAGCGCGTTATAAAACCAGTCGAAGACCATTTTGTGGTTGAAAGCTACTAGGTAATAAGACAAAATCCAAATAAATTATTGATTTGGTGTTATTATACCTTGTAGTTCTAATCTATAATCTAAATTGTACACTTTCATGGTTGAAATATTTTTTCGATTTTTAATAAAAGAAGTACATTGCTAGCTTACAGATATTGTCAAATATTGTCTAGAACTGCTTGCTATTCATATATTTATTAAAGGCCAATATAAAGTTATTTATCACAGAGAGATTGGGTGAGGGTAGATAAGTAAATGACCTTCAGCTTATCTAAAAGGATATCTTGATAGAGCGGGTGTGCTTACAAATAGTTAGAAAGTTGAGACCGAGATAGACTTCAGAAGTTGCTTATGAAAGTCATTTCTTCCATCAATATAGACGCAAAAAAAACCCTGTCACATATGTTTATTTTGTTGAATAATGCTTTTAGTGCGCCATCTTTTTTTTTTTTTGTTGTTCGATGTATATATTTGAATATTAGATAGTAAAAAGGCATATATTGGATTGAATAAAATATTTATTGCCAATATTTCGGTTGGCTGAACGCCAACCTTTATCAAGGCATTACATTCAGCAATACGTTCAGCCAACCGAAATATTAGCAATAAATATTTTATTCAATCCAATATATGCCTTTTACTATCTGATGATTTATGTATGGATTGCTCTATTTTCAGAACAATATTTGAATATATTACGCATATTTCATATATCCTGAATTTTCTTGGATAAATATCTTCACCATACGAATTAATACAAATTGCTAGCTATATGTGAAATCGTTATATTAATTTTTATTTAATAAAATGAATAATGCTTCCATGGATAAGTTTTTGTAAAACTTTTTATTTTGTCAAGCTTTCGTACTTTTATCTGCCCTTCGACGGGAGTATCATAATAATTAAATTGAACGCCGAATTGTGAAGGATACATATTTTTATTATAAAGAAAACAAAGTCTCCAGGGCTAAGTTTCTTGTGAAAATGCTTATTATTATTTACATATTCATTTTAATGCTATCTTGATAAGGACAAACGTTTTTTGGCCGAATCGTCGATCAAATAAAATAGATATTGTCTGAAGCTAAAATGTCCTCATTTGTAGAAAATATGAATGATGGCCAGAAAAACTTTAGCTTCTAAATAGTCAATGCACCTTAATATAATAGTAGAGCGAGCTTACAAACTAAGCTGGGAGGGTTTACTAGAGATGAGCCACGGGGGTCCCTCAATATATATTTCCATTACAAAAGAGTACAGTAGGAAATTGTCATTCTCAAAGTTGTAACCTCTTGTATAATATCATTCGGCAAAATATTCTCCAAGGATATATTTTTTGTAAACATATTTTAAAGCTTTCAGGTTTCAACGCCCCTTCTACAGCAGTTGACTAACATTAACGTCATTAGAGTTAGTCAACTATATTCCTTTATTGGGGTGTCAAGGTCCAATAATGGTAAACAATAAATCGTAAACAGCTAGTCAAATCTTAATTTAGAGTTGTTAAGATGAAAACATCACACAGGCTTCCAAGGATAAATATATTTTCAAATATGTTAATTCCAATCCTCTAGCTTTCAAATATGATAGCCCTTCTACAAAAGAAACACGTTATAATCTTGTATTATATCTTATTTCTCCTGTAGAAGGGATATTATACCCGAAATCTAGAGATTGAAATTAAAATATAAAAATATTTGAATGTAATTCTACTTTCCTATAAGCTTATGTCCATAGTTTTCTTGAAAACCATTTCTGAGATTCCACCCTTTAGTGCTGCGTATATAAGCAGAATCGTCCAATACAGTATTAGAGCTCTGAGAAGCGGTCTGGTGGATTAAATTGGCGAAACCGCTGGAGGGTTCACCACTGATGAGCCAATCCCTCCCAATATATTTTTTCATCGCAGTAAGAACAGTAGAAGTTTGTATTATGTATAAAAGAATCATACGTGCTTTTAAATCTTTTCATTTTATATGAAATTAAAATGTTTGAAAAGAAACGTATTCCTTGAAGTCTGTGTGATGTTTTGACCTAAATATTGATACATGGGATTATTGTATTGACTTTAAAGTTATGTTTAGAAAAAATAGGAAATAAAGAGAGGTAAATGATAAAAACCAGGGTGAAAGACAATAATTGACAAAGTAGGACACTAAGACATCATTGAAATGACCGTTGCTGATTGAATTAGTCATCTTTCAACATTCAGTAACACCGAGCTATCGGTGGGTATGTCATAAACAAGAGTTTACTCTCTAACTAATCCTAAACAATACAGAATATAACATGGACATAGAAATACTATGGAATGATAGAAGTACTCACTCACTCTGAAGACTCCCATGTACTACACGACAACGCCCCCGTTAATCTCTAACGTAAAATAAACAACCGTCCCGCCCCCACTACTGACCCACACATCCTGAATTTCAATTAGAGCAAGCCACAGAAGCTCTCAGACTTTTTATTTTTTACCATTTTTTAAATCGTATTTATCATAGACCATTGAACATTCACCAATTTAAGCTATTTTGTTCCATTTTGAATGACAACTATAAATAGAAACAGCGTATGACTAATTAGATATTGATGGAAAGGATTTCAATACTCTTCCGAATGACCAAACCACCAGCGAATGAAAGTATCCAAATTTGATTAGATACAATGTAAGTTCAAAAATCGAGCTGTTTTCTACATTGTAGACATGTGGTATATTTACTGTAAAAAGGCAGTCGCCAACTTCCCACCATGGTTATCACTGACCTGTACCATGTACAATGTAAGTGCAAAAAATCGAACTGTTTTCTACATTGTAGAGATGTCATGTACTTAAAGGTATTTTATCTAAGAAACTCTTTATTTAAATTTGAAAACACTTATAAGTGGCCGTGGAACAATTATTTAAAAAATACTATACAAAGTTTAGTGAAATGTATTCTTATTACTTGTGTGTAAGCCATATAACTTATCTTGTTTACAATGTCTGGTATAAGAATCAAGGAAACATTAAGCTGTATTTATATTATGATTTAAAGCAATAACGCGCCATCTATATACAGCAAATGAAAAATATTAAGGCGCGAATGCTTCTTACACATCATTCAAACTTCTACTATCCTTAATGCGATGAAATAATATTGTGATGGCTTGGCTGATCAGTGGTGAACCCTTCCAACGGTTTCGCCAATTTAATCTACCAGACCGCTTCTTCAGAGCTCTAATACTGTATTGGATGATTCTGCTTATATATGTGAATTGAGTGATTCAATATATTTACGTAAGGAAATGTATATATGTACATACGCCATTTTATAAACAATTGACGTCAAGATGATGGATCAGTAGGTTATGGTATATAGGTTGCAAAAGGTTTTGAAATGTTTTCAATATAAGAAATGTGCTTCGGTAAAAGACTTTCAAAGATTGAACTGTAACAAACACCAGTTTGTGTGACTAATACATTTATTCGCAAAGATAGAGGCTGCCTGGGCGGCATTCATAGTATGGCCATAGTAGCTTTAATTTGAACTAATACATTTAAAGTTGGTATGAGTACGAAGAGTTTGGTGTATTAGAAAACATCAGTATAAATCATTGTTGTAACCATGATAGAGAATTTGTAATGTAGCAATTGTATATAAACATGATAGAATTTGTTATCATTAATATCATTATTATTTAACATACATTACTTAAAATAGACTAATATGGCTAAATAGTATAGTATTGTGTGGCATTAATGACAGTCATTCCTTCCAGATCCTGTTAAATCTCTCTATCTAGATTGGTCAAATAGCGTAGATAGAGATTTCCATACATTATGGATGGATACATAATGGCTTTCTATACATTCGTTGACTTTTATAGAGAGAGATATAAATAATGATAGAGGATTATAGGTTTGTCAGAGTATTAATGCCTTAATTGAGAGTATGTATAACTGGTTATTACTAAGTTAAACTGGCTACTACACGTAGAGACAGTACAAGTTAAATCAATCCACTATGGGTACCACTAACCTGTGAAAGGGGGATACCCTGTTATGTGTCTAGGTCAAGGGTCGGCACACTTTTGAGTCGGAAAAGAGTCAAAAATTCCAATTTACGAAATTTCAAAGTTTTAAAGAGCCACAACATTTTTTTCTTGCCAATAATAAATAGTACTCGCATAAATAATATTTACTTATGGGAGCAGTAACAAGCTCACTAAAAAAACCTGGGCTCAGCTGGCCTGGCTGATAGTACCCTGTTAGGGCTCCAAATCCAGGGATACAGGATGAGCAGTGTTTGTACTCCATTGTTAGGAGCGGGTGCACATGGCGTCTGTCCCTCATGTCAGAGGCGGCCATTTATTTTGGAGCTAAGTCGGCCTGCCACTGAGTAGTGCTCCCAGTCTTAATGACAAAGGCAGACGCATTCTACTTCACCCAGTGTAGAGATAAGAAAGAAGAAGTAGACTTATGGAACTATATAAAGAGCCGCAGCTTTACATCCAAATAGCCGCATGTGGCTCTCGAGCCGCGGACCCCTGGTCTAGGTGACAGAATACAAACATAGAATTCAACCAGTGCAAAATATTGACGAACACCACAAAGTACGCAAAATATAAATCCAGGAATATTCTTTGATAGGTGTCGTCATTGGCGTTTCGTCACGGCGAAATTTACAACCTTCCGTACTTCGCCGATAGTGCCATCAACAACGTACTTGGCCAATCCGGTGTAACACTGGCAGCTTCGCACACTCTTCTTTCTAACCTTCACTTCGATTATGTACTAAATAATATTGTATATGTTGGTAGTAGGCTTTATCCAGAAAGTACAAATCCACATAGTAGTAAATGACATCTAACATATTACTACCAAACCATCATTTAGTTATTTATTTCTTCTCAACCAAACGGTGTAATAATCGAGTGTAAAACACGAGAATACAAACTTATAACGATTCCTTTCTCTTTATTTACATATAACTCGACGAAGCTTTCAAATCAAAAGTATTTTCTTCATTGCCCTAATATGATAAATTTTAGCTTATTAAGGCCATTAAGAAAAAAAACATTTTGGTTTGAAAGATCGCCCAGTTGTATCGCAATAAAGAAAGAAGAAGTAGCTGAGAAGTAAATTAAAAGAAGTAGATAGGGATTAACGAAGTAATGATAAAAACTGTCTATTTTGAAAAATCACTTCCCAAGATAGAATCTACACAATTGAAAAAAGGAATTGCTCTTCAATGGCCCCATACGCTTCCGAATGACCAAACCACCAGCGAATGCAAGTATCCAAATTTGATTAGACACAATGTAAGTTTAAAAATCGAAGTGTTTTCTACATTGTAAACATGTGGTATATTTACTGTAAAAAGGCAGTCGTCAACTACCCACCATGATTATCATTGGCTTGTACCATGTACAATGTAAGTTCAAAAATCGAACTGTTTTCTACATTATAGATATGTGGTATATTTACTATAAAAAGGCAGTCGCTAACTACCCACCATGATTATCTTTGGCCTGTACTACGTGAATTTGAGATAAGTAACAAAAGAGGTATGTAAATAAATATCATGTTTTTTCTCTACGTTAGTGAAATGTACCGAAGAGTGGAAAATGTTGACAAGGAAATTGACCGCCGAAATATAAAAGTGGAAAAGGAAAAAATCCAACTATCGAAAAGAGGAAAATGTTCAAATGGATACTGTATAAAGAGGGAAGCATTTTTACATTCATTAAGATTTTTAATTGGTACATTTATAAATAAGGTGGCCTATATAAAAGCCTCCAGTTTGGTACTAAGTATCAAATAGATTCGAATTGCATAAATATATTTAATATGTTGACTATAGTACACGGTTATGACTCGAATAAAGGAAAAACACGAGAAAACCATTTAATATTTTACACACTATTATCAAATATTAATTGTAAATTGATTTCATTTTATTGCTGTATTCAAAAAAAAGATAAAATTGTGAATATTTTTAACAAGTCATAAAACAACTATAGGTTTTTTTAAATGTACATAAAAAGACTTTCCCGCTTTAAAAAATGTGTATAAATTTCAAGTAACAAAATAAATAATATTTTGACTCATCAAATGTTGCAGTTAGATAGAAATAAAGTCGGTATAATATTTTCTAAAATGATTTACAGTTAAACCTGTCTATAGCGCTCCCTCTAAATAGCGCCTTCCTCTCTATAGCGCCCGATTTTAAATAGGTAGTACGATGCGATTTACATTAAAAGTGACCTGTCTATAGCACCCCCTATCTATAGCACCCTATTTTGTTGAGTCCCAAGAGGGAGCGCTATAGACAGGTTTAACTGTAATATTTTTATAAAACACAAAGTATAGCAGTATATACCACTTAATACAAAATTGGCATTATAATTGTATTTACATATAACTGTATTATTTACATAGATGTTTACATATATTAAGACAATAATGGACAGATTTGATTGAAAAATCTCATTCAAACGATAACATTATGAAGGTCACCTTCTTTGTTGTGGAGTACATAAATTCTCGACTTTTAGAATATACCACACATTTTTTTAAATCTTTAAAAAGTTTCTTATACAATATTTTGTATTAAAATATAAATAACATGATATTGACTGAATTAGTGATGATGATTAACTTTCATATAAACAGATAAAAGACATATACTTATCTTAAGAGAAAAGGCATTTCCTGATCGTCCAACTGAAAGTTTTGATGGCTTGCGCCATCTATCGGAATGAATATCAACTAATCGTTGATTTTTAATTATTCCAGAATTGGAAAAGCCAGATAGATGGCGCAAGCCATCATCAACTTTCAGTTGTACGATCAGGAAATGCCTTTTCTCTTAATTTATCCACCTGATCCAAGTACAAATTCACTTTTGTACTATTTTTCATATACTTATCTGTTTTTTATTAATATTCTAACTTGCACATTAAGAGATAACATATTCAGCCATATGCAAATCAAATCAAATTTACATAAGAATGGATAAATAAACAGCAACGTAACTCGAGCTATTGGGAAGCCAAAAGAAGAAATACGACATGGCACCTTTCCCTAGGAAAGAAACAAAGGAGGTAGCAATAAGCCAGCAAACGACTTCGCAAAAAATCACCAAACGATATCGACCACACACGTGCTATTAATAGAAAGTCACTTGGAAGGATTCCTCCAATAGGTGAAGAGAGAAAATCATCTTGTATTTACCTAATAAAAAGATAAAGGCTATAAAGGTAAACCAGATAATTATAAATATATTTATCCTAAAAAATATAGCTACACATTCCTATAATATATATGTGGTGTCAGTTTTTCTCTCTCGCTGATTGGTTCTCACCCGCTTATATGTTTACCATTGAAGAGCCATTCATATACAAGTTAGGTATTTCTAGCTAAAAATATAATGAACTTTTCAGTTACATATGCGACAGGCTGATTCTCTAGCAATTATGCATATAGACCTAATCTATTTACATAACATATTTTACTATCTAGAGTGAATTGAAAAAAGAAGATAACCACCCCTTGCTATTTTTTTATTGAAAAATATTTGTTTTATATAGAATCTATTGTAAATACCCTATTTTTAGGCGGGAAATATGTTTTACGTAATCGTGTTTCTATTTATAAGGTATATAGGTTGTATATAAGGTATATAGGTAGTATATAAGGTATATAGAAGTAGTATATACTTAATGAGAGAGAGAGAGAAATATGAACATTTCCATTTAAAATAATATATGAATATATATACTAACTAAGCATTAAAAAATCCGTGTAAAGAAAATATAGGATTACTTTATGTAAAAATGAAACAATAATATAAACAAAGACTAAAACCTTATATGCATATTGTATTGCCTATATCTGGAAGCTTTATTTACATAACCTTCTCTGAAAATTTGGCGAAATATTTTGAGGAATTCTCAAATATTTAAAGTGGTTTGAGGTTTCAATTTATATTTATACAAAGTAAAAAAAAATATTATTATTATTTAAATACTAATAAAACAACTGAGGAATAAAGCCAAGAAACTGCTAGACATGGAACTCATATCGGAATAAATTGTATACTATATAAAAATAGTATATTGAAACTGTAAGTATATATTATAATCGTAAATAAAACAAAAAATAGAAAAAATGTCTATTTTAGCTTTCGAACACCGTACCTTTTACTACTGAGAGTGTAAATCAAAAGCGAAAAAAGGCGGAGATCCAGGAAGACAATTAAGATGATTGAATGCTTCCACTCATCAAATTAACCAAAGGGTTAATTAACCAGACCTAACTACTCGGTTGTAACCATCTTCCGCCCATTTCACGCCTCAGCAATCACGCCTGCTTCTAGTTAGGTTAGGTTAAAACCTCCTCCCTTGTTTATTGACTGTCTATCGTTTCGAGTTATAAGCTTATTTGATACACGTTACGTTATAGTTTGGTGTTCTGTATATTGTTTTATTATAAAATAAATAAAGCTTCCAGGGTTAAGTTTCTTGTACAACTTTTTATTTTCAAGCTTTCGGACTTGTCAGTCCTTCAACAGGATTATCACTTTAACAATTTAATAATAAATACATATATATATATACACGTTACTATATAATGAGAGAAAAATATACTACATTATTTCTGTTTGAAATTTTTTTGAAAATATGTGGTGGATGGATGATATGTGCTGTTTGAATGATATCTCGAGACTTCAAATATTGTTTTATATTATATGAAATAGTTTATTCTATATAAACCATTACTATATTATTCTTTATTTACATATAGGTTCCTTTTCCTTTATACTTCAGCTATTTTTAAAGATATTTTTGTAAATAGTAAATTTAATTTGCTATTAGAATTGTGTAATTTATAAAAACCTTTCAGAGACTATTGGTTTTGCCAAGTAAAATGTTGCATATCAATGTTTATTGACTAACTAACCAAGAATCTTATGGGATAACCACCGCTTTTTCTATGGGCAGCTAACTAAAGATAAGGCAATAGACATTGGATGAATGAATACATGGATATACATATATAGGGAGAGAAAACTGGGAAATATGTATATTAAGAACGTAAAATGTTGCCTGAAATAACATATTTTTATATGCAAATTTCAATTTGTCTATATTTATATCATTTTATTATCATATTTATTATTATTTTGAAAATATAACAATCTATATTCATACCTTTAGGTAATAAAAAGGTATATATTTGATTGAATAAAAATATCGGCAAATAAATATCTTAATCCAATCCAATATATGTCTTTGAATTGCCTAAAAATGTATTATTATTTGTCCGTAGAAGAGCTAATTTCCCCCGAAAGCTCTTGCTCAACACTTTAAAAAATAAATAAAAGAAACTCTTTAACAAAAAAAAAAAGCCAATTGTCCATATTTAAGGAATTCTTTGCCAACCATTGATAGTGCATATACATATATATTCATTCTTTCTAAGTTGATAACTTTCATTTTTCTTTTTTCTTAAAATTGGTTTTATGAATTGGGGTTTCTTAAACACACTTAGCATTATGGGGTTTAGATATATTTTATTTCCAAATATAACTATTTTAACGTGAGTAGTTTTACTGTGTGAATATGTACATCACAAACAACTCAAAATGATTTTAAAGTCTCTATTTGAATATTGGAATAACAAGTTAATTAGTAAAGAAAATAATATCGATGTATATTTCTCCAAAGTGAAACCCCCAATACTAATGATCCTAATAACTATTACTTTTCCTAATAATTACCTTCCAACTCTCTCTAACTACCCAATTAAGATGTTCACTAATCAGATATTAAAAGCCTCTTTCTCTCTCTCTACCGATAACAATAATACTACTAGTCATAAAACAAATAATTAAAACGGTGGAATATTAACAGAAATATTAACCAAGATTCCACTAACTATTTCTTAATGAACCTATAAACAAATAATAGAAATGCTGAAAAATAATGGTGAAAGTAGAAATTGATAAAGCGCAATTCCCATATGAGAGTGAATTTCAGGATAAAATCTAAATATAAAGACTAAATTTGTTATACATTCACTGTTAACCAATATGCAATAGAGTTTATATATATATATAATCGATATATGCAATTAACTAGAAAAAGATTAAGAAATTCCTACCCAATGGAGAAACGAGGATTATAACAATCATTAAAATTGGTAATGATTTACAAAATACCTCCCAAAGATTAAAAATAGGATCTAAATAGCCATGGGTTTTCTATGCACTTAAGGTAATCACACTACCTATGGAGTCAGCCACTTTTGGCCCGTATTTCCTAAGTGTTATCCCCTATAATTAGGGGTTATTTAGCAAGTACTATCTTGCTATAACCCTAATGGTGTTTTTTTATACACCCACATGCTCATTTTTTGTTTGCATTACTGCTACGTATCTATATATTATTTACCATTTTCCTTCTTTTTTTTACACTTCACCCATCTTTAATTTTCAATTAGAATTTTTGTCTTTTGAGGAAAGAAAATATCATACAATTAATTATAGGTGTGAAAATTTTGGAAGGTATAATAAAATTATTTTTGTGTAAAAAAATATGTTTGTGACAGTGCTGAATTGTTAACCTTGTATTTAGGCGTTTGTGTGGAATCTTCTCTTTTTGTGTGTGTGTTCAAAATATTATAATTCTCAAGAAAAATTTTAAAAATATGCTATTTCGAAGGTTAGTTAGTACACACACACAACAACATAATACACAACAAAACACACACATATAGGTACATACAGGTTTGATTCTGCGAATCTCTTCATGAGATCGTTTTCTTTAGAAATTTTATATTTTTGATGAAGATAGATGAAAGGACTTACCCCTAAAACTTAAAAGAGATACAATAACTTCAAGTTTATTTGGTTTATTAAAAGATGATATGTGTTACTCTTTACTTTTTTAAAATTGAAATTTGTATTGGAATTGTGTCAAATCATTTATATAAAATATATATTTCCATTTATAAATAGTATTTTGGGTCAAGTTATACTTCAAAATGCTTCCAATATTGGATTTGGTTCTGGATATACAGATAACATTGTAACGTGACATTCAGGTTTGTTTTGGTTGTTAATTGGTATAATAATAGTTGTCCGTGATATT